>CM064483.1:3782230-4425201 GCA_032716605.1 Paralithodes platypus
CCTTTTTTACTACCGGTACCACAGATCCTTCTTAAACTGCACAAAATCTTCTAAATATAGCTAGATTAGATTTTAAAATGCGTTGCCGGGACAGAAGGGGTTAACCCTTTGAGTACCAGCGACGGGGGGGGGGGGGTTATATTTATCCTAGGCCCTATTATTACATGCGATATTATGCAGCTTAGGAAGGGATCGGTGGTAGTTAAAATGGTTTTGGTTGAGATAGTTTGAAGCGTATTATTGCCCTGAGGGTCCTTCCTAAGCTGAATAAAATCGTCTAATAGTTGCCAGAATATGATTAAAATGACGTCCCTGGTACAGTACGGGTTAAGGGGAGGTATTTAGTTTGTTCCTTAGACCTCCATCAAGCTTAAAATTACACCCCCCTGGAGTCTCTTTCAAGATAAATTTGTACATTTTTCGGCTATTCGACCGCCAAATTTCCCGGCCGAAGGGCCGGTTTCCTCTTAAATTACAGGCTCGCTGATCACTCGCCAGGATTATAAAAATCGACACTCTGAATTGCACGAAAGGTCCTTAATATGGGGGTGAAAAGGTTCGCCCTTAACATCGCTAAAACTAATGGGGCGCAAAAGTTTGTATAATATCAAAAGCAATTGGGGAAGCTCCAATTAAACATGAGGGAGGAAACAGAAAGAGAGGAAAAGCAGGGAAGGAAAGGAGGATGGTTCAAAGAAAAAAAAAAAAAAAAAAAACAAAAAAAAAAAAAAAAAAAAAAAAAAATACCAAAGAACAAAAAAAAAAAAAAAAATCAAGTGGAGATCTCCCTTAATAGAGGAGGGATGCGGGAGCAGGGGCGATCGGAGGATCGTGGTGCGGAGTAAGTCATATAGGGAAGTATATGTTTTGGTCAAGCTAAATGAGTGGGACAAGAAGCGAATGAAGAAAAGGAGGGGCTTGATGTGAAAGAGGGGAATAAAGGAGAGAGGAGGGAACGGCAAATAGCTATCGGAATTATTATTATTATTATTTTTTTTTCCCACCAATCAACTTCACTTCTAAACTCAATCAATGAAATCAACAAATACATGTGGCACTCCAAGGACTCGAACCTAGGATACTCACACCGAAATTCCGCGCACTTATGGATCACGCTATCAAGGTAAATGTAAACTAGGCACATGATTAGCAGAAAAAACAAAATTAATAACTATACAAATAAATTAACAAATACCTAAATAACTAAATATACAAATAAATAAACAAATGAACATATAACTAAGTAATATACAAGTAAATGAACATCAACACAAATATGAATGGAGTGCAAATAGAAGAGAAATATAGAACTCGAGACCAAAGAAATAATAGAACACAAAACAGAAATTGGAGTGTGTCAGTAATTGGGGGAT
This sequence comes from Paralithodes platypus, assembly GCA_032716605.1. Lineage (NCBI taxonomy): Eukaryota > Metazoa > Arthropoda > Malacostraca > Decapoda > Lithodidae > Paralithodes > Paralithodes platypus. Next base: position 3,783,604 of record CM064483.1, read on the forward strand.
ATAATGAGATAGAAAAGCATTAAGGACTTGGGAAGGGACTGGAGTTTTCTCAGAGAGGCTCCAGTCCTGACGTTATTCTTGACTGACAGTGTGCTGGCTTAATAATCCAATAGGGTTGATAGCCTCTTCAGTCCTATTTTAACTAACTAATAAGGACCTGCGGAGACCGAAGAAATAATAGGCCATACGATACAATTTAGTGTACCAGTGGATGATTTAAGTAAGAGAGGTAAGGTGTTAGGACAATTATTAATCTGAATTTTGCAGTAAGATGTTAACCCTTTGAAAATTGTGACGCATTTTGATAGTTTATGCTAGCGATCATTAGACGATTTTATAAAGTTCAAGTAGTATCAGTGAGAATTATAAGGGTAAAGACTATCAATTAACCCTCTGACTTCCAAATACCCTTATTAATCTGAACAAAATCGTTAATAGCCGGAAAATAGAAATACAATGTGTATTGGATCTTGAAATGGTTAAAGTGAGTAGGAAATACAGGAAGTACAAATATATAGACAGGTAAAACACGATAGGATAAAAAACAGAGCTACCTACAGTATATCATGTAATGTTCGCATATATACTGTACATACACGCACATACTGTATATACACACACATGTACAAATTCACCCCAGCTCTATATGGCAATATAAACACACATGCTTCACTTGATATATATGCCTGCAAACATAACAGAGGTTACACACATACAGTACATGCAAACACACACACACAAACACTTACATCACAACACACAGTCAAACAAACATACACACACGCACATACACCACACCAACACAAGTACCACACAAGCACACGCACACACACATACACCACACCAACACAAGTACCACACAAGCGCACGCACACACACTCACGCACATACACCACACCAACACATGTACCACACAAGCACACACACTCACGCACATACACCACACCAACACAAGTACTACACAAGCAAACACACACACACTCACGTACATACACCACACCATGCACACACACACACACACACATACCCTTTCTATTCCACACACATACACACATGCATTCGTAACCATACATACTGGAATAAACACACCAAAGATTCATGCAGAGAGACGCAGGGAAAAACAAAACATTTCACCCAAGAGTTCAAAGGAATTCGAAAGCAGTCTGGCATCCTTTCGTGAGTTGGGAGATTTGAAGTAGATCAAATCATCTTTATAACGATATATACTGTATACTGATGTAAATATATATGAAAGTCAGCACTACTCCAGGATAAACTTGATTGCTCGTCTCACATTTCCATTAAGGGAGCCCACCTCGCTTTTTTTGTTTTCTCTTTCTCTCCCGCTCTCTTTGGCTTTTATATATTCGGCCCCATTCAGCCTACTATTTTAAGACGTTTACCGCCATCCAGGTGTCAATATTTTCCTGGCGAGCGGAAGCGAGCCAGTTATTTTTGTTACAGTAATATTTTGTTGTTTTACAGAAAGCTAAATTTGTACATTTTTCGATAGAAAAATGTGTCCGGCGAAGCCAGATTTCTCCATACAATGCTGGCTCACTATCGCTCGCCACGAAACAATCTTAACATGGCAGGGGGAATAAGATAAAAGCTCTTAAAACATTTGGCTGGCAGGCATGCGGGAGGAACAAGCGAGGAGAGAGATAAAAAAAAGCAGGTGACTCCCCTTAATCAATAGGTGTGTTTTGGGAAAAGTCACTGTGGTGCATTATGTATTAATAAATATATACAACTGATTGGATCCGAACATCAATCTAAAAGGGTAGATTGTCATAAAGAAAATCGCTGGAACTCACAAACATTTGCCAGTAGCTGTACATATACTTAATACAACACACACACACACACACAGGGAAAGAGAGAGAGAGAGAGAGAGAGAGAGAGAGAGAGAGAGAGAGAAGAGAAAGAGAGAAAGAGAGAAAGAGAAACAGCAAAGCACACAGACTATAAGCTACGGACCATCCCCACACACCGCGAGCCTGTACCAACTAACTAGATTATGTATTGGGGAGGACGAAACACAGGAAGAGGAGGAAGAAGAAGAAGTAGTACTAGAGGAAGAAGGAGGAGGAGGAGGAAGAAGAGGTAGTGGTAGAGGAGGAGGAAGAGGAAGGGGTAGTGGTAGAGGAGGAGGGGGAGGAGGGAGAGGAAGGGGTAGGGGTAGTGGTAGAGGAGGAGGAGGAGGAAGGGGTAGTGGTAGAGGACGAGGAGGAGGAAGAGGAAGGGGTAGTGGTAGAGTACAAAGGAGTACAAAGGAAATCAAGCAACAACAGATCTAGTGACCCTTCTAGGTTGCTTGTCCTCCAAAACACTGAGGATAAGTGTCCAAACAGTGGTTTAGAGTGGGTAAGGGAACATTGGAAAGGGAATTACTGCCCTGCCACTAACGTGGCAGGACTAGGAAGTTAGTAGGGGACATATGGGTTAGTAACTGAGGGGAGGATAAAGTTATTCATTTACAAACGCAGTCAGTAGCGGGTTGATGCGAGATATTTGTCTAGGCGGAATTTTTAAATGAATCAACGGTGCTGCAGTCTATAACGTCTCGGGGAAGCCCATTCCACAAGTTGACAACTCGATTGAAGAAGAAATTCTTAGATTCGTGCGAGTTAAAAGATTACCAATAATTTTGCAACCGTTTCCCCGCGTGTAATTAGATTGGTCGATAGTGAAGTAGTACTTACTACAGTTATATTGTCGATGCCTTTGATGATTTTGAACACTTGAATTAAGTCGCCTCTTAATCTGCGCTGGGTTAAAGGAAATAGATTTAATTCTCTAAGACGCTCTTCGTATGGTTTGTTCTTTAGGCTAGGTATAATTTTGGTAACTCTACGTTGAACTCGTTCTAGCTTGTTTATATCTTTTTGGTAATAAGGGCACCAGGATTGAACGCAGTATTCCAGAAGAGGGCGGACTAAGGAATTGTAAAGGGTTAGGATACTTCTTTTGGATTTTATGCTCAAATGACCTGCCTATAAAGCCAATTATTTTGTTTGCCTTCTTAACAACTTCTGAAGAGGAGGAGGGGGAAGTAGAGGAGGAGGGGGAGGAGGGAGAAGAAGAGGTAGTGGTAGAGGGAGGAGGAGGAAGAAGAAGAGGTACTGGTAGAGGGGGAGGAGGAGGAAGAAGAGGTAGTGGTAGAGGAGGAGGAGGAGGAGGAAGGGGTAGTGGTAGAGGGAGGAGGAATACAAAGGAGTACAAACTGCAACAGACCTAATGGACCTTACGGGGCAGTTTGGATATCTAAACTACTAATCTATTTCCTACGAGGTAGAGAAAAGGATAGTAAAGAAGAAGGCTCCTCCCCACCCACCACTCCTTCCAGCTAATGGAAACAGGAGGAGGAGAAGGCAGAGGAGACGGTGGTGGTAGAGGAGGAAGAGGAAGAGGTGGTATAGGTAGCGCCAACAAACTTGACAATTATCTTGACCCCTGACCTCTCTGTAACTCAAAAGGGCCTAGAGCAAATTGGCTGTACATTTCCACACCTATTTTCTGGTGGACTCTTCCCAAATGATATAAATGTCAGCCCAATTGCTTTCATTCATATTGAGTTATAGGAAGTTAAGGGGTCCAGATTATTGTCAAGTTCGTTGGCGCTACCTACAGTATAGTTCAGGAGGAGGAGCCTATGCTGGAAATGTGCTCCCCTTTAACCCCTTCTGTACCGATGACGTCTTTTAAATCTCAGTTTAGCTTTATTTAGACGATTTTGTGCAGCTTAAGAAGGATCTGTGGCAGCAAAATGGGTAAATTAAGATAGTTGAAAGCCTGTTTATTGCTGGAGGCACTTCTTAAACTGAATAATATCATCCCACAGTAGCCAGAAGAACGTTAAAAGAACGGAACTGGTACTGAACGGGTTAGTGCTACTGATTTCGAATTTGTTTTTACCAGTGGTACGAACCAATCCCATAATTAAGAGAATTATGATGATTATATTGGGAACATTATGTGACGTATATTGATTGGAAACATTATGTGACGTATATTGATTGGAAACATTATGTGACGTATATTGATTGAGTGTACAGCAAAATATTTATACTTTAATGTATCTCAAAACTAACACAAATATCAGAGTAACGATATATATCTTAGATCCTTATTATTGCATGAATCAAGTATAGTAAATTCGCTGGGGTTAAAGGGAAGACTTGCATGGCCGTTTGTTTGGTCTATTAATTAATTTATTCATATATTTGTTTAGTTTCCTCCCTAGACCTCCATCAAGCTTTGAAAAACACCCCCTAGACCCCCCTTCAAGGTAAATTTTTACGTTTTTCGGTAGAAAAATGTCCCGGCCGAAGGCCGGTCCCTCTTAAAATTGCAGGCTCGCTATCGCTCGCCAGGAAAAATCGACACCTAACTGGCACGAAAGGTCTTAAAATTGACAACGAAATGGGGCGAAAGGTGTTAAAATCGCCAAACTAATGGGCCGAACGTCTTATAATCTCAAAACTAGTGGGGCTAAACATTAGGGAGAAGGTGGTCCAGAAAAACGGTCGGCCTCCCCTTAATGAGGAGGCGTACTGACCAGTTCTGCTCGACTGACCTACATGTTCGTCAATCCTCGACTTGAAAGCTCTAAATGTGCTTCAGATGTACAGTCACGCTAATTAGTGATGTCTCGGCACCAAGTATGCTTTGATCAATAATTGGTATTAGCAATATCCAAGCTTAATTTCTTCACATCGAGTGAAATATACAAATATTTCCCTACACTTACCCACTCTATTCAACATCTGACAGACATTAATAAAGCACACCACCAGCCAAACGTAACGACAGCTGGGACATGACTTATTAGAGCGACCGTATCCTGTATGGCAACTAGGGCACTGGAATATGTAAACAAATGACAAAAGCAAATAAAAAAAAATAAAAATATTGAAATAAACATAAAATCGGACCTTGATATCTTTCTTGTGAATAAATCTAAGCTGGATTTGAGGGTATAATTTGGCGAGTTTTTCTTTAAGTGACATTGATATTTATTTCTGACGCCTTGCCAGAGAGGTTAAATAAGAATATAACGATAGGAGGTGGAAACAATATTAGACTGCAGGTTTAGGGGAGATGGGTCGTTGTTCTGGTCCCCTTGTCCCCTCATGCTTAACCCCATTAGTTTTCAGATTGTATGGCGTTCGGCCCCATAGTTTGGCGATTTTAAGACCTTTCACCCCATTTTTGTTGTCAATATTAAGACTTTTCGTGTCATTTTGGTGTCGATTTTTTCCTGGCCAGTGATAGCGAGCCTGTATGTCAAGAGGATTCGGCTTTCGGCCGGGATATTTTCCATTTATCTTGAAGGAGGGTCATGGGGTGTTATATATTTTAAAGCTTGATGGAGGTCTAGGGAGGAAACTGAAAATAAAATAAAAGATATATAAATGAACAAATAAATACCCCCCTTAACCCTTTCCGTACTGGCTACGTCTCTTTATATTTATGCTGGCTACTATTAGACGATGTTGGGCAGTTTAAAAAGGGCCTCCAGCAATGATCAGGCTTCGTACTATCTCACTTAACCTTCTTTGCTGCCACAGATCCTTCTTAAGCTAAATATAGCTAGAATAAAATTAAAAAGACGTCGCCGGTCCAGAAGGGGTTAAAGAAAAAACGGTACAGTATAATCCGATAATGGAATAAATGGGAATGAAGCACCTGATAAAGCGACGGAAAGGAACAGATAAAAATGATGGAGAACGGGATATGAGAGAGAGAGAGAGAGAGAGAGAGAGAGAGAGAGAGAGAGAGAGAGAGAGAGAGAGAGAGAGAGAGAGAGTTGAGTAGGCTAGCTGAAGAAATACATGTAGCCACAGCACATTTATAGTAATTGGAAATGGGAAAATATTTAAAACAACGATTTGGCATATGGACAGCTATATATATATATATATATATATATATATATATATATATATATATATATATATTGTGTACTCGCTAGGAATATGATTGCATAGCGTTATCGTGGGTAATACATACATACATACATACATACATACATACATACATACGGCCCCATGATTAACCCTAAGTGAAGGAAAGTAATATATAGGGATACTGGAGGATACTTGGACCTTCCCTCTCTCTCTCTCTCTCTCTCTCTCTCAATACACTATTTATCCGTCCATATACGGTACATTATACATTACAATGATTATACTCCTATTTTCCTGGTGTATATGTGTCTGTCTGTCTGTCTGTGTCTGTCTGTCTGTGTGTGTGTGTGTGTGTGTGTGTGTGTGTGTGTGTGTCTGTGTGTGTGTCTGTGTGTGTGTCTGTGTCTGTGTCTGTGTCTGTGTGTGTGTGTATGAGTGTATGTGTGGGTGTTTGAAGGATTGAGAAAGAGATAAAATTGATTTATATGTTTATATGCACCAAGTGTGTATTAAATGGCATGTAAAGGACCAGGAATTAAAACCTATATATCCACACACCGAGCGAGAGAGAGAGAGAGACTCGTTGAGAACTAGATAATGAGACTACTATTTGTCTCTCATTACTCATCTCACGGATCCTCACACCTACACATTAGTAGCACACACACACACGCACACGCACATACACAGACAAATACACACACACACACACACACACTAATTAGCACAAGCAAGGAAACACACACACAAGACAGGGATAGACATACACACACAGTATATACATTTTGCAACTACTAAACACTGAATCAAGCTTGCAAAATGATGACCCAGTGCAATCAAAGCCTAGTAATCTCCATACAAAATATCGTTCCGGCACAGATACTGCAACATTCATTTGTGGTCAACAGGATGATCAGGGCTGCTTTGGAGCGTTCCGGAACAAATCGTCTTACGGAAATGAGTTGGTGAATTTAGCGGTGGGCGAGTGACATCAATTTAACTACACAAAAGATCTGAAGGGATGACGCGATTGATGTCTAGTTGGAAAGTATGGGCGCATAGAGAGAGAGGCAGAGCAGAGAGACAGAGAGAGAGAGAGAGAGGGAGAGAGGCAGAGAGAGAGAGAGAGAGAGAGGCAGAGAGACAGAGAGAGAGACAGAGAGAGAGAACGAAAGAGTATGTTGGCGCAAATTTGGGAAATATGTATAGAAGAAAAATATGGCAGTAGGAGGATATTGCAGACGTATATAGGATAGATAAATAGATAGAAAGAGCGAGCAGAGAGAGAGAGGATGCCAGTTAATACAAGCAGGAAAAAGGCTTATATATGACACGATAACCACAGCATAACAGAAGGAGTTTATGGGAGTGGCTGTGTGAGAGAGCCAGTCTAGGGGTGTGTGTGTGTGTGTGAGAGTGAGTGTGTGTGTGTGTGTGTGGTCTGGGTAATGTGACTGATGGGGACAGGTGGTGGTCAGAGAGAGAGAGAGAGAGAGTGTATAGGGGTGTATGTGTGAGTGGGTGTGTATATGCGTGTGAGTGAGAGTGAGAAAGAGAGAGAGGATGTGTGTGATTTCATGTACTGTAATACTGCTTGAATGGACAGGAGGTCGTGCTTGCTATGTTGTGTGTGAGAGCACGCTCGCGTATATGTTAGTGAAAATACAGTATATACAGTACACTATATATATATATATATATATATATGTATATGGGTGTTTCACATGTCTAATTATAACCTACAGTACTAGCACATTGTTCATATTTTTATAATTCACCCCAAGTTAAGGAGAACTTTTAATTATTTGTGTATTATAATTGTTTTCGTGTTGCTTCCCTAGACCTCCAACAAGCTTAGAAAAATAACCCCCAAAGACCCCCTTTCGAGAGTAGGTGGGTGGTGTGCGATGTGGTGGCGTGTGGTATGTGTGATAGTTGTGGTATGTGGTGATGTACAGTATACCATCACTAATATAACTAGCCTAACCTTCTAAGACATTTAGCGCGGGTGGATGGTGTGCGGTGTGGTGTGTGTGATGCTGGTATGTGGTAGCTATGGTGAGTGTGGTGTCCTCTATGCTATCATTAATATAACTATTCCTCTACAGACATGTGGCGTGGGTGGATGGTGTGCGGTGTGGTGTGTGTGGTGCTGGTATGTGGTAGCTATGGTATGTGTGGTGTCCTTTATGCTATCATTAATATAATTAACCTTCTACAGACATGTGGTGCGGGTGGATGGTGTGCGGTGTGGTGTGTGTGATGCTGGTATGTGGTAGCTATGGTGTGTGTGGTGTCCTCTATGCCATCACTAATATAACCATTCCTTTACAGACATGTGGCGCGGATGGATGGTGTGCGGTGTGGTGTGTGTTGTGGTGTGCGGTGCTGGGCTATGTGAGGGCCGCTACCTACCCACCAGGGGCGACGACGCACGCCTTCTGGAAATCAAGGAAATGCTAAAGGAGGTAGGTCAACTCTAGAACCATAAAAAACAATATGGTATAATCCTGTGTAGCGGGAGGACCTGTATTTATATCTCATTAATTTGGTAATGTTACAATATATTTTTACATTTTACATTCATAAATAACCCACTAATATACTAGGTTAGGTTAAAGATATTGTTCATAGTTTCTTAGTAAATAGGCATCGGAAAAACAGTTCCTCCCGCTACACAGGATCTTACCAACAATATATAACCCTTAGAAGATACTATTACGTATTTATTTTCCATATTTCTTTTTTCTTTTGCTATTAGTAATGTTTGTAATACTTCGATGTATCTATTTCAAGTCAAATATACATTTCCGCGCATCATCAAACCATCCTAAGTCTGCTACTAATAATATTAACCCATTAGTACCAACAGAATAGCGACAAAATAGGGGTAGTATAACTGTAGATTTATCGAATCAAGTAGTAGGCTACTGTTCACGGGCTGTTAGAATCACCTACAAACCATCAAGGAAACGTTATAGGAACATAAAACTTACACATACTATATTCAAACCTACATATATTTTGACTGTGCACTCTTAAGACCTAAATCCTGGCCTACCATGAACCCTCGAACAGTAAATCGAACCCCTAAAAAGTAAATATTAGGCAAAACAATAATGTGAAGCTTCGATTTAATTGATTCGATAACCTAAGGCCACGATTAAGAACAAATTAGAAAGGGCCCTCGATAGTGGCGGACAACTAGTGTGAAAGGGGTAAGCCTGGTTCGTCATCATTCCGTCTTGTCCCCAACCCGGTTCGTTCCCTATAATCCCGTTTCGTCCCCAAAATTCAGACTAGTTTCGTGAACCGGTAATTTGGGTAGGGAACGTTAGGAGTCATTTTGGTTGTTGACTGCTTCGTGAAGCAGAGAGACTGTAACAAAGCACAGCGATCACTCTACTTCCTTGTTTGTATGCGTTTCGTTTATTTGTCATTAATACATGCACGGTATTGCACTTAAATATTCCTTAGCCTGGTGATAGGTGACAGTACATTACCATACCCAACAAGTCCGTCTTATCGCGGATTGTTTTCCTCGCCGTAGTTCATGGTCAGAAGTCCGACTCTTGAGTCTGGACGATGCCTTTGAATGAACCAAACTGCATCACCAGATCATAGGTAGTTAATATACGACTATAGAGGCTAACCCTTCTGGATTATTATGCCAGCACACTAAGTCAAGACTAGCGTCAGGACTGGAGCCTCTTTTCGAGAACTCCAGCTACTTGATTAAGCCTAATAGTGACTTAACACCTCTCACTCACAAATGAAGATTCTAAATGTTCGAAACAATCTCTGAATATATTGAACCTTCTAATTTTTTGTCTTAGTTTTCAGATGTTCATTCCTGATATTCCTAGGTTCACGACGATAATAAAATAGTGTCCTAAATTGTACAGTTTAGGACACTAATTTTAACCCTTTGAACTGCTTAAATATACCCACGAAATGTATATACATGGTAACTAAAATAATGAGAAGATTCGATTAAATCCGAGCTAGCTTCGAACATGCTAGGCCACCTTTTGAGGTCTAAGGTGTACAGCGTATATAGTCATACCCCAAATCCAATCCCTCTTGACCATAAATTATATTCACCGTTTATAAAATGGCCAAAATAGCTGCTCAATTCATAAACTTGCTAACCTGTAGACCTCGCTGTCCAGTTCATACAATAGGTACAGATAGGATAATGTAGACAACAATCAACCAAGTGCAATATACAGGTATATACCCTGCCACTTACATCTTTCGGACTTTGCTTATCAACGAAATTCACTGTTTCACATTCATTCAAATCACTTACCGAGAATGGACGAAAGACGACTAGTGGTTGGTTATACTGATGTTTTGGACCGACAGTTAGCCCATCGATCTTGTTAGGCCTAATAGGTCCGGTAAAGCATATACATCATTGCTATATATGTCATTAAGAGCTGAAATGTGTTATAAGGGAGAAAAACAAAACAAAACGCTAAAATACAGTATACTGTAAAACAATAAGTTTTTCAGCCAATACCTAACCAGCGGGGGTGTGGGGGTGGCAGCCCCCACCCATATACTAGGTTAGGTTAGGTAAGGTTGTTAAGTTAGGCTAGCACATTAAAAAATAGGCCTAGCACATTAAAAAATAAAACAAATAAAAAAATAATAGCCTAACCCAATCAGCGGGGGTGTGGGGGCGGCAGCCCCCACCCATAATACTAGGATAGGTTAGGTAAGGTTTTTAGGTTAGGCTAATGTCTTCCCAAAGTTGACTATTTTTATAACATAAGATACTAGGCTACCAACTCCACCCCGTGAAATCCGAGTCAGCTTTCGTCAAAAGTTGGCTCGGGTATTCACAAAATTGGGTTTTATGGGTTTGCAATTTGGGAAAACCCGAGCCAAGTTTTGATACAAAACGCTATATTATTGTAATTTTAAGCTTTTAACCCCTCATTTTCCCTGAACTTCATAGCCCTCCCCACTAGTGGGGGGCGTGTTTTTAGATTGTTGGATAATGGGTAAATACTCATTTCAGCTCCTCTTCAGTATAAAACAACACTATATCTGAAGGAAAAATAAAAATGATACAAACTAAAACTTACTGAAATCGCTGTCGGTCCAAAAAGTCAGGTTTACCTTAGTGGCTTCTTGCCTGCACATTTTCTATTACTTTACTCACATCGTTGTATAAATTGTCCTGCGGGAGAACTTGGACAAATGCTGTACTGTTCTGACAATTCATGAAGTGCTTTCCTCTCACCTCCATGACCAGGTTGAATACATAATGAATCACTGGTGTTCACAATGGTTTCTTCTGTTGCCTTATATTTGCCATTATTTTAGCAACTTTATCTGCTCCACCAAGAAGAACTAGGGCAGACATTATCAGGAAGTATAGTATCTTCTCGAGGGAGCAAATGGTCAGTCTTTCTAAGCTTAAGTTCCTTAACGAGTTCGTAGCATAGGGGATGGGCCGGTTTTCTGGACCACTTTCTCCCTCATGTTTAGCCCCATTAGTTTTCAGATGTTAAGAAGTTTGCCCTATTAGTTAGTAGATTTTAAGACCTTTTGCCCAATTTCTTCGTCAATATTTAGACCTTTCGTGCTATTTAGGTGTCGATTTTTTCCCTGGCGAACGATAGTGAGCCAGTAATGTTGGAAAAAACGGCCTTCGGCCGGGAAATTTTTCTACCGAAAAAATGTACAAATTAATCTAGAAAGGGGATCTAATGGATGTTGTTTTAAATTTGATGGAGGTCTAGGGAGGAAACTAGAAAAATAATGAATGCATGCAAAAATCGCCCAAAAAGTGAACCATCTCCCCTTAAAATATTGTAACCTTCCATTTCCACACCGGCTTTGCGTTAAACAGCACACACGAACGTAATATTTAAGAACACGAATTCCTACTCTCCTGCCTCGCCTGAGTGCACCGACGTACTGTTATATATGTATCCCCCTAACCTTGGCATCAGCGGCCGACAAACGATCTGGAGAAAGCTGCCGATTGAGTGATAACTTATGAATTGGGTATGGCAATAGCTCTTCCTATTTAGTAAGATAATTGTATTAGCTATCTATGTTTTATTAATTTCACCACAACACCAAACACCTCCAATGAAATTAATATAAGGAAACTGTTTATTGCATAGGCGTGTATTATCAATCAGGAATAATTTCTGAAGGTATCCCAATTTAAAAAAAACACACACACAATATACTTTGGCAGCTTAAGAATGTACTGTACTGTACCATAGACTTAAAAGTGCATTAAATAGAAGAGCGGTGTATCCTGTGAAAGCTTTGCAGAAGTGTTCACGATCAATATTATTTCTCGATGATCCTGTGTTTCAATCTAGTTCATTCGAAGGTCTCGTCAGATTCGAACCACTGAGCATACACACACGTGGGATAAGCAGTTCTAGAAGCACGGATCTGTAGGTTATTTTAAGGGAGCCCACCTCGCTTTTTTCTCTTTCTCTCCTTCTCTCTTTGGCTTGTATCCATTCGGCCCAATTCAGCCTACTGTTTTAAGACGTTTACCCCCATCCAGGTGTCAATGTTTTCCTGACGAGCGGTAGCGAGCCAGCATATATATTTTTTTGTTTTGAAAGCAAGTTAAATTTGTACATTTTTCGATAGAAAAATGTCTCTGGCAAAGCCAGATTTCTCCATACAATGCTGGCTCGCTATCGCTCGCAAGGAAGAAATCAACACCTGGATGGGGATAAACGTCTTAAAACAGTTGGCTGAATGGGGCCGAATGGATACAAGCCAGGGAAAGAGAGAAAAGGAGAGAAAGATAAAAAAAACGGTGACTCCCCCTATAAACATCACTAAATAAATGAATAAATAAACTACTAAGTAAACCCCATGACCCCCTAATTGCTCGAACCCTCAAACAAGCCGACTGAATTATTTTGGGTGGTTGTGGTACGCCCCATTTTCATACCAATTATTATGTTTTTTACACCAACCAACTTCACATCTAAACTCAATTAATGAAATCAACAAATACATGTGGCACTCCGAGGACTCGAACCTAGGATACTCACATCGAAATTCCGCGCACTATGCATTAAGTTATCAAGACAGTTTATATGAAGCACAGTCAGGAGCATAAATAACAAAGCACCCATTTGAAGCAGTATCGAACGCAAACGAGACAATACAGTGTTATGTTATAGCCCAGATGCTTCATAACTTGGCTTTAAGGGGGGATGGGCCGGTTTTCTGGACCACTTTCTCCCTCATGTTTAGCCCCATTAGTTTTCAGATATTAAGATGTTTGCCCCATTAGTTAGTCGATTTTAAGACCTTTCACCCCATTTCGTCGTCAATATTTAGACCTTTCATGCTATTTAGGTGTCGATTTTTTCCCTGGCGAACGATAGTGAGCCTGTAATGTTTGAAGAACCGGCCTATGGCCGGGACATTCTTCTACCGAAAAATGTAGAAATAAAAAAAATAAAAAAAGCCATTAGATCCCCCATCGAATGGATGTTTTTGTTTTTTAATTTGATGGAGGTCTTGGGAGGAAACCTGAAAAATAATGAATACATGCAAAAATCGCCCAAAAAGTGAACCATTCCCCCTTAAAGGTTCAAAGATTCAAATCGTTGTAACATTATATAAGCATAGCACTGTACTGTACTGTACACTTAACAACATAAATTAGGGCCTACATTTTCGAAGCATCTGAGCGAAGTGCCATTTACACCCAATATATGCTTCGTTTTTCGACCCCCAGGTGATTCGGATTCACACAGTGGCAGGTTGGGGAACAAACATTTGTCGTTTATAGTACAGTACGGTCGCGCTAATAAGTCATGTCCCAGCTGTTATTACGTTCGGCTTGCTCTGTGCTGTATTAATGTCTGTCAGATGTTGAATAGGGCGTGTAAGTGTAGGAACATGTTTGTATATTTCACTCGATATGAAGAAATGAAGCTCAGATATTGCTGATACCAATTATTGATCAAAGCATACTTGGTGCCGAGACATCACTTATTAGCGCGACTGTACATACAAAAACAATATTAACAGAAAATAAGTGATTTGGTGATTAACCCTTTCAGTACCATAACGCCTTTTTACCTTTGATTCTGGCTAAAATTAGATAATTTTATTTAGTTTAAGAAGGACCTATGACATTAAAAGGGCTTATTGAGATCATAATTATTAACCCATTTGAATTGTAAAGGTAAATTAATCGTATAATTGAATCTAGACGATAATGAAAATTACGTAATGGTGGTGAAGGCTTTAAGATGGCATTTCCATTTTAAATATTATGAAGTAATGTAACACAATTGCTAAATCTGTGTTGGTGGTGTAATGGTCTAGGTCCCGGGAGGATCATATGCTTTCATTCATTTATTCTAGTGCATTGGGATTTGCAATGGAAGATTAATGTTAAGAACGGGAAGTTCCTTAATATATATCGTAATGTCTCGAATATTATATAAACATGTGTATATCAAGAACTATATGAAATCATGCTATACATTATTTCATATACACAATATTTTACTTTAGAAGAAAACATTGTCAAAATATAAAACGTAATGGCGTGGCATATTATGATATACATATATATATATATATATATACCGGTATATATATATAATAGATGTTCCAGAAAATTCCATACCGGTACTCGGAAATCTAAGGGGAGAAATGGTACCCTAAGGCGTCAGCTGTGTGTGTGTAGGTGTGTGTGTGTGTGTGTGTTGTATTGTTTGTGTGTGCGTGTGCTAGTGCTTGTGTGTGTGGGCAAAAGAGTACAGGGAAGGCAAGAAACAAAATACCAACTGATCCTTTCTAGGCTGCTTATGACTGTGTGTATGTTATAATTTGTGTGTGTTTGCGTAATAAATATTTATAAACTGATATATTTGTGAGTGTGATAATGTGTGCGCTATATGTTATCACAGTGGTATCCGTACGCATGATAAAATATAGAATAATAATAATTTTTGGTTTACTGTTCATTTGCAGACGCGATGCTAAAAATATATATATATTTTTTGTTTCTTAATCTACTCGCAGTAAAATGCTTATTCTACCTTAAGGGAGCCCACCTGGCTTTGTTCTCTCTTTCTCTCCCTCTCTCTTTGGCTTGTATTCGTTTGGGCCTATTCAGCCTACTGTTTTAAGACGTTTACCCCCATCCAGGTGTCAATATTTTCCTGGTGAGCGGTAGCGAGCCAGCATATATATTTTTTGTTTTGACAGCAAGTTAAATTTGTACATTTTTCGATAGAAAAATGTCTCCGGCGAAGCCGGATTTCTCCATACAATGCTGGCTCGCTATCGCTCGCCAGGAAGATATTAACACCTGGATTGGGATAAACGTCTTAAAACAGTTGGCTGAATGGGACCGAATGGATAAAAGCCAGGGAAAGAGAGAAAAGGAGAGAAAGATAACAAAAAAAAAAAGCCTGTGACCCCCGTTAACTATGAGGTCACACGCGACCTTTGGCGACTGCAAGGTGCCGAGTTCCTACCATAGTACATACGCAGATACACTGATGACAAATACGTGTAGGCTAACCCAGGCTGATAGTTGAGCACCTTGGTTAGGAAGGTACCACGATACAAGCATCTTCATCGGGATACCTGAACACAACTTTAGGATTCTGGAAGATTCAAACTCTCGATCTCGCAGTCAGTGTACAGCGCTCTACACCACTTGGCTAACCCGACCCATAAAGTGTGTGTGTATGTGTGCGTGTGCGTGTGCGTGTGGGTGTGTGTCCATGTGTGAGTGACGCATGTGAGCGTGTGGTTTGTCAGTGTGTAACGTATGTCTTTCCATGTACACATTTGTATGTATGTATGCATGGGGTGCGGATGAGCAGAGCCGTGAAAATGAAGGCATTTGTCCATGTTCCTAGAAATCCCCCCCCCCCCCAGACCCCACACCCAACGCCCACCCTCCCATGCCCCCACACCCTCCACACCTGGGCCGAGAACGCTGGGGATATCAGAGGAGGACAAGGGACTGGAGTTCTCGAAAAGGGTCCTGACACTTTTCTTGACTTACAGTATGCTGCTGGCTTAATAATCCTGAAAGGTATGATAGCCTCTGAAGTCCTATTTAAACTAATTAAGGGGAGGTTTCCACTTGAGGGATTTTTTTCTTTACCCCCTTCTCCCTCATGTTTAGCCCCATTGCTTTTGAGATTTTAAGACGTTCGCCCCATTAGTTTGGCGATTTTAAGAACTTTCACCCAATTTATGTCACTTTAAGACCTTTCGTCCCATTTAGGTGTCGATTTTTTCCTGGCGAGCGATAGCGAGCCTGCAATTTAAGAGGAATCGGCCTTCGGCCGGGACATTTTTCTACCGAAAAATGTACAAATTTATCTTGAAAAGGGGTCAAGGGGGTGTAATTTCAAGCTTGATGGAAGTCTAGGAAACACACTAAAAACCTCCCCTTAACTAATCAGAGGAGGTATTGCACCGGGGAAGAAGTGCTGGTGGACCATTGGGAGCGAACACACACAACCATGGCCAATTGTCCTTCTGGTTGACGCTTAAGGGAGCCCACATCGCTTTTGTTTTTCTCTCTTTCTCTACCTCTCTCTTTGGCTTGTATCCATTCGGCCCCATTGAGCCTACTGTTTTAAAGACGTTTATCCCCATCCAGGTGTCAATATTTTCCTGGCGAGCGGTAGCGAGCCAGCATATGTATATATTTTTGTTTTGACAGCAAGCTAAATTTGTACATTTTTCGATAGAAAAATTTCTCCGGCGAAGCCGGATTTCTCCATACAATGCTGGCTCGCTATCGCTCGCCAGGAAGAAATCGTCACCTGGATGGGGATAAACGTCTTAAAACAGTTGGCTGAATGGGGCCGAATGGATACAAACCAAAGAAAGAGAGAAAAGGAGAGAAAGATAAAAAAAAAGGATTATGACGCATTTTTTGCAGTATATTTTAGCTATCATTTGACGATTTTATGCAGTTCAAGAAGGACCTTTGGAATTAGGGGGTCAAAACTAACTCAATTATGCCAACTCAATATCAGTGGACTAATCAGATTAATTAACCACTGCGCAAGAAACTACACTCGTAATTCAATCGTGCGCATTATATTTCTATGTATAAGATCACGGAGAGAAACAGAACTAATGTGGACAACCGTACTATATTTACCTTTAACTAACCCTCGTATATGTTCGTCAATTCAATCATGAGCATTATAGAACTTATGTGGGAAACCGTACTATATTTACCTTTTGCTAACCCTTGTATCTCTTCGTCAGATGCTGGAGCGTGTGGCTGAGGGCGGCTTGAGGAGCGGTACCAGCAGCGGGGCGGGGGGCCTGGCGGGGCTTGCGGGGGGTTACGACAAGCGCTACATCTACAAGCGGTCCGCCTCCTCCTCCCTAACATCCGCTGCAGCAGGCGACGCAGAGGTGCCCCAGCCCCTCCTCAACCTCCCGCAGTAAAGAGCGAGAGCGAGAGACACCACCAAGGGGGACATGTTAGCCATACAACCCAACACACTTCCCTATCTCATACCATGATTTCAGAGGACACCCGTATCTTAATTTGAGAACAACTGTATCTTTATATAACAACAACTGTATCTTTGTGTAAGGACATCTGTATCTTTATAAACACAACTGTAGCTTTATAAAGCAACGGTATCTTTATAATAGAACATCTGTATCTTTATAAAACAACAACTGTATCTTTATAAAGCAAGGGTATCTTTATAATAGAACATCTGTATCTTTATAAAACAACAACTGTATCTTTATAAAGCAAGGGTATCTTTATAATAGAACATCTGTATCTTTATAAAACAACAACTGTATCTTTATAAAAACAACTGTATCTATATATAACAATAACTGCATCTTTATATAAACAACTGTATCTTTATAAAAGGACATCTGTATCTTTATAAAACAATAACTGCATCTTTATAATACAACATATGTATCTTTAATTTATGACATCTGTAACTATATAAAACAAAACAACAACTGTATCTTTGTAAAACAACATGTATATTTATTAAAGGACATCTGCATCTATCATTAACGGTATCTGTAACTTTGAATGAGGAAATTTGTATCTTTATTTAATGATATCTGTATTATGATTTAACCCCTTCAGTAGAATGGCGTAATTTTAATTTCATGCTGGATAACATTAGACAATTTTAATTTGCTTAAGGTGGGTCTTTAAGAAGCAGACTTTTAAAAACGATTTCATTTAACACCCTGAATACCACAGATCCATCTTAAAGTGAAGGCACTTGTCTAATGATTGCCAGCATAGAAATAAAATCGTCGCTATTTGATTGACAGACTTCAGAACACATGTATCTTGCCTTTAATAAAAACCAAGAAGAATCCTACAATAGCTTTTCATCCACTGTCGAACCCTGGAAATAATAAAACAGTCTGACACCAATTCCCTACGACACACAACCTAATCCTATTTATTCGACAGCCCAAATGATCCTCAATGTTCAGAGGTATTCCAGTTTCTTCTCACTAATTTACTTTATTAATCACAGATTACTATCCATCCATTTGTAATCTATCCCTTGTCTTTGATTGCTTTGTTTTTATACATCAATGTCCCAAGCTTTCGTAAACCCCAATTGGTGTATTTCGAGCCACTATGTATCTATTTCTTGTTTGTCTCTAATTTTAAAGTCAGATATATAAGTTAAATATATATGTTCGTGACGTCTATTCCTTCCCCGCATTCTGTACAGGAAAGTTGACAAATTCAGCCTCTGCACATTCCAATTATTATTCATTGATAACCAAATTAAAATTTTCACTCGGAAAGGTCAAGTATAAAAAAACATTTATTGAAAAATCACTGGTTCTACTTTAGGTATGCTAATTTAATTATGTGATTTTTCTTGGTGATAGCAAATGAATTATATTTTACGGAACATCATATGAATTCCAATTAAAACTCTAGTTAATTTCCAGAGCAATCGAAATACAAATAGATTAAATACAATATTTTTCATGACTAGCCAACAGTGAAAATAGTAAACATTATAATACTACACACACAACACACATTAATAATAATTCTTCCCACAGTTTGTATATGTTCAACTTTCACCTCAAACAAACATCTCAATATACCCCCTATATGTGTTGAATTTTGCGATTGAACACCCATCTACAATACTGTATTATCTCCATCTCTACCTCTGTATGTCTTGGTGTCCTACCTATAATAAATACCTACCCGTTTATCTGTCCAAGTATCCTCGTCATCTATGTGTATCAGTGTGTCTAGATATACTCAATGTTATGTGCCTAGGTTGGCTTGATTTCACCTTCGTTCAGCATCACTACATTTTCCTCATGAAGCTGATTTCCCATTAGATATATTTTTCAGTACCTTATCTATCTCATCCCTATCATACACACGCACCTAACACAACAAAGTTACTTAACCGTTTCTCGTTGCACTCGCGATCATTGTCTGTGGTGGAACGAGTTTTAGACGTGTTCCTTAGTGCTTCAACCTGTCTCGAACACGTCTCAGACCTGTCCTACAAGCGCTTCAGGACAAAATTGGAATGCAATCCTTCACCATCTTCACAAATAATCTATTCTAACCAACTTGATTAATACAAATAGGTGTATATCCACTTTAGACATTGTAGTTGTGTGCATACTGATGAAAAATTATGAATAATACAGTGGAGCGCGGCAGACAGAGCGAGATTCTAGAGATTTTAAACCAATATGTGTCAGTTTATAAGGGTATTCACAGAGGTATCATAGCATTTATCTCGATGTACGTAGACAATACATGTACCATACCGGATATACTATAGGGGGGCGCGGCTGTTGTGTGTGGGGGGAGGGAGGGAGGGGAGGGGGGGGGGGGGGGGGGAGGGGCAGGGGGTCACAGGGAGGAAATGCCAGAGAGGTGGAGGGGCGGTCACAGGTCACACAAAGAGGTCAACATCGAGTTCAAAAGAGGTTAATATTAAGCTCACAAGAAGCCCATTCAGAGATTAAAAGAAATTTGACATCAGGTCACAAAAGGTCAACATCAACGTTACAGAGGTCATAAGTTAATGTTGGTACAGCATCAAAACACATAGATCTTTTTATACCAACTAAGCAAGATATAGGTCACGCATAGGTTGAATTAACTGTACGATAAGGGAATGCAGGAATATATTACGAAAATGATTGCATTATCAATAACAAAAACTACTTTGACTATATGATAAGGGAATAGAGGAATAGATTATGAAAATGATCAAATTAACAGGACACTGACAAGTTTGTAAAGTAACGAGACTAAATCAGAGTTGTGTAAAGCCATGGAACTTTCGTAACGCCATGCACACAAGTTGTACACCTTTACCTTTATTTTGTTGTCTCAACTACTTTTTCCTCTGAAATGGAAGTTGAACAATTATATCAATTACCGAAATTCCTTAACAATAATTTCATACTTTCTGATTAGTATGTAGGCTACCACATTTACCAAAATAAAAATAATCTTTATCAATGACACTGTAGCAGTACGTATTGATATAAGGTACGGGTTCTCGAAAAAAGGCTTCAGTCCTGATGCTACTTCTTGATTTACAGTGTGCTTGCTTAATTAATAATCCAGAAGGGTTGATAGCCTCTAATGTCCTATTCTAATAGCTTGTTGCAAGGGACTGGGGATCTCGAAAAGAGGCTACAGTCCTGACGTAATTCTAGACTTATAGTGTGCTGGCTTAATAATCAAGAAGGGTTGATAGCCTCTAAAGTCCTATTTCAACTAATAGCTTGCAAAAGAAAAGGGAAAGTATGCCAACCCAAGACAAAACAAAATACATATATTAAAAAAAAAAAAAAAAAAAAAAAATCAACATATCGCAGTACGTATTCATATAAACCCAGTACTATCCATAGCTTGTAAAAGAAGAAGGAAAGTATATCAACCTAAGACAAAACAAATATATATCACTCACCAAAAGACGTCAACACATCGCACAAAGGAGTGAAGATACATAGCGGTCTACGAAACATAAATCACACTAAGAAGATTACTGGTGAACACAAGTCTCGCTAAGAAGGATACTGGTGAAGGCTGGCCACAAGAGAAATCTAGGTTGAGATACAATTCTCAGTTTGGATTCCAGGTTGGGCGGAATTGTAAGGTACGATTAGACTCCTAAAGTTACAAGTACAATATAGGTTACAATGACTCAGAGTTTACGATGGGGCGCTAAATTACAATACGATTTCAAACTTACGATGGAACACGAAAGTTACGATTGACATCCTAAGTTACGATGACACCCTTAGTTACAATGTAACAAAGCCTCTAACTTAAGACAGTCTAAGTTACGATGACAACCTTAGTTATAATGTGAAAAAACTCTAACTTACGACTGTCTAAGTTACGATGAGACCTTTAGCTATGATGTGACAAAACCTCTAACTTATGACGGTCCTCCTACACCCCTGTGACCGCGCCTCCCCTCGCCTCTACTCGTGTAAGAAACGTAAGAAAAATATTACATACATAAATATATAAATAAAAAATCACTCAGGCTGGAAATCTGTGTTTTATTTGTCCCGCGAGGATTTGTGTGGCTGAGGGCAGGGTAAAGAATGTGTGGGCGTGGTTGTGTGTGTGTATGGTACTGTATATGTTGAGTGGGCGTGGTTGTGTGTGTGTGTGTGGTACTGTATATGTTGAGTGGGCGTTGTATATGTTGAGTGGGCATGGTTGTGTGTGTGTGTGGTACTGTATATGTTGAGTGGGCGTGGTTGTGTGTGTGTATGGTACTGTATATGTTGAGTGGGCATGGTTGTGTGTGTGTGTAGTACTGTATATGTTGAGTGGGCATGGTTGTGTGTGGTACTGTATATGTTGAGTGGGCATGGTTGTGTGTGTGTGTGGTACTGTATATGTTGAGTGGGTGTGTGTGTGTATGGTACTGTATATGTTGAGTGGGCATGGTTGTGTGTGTGTGTGTGGTACTGTATATGTTGAGTGGGCGTGGTTGTGTGTGTGTGTGGTACTGTATATGTTGAGTGGGCGTGGTTGTGTGTGTGTGTGTATGGTACTGTATATGTTGAGTGGGCGTGGTTGTGTGTGTGTGTGGTACTGTATATGATGTGTGGGTGTGGTTGTGTGTGTGTATGGTACTGTATATGTTGAGTGGGCGTGGTTGTGTGTGTATGGTACTGTATATGTTGAGTGAGTGTGGTTGTGTGTGTGTGTGGTACTGTATATGTTGAGTGGGCATGGTTGTGTGTGTGTGTAGTACTGTATATGTTGAGTGGGCATGGTTGTGTGTGGTACTGTATATGTTGAGTGGGCGTGGTTGTGTGTGTATGGTACTGTATATGTTGAGTGAGTGTGGTTGTGTGTGTGTGGTACTGTATATGTTGAGTGGGCATGGTTGTGTGTGTGTGTGGTACTGTATATGTTGAGTGGGCGTGGTTGTGTGTGTGTGTGTGGTACTGTATATGTTGAGTGGGCGTGGTTGTGTGTGTGGGTGGTACTGTATATGTTGAGTGGGCATGGTTGTGTGTGTGTGTGGTACTGTATATGTTGAGTGGGTGTGGTTGTGTGTGTGTGTGGTACTGTATATGTTGAGTGGGCGTGGTTGTGTGTGTGTATGGTACTGTATATGTTGAGTGGGCATGGTTGTGTGTGTGTGTAGTACTGTATATGTTGAGTGGGTGGTTGGTGTGTGTGTGGTACTGTATATGTTGAGTGGGCATGGTTGTGTGTGTGTGTGGTACTGTATATGTTGAGTGGGTGTGTGTGTGTGTATCGTACTGTATATGTTGAGTGGGCATGGTTGTGTGTGTGTGTGTGGTACTGTATATGTTGAGGGGGTGTGGTTGTGTGTGTGTGGTACTGTATATGTTGAGTGGGCGTGGTTGTGTGTGTGTGTGTATGGTACTGTATATGTTGAGTGGGCGTGGTTGTGTGTGTGTGTGGTACTGTATATGTTGAGTGGGCATGGTTGTGTGTGTGTGTGGTACTGTATATGTTGAGTGGGCGTGGTTGTGTGTGTGTGTGGTACTGTATATGTTGAGTGGGCGTGGTTGTGTGTGTGTGTGGTACTGTATATGGTGTGTGGGTGTGGTTGTGTGTGTGTATGGTACTGTATATGTTGAGTGGGCGTGGTTGTGAGTGTGGGCGTGGTTGTGTGTGTGTATGGTACTGTATATGTTGAGTGAGTGTGGTTGTGTGTGTGTGTGGTACTGTATATGTTGAGTGGGTATGGTTGTGTGTGTGTGGTACTGTATATGTTGAGTGGGCATGGTTGTGTGTGTGTGTGTGGTACTGTATATGTTGAGTGGGTGTGGTTGTGTGTGTGTGTTTGGTACTGTATATGTTGAGTGGGTGTGGTTGTGTGTGTGTGTGGTACTGTATATGTTGAGTGGGTGTGGTTGTGTGTGTGTGTGTGTGTGTGTGGTATTGTATATGTTGAGTGGGCGTGGTTGTGTGTGTGTGTGGTACTGTATATGTTGAGTGGGTGTGGTTGTGTGTGTGTGTGGTACTGTATATGTTGAGTGGGCATGGTTGTGTGTGTGTGTGGTACTGTATATGTTGAGTGGGTGTGGTTGTGTGTGTGTGTGGTACTGTATATGTTGAGTGGGTGTGGTTGTGTGTGTGTGTGTGTGTGTGTGTGTGTGGTATTGTATATGTTGTGTGTGTGTGGTACTGTATATGTTGAGTGGGCGTGGGTGTGTGTGTGTGTGTGGTATTGTATATGTTGAGTGGGCGTGGTTGTGTGTGTGTGTGGTACTGTATATGTTGAGTGGGTGTGGTTGTGTGTGTGTGGTACTGTATATGTTGAGTGGGCGTAGTTGTGTGTGTGTGTATGGTACTGTATATGTTGAGTGGGCGTGGTTGTGTGTGTGTGTGGTACTGTATATGTTGAGTGGGCGTGGTTGTGTGTGTGTGTAGTACTGTATATGTTGAGTATGCGTGGTTGTGAGTGTGGGCGTGGTTGTGAGTGTGGGCGTGGTTGTGTGTGTGTGTGGTACTGTATATGTTGGGTGGGCGTGGTTGTGTGTATGTTGGGGTGGTTGTTTGAGGGCGTGGTTGTGTATGTGAGCGTGGTTGTACATATGTGTGTGGGCGTGGTAAAGTGTGTGTGGGTGGGCTATGGGTGTGTGTTTAAGTCTGGTTGTGTGTGTTCGTGACTGTATGGGTACCTGGGTGTGTGTATCTGTCTGTCTGTGTGTGTAGGTGAGAGAGGGGGGGGGGGGATAAGATGAATGGTAAGGAAACATGTTTGAAAATACTACTACTACTACTAATAATAATAATAATAATAATAATAATAATAATAATAACAACACATATTAATATTAATATCAATAGCTATGCATTATGAGAGAAATGAGTGTGTGTATATAATAAATGAAAGGAATACATATGTGTTGAAGAAAATACATATATAACAACAAATATATAAACAAAATAAGACAAGCTAGCAAGAGGAAATACTGCAATAAAAAGGGACACATAGCAAATACAAAATACAGTTACTATAATTATACAGTATGTAAACATTTGAGGTATAATTACGGGAGGTTTTCATTTATCTGTTTCTTTGCATATACATTTTTTACTATTATTATAATTATTTCTGTTTAGTCTCCTCCCTAGACCTCCATTAATCTATACACCAAAATACCACCAACACCCCTGCACTCTTCAGACAAATAGAAGTAGAATGTAGATACGAGGTGCCGTTGTAAAGGCTTATCCCTCAATACCTTCACCTGACTTGACCCTCTTCAAAGTAAAATAGTGCATTTATCGGTAGAAAATGCCCCGGCCTAAATTGCAGGCTCTCTATCGCTCGCCAGGAAAGAAACAACACCTACTGTAAATGGCACAAAAGTCTTAATATTGGCAGATTAATGGGAGGAAAGATCCTCAAATCGCCCACCTAATGGAGTGACCGTCTTAAATTCTGAAAACTAATGGGGCTAAGCACGAGGGAGAAGGGGGTCCAGCAGACACTTCCCCTTAACCCCTTCTGTACCGGCGACGTAATTTTAGTTGTGTTCTAGCAATTGTTAGACGATTGTGTGAAGTTTAAGAAGGACCTGTGGTGGTACAAAGGGTTGGTGGAGAGTGTTCCAACCTGTTAATTGCTGGAGGCCCTTGTTAAGCTGAATACAATCGTCTAATAGTTGCCAGAATATAATGAAATAGGACGTCGCCGGTACAGAAGGGGTTAAGCGATAGTCCCAATCCCTTAAGGGGAGGTATTTAATTTCTTCCCTAGAACTCCCATCAAGCTTAAAATTACACCCCCTAGACCCCCTTTCAAGATAAATTTGTACATTTTTCGGTAGAAAAATGTCCCGGCCGAAGGCCGGGACATCTCAAATTACAGGCTCGCTATCGCTCGCCAAGAAAAAATCGACACCTAAATGGCACGAAAAGTCTTAAAATTGACAGAAATGGGGCGAAAGTTCTTAAAATCGCCAAACTAAAGGGGCCGAGCGTCTTAAAATCTAAAAATCAATGGGGCTAAACATGAGAGAGAAAGGGATCCAGAAAAAAATCCCTCAAGTGGAAATCTCCCCTTTAATAGACACTAATATATATGGGCCGCAATAAGAGTCAGCGTCCTGGGTCCCCGGAGATCCGTTAAACGGGGTCACCGGCTTTATTTTTTAAACCTTTCTCCCCTTTTCTCTCTTTCTCTGGCTTGTATCTATTCGGCCCCATTCAGCCAACTGTTTTAAGACGTTTATCTCCATCCAGATGTCGATTTCTTCCTGGCGAGCGATAGCGAGCCAGCATTGTATGGAGAAATCTGGCTTCGCCGGAGACATTTTTCTATCGAAAAATGTACACATTTAGCTTGCTGTAAAACATATATATATATATATATATATATATATATATATATATATGCTGGCTCACTACCTCTAGCCAGGAAAATATTGACACCTGGATGGGGGTAAACGTCTTAAAACAGTAGGCTGAATTAGGCCGAATGGATACAGCCCAGAGAGAGAGGTAGAAAGAGAGAAAAAACGAGGTGGGCTCCCTTAACAAAGCATCCCCAAGATCTCCCTTTAAGAACAATATGTACAGTCGCGCTAATAAGTGATATCTCGGCACCAATTATGTTTTGATCAATTATTGGTATCAGCAATATTTACACGTGGTTTCTTCTTTTTGAGTGAGATATACCAACATGTTCCTACACTTACCCACCCTATTCAACATCTGACAGACATTAATACAGCACAGAGCAAGCCAAACGTAATGACAGCTGGGACATGACTTATTAGCGCGATTGTACAGTACATTTGTTGTTGTAGAAAAAATTTCCTCCTAAATTTCAAGCTAATGGCACGAAAGGTGTTAATATTGACCAAGAAAAGGGGCGAATAGTCTTAAAAGCGTCAAACTAATGGGCCGAACGTCTTCTAAAATTCTGAAAACTAATGGGACTAAACATGAGGGAAGGGGGGGGGGAGAGAGAGAGAGAAAGAGAGAGAGAGAGAGAGAGAGAGAGAGAGAGAGTAATAATAATTCACCATCTCCCGTTATTCTGGACTCGGTGCTTCCTCATGATTAGCTCCATTAGTTATGAGAGTTTACGACTTTCACCTCATTAGTTTGACGATGGTAAGACCCTTAGCTCCATTTTTTTGCTCGCTACCGCTCGCTACAAAACAAAATCTACACTGAATTAGCATGAAGGGTTTTATAGCGGTCACAAAAATGGAACAAACGTTTTTATAATCGTCAAACTAATGAGGTGAACGTCTTATACTCTCTTAGCTAATGGGGCTAATCATGAGAGAGGCGGGGTCCAGAAAAACCGAATACCTCCCCTTAAATGCCGAAAATACCATTATATAATAAACCCGGCGGTAAAGAAAAGGAGACCTGTAATGCCGGTTCAGGCTATAAGGAAGTTGGAGCCGTAAATATCGACCTAAAATAGAAATACAATAATAATGTAGGTTTCTGATGGCTAAAAAGTATGTTGATTTGGGTTTTATGTAATTATAAATGTACGACAACCGTATTTTAGCTGGTAATTCTGCAAACTATCCTTATAGCCTGAAACTCGCAAGTGGTCAATTGATGAACCTAGACAACTTAATTAAGGGTTAAAGGTATATTTATATATTGTTTTTATTTTTTCATATATATATATATATATATATATATATATATATATATATATATATATATATATATATATATACAGTATATATTGTTTAGTTTTCTCCCTAGACCTTGATCCAACTTAAAAAAAAAAACCCAACATCCCCAAGATCCCCCTTCTAGATATATTTGTACATTTTCGATAGAAAAATCTCCCGGCCGAAGGCCGATCCCTCCGTAATTACAGGCTTGGTATCGCTCCTGTAAAAATCCTTGTATGGTATCCTGGCATATGGATCCTGTGACTTGTGCATGAATTGAAATACATTCTCCAAGTAGGATTTCCCTACTTGATATAAATAGGAAAAGATTGCTCTATCACGCCGTTGTGTAGTGGAATATTAGCTTGGACACTCATTCTGAATGTCGGAGGTTTGAGTCTGGCTTGGAGTAAATATATATATATATATATATATATATATATATATATATATATATATATATATATATATATATATATATATATATAATATACAGTATATACAGTATATTTACCGTCTATATATATTTAATAAAGTACAATTTTCTATCTCAAGTAAAAACCCAAACAGTGTTTCCAAAAAATAGACGTACCTAACTTCAGGATATGATTATATAGATGATCCATAGCTTATAATATTTTTAAAGAAATTACGAAATCTCAACCGTTAAACAGATATTGGAAGCTTTATTATGGTGTTCTCCCCCGCATCACTGTAATGGACTCTTCCATGTTAAATGGTTTCTAACAAGTCCAATGTGAGCTAAAATTTCCCTAATCATTTTGTAACCTACACAATTATAATACCATGATTATAACATAGTAAATATACATATTTAGGTGAGGGTGGGATACGCCCTTTGACAGCTGAAATACATTGGAAAATACCATTATCAACATGCAATACTTCTGTAACCGTTGACATTTGGAATTTTTCTTATACAATATTTCATATATACATTTATACATATAAAACCTAATCCCATAGTTTGGCACGCCTATTTTGGGACACCCTGTATAATAGCCACTTTTTTTATTTTATTTGTATTTTTGTATTTTTTTAGCGAAATAATTCCTTACCTTACCTTCAACCCTCCCCCCCCCCCCCTTTCTGGACCGGCCACGTCTTTATCATTTTATTCTCGCTATATGTTGTGCATTTTAACCCTTTCAACATCCAATACGCATTTAGTTACTGTTTTCTGGTAATTATTAGACGATTTTATTCAGATTAGGAAGGGATATGGAAGTCAGAGGGTTGATTGAGAGTATTTACCCTTTTAACACCCATAGATCCTTCCTAAGCTGCATAAAATCGTCTAATAATAACCAAAATAAACTGCTAAAATGCGTCAGAGCTTCAAAGGGTTAAGAAGGATCTGTGGCAGTAAAATGGATTAAGGGAGATAGTTTGAAGCCTGTTATAGCTGCTGGAGGACCCTTTTGAAAGTGAAGAAAATCGCTTAATAGTGGCCAGAATAAAGTTAAAAGGACGTGGCCGGTACAGAAGGGGTTAAGGGGGGTCACCTACTTGTTTTATCTTTCTCTCCTTATCTCTCTTTCTCTGGCTTGTATCCATTCGGCCCCATTCAGTCAATTGTTTTAAGACGTTTATCCCCATCCAGGTGTCGATTTCTTCCTGGCGAGCGATGGCCAGCCAGCATTGCGTGGAGAAATTCGGCTTCGCCGGAGACATTTTTCTATCGAAAAATTTACAAATTTACCTAGCTGTCAACAAAAATATATATATGCTGGCTTGCTACCGCTTGACAGGAAAATATTGACACCTGGATGGGGGTAAACGTCTTAAGACAGTAGGCTGAATGGGGCCGAATGCATACAAGCCAAAGAGAGAGGGAGAGAAATAAAAATAAAAGCGAGGTGGGCTCCCTTAAGAGCATCACGGGGGCATAACGGTAATGGTCGCAGTGTTGAAGCTGATGGTCCAGGTTAGAGGCCAGGCGGGTTTTTTATTTTGTATTTTATTTGTTTATTTATGCATATATTTTCTGAGTTAACCCCTTCTATACCGGTGACGTATTCATAATTGTATTCTAGCTATATTTAGAGGATTTTGAGCAGCTTAAGAAGGATGTGTGGTAGCATAAAGGGTTAAGTGATATAGTTCCAAGCCTGTTAATTGCTGGAGGCTCTTTTGAAACTGAGTGAAATAGTCTAATAGTAGCCAGAATTAAGTTAAAAGGACGTCGCCGGTAAAAAAGGGTTAATAGAAGTAGAGGCCCAAATGGGGTGACGTTTTTGGATATACATTAGTTTATATTAATTTATAATTGGTTAACCCCTTGCAGCTCTGACGCGTTTCAGCAGTTTATTTTGGCTATCATTAGACGATTTTATGCAGCTTAGGAAGGACCTGTGGGTATTAGAAGGGTAAATACTATCTCAATCAACCCTCTGACGGGCGGGTGCCCAACCCCGAAAGGGGTTGAAATAGGGGAGCTATCCCCCCGCCAAAGGCGGCTTTCTAGGGCCGTTCCTAGCTAATGCTGAGAGGATTGGATTCTAGTCATGTGGTGATGGGCTGGTCTATCAGAGTGAGAACTGAGCGATCTGTCATACCCATAGCTTACTCTGACTGTTCCTTTTACTTATATATTTTCTAGATCTCAAGTGACGGCGTCTCTTCCGTGGATTGACCTCCCAATCTGCCAACCTAGAGGTTGGCAGATTGGAAGCCAAAGCGTCAAAATTTTCCTTTGACCCTCAACTTTCTCTTCATAATTGCTGAGGGGAACAGGGCCCTGGGTGAGGCTTTGGTTTCCCGGGCGTTTCCGCGCCCTCCTTGGCTCCCCGCCATGGAGTGGCTTCGGTCACCCAGGCTTTATTGTGGTAGGCAGGGAGGGTTCTGTGGGGGCACTCGGTTATGGCCTTGGCCTTGCTTGGGGCCTTGGGGCTGTTCGGCCATGCAGCCTGGGGAACAGCAACAACAACAACAACCCTCTGACTTCCGTATACCGTTACTAATCTGAATAAAATCGTCTAATAGTAGCCAGAAAACAGAACAGAAACGCGTATTGGAGCTTGAAAAAAAAAAATATATATATATATATATATAAATTATTTACTTTATTGTATTCATGCAGTCTTTCAGGGTGTGAACTTGCTTTGTGTCAAGTTATTGATAATGAGTTTAAGTTTATTCTATGATAATATTTGTTTTATATATTGCACTACAACAGTTACAATAATTATAATTACTTAATGTATGTTCTAGGAAGTTCGAGAAGTGTGTTCATATATGGAACTAATTTAAAGGGAGAAGGGGGTGGGGGGGGGGGGAGTTATAGTTGGCTCCCTAGACTTCCATCAAGCTGGCTCCTCCTAAATTTAAGGCCCTCTATCGCTCGCCAGGCAAACAAAAAATCGACACGTAAATGATAAGATTTTTTTTAATATCGACAAAAGAAATGGAGCGAAAGGTTTTAAAATCGCCAAACTACTGGGTCGAACGTCTTAAAATCTCAAAACTAATGAGGCTAAATATAGTGAAGGGGGTAAAAAAAAAAAAAAAAAAAAAAATCCCGTTATCACCTTGCATCCCATAGCGATTAATTAACCCCGTGAAGATTATGACGCATTTTTCTGGCTACTATTAGACGATTTTATTCAGATTAGGAAGTTCATATGACAGTCAGAGCTAATTGAGAGTGTCTTTAACCTTTCAACTCCCACAGACCCTTCCTTAGCTGTATAAAATCGTCAACTGACAGCCAGATTAAACTGCTAAAATGCGTCATAATCCTCAAGGGGTTAACCCCGTCTGTACCGCGATGTCCTTTTAACTTTATTCTGGCTACTAATAGGAGCTGGTATTCAGTTTAATAAGGGGCTCCAGCAATTAAAAGGCTTCGAAGTATCTCGCTTAGCCCTTATTGGTACCACAAATTCTTCTTAAACTGCTCAAAATCGTCTAAATATAGCTAGAATGGAATACAAAAGACGTAGCGGTACAGAAGGGGTTAAGGAGAATGTGAGGAGAAAATACGGAAAAGATAGACAACTCATTTTTAATATTTACCTCGGGAACAAAATCCTGATTAATTTAGTAGTGGAAATTATATGATGAGACTCTATCGAAAGCCTCATTAAAGGGAGATGGGTCGTTTTTCTAGATCCCCCTCTCCCTCATGTTTGGCCCCATTAGTTTGCAGATTTTAAAATGTTTGGCCCATTAGTTTGTCGATTTTAAGAGCTTTTTTACCCATTTCTTTGTTAATATTAAGACCTATCGTGCTATTTACGTGTCTACATTTTTCCCTGGCGAACGAGAGTGAGCCTGTAATTTTGGAAGACCTGGCCTTCGGCCTTTGGCTACCGGTTGCCAGGAAAATGTTGACACCTGGATGGGGGTAAATCTCTTAAAACAGTTGGCTGAATAGGGCCGAATGGATACAAGCCAAAGAGAGTGGAAGAGAAAGATAAAAAAGGCGAGGTGGGCCCCCTTAAATGATAAGCTGGATTCAATTATTGTCCTATACTGTAAGTTTGTGGTATAGCATCACTACTATAACTACTACAATCACATATGTACCACAATCACTACTATAACTCTACTATCTATCTATCTATCTATTGCCTGACGCCGTGATCCCCGAAGGTGTGGCCACGAACGAACCGCCCCCATGCACCTCTGTCCCCAGTCAGTCGACGCCCCTCCCCCCAACCAGCACCGCCTTCGTTCATGTAGTTCCTCACTCCATCCTTCCACCTCATATTCGGTCTACCTCTCCCCCTCTGTCCCTCCACCTCGCTCTCGTACACCCTCTTAGTCATTCTCTCGCTTTCCATACGTTCCATATGGCCGAACCATCTCAAGTTGTTCCTTTTCACACTTTCCAGCACATCTACCTCCACACCACACCTCCTTCTTACTTCCTCATTAGTCTGTCTATCCCTCCATGTAACTCCGCACGCACTCCTTAAGTAATTCATTTCCACTGCTCTCACTCTTGGTCTGAGTCTCTCAACCAACGTCCATGCTTCGCTTCCGTAAGTCAGTGTCGGGATTACCACACTGTCATGCAAGGACTTCTTCACTTCCATACTGACCACCCTATTTCTTGTTACTGCTTTTAGCGTTCCTACAACCTTCTTCCCCTGTTGTACCCTCTCCCGCACCTCTTCATCCATAGTCCCATCTTTACTCAACACACTGCCCAGATACTTAAAAGAGTTGATGATCTCCATAGCCTGACCGTTCAGCTTCACCTCACACTCTGTGACTTCACCCCTTTCGAAGACCATAACCTTGCTCTTCCCCGTATTTACCTTCAAATTCCGTTTTTCGCACACTGTTCCAAACTCATTTACCAGACCCTGCAACTCCCATTCATTATCACTCATCAGAACTGTATCATCCGCAAACAGCAGTATAGGTAGCTTCCACTCAATTCCCTCCCTTTTCAGCGATACACCAACATCCACTGCTCTTGATAGTATTTCTTTCATAACTCCATCCATATATACAGTAAACAACCACGGGGACATCACACACCCCTGTTTCAAACCAACATTCAATCACTAATATAGCTACTACAGTCACTACTATAACCACCACTCACACATATAATAACCAACACAATCACTACTATAACTACCACAATCACTACTATGACCACAATCACTACTATAACTACTAGTCACTGCTATAACCACCAGACTCACAAATACAATAACCAACACAATCACTACTATAACCACCACAATCACTATTATAACTACCACAATCCCTACTATGACCACAATCACTATTATAACTACCACAATCCCTACTATGACCACAATCACTACTATAACTACCACAATCCCTGCTATAACTACCACAATCACTACTATAACTACCACAATCACTATTATGACCACAATCACTACTATAACCAGTGACAAATCGCAGCTAACATGACACAATGGGATGACAGTCGGATGCTGAAAGATATTTATATAGGCTCCGATCAATACAGAGAGAGAGAGAGAGAGAGAGAGAGAGAGAGAGAGAGAGAGAGAGAGAGAGAGAGAGAGAGTTACGTAGGTATACACAGACCATTTGGTTCCAACGAGGTGTTCCGACTGTATAATTTACTGTATCGGTAATAGGAAAGTGGACAGAATAGAAGAAAAGACTCTCTCCCCACCCTCCACCCTATTCGGCAACAAGATTACGATGCATTTTAGCAGTTTGGCTATCATTAGACAAATGTATACATTTTAGGAAGGCTCTTTGGGAGTTATAAGGATTAATTTTTACGGACAATTGTAATCTGGCAGCTTCAAAGTATAAGTTCCATCAAAATTAAACTAACTAACATAATCTACTTTCGATCTAGTTTCCAATTCCAATGCGAAAGAGCCTCAAAGTACTACGAGAAAGTATGACAAAGAAATGGGGCGAAAGGTCTTAAAACCATCCAACTAATGGAGCGAACGTCATAAAATCTAAAAAATAACGGGGCTAAACATTAGGAAGAAGGGGGTCCAGAAAAAAAACCTGCCCTTAATCCTACAGCAATCCTCATAATCTATTTTAATCATTTCACTCCAATACCAAACACCTCCAATGACATCAATGAAAGCATGTGATCCACCGGGATTCGAACCAAGGTTACCACACACAAGATTTCTAAACACTCTAACCATTACACCATCAAGCCTAATAAGGACACACGCAAGTTCCATCCTCCTTGTGTACATTCGTGGTAAAAAAAAAACTCCTGTACCGGCGATGTGAGAAATAATTAAACTATTTTTTCCAGCTGATGGTAAATTGAATCCCTTAGTAGCTGATTTCTCGATACTTAACGGAAATATATGAAACTACTATGGCTGTGTGTCGTATTAATGCCAAGTTTTCATAATTAACATCGTATTTCGCTATAAAATCTACCTTATAGCTGAGTAACAAAGATAGAAACATGACAATTTACCCTCAGCTGAAAAAAATAGACTATAGACTACACCGGTATCTGGGAAATGCTAGCAACAGCCTTCGTTCAAGGTAACCTTAACCCTCTCCGACATATGACGCGATTTTGAGCCTATTGGGGATACTTTAAAGCCTTTGTTACCATCAGGGGTATTTATAAACCTTAAGTTTAGTTACTTCAACCTCTGCAGTTGTCTTTGAGTTAGCTGTGGGCAGAAAACTAATTTTGGAGAGGTAATTATAAGAGTGAGAGAACTCTATTTATTGTTGCTAATCTGGCAACCTCTGCGTCATATGTGCGTGAAAGGGTTAATAGAGTGAACCATTTCCTACCACAGTCTGGTGATTGTCTATATTGTAAAGTATTATTAATATTAATTAATTTATAACTGTATAATATTACCTCGGCTAATTTAGTTTAGTTATGAAGCCTCGTTGTATGAATAAACTAAGAAGTATATGGGATTAGGTTTGAACTTCCCGCGATCGTGGGACTACCAGGATACGATCCACAATTTGCTGTAATTTTGTGGAATCCTGGATAATATGTTGACTTATTCGTTCTAAAACGATATTAACATTTATATTAAAAAAGCAAAAAGATAATTTTCGTTTGTATGATTAAATTAAGAGGAATTGAACATTGTTATGAAGTTAGCATATTTTTTCTTGAGAGACGGAAATTACACCTGTCAACATTACCAGCCACCAGCCCGGCCGCTCACCTATCCTATCGAAGACGGAATTACCAAGAATTTACACCAGGACCCTAATAATATAGCTAAGTTATTGATATACCTGGCCATTTATATAATAGTTAGGTAAGATCCTCTGTAGCGGGTAGAACTGTTTTTCAGATGCCTATTTACTAAGAAACATTGAACAATATTTTAAACCTAACCTAACTAAAACCTAACTATTTATGAATGTAAAAATATATTGAACAATATTTTTAACCTAACCTAACTAAATCTTAACTATTTATAAATGTAAAATGTAAAAATATATTGAACACTATTTTTAACCTAACCTAACTAAAACCTAACTATTTATGAATGTAAAATGTAAAAATATATTGTAACATTACCAAATGATTGAGATATAAGTACAGGTCTCCCTTCTACACAGGCTTATACCAATAGTTAGTTAGGGGATCAGTCAAACATCGGCTCCTTTTCAAACCCATGTCATAAGGTAGGCTAGCAATGACTTTACTTTGGTTTCGTTTTAGTTAATACAATTTAGTTTAATATTTCATCGCAAAATCATTAACAGGCGACGTGTATTCTTATTTCATTTCAGCGGCTACATTTTGATGATTGTATGAAGCTTAGGAGATAATTATGTATGGTAGTTAAAAGGATTGAGATAGTCTGTAGCTTTTCAATAGGTAGACGTCCTTCCTAAGCCGAATCAAATCGTCTAATAGTTGCCAGAATATAATGAAAAGGACGTCACCGGTACTGAATGGGATAATGCGGGTACAGTCATTTCCGAAGCTGCTCTCGGGTTGAATATTGTGTATCCTTGTTAACCCCCTGAGGATCATGACGCGTTCGACAGTTTACTCTGGCTATCATTAGACGATTTTATTCAGCTTAGGAGGGAATCGTGGGTGTCAGAGAGATGATTGAGATAATGTTGATAGTTTTTACCCCTTTGACTGCTAGAGGGCCTTATTAAGGTTGAGATGGGCCGGGTTTTTTTTTCTTTTTTTTTTCTTTGTCCATTAACTAATTTATTTCTTAATTTCTTAGTTTCCTCGCTAGACCTCCATCAAGCTTAGAAAAACACCCGCTAGACCCCCCCTTCAAGATAAATTTGTACATTATTCGGTAGAGTAATGTTCCGGCCGAAGGCCGGTTCCTCTAAAAATGTCAGGCTCGCTATCGCTCGCCAGGAATAAAATCAACACCTAAATGGTACGAAAGGGCTTAACATTGACAACGAAATGGGGCGAAAGGTGTTATAATCGCCAAACTAATGAGCCGAAGTTCCGATAATCTCAAAACAAATGAGGCTTAACACGAGAGAAAGGGGATCAGAATATCTACCCCTCTTCCCTTTAACTGAATACAATCGCCTAATGGTAACCAGAATACACTGCTAATGGTAACCAGAATACACTGCTAATGGTAACCAGAATACACTGCTAATGGTAACCAGAATACACTGCTAATGGTAACCAGAATACACTGCTAATGCGCGTCATAATCCTTAAGGGGTTAATGCTATATCTCATATTCGAATTTCGGAGCTTCGTTTATTCAGTTCGAAGCTTGAAAATGTATCAGATTTTAAGACTGCGAATGTGCGTATTTTCTTTTGCATGTCTGTGTCTGTCTGTTTATCAGTTAGTCCATCTGTCTGTGTATTTGCCCATTGATTTAAACCTATAACTATTGTCTAAATATTCACTCAACACATTCCATTCCTCTCTATTCCTTAAAATTTAGCAACAACGTAACATAATGCATATATTAATGCAAATAAAACCCTTATTCCTATCCATCAAATAGCTTCAAATTTGGCTCATTTTCTCTCGTCATTAGGTGTCTTGCATTAGAAGTCTTGCCATTAGGTGTCTTACCATTAGGTGTCTTACCATTAGGTGTCTTACCATTAGGGTCTTGCATTAGGTGTCATTCCTCTCCCCACCCATGGAATTCCGGCTCCTACCACGGCCAATTACACTACCTTCTCACCGTCTACAGCCAGAGTCACAGTGCCGCTTGTTCGGGCAATTTTTTCAGCAATTTTGCTTTGTCAGACTTATCAGTGAAAGGCTTACCAGAATTCAGCAACATAGCATAATCATCAGACAAAATAGTAATCAATACAAATGCCAAATAAGCCTTCAAATATCGATAGAAAAACAATGTCGCTACATATTACAGGAGAAACGCTAATACAGTGTCTTAAGCAGAGATAACTAACACAGAGCTGCTTTTAATCATGAGAGGTTAGTCATACGTCTGCATAATTATTAAACAAAAACTCCATAACAGAACCTAACTTTCAAAGGGATAGTGTAAAGCTGTATATTTTGCTTGACATTATCCACTCCTTAAGGTGAGATGGGCTGGTTTTCTGGCCCCCCTTCTCCCTCGTGTTTAGCTCCATTAGTTTTCGGATTTTAATACGTTCGGCCCATCAGTTTGGCGATTTTAAGACTAAAATGTATGCCCATATTTTTGTCAACATTAAGACTTTTCGTGTCATTTAGGTGTCTATTTTTCCTGGCGAGCGATAGCGAACCTGTAATTTTAAGAAGAATTGGCCTTCGGCCGGGAAATGTTTCTATCGAAAAATTTACAAATTTATCTTTAAGTGGGGTCTAGGGGGTGATTTTTTGTTTAGCTTGTTGGAGGTCTAGGGAAGTAACTAAACAAATAATATATACATACCTAATATACCTACCCAAATATATCCCCTTAATAATTATAATAACATAGATACAATCAAATACTCTGTCCCAGCAATCTCTGTTGGCGGCTCCCATCTTAATACAGAACTGAAAGGCTCAAATTAGCATCCTTCACGTACCTATTCCAAGCTCCTCACTCTGTCTGTAGGTATGTCGCCTGGTCATTAAGGAGCTTCACACACCTTGGGTTCTGTGGGGGGAGGTGATTACATGCCCCGCCTTTGAGAGACCTAAAGCCAGTGAGTGCTATGATGGTAGACACATGCAGACATGAGAAACACACACGGATGGTAAGAGATGTGAATATGAGAGACAGCTACACCTTGCGGTCCATTCCAAGGAGATACTCTTGGTGGAAAGTGAGAGACGGAAGTGTACTACAAAGTACAGAGTCGGCAAACTATTATCTACTATTATCTTGCGTTGCTTTACTAATGCACTATTTATATCTTCTGAAGGAAGTTTGTTCTAGGTAAAACAGATCTTATACGTAAACGAATTTCCACAAATAATACTTTTGAAAATCTTCAACTTTAATTTCCAGCCATGGTTGTGTGTTCTATTTATATTAATGGTAAACAATTATGGTTGTAATACGTGTTGTCAAACCCATTAATCATTTTCAAGACCTCAATGAGTTGACCACGCTTCCAACAAATAGAGAAAGAACTTTCAACCGATCTTCATAGCTCAGTCTTCTAATCAATCGAATAAACTTTGTATCTCTAGGTTTGATCATTTGACTCACGCTGTCTTTCCCGAGTGCTGGAGACCAGAATGACCGTATCAGAAAGTGTCAAGTTACATAGCTATAAATAATGCACGTACCATTGGAATATTTTCGCTACATTTGAACATTTCCATATAGAGAGAGAAAGGTAGGGGGAGGGGGGGGGGGAGGCTATATGCTTCACATCCCACATAACTACACACACCATTAGACTGTAAGGGTTAGAAGCTGCTCTCAGGCAACATTATGTGCAGGATTTGAACCCACTCTTGGGTATAATGATGTGCAGGGGCTGGGTGTCACTCTAGGGCAGCATGATGTGCACAAGATGGTCTCAAGCAATATCATATATATATATTTTTTTTTTTTTTTTTTTTTTTTTATGTGATTGAGGGAGGCAAAAGGCATAACTGCCTATAGCGAGTGCCTCCCCATAGTTGAAAGAGTGACAGGGCCAAAATCAAGGGACGTTCGAGCCAAAATGCCTGGACACACGGAGTTTGAAGCAATTTAAGTCATAGGAAGAGGGAAAGACTGATTCTGGGAGAGAGTTCCAGAGCTCAGCTGTTGAGTAGAAGAAAGTTTGAGAGTAACGTTTCACTCTTGGGTTGGAGAGTTGCACAGAGTAGGGGTGGGATTGAGTTGCAAGACGGGTACCACGTGCCCTACGTAAAGGAGGTGGTATGCACTGGGATAGCTCTGAGGAACAATGATTATTATAGTAGCGATAGAATAGCGAGAGAGATGCAACATTGCGGCGG
This sequence comes from Paralithodes platypus, assembly GCA_032716605.1. NCBI lineage: Eukaryota > Metazoa > Arthropoda > Malacostraca > Decapoda > Lithodidae > Paralithodes > Paralithodes platypus. Next base: position 3,822,541 of record CM064483.1, read on the forward strand.
AGAGAGATAGATTGCTGAGAGTTGGTGAGTGGACGGGAGTTAATGATACGAAAGGCCTTCCTTTCAACTTTGTCTAGGAGAGCGGTGTGAGAGGAACCTCCCCACACATGTGAACAATACTCAATACAAGGGCGCACTATGCCCCTGTACAGAGCAAGAAGCTGTGCAGGGGAAAAGAACCCCCTAAGGCGGTTGAGCACACCCAGCTTCTGGGAGGCTGCCTTAGCAAGACTGGTAATATGGTCCTTCCAAATGAGAGCAGAAGAAAAAGAGACACCAAGAATATTGAGAGAAGATGAAGGGTTGATTTTTGTATTGTTGAAGAATAAGGGATAGTCCGCTGGGAGATCCTGACGGGTAGATAGATGGAGAAATTGGGTTTTGGAAGCATTAAAGTTAACAAGGTTTTCTCTGCCCCAATTGGAAATAGTATTTAGATCAGAATTTAAGAGTTTTATGGCTTCATTACGTTTGTCGTTGAGGGATTGCTGGCTGGGGCGTTCTGAAAAACTAATGGAGTAGTGTAAGGTTGAGTCGTCTGCGTATGAATGGATGGGAATTAAGGTACAGTTAAGGAGATCATTTATAAAAATTAGAAAGAGAATAGGAGATAGGACAGAGCCCTGAGGAACACCGGAGTTTATAGGGTGAGGAAGTGAACAATGGCCGTCCACAACCGCAGCTATGGAACGGCCGGAAGGGAAATTAGAGACAAAGGCACAGATGGAGGGATAGAAACCGAAGGAGGGTAGTTTAGAAATTAAAGATTTATGCCAGACTCTATCGAAGGCTTTCGATATGTCTAGTGCAATAGAAAAAGTCTCACCGAAGTCCCGAAAGGAGGATGACCAAGAGTTAGTAAGATATGAAAGAAGATCACCAGTAGAGCGACCCTTAAGGAAGCCATACTGGCGATCTGAGAGCAGATTATGAGAAGAGAAATGCTTAAGAAATTTGGAAGCAAGAATAGTTTCAAAAACTTTAGAAAGACAAGAGATAAGAGCAACTGGACGATAGTTGGAGGGTTGAGAGCGGTCACCCTTCTTTGGGACAGGTTGAATGTGAGCAAACTTCCAGCATGAAGGGAAGACGTTAGAGGATAGACAAAGACGAAAGAGTTTGCCTAGGCAGGGAGTCAGCACGGAAGCACAGTTTTTGAGAACAACAGGAGGAACACCGTCCGGACCGTACGCCTTATTAGTGTTAAGCCCAGAGAGGGTAGAAAGTACATCTTTAGAAGAGATTAGGATATTAGGCATAAGTAAGAGAGAGGAGGGCGGAGAGGGAGGAATAGCACCGGAATCATCCAAGGTGGAGTTTCTAGCAAAAGTTTGAGCGAAGAGTTTAGCTTTGTCAGAGGAAGAAGTGATGGTTGTGCCATCAGAGTGGGAAAGGGGAGGGAAAGACGAGGAAGAGAAATTGTTGGAGAGGTTTTTGGCTAGATGCCAGAAAGCTTGGGAAGAGCTAGAGTTGGATAGTTCAGTGCATATATTATTGATGAAAGAGTGTTTGGCAAGTCGAAGAACAGATTTGGCTTGATTCCGGGCAGAAACATATGAAGAATGAGAGTCTTGAGTTTTAAGGCGTCGGTACCGTTTGAATACTTCCTCCTTATTGCGGACAGCAGTAGAACAGGCGTGAGTAAACCAAGATTTTTTAGCATTAGTCTGAGAGAAAGAAAATGGAATGTATGCTTCCATGCCCGATAGGATTACCTCGGTAATGCGTTCAGCACTCTCCGAGGGTCCTCGGCCATAGAAGCAGAAATCATTCCATGGGAAATCAAAGAAGTACTGTGTGTGTTGGAGGTTGTTCTTAGGTAACATGATGTGTGGGGCTTATGGCTGTTCTTGGGCAGCATTATTTGCCGGGAATGAGGGGGGGGGGAGGGGGGGGGGCATTTTTAAATAGCATGGTGTGCAGGCTGTGGGGCTGCAATTGGGCAGTATAATGTAGGGGCCGCCTTCTAGTAGCTGGGGCTGGAGGTGCCGATCACGGGTTGCATGATGTGTGGGGGTTGCGGTTGTCGATCTCAGGCCGTAGTATGTGCGGGGCTGGGGGTTCTGTTCTTGGATAGATTGATGTACGAGGGTTGGGGCCACTCGAGTAGCATCATGTGCGGGAGTTGTGAGTTGCGCTCAGGCACCGGCCTGCATTAAATTCGTCACTGTATTAAAGTCACCAGAATCACCACTGTTTTAAAGTCACCACTGTAATTAAAGTCATCACTGTATTAAAGCCACCACTGTATTAAAGCCACCACTGTATTAAAGCCACCACTGTATTAAAGTCACCACTGTATTAAAGTCATCACTGTATTAAAGCCACCACTGTATTAAAGTCATCACTGTATTAAAGCCACCACTGTATTAAAGTCACGACTGTATTAAAGCCACCACTGTATTAAAGTCATCACTGTATTAAAGCCACCACTGTATTAAAGTCATCACTGTATTAAAGCCACCACTGTATTAAAGCCACCACTGTATTAAAGTCACCACTGTATTAAAGTCATCACTGTATTAAAGCCACCACTGTATTAAAGCCACCACTGTATTAAAGTCACCACTGTATGAAAGTTACCAATGAATTAAAGTCATCTTAAAATCTGAAAAGTAATGGTGCTAAACATGAGGGAGAAGGGGATCTAGAAAAACGACCCATCTCCCCTTCATTTTTCTTTAGGTCACTGAGGTTGTATTGAAAGCCACAACTCCCAACCTTTTCAGTATCAGCAAGTTTTTTATCGTTCTGTTTTGAGGCTCTTTCGCATCGGAATCGGAAACTAGATCGAAGGTAGATAATGTTGGATAGTTAATTTCTTTTGGAACCAATATTTTGAAGCTGCCAGACAACAATTGGCCACTTACGAGTTTCAGGCTATAAGGAAGTTGGAGCCGTAAACATAGATATAAAACCAATGCAAAAATAATAATTATACGTTTCTGGTGGATAAATGGTATGTTGAATTGGGTTTTATGTATTTATAAATGTACTAGGACCGTACTTTAGCTGTAAATTCTGCTAAATATCGATGTAAAACTCCAACTTCCTTATAGAACGAAACTCGCAAGAGGTCAATTGAGCGTACACAATGACGGGAAAATCGCTCGTGTGATACCGGCTAAGTTTCAGGCCTTATACTGGAACACAAGAAAAATAACCTTTGACAATTGAAACTTCTATCTATCTATCTATCTATATACTCAGGCCCAATCCCCACTTTTCCCTTTTTCCTTTTTCACCCTTTCTTTTCTTTTTTTGGGGGGAGTGGCCGACTCAAGACAGAGCATGCACAGGGACAACACACAACACAACAGAAAACAACGAACACACAAACACAAAATACAAATTCACACACATTGAAACTTATGAATTTATACAAAACTACCAAAATGTAATAGTGAGATTATAAATATATTTGTCTATACTTTAACCCGTTATGTACCAGCGACGTCTATACTTTAACCCGTTATGTACCAGCGACGTCTATGTTTGTCTATACTTTAACCCGTTATGTACCAGCGACGTCTATACTTTAACCCGTTATGTACCAGCGACGTCTCTTATATATTATTCTAGCTAAATCTAGACGTTTTTATGCAGCTTGGGAAGGATCTATGGTAGTTAAGGGGAGACTGACCGTTTGTTGGGTCTATTAATTCATCTATTCATATATTTTTTGTTAGTTTCCTCCCTAGACCTCCATCAAGCTTAGAAAACACCGCCTAGACCCCCCTTCAAGATATATGTGTACATTTTTCAGTAGAAAAATGTCCTGGCCGAAGGCCGGTTCCTCTTAAAATTGCAGGCTCACTATCGCTCGCCAGGAAATAATCGACACCTAAATGGCACGAAAGGTCTTAAAATTGACAACGAAATTGAAACTAATGGGCCGAACGTCTTATAATCTCAAAACTAGTGGGGCTAAACATTAGGGAGAAGGGGGTGCAGAAAAACGGTCTGCCTCCCCTTAAACGGATTGACTGAGATAGTTCGAAGCCATATCATTGCTAGATACCCTTCATAAACTGAATACAATTGATTAGTAGTAGCCAGAATACAATGAAAAGGAAGTCGGCAGTACAGGCGATAATAAACAAGATTGATTTTAAAATTTTAAGTCGACTATTGTGTCACAAAAATGACTAAATTTATGCATCAAACGAGGGTAATTGTAGAGGCATGGAATAATTTCATCCAGCCTCATTATATATTCATATATTTGCAGAAAAGGAGACCGTGATCATAATCCTTTATGTTATGGAAACGAGCAAATGTAAGTGTGAAAGAGAACGAGAGAGAGAGTGAGAGTGAGTGAGAAAGAAAGTGAGTGTGAGAGAGGGAGTGAGAGAGAGAGTGTGAGAGAGAGAGAGAGAGAGAGAGAGACAAACAGAGAATCACACGACTGACACTACACAGACCTTGCGGACCCTACTAGGTGGTCCGGCCTTAGTACTACCAGAGACAGGGGCAGTTTATAGTAGAATAATAGGTCAGCAAAGTAGAAGAGAGAGAGAGAGAGAGAGAGAGAGAGAGAGAGAGAGAGAGAGAGAGAGAGAGAGAGAGAGAGAGAGAGAGAGAGAGAGAGAGAGAGAGAGAGAGAGAGAAAGAGAGAGAGGTAATTCATAGTGATATAGGAAATAGTTAAGGAGATGGTGCTTCATTTCCTAGGGTGCTTTACATGGAAAGTGAGAGATGGCTTGTTACTATGGAACAATAAGCTCGGTATAATTTGTTGTAAGTACAATCTTTCCTTTTCTTCAACCCTTTCAGTACCTGTGCCGTCCTTGTAGCTGTATTCTGGCTACTGTTAGACGACTGTATTTAGTTTATAAAGGGCCTCCAGCAATTGGTATCGGCAATATTTACACATGATTTAATTGGTATCGGCAATATTTACACATGCTTTCTTCTTTTTGAGTGAGATATACCAACATGTTCCTACATTTACCCACCCTATTCAACATCTCTTTTAACCCTTTTTACTAACACAGATCTGTCTTAAACTGTACAAAGTCGTCTAAATATAGCAAGAATATTATTAAGAAGACGTCGCCGATACAGAAGGGGATAATTTTTTTACTACGACCTCCGAATACGGTTTGTTCCAGGCAGAGCAGACCTTACTGTATGTACGGAAAGTGTCCACGTTGTACGGTGGCGCTAATAAGTCATGTTTCAGCTGTCATTACGTTTGGCTCGCTCTGTGCGGTATTAATGTCTGTCAGATGTTGAATAGGGTGAGTGAATGTAGGAACATGTTGGCAAATCTCACTCAAAAAGAAAAACATCATGTATAAATATTGCTGATACCAATTATTGATCAAAACATAAGACTGTACTAATGCACGCTAATATTCCATAGTGCAGTTGGGTGCAGTGCGTGATTAGATTAATATCCAGTATTCGATAAATGGATATTAATCGTAGTCATGTGCTGTACTTATAATTGTCTTGATGGTGTAATGGTTAGAGTGTGTAAGTTCCGTATGAGATATCCTAGGTTTCTCTTATAATTACAAGCTCGCTATAGCTCGCCAGAAAAAAATCTACATCTAAATGGCGCGAAAGGTCTTAAAATTGACAACGAAATGGGGCGAAAGGTGTTAACATTGTCAAACTAATGTGCCGAACGTCTTAAAATCTCAAAATTAATGGGGCTAAACACGAGAGAGAGAGTGGTCCAGAAAACCGGCCCATCTCCCCTTAAGGAAGATGTACAAAATAATACTATAAACACCAATGGGTGGTTAAGGGGAGATGGGTCATTTTTCTGGTCCCCTTTCTCCCTCGTGATAAGCCCTATTTGTTTTTTAGATTATAAGACGTTGGGCCCATTAGTTAGTCGATTTTAAGAGCTTTCACCTAATTTCTTCGTCAATATTTAGACCTTTCGTGCTATTTGGGTGTCGATTTTTTCCCTGGCGAACGATAGTGAGCCTGTAATGTTGGAAGAACCAGCCTTCGGCCGGGACATTTTTCTACCGAAAAATGTACAAATTACTCTAGAAGGGGATCTAATGGATTTTTTTTGTATTTATTTGATGGAGGTCTAGGGAGGAAACTAGAAAAATAATGAATACATGAAAAACATCGCCCAAAACGTGAACCATGAACAAAAACGATACCCTGTTCCCAATAGGTAGGCCAGATATCGTGAACCCAAACTACTGTAACTCAAAAAGGGCTAAGGCAAATGGGCTGTCAATTGCCAAGTCTATTCCCTGGCTGACCCTTCCCAAATGGTAGACATAGTAGCTCGATTACCCTAGTCGTTTGTGGTTAATATTCAAGAGCCAACTTTGTGCTACTTACCTGGAACAGAGTATAGAGTATTACACGAATTACCTCGGAATATGGATGCAATTCATTCTTGGCCACCCCCTCGAGAATCAAGGCGTCTGGCAATAGATAGATAGATAGATAGATAGATAGATAGATAGATATAGATAGTTAGATAGATAAATAGATAGATAGATAGATAGATAGAAATATATAGATAGATAGATAGAAATATATAGATAGATAGATAGATAGATATATATATATAGATAGATATATAGATAGATAGATTGATAGAGATATATATAGATAGATATAGTAATGTCAAACCTCTTCATATCTAACATCCAGCTTTGGTTGTGTGTTGTATTCGTCTCGAGGTTACCATCTTGTTGGGGTCCACATTATCACATTCACATACAGTTTCGATATTTGGTTATAATTATGTTCTGCAAGCTTTCTGAATCAAACCAAAACTTCTAATATTTTCACAATGCTTTAAGGGGAGGTTTTAGTGTGTTTCCTAGACTTCCATTAAGCTTGAAATTGCAACCCCTTGACCCCGTTTCAAGATACATTTTTTACATTTTTCGGTAGAAAAATGTCCCGGCCGAAGGCCGATTCTTCTTAAATTACAGGCTCGCTATCGCTCGCCAGGAAAAAATCGACACCTAAATGGGACGAAAGGTCTTAAAAGTGACACAAATGGGGTGAAAGTACTTAAAATCGCCAAACTAATGGGGCGAACGTCTTAAAATCTCAAAAGCAATGGGGCTAGACATGAGGGAGAAAGGGGTCAAGAAAAAAATCCCTCAAGTGGAAATCTCCCCTTAAAAGGTGCTGTAGAAATGAGCTAGAACAATATTCCAGTTCAACCTGATCATACCTTGATATCAATTTACTATATAACATCGGGTGCTTTCTAGAATATCAGTTTAGCTATGAATTCCTAGTTACTTATGGAGGTTGGTATGTTGGTAGGTAAGTAGGTAGGTTAATTGGTAGGCAGGTTGGTTGGTTTGTAGGCTACTATAGTCTATTCGCTGTAAGTAGGCGAGAAATCATGACGTCACACCTCTGTAACTCAAAAAGGGCTAGAATAATCAAGCTAATATTTCTACCATTTGGGAAGAGTCAATCAAGGAATAGATGTGGAGATTTACAGCCAATTTGCTCTAGCCCTTTTTGAGTTACAGATGATAGAGGTCATGATTTCTCGCCTACTTACAGCGAATAGACTATATCTATGCTTGTTTTGTGTCCCATCACCAAGCTATATAATCTAATAATTCCCTTAATACTTTCTAAACTAGCCCATCAGTAATATAATAATTCCCTTAATACTTTCTAAACTAGCCCACCAATAATCTAATAAGTCCCTTATTACTTTCTAAACTAGCCCACCAATAATCTAATAATTCCCTTAATACTTTCTAAACTAGCCCATCAGTAATCTAATAATTCCCTTAATACTTTCTAAACTAGCCCACCAATAATCTAATAAGTCCCTTATTACTTTCTAAACTAGCCCACCAATAATCTAATAATTCCCTTAATACTTTCTAAACTAGCCCATCAGTAATCTAATAATTCCCTTAATACTTTCTAAACTAGCCCACCAATAATCTAATAAGTCCCTTATTACTTTCTAAACTAGCCCACCAATAATCTAATAATTCCCTTAATACTTTCTAAACTAGCCCACCAATAATCTAATAATTCCCTTAATACTTTCTAAACTAGCCCATCTATGATAATCTCTTTCCCATCTCTCCCAAACGGCCCCCTGTCCCAAACCATTCCGGCCCCCTCCTCCGGCCTCTCCTGGGACGGCCGTATTCAATTTAGCCTGGGATGGTCCTGTTTGACCCACTCCGGCCTAGGCTTACACGGCAGGAGGGGAGGAGAGAGGGAGACACAGAGAAAAATGTGGATGGCATAAAAGAAGGAGAGATAGGGAGAGAGTGGGGAAAAGATGACTAGTGGAGATACAGAGATATATGTGGAGAAGGTAGATGTGGAGAAAGGGAGACAGAAAGGAAAGATTGGATGACACCAGAGGAAAAGAGGTAGAGAGAATGGTGAAAAGATGACAAGTGGAGATACAGAGATAGATGGAAAAGGTAGATATGGAGAAGGGGAGACAGAGAGGGAAAACTGGAGAGAGTGGAGACAAAATGGGAGATGCAGATACAGAGATAGATAGAATAGATAGATATGGAGGAGAGATAGACAGAGAGGAAAGACTGAATAACATAAGAGGGGGAGAGGTAGAGAGAGAGAGAGAGTGGTGAAAAGATGACCAAGGGAGATACAGAAATAGATGTGGAGAAGGTAGATGTGAAGAAAGGAGAGAAGAGAAGATATATTGGATGACATGAGAGGACGAAAGGTAGAGAGAATGGGGACAAAGATGACCAATGGAGATACAGCGATAGATATGGAGAAGGTAGATGTGGAAAAGGGGAGACAGAGGAAAAACTGGAGAGTGTGGATATGCAGATACAGAGATAGATAGAAAAATAGGTGTGAGGAGAGACAGAAAGAAAAATGTGGATGGCATAAAAGGAGGAGAGATAGAGAGAATGGTGACAAGATGACAAGTGGATATATAGAGATAGATGGAAAGGATAGATGTGGAGAAAGAGAGACAGGAAAATGTGGATGGCATAAAAGGAGGAGAGATAGGGAGAGAGTGGTGAAGAGATGACCAAGGGAGATACAGAGATAGATGTGGAGATGGTAGATGTGGAGAAAGGGGAGACAGAAAGGATATATTGGATGACACGAGAGGACGAGAGGTAGAGAGAATGGGGAAAAAGATGACCAATGGAGATACAGAAATAGATGTGGAGAAGATAGATGTGGAGAAGGGAGAGAAGAGAGGTAAAAGTGATAAAAGGAGAGGTAGAGATAATGGTTAAAAGATGACGAGTGGACATACAGTGATAGGAAAGATAGATGTGGAGAGATGGAAACTGAGAGGAAAATGTGGATAGACTAACAGAAGATAATAGGACTAGGTAAAAGTGAAAACAATATGTATGTACTGTACTCTGACACCCACCCTATTTTACATGTTTTCCTCTTTCTTTGGGGGTTGCCGACTCGAGACAGAGCCCGAACATGGACATCACAACACAGCACAAAAACAAAACAAAACAAAACACAAAATCACACACATCTAGGTCATCCAGGAGAAATACCCATAGACCCAGGCCCATTAGGGTTCCCCAGCTAGATTACCACGTCCCAGAAGTGAAGAAGTATAGATAAATGATGAAGATTGGAGAAGAGAAGGGAAGACAGAAAGAGAACTGGTTGATAACAGATAAGAAGAGATAGGGAGGATATGGCTAGATAAAAGAGAGGTGGACAGATAGCAAGTGGAGATACATAGAAAGATAATAAATACTGGATATATGGAAGGATCAACAGAGGCGGAGAAGGATACTTGGAACAGATAACACATAGGATGTAAAATAAACAAATACAAATAAGGAAACTAACAGGCAGAGATTTAATTATATAATTATAACATGCTTGTTTTGTCCATGCTTTATTGCTAAGGCACTTTGTTGTTTGTATTTAATGAACTTGCATACAATACTATTTCATTTAGAACAACATTTATGTAATGTTATAGAAAATATTGTAAGTACATAAAGAAGATTACAGACTTTAGTTTTAGTGTTTTGGATCTAGTCTGATAATATATATATAAATGAATCTGTAATACATTGTATTACTAATTAACCGTAACAAAATTATATATATATAAACAGAGATAGAAAGAGAGTGAGAGTGAGTGGAGAGGGGAGCACCAGGGAGAACACAAACATCTTGAACAACGTATTTATTTGATGTTTCGAATTTTCTTATTCCATCATGACAGCCTAAAAATAAGTCAAATAAAGCTATGTATAGTTCATGTGAATGCAAATTAACAATTGATATATTTATCAAATCCGAAATCATTAGATGAAGACATTTATGAATAATATGGATTGTTAAAACTAAAAGGTTAACTTTGACCATAAGTTTTGATATAACACAAACATTTTTAATCCATGGATACATCGGCCACTAGTTCGAACGGAACAATTAATTACGAACCGACCTCACTCAGCGATACGCAATCACTCCCTTTTTCTGGCCCCCTTTCTTCCTCATGCTTAGCCCCACTAGTTTTTAGATTTTAAGACGTTCGCCCCATTAGTTTGTCGATTTTAAAAACTTTAGTCCCATTTATATATTAATACCTTTACCTTTCCTTTCGTGCCATTTAGGTGTCGATATTTTGCAGGCGAGCAATAGCGAGCCTGTAATTTTAAGAGAAACCGACCTTTGGCCGAGACATTTTTCGATAGAAAAATGTAAAAATTTATCTTGAAAGGGGTTCTGGGAGTGTTTTTTTTTAAGCTTGCGGAAGGTTTAGCGAAGAAACTAATAAATAAATGAATGTATAAATAAATAGGGTAGCATTCAAGGAGACTACTGCAGGACTCTTCTTCTTCTTCTTCTTCTTCTTCTTCTTCTTCTTCTTCTTCTTCTTCTTCTTCTTCTTCTTCTTCTTCTTCTTCTTCTTCTTCTTCTTCTTCTTCTTCTTCTTCTTCTTCTTCTTCTTCTTACCTCTGACCGGGTATAGGCTATCCTAGTGTGTACTACCCTATACCCCTTTGAAAGGACATTAGCCTAACCTAACAACCTTACCTAACCTAACCTAGTATTATAGGTGGGGGCTGCCGCCCCCACACCCCCACTTTGACTTAGATTTTTGGTGTATTTGTCTGTGAAGTGGGTATTTTTCAATTTGTTGATAACGAAAATCCTCCATGCGGACTATATGGAGAAAAATATGGCGAATCTATTGGTGCCTATTTTCCCTAATCAATTGTTTCTCATAACGTCGCACTAGTGTCCTTGAATATTATCATAAATAGACCCCAACAAATAACCACTGTCCCCTTAATGGTTCACTTTTTGGCCGATTTTTGCATGTATTCATTATTTTTCTAGTTTCCTCCCTAGACCTCCATCAAATTTAAAAACACATCCATTAGATCCCCCTTCTAGATTAATTTGTACATTTTTCGGTAGAAAAATGTCCCGGCCGGAGGCCGGTTCTTCCAACATTACAGGCTCACTATCGTTCGCCAGGGAAAAAATCGACACCTAAATAGCACGAAAGGTCTAAATATTGACAACAAAATGGGGCGAGAGGTCTTAAAATCGATAAGCTAATGGGTCAAAAATCTTAAAATCTGAAAACTAATTGGGCTAAACCTGAGGGAGAAGGGAGTCTAAAAAGCAGCCCATGTCCCCTTAAGCATGTCATCATATATAACCACTCCCACCAACACTGCTGCCACCCTTTCACACCATCCGAGTTTACGTTTATTGGTGGTAGCAGCCCATGACTCTGACCTTCCCAACACTGACACCCTATACACCAGTGGAGGTACAGTCGGTCAAAAAACTATCTGCACCCCGACGCACCTACGACCAATACTACCGAGCTGTACAAACCAGATGATCAGCGTAGGGGTGCAGATACATTTTTAAGCGAGTGTACAGTGGCGCCAATAAGTCATGTCTCAGCTGTCGTTACGTTTGGCTTGCTCTGTGCTGTACTAATGTCTGTCAGATGTTGAATACGGTGGGTATGAGTAGGAACATGGTTGTATATCTCACTCAAAAAGAACAAAATAATGTGTAAATATTCCTGATACCAATTATTGATCAAAACATAATTGGTGCCGAGACATCACTTATTAGGCCGAGTGTACAGTGGCGCTAATAAGTTAATTATGTCTCAGCTTTCATTACGTTTGGATCGCTCTGTGCCGTCAGATGTTGAATAGATGTTGATAGATGTTGAATAGGGTGGGTAAGTGTAGGAACATGTTTGTATATCTCACTCATAGCGAATTAAGACAGTTTTAGATATTGCTGATACCAATTATTAATCAAAATATACTTGGTGCCGAGACATCACTTATTAGGCCGATCGTACAATTGCCCACATAAGTTTTGTTCCTCGCCGTGATCGTATGGATGAAAATAATATGAGTATGAATGAATGCCGAGTGTGGTTGCTATAATGAATGCCGAGTGTGGTTGCTATAATGAATGCCGAGTGTGGTTGCTATAATGAATGCCGAGTGTGTTTGCTATAATGAATGCCGAGTGTGTTTGCTGTAATGAATGAATGCCGAGTGTGGTTGCTATAATGAATGCCGAGTGTGGTTGCTATAATGAATGCCGAGTGTGGTTGCTATAATGAATGCCGAGTGTGGTTGCTATAATGAATGCCGAGTGTGGTTGCTATAATGAATGCCGAGTGTGGTTGCTATAATGAATGCCGAGTGTGGTTGCTGTAAGTTATCAGTTGATTTATCAGATGACTTAAGGGGAGGTTTACACTTGAGGGATTTTTGTCTGGACTCCTTTCTCCCTCATGTTTAGCCCCATTGCTTTTCTAGTTTTAAGACGTTCGCCCCATTATTTTGACGATTTTAAGAACTTTCGACCCATTTCTGTCAATTTTAAGACCTTTCGTGCCATTTAGGGATCGATTTTATCCTGGCGAGCGATAGCGAGCCTGTAATTTAAGAGGAACCGGCTTTCAGCCGGGACATTTTTCTACCGAAAAATTTACAAATTTATCTTGAAAGGGGCTCAAGGGGGTGTAATTTTAAGCTTGATGGAGTTCTAGGGAATAAACTAAATACCTCCCCTTAACCACTGCATAAGAAACTACACTCGTAAGTCAATCACGCGCATTGTATTTCCATGTATAAGATCACGGAGAGGAACATAACTTATGTGGCCAACTGTACCTACCCATCCATTAGCAACACGGCACCAAGGGACCTATTTGGCTTCCATGTTAAGGGGAGACTGGCCGTTTGTTTGGTCTATTAATTCATGTATTCATATGTTTTTTTAGTTTCCTCCCTAGACCTCCATCAAGCTTAGAAAAACACCCCCTAGACCCCCCTTCAAGAATTTGTACATTTTTCGGTAGAAAAATTTCCCGGCCGAAGGCCGGTTCTTCTTAAAATTGACAAAGGAATGGGGCGAAGAGGTGTTAATATCGCCAAACTAATGGGCCGAACGTCTTATAATCTCAAAACGAGTGGGGCTAAACATTAGGGAGAAGGGGGTCCAGAAAAACGGTCTTCCTCCCCTTAAGTGCCCGTATTTACACTCGACCAAAAAATAATCTTTACACTGGTGAGCTGTAAATAATCTAGTGTGAACGGAATGAAACGAGTGGAACATACTTCACATCTGTGAGGTATTATCATAAGATTTCGACCCACTTCCAGAATGTTTAGAGCGTTAGTGTAAAATTTGTTTTTTGGTCGAGTGTACAATGATACTTTACCATCAGCTAAAAGTAAACTACTGATCTCAATAAGTCTTCCAGCTGTTATATCATTGCCTTAAGAGCGAAATCTCCAAAATATTTTTGTTTATACCTGTTGACTTAGTACCGCTCTGGGATCCAGAGGATATTTGGTGTAATTGGAAATGTCTTTAATTCAAATTTTATCGTATTGGTAATAAATGTTGTTTCCTATAAATTTATAAGACACCTTTATATCTAGTCATAAATTATTCCTGTATTATTGGATGATCTACTTAGCATAATCAACTGGTTCAAAAGCCCTTTTGAGTACCACAGATTAACCTCTTAAGGATTGTGACACATTTTGACCTTATTCTGGCTATCATTAGACGGATATGTGGGCATCAAAAGGGTATAACTATCTCAATTAACCCTCCGACTTCTATACCCCCTTCCTTATCTGAATAAAATCGTATAATGATAGCCAGAAAAAGCTATCAAATGCGTCATAATCCTCAAGGGGTTAACTTACTATATAGGCGTATCATTGTATTCTACTTTACTAGCTAACTTGGGTACGTGTGTGTGTGTGTGTGTGTGTTTTTGTTTAACTCCTTTAGCACGATGACGTCTTTTTACCTTTGATTCAAGCTAAATTTAGACGATTTTAAGCAGTTTAAGGAGAGGTCTCCACTTGAGGGATTTTTTTCATGACCTCTTTCTCCCTCATGGTTAGCCCCATTGCTTTTGAGATTTTAAGACGTTTGCCCCATTAGTTTGGTGATTTTAAGAATTTCCGCCCATTCTGTCAATTTTAAGACATTTCGTGCAATTTAGGTGTCGATTTTATCCTGGCGAGCGAAAGCGAGCTTGTAATTTAAGAGTAACCGGTCTTCGACCGGGAAATTTTTCTACCGAAAAATGAACAAATTTATCTTGAAAGGGGGTCAAGGGGGTGACATTTTAAGATTGCTGGAGGAGTAGGAAACAAACTAGAAACCTCCCCTTAAGAACAACCTACTGTATGTTATTCTGAGGGTATATTGAGATTATATTAACCCTTTGAATTCTAGAGGGAGATAATAAGCTAAAGCAAATTGTGTATTGTTAGCCAGAACATTATGAAAACTACGTCATCGTGCTGAAGGGGTTAATACTATTATACTACCCCTGATGGCACTTTGCATACAGAACAACAACTCACCTCTTGACTCACAATATATAGACCAATTTGAGGTGTACCATTAAGGGGAGGCAGACCGTTTTTCTGGACACCCTTCTCCCTAATGTTTAGCCCCACTAGTTTTGAAATTATAAGACGTTCGGCCCATTAGTTTGGCGATTTTAACACCTTTCACCCAATTTTGTTGTCAATTTTAAGACCTTTCGTGCCATTTAGGTGTCGATTATTTCCTGGCGAGCGATAGCGAGACTGCAGTTTTAAGAGGAACCGCCCTTCTGCCGGGAAATTTTTCTACTGAAAAAATTACAAATTTATCTTGAAGGAGGGTCTAGGGAGTGTTTTTCTAAGCTTGATGGAGGTCTAGGGAGGAAACTAAAAATATATATGAATAAATGAATTAATAGACCAAACAAACGGCCAGCCTCCCCTTAACATAAAGAGGAGTCTATACTGTGCTGATGGAAGGATGGCAACTCAGGTAGTTGTAAGACTTTAGAAAATGGTTCAAGGTGAGGAATATATAATTATATATATATATATATATATTATACTGTATATGATGAACAGGACCACCATGGAGAACACAAACATTTTGAAGTAGGGTGTTTATTGGCTAATTTTTAGGAACAACTCATTCCATCATCAGAGCCTAAAATACAAAAGAAACTTCGCTTAGTCAAATGTGAATACTTAATCATTTACTTAAAAAACAAATTTAATTCAAAGTCAATTTACTGAGTTAAAATACGGGATCTATCTATCTATCTATCTATATATATACGGTTATAAACCTAAAATAATTGAGTCGTACACACATATTACGATGATTATTCGGTTAAATATTAAAAACGCGATGTGTTGATGGTTCAGGTTTGCTAGAATATGAAATAGAACTACATTAGAATAAAATGTTGATATTCAAAGGGTATATACAAATCTTAAGACAGTTATTAAATATATCTACTATAAAAATGAAATGCAGTAGCTATTCACATACAAATAATATAGACTATAATTCCTAAACTACAACACAATAAAATACGATAATATAGAAAGGGACATACGGGTGCTTAACGGGGGGAAGCAAAACAGATCACAGGACACCGTGTCACTTACAGTATATATGGGCTCTGTCTCGAGTCGCCCACCCCCACAAAAACAAAAAAACAAAAACAAAACAAAAAAACAAAAAAAAGGAAGAACAAAATAAAAGGAAAACTGGGGAAGGTGCCAGAGTATACACATACATACATACATACATACATACATACATACATACATACATACATACATATATACATGTTTTGAGACATCTCTTTGTAAACAACATTTACCTATTTGTAACAATAAACCTTTTTTAATTGAATTTTGAATGCATACATGCGTCTGTACTGGTGTAGGGCCTCCATGATTGGGAGGTCTAACTCGTTACTGCTACCACTGAGAACTGAGAAGTCTAACTGCGTGAATGGATGGTCGTGTTGTTGAGAATGATTACGTATCGCAGAGTGTGAGGGATTCGTAATTAATTGTTTTGTTCGAACTGAGCAACTTTTGGGCGATTTTTGCATGTATTTATTATTGTTCTAGTTTCCTCCCTAAACCTCCATCAAATTAAAAAAAAAATCCGTTAGATCCCCCTTCTAGATTAATTTGTACATTTTTCAGTAGAAAAATTTCCCGGCCGAAGGCCGGTTCTTCCAACATTACAGGCTCACTATCGTTCGCCAGGGAAAACATCGACACCTAAATAGCACGAAAGGTTTAAATATTGACGAAAAAAGGGGGGAAAGGTCTTAAAATTGACTAACTAATGGGGCAAACATCTTAGCATCTGAAAACTAATGGGGCTAAGCATGAGGGAGAAAATGGTCCAGAAAACCGGCCCATCCCCCCATAAGTGTTCATGGATACGTGTTTTGAAATATCATTTTGATTTACCTGTATATGCTGCCCTACAGCTACCACTCGTAATAATTAGATATACAACTGATGATTGTAGGTGTAGTGGAATTGTGTCTTTATTGTTTAGTGTTGAATAGTCCTGTGTGAGCTAAAGGCAAAATTTATTTATACTTTTGGGAAAAATCCGTTAAGAATCATTTGAAGCTTTTTCTTGAGAGTGAGACTTAAAAGGCCAGTGAACGAAATTGGGAAATTTTTGACACCTTCAGCTCTATTTCATTGTAAATCTTAAGACCTATCGTGCCAGTTAGGTGTCGATTATTTCCTGGCGAGCGATAGCGAGCCTGTAATTATAAGAGGAACTGGCCACCGGCCGGGACATTGTTCTACCGAAAAATTTACAAATTTACCTTGGGGAGTCTAGAGTTGTTATTCTAAGTTTGAGGGAGGTCTAGCGAGGAAACAATAATAGATGCATACATTAATTAATAGACCACAAAAAGAGCCACTGTTCCCTTGACTAACGGCTAAGTACCCCTTGGACTTGCTTGATATATACAGTAATTGCTTGATATATACAGTAATTGCTTGATATATACAGTAATTGCTTGATATATACAGTAATTGCTTGATATATACAGTAATTGCTTGATATATACAGTAATTGCTTGATTATATACAGTAATTGCTTGATATATACAGTAATTGCTTGATATATACAGTAATTGCTTGATATATACAGTAATTGCTTGCACCTTTATTGGGAGGAATATACACACTTGCACACAGATTCTCCGGACCGTTCTCACTTCCTGTAGCCTGTGGTCTCAAGGGGCTAGTGGCTGGAGTTTGTTTGGTCTATTTATTCATTTATGTTTTTAGTTTCCTCGCTAGACCTCCCTCAAATTTTAGAAAACCCCCCCTAGACCCCTCCACAAGATAAATGTGTACATTTTTCGGTAGAAAAATGTCCCGGCCGAAGGCCGGCTTCTCTTATAATTACAGGCTCGCTATCGCTCGCCAGGAAAAAATCGACACCTAAATGGCACGACTGGTCTTAAAATCGACAACGAAATGGAGCTAAAGGTGTTAAAATCGCCTAAATCATGGTCCAAAAGTCTTAAAATTCCAAAACTAATGGGACTAAACAAGAGGGAGAAAGGGGTCCGAAAAAAACCCGGCATGAGACTGTCTCCGCCCGCTATCTCCTGCCCCTCCAGCCACCGCTACTAGATAAGGCCTTCACAAAGATAACACACACCGTCTTTTAGCAGAATTACTAAAATGTCTTTAACCCCTTCTGTACTGGGGACGTATATTTGATTTATTCTAGCTATATTTAGATGATTTATTCTAGTTATATTTAGATGATTTATTCTAGTTATATTTAGATGATTTATTCTAGTTATATTTAGATGATTTATTCTAGTTATATTTAGATGATTTATTCTAGTTATATTTAGATGATTTATTCTAGTTATATTTAGATGATTTATTCTAGTTATATTTAGATGATTTATTCTAGCTATCATTAGATGATTTATTCTAGCTATCATTAGATGATTTATTCTAGCTATCATTAGATGATTTATTCTAGTTATATTTAGATGATTTATTCTAGCTATATTTAGATGATTTATTCTAGTTATATTTAGATGATTTATTCTAGTTATATTTAGATGATTTATTCTAGTTATATTTAGATGATTTATTCTAGCTATATTTAGATGATTTATTCTAGTTATATTTAGATGATTTATTCTAGCTATATTTAGATGATTTATTCTAGCTATATTTAGATGATTTATTCTAGCTATATTTAGATGATTTATTCTAGTTATATTTAGATGATTTATTCTAGCTATATTTAGATGATTTATTCTAGTTATATTTAGATGATTTATTCTAGCTATATTTAGATGATTTGTTCAGCTTTAGAAAGGGCCTCCAGAAATGATCCGCCTGCGAACCCTTTTTACAACCACAGATCGTTCTAAAACTGCATACAATCATCTACAGGTATAGCTAGAATATAATGAAAAAGACGTCGCCGGTATAGAAGGGGTTAATGGGTATGTTTTCGGGGTATGCCTACTGTTTTATGTTTGTATGTAGTAATCATCTCCCCCACCCCCCACCCCCCACCCTCCACCACAGACCCTGTTATGTAGTAACCATCTCCCCCACCCCCCACCCCCCACCCCCCACCACAAACCCTGTTATGTAGTAACCATCTCCCCCACCCCCCACCCCCCACCCCCCCACCACAAACCCTGTTATGTAGTAACCATCTCCCCCACCCCCCACCCCCCACCCTCCGCCACAGACCCAGTTATGTAGTAACCATCTCCCCCACCCCCCACCCCCCACCCTCCAACACAGACCCTGTTATGTAGTAACCATCTCCCCCACCCCCACCCCCCACCCTCCACCACAGACCCTGTTATGTAGTAACCATCTCCCCCACCCCCCACCCTCCACCACAGACCCTGTTATGTAGTAACCATCTCCCCCACCCCCACCACCCTCCACCACAGACCCTGTTATGTAGTAACCATCTCCCCCACCCCCCCACCCTCCACCACAGACCCTGTTATGTAGTAGCCATCTCCCCCACCCCCCACCCTCCACCCCCCACCACAGACCCTGTTATGTAGTAACCATCTCCCCACCCCCCACCCTCCACCACAGACCCTGTTATGTAGTAACCATCTCCCCCACCCCCCACCCTCCACCACATACCCTGTTATGTAGTAACCATCTCCCCCACCCCCCACCCCCCACCCCCCACCCTCCACCACAGACCCTGTTAGGAGTATACAGTATATTTGCTGTTACATATTTTCGTGTCTCAGCTTCAGTGGCCATGAACTGGACATACCAAACATGCATGGCAAGCTTACTGTCTGTTAAACGACAATATTGCAGTATAAAACCAGTTTAACTCAAGATGCAGACACTGTTGAGATAAGAGGGGAGAGAGAGAGAGCCAGCTAAGAGACTCCTCCACCTCACACACACACATGTATAATCATCAGCCTCACATACACACACACACACACACACACACACACACAGCACCTGCCTCTAGCTTTCATTACACTGATATCAAACACTCGCCAACCTTCACACCTTAACTGGCCGTTTGTTTGGTCTATTAATTAATGTATTCATATATTTTTTAGTTTCCTCCCTAGACCTCCATCAAGCTTAGAAAAACACCCCCTAGACCCCCTTCAAGATAAATTTGTACATTTTTCGGTAGAAAAATGTCCCGGCCGAAGGCCGGTTACTCTTAAAATTGCATGCTCGCTATCGCTCGCCAGGAAAAAAATCGACACCTAAATGGCACGAAAGGCCTTAAAATTGACAACGAAATGGGGCGAAAGGTGTTAAAATCGCCAAACTAATGGGCCGAACGTCTTATAATCTCAAAACTAGTGGGGCTAAACATTAGGGAGAAGGGGGTCCACAAAAACGGTCAGTCTCACCTCAAGAACGCCGACACTCTCCTCCACGGCCACGAAGAGATAGCGATAATAATTAAAATGTGTTATATGTGGATGGCGCAAGAGACACTAATATATACTGTGTGTGTGTGTGTGTGTGTATGTGTATGTGTGTGTTAACCCTTTCAGTACTCGAGGGCGCGTTTCTTCCTATTATTTTGGCTATTATTAACCCCTTCTGATTCAGCGACGATGTTCCTCCTGTTGTACTCAAAAACTGTGCTTCCGTGCTGCGACTCCCTGCCTAGGCAAACTCTTCCGTCTCTGTTTCTCCTCTAACGTCTTTCCTTCTTGCTGGAAGTTTGCTCTCATTCAACCTGTCCCAAAGAAGGGTGACCGCTCTCAACCCTCCAACTATCGTCCAATTGCTCTCATGGCTTGCATATCTAATGGTTTTGAAACTATTCTTACCTCAACATTTCTTAAGCATTTATCTTCCCATAACCTACTCTCAGACCGCCAGTATGGCTTCCTTAAGGGCCTCTCTACTGGAGATCTTCTTTCCTATCTTACTAATTCTTGGTCATCCTCTATTCGAGATTTCGGTGAGACTTTTTCTGTTGCGCTAGACATGTCGAAGGCCTTCGATAGAGTCTGGCACAAATCCCTCATTTCCAAACAACTCTCATTCAATTTCTATCCCTCCATCTGTGCCTTCGTCTCTAATTTCCTTTCCGGCTGCTCCATAGCTGCGGTTGTGGACGGCCACCGTTCACTTCCTCAATCTATCAACTCCGGTGTTCCTCAGGGCTCTGTTCTCCAATTCTCTTCCTATTATTCATTAACGACCTTCTCAACTGCATCTCCAGCCACATTCACTCATATGCTGACGACTCTATATTACATTAATTCAACTATCCTTCCACAAAATAATTCACAACTGGAACTGCAAAACTCACATAAGGAGGCCATAAAGCACCTATCTTCTGATCTCTCTACTTTTTCTAACTGGGGCACAGAAAACCTTGTTAATTTCAATGCTTCCAAAACTCAATTTCTCCATCTGTCTATTCATCGCCCCTTCCAGAAAACTATGACTTACTCTTCAACAACATACAAATTAACCCTTCATCTTCTCTTAATATTCTCGGTGTCTCTTTTCCTTCTGATCTCTCTTGGAAAGATTATATTACCACTCTTGTTAAAACAGCTTCCCAGAAGCTAAGTGTGCTCAACCGCCTCCGGGGGTTCCTTACCCCTGCACAGTTTCTTGCTCTGTACAGGGGGACAGTGCATCCATGTATTGAGTATTGTTCACACGTGTGGGGAGGATTCTCTCATAGAGTACTTCTAGACAAAGTAGAAAAGAAAGCCTTCCGTCTCATTAACTTTCGTCCACTTACCAACTCTCTGCAGTCTTTCTCTCTTCGCCGTAATGTTGCATCTCTCTCACTATTCTACCGCTATTACAATAATCAGTGCTCCTCGGAGCTCTTTCAGTGTATAACCCCCCTTCTCCGTAGAGCACGTAGCACCCGTCTTGCAACACAATCCTACCCCTACTCTGTGCAACTCTCCAACCCAAGAATGAAATTTTATTTTCAATCTTTCTTCTATTCAACAATTGAGCTCTGGAACTCTCTCTCAAAATCAGTCTTTCCCTATTCCTATGACTTAATTTGCTTCAAACTCAGTGCATCCAGGCATTTTGGCTCGAAAGTCCCTTGATTTTGGCCCTGTCATTCTTTCAACTCATGGGGGGCACTCGTCACAGGCACTTCTGCCTTTTGTCTCCCTCACTCACATAGAAAACAAAGTAGGTGACTTTGTGCAGCTTCGAAGGAATATATAGTAGTTAAAAGGATGAATTGAGACATTGTGTAGCCTTTTAATTGGTAGACGTAATTCCTAAGCTGAATAGAATCGTCTTATAGTTGCCAGAATATGACGAACACAGATGTCACGGGTATTGTAGGGGTTAAGGGGGGTCACCTGCTTTTTATTATCTTTCTCTCCTTTTCTCTCTTTCTCTGATTTGTATCCATTTGGCCCCATACAGCCAACTGTTTTAAGACGTTTATCCCTATCCAGGTGTCGATTTTTTCCTGGCGAGCGATAGCGAGCCAGCATTGTATGGAGAAATCCGGCTTCGCCGGAGAAATTTTTCTATCGAAAAATGTACAAATTTAGCTTGCTGTAAAATAAAAAAAATATATATATATGTTGGCTCGCTATCGCTCGCCAGTAAACAGATTGACACCTGGATGGGGTAAACGTCTTAAAACAGTAGGCTGAATGGGGCCGAATGGATACAATACAAAGAGAGAGGGAGAGAAAGAGAAAAAAGGCGAGGTGGGCTCCCTTAAGCAATCGTATTCACATAAGCTAGGAATTTAGGAAGTCATAGCGGGTTAATTAGGTTATATATAGTGTGTACAGTCGCGCTAATAAGTGATGTCTCGGCACCAAGTATGTTTTGATCAATAATTAGTATCAGCACTATCTAAGCTTCACTTCTTCATATCGAGTGAAATATACAAACATGTTCCTACACTTATCCACCCTATTCAACATCTGACAGACATTCATACAGCACAGAGTAAGCCAAACGTAATGACAGCTGGGACATGACTTATTAGCGCGACCGTACCCCTTTAATGACCCCTTCACCACCATGACGTAATGTTCATCATAATCTGGTTACCATTAGACGATTTTCTTTAGTTTGTAATCTACCTATACGACTCAAAAGGGTAAACACGATCTCAATAAACCCTCTCACTAACACAGATCCTTTTTATACTGCAAAAAATCATCTAATTATAGCCAGAATCAAAGGTAAATAAGCGTCATGGTGCTGAAGGGGTTAATGATCCCTAGAGATCCTTCACAGTATAACATCGTTTAACAGTAGCCAGAACACAAGGAAGACACGTACCATCGTTTAACAGTAGTCAGAACACAAGGAAGACACGTACCATCGTTTAACAGTAGCCAGAACACAAGGAAGACACGTACCATCGTTTAACAGTAGCCAGAACACAAGGAAGACACGTACCATCGTTTAACAGTAGCCAGAACACAAGGAAGACACGTACCATCGTTTAACAGTAGCCAGAACACAAGGAAGACACGTACCATCGTTTAACAGTAGCCAGAACACAAGGAAGACACGTACCATCGTTTAACAGTAACCAGAACACAAGGAAGACACGTACCATCGTTTAACAGTACCCAGAACACAAGGAAGACACGTACCATCGTTTAACAGTACCCAGAACACAAGGAAGACACGTACCATCGTTTAACAGTAACCAGAACACAAGGAAGACATGCACCATCGTTTAACAGTAACCAGAACACAAGGAAGACACGTACCATCGTTTAACAGTAGCCAGAACACATGGAAGACACGTACCATCGTTTAACAGTAGCCAGAACACAAGGAAGGCACGTACCATCGTTTAACAGTACCCAGAACACAAGAAAGACACGTACCATCGTTTAACAGTACCCAGAACACAAGAAAGACACGTACCATCGTTTAACAGTACCCAGAACACAAGAAAGACACGTACCATCGTTTAACAGTACCCAGAACACAATGAAGACACGTACCATCGTTTAACAGTACCCAGAACACAAGAAAGACACGTACCATCGTTTAACAGTAACCAGAACACAAGAAAGACACGTACCATCGTTTAACAGTACCCAGAACACAAGAAAGACACGTACCATCGTTTAACAGTACCCAGAACACAAGGAAGACACGTACCATCGTTTAACAGTACCCAGAACACAAGAAAGACACGTACCATCGTTTAACATTAGCCAGAACACAAGGAAGACACGTACCATCGTTTAACAGTAGCCAGAACACAAGAAAGACACGTACCATCGTTTAACAGTACCCAGAACACAAGAAAGACACGTACCATCGTTTAACAGTACCCAGAACACAAGGAAGACACGTACCATCGTTTAACAGTACCCAGAACACAAGAAAGACACGTACCATCGTTTAACAGTAGCCAGAACACAAGAAAGACACGTACCATCGTTTAACAGTACCCAGAACACAAGAAAGACACGTACCATCGTTTAACATTAGCCAGAACACAAGAAAGACACGTACCATCGTTTAACAGTAGCCAGAACACAAGAAAGACGCGTACCATCGTTTAACAGTACCCAGAACACAAGAAAGACACGTACCATCGTTTCCTGGAGGGGTTCAGCTGTTGCCGATTAAGGGGTGATGGGCGTATTTAATTGCTCATTTATGTATAATTTGTGTGTGTTTTTGTTTTAAAGTTTCCTTCCTAGACCTCCATCAAGCTTCCCCCCCCCCCCCCCAGACCCTCCTTCAAGATAAATTTGTAAATTTTTCGATAGAAAAATGTCCCGGACAAAGGCCGGTTTCTCTGAAATTACAGGCTCGCTATTGCTCGCCAGTAAAAAATCGACACCTAAATGACACGAAATATCTTAATATTGACAAAGAAATGGGGAAAAAGGTCTTAAAATCGCCAAACTAATGGGCCGAACGTTTTAAAATCTGAAAACTAATGGGGCTAAACATGAGGAAAGTGGGGGCCATAAAAAAAAAAAATCTATCGAAAAGTGTAGGCTACATATGTACCTTGAAGGAGGATCTTGGGTGTGTGTGTGTGTGTGTGTGTGTGTGTGTACTTACACTAGTTGTACTTACACTAGTTGTATTTGCGGGAGTGAGCATGCTCGTTAATTCCCGCCTCCTAAGATATGTTTGTCATACCGTGCTTTGAAACTATGCACTGATGGTGCAGACACTACTTCGGCTGGCAATTTGTTCCACCCACTAATCGAGTTGGTAGGAAATCTTTTACTTTTCAGATCAGATTTACTATTTAGCACTTTTAGTTTGTAGCTGTGACCTCTTGTCCTCTCACCTCCATCCCTCTCTATGAAGTTTTCTTGGTCGATTTTGTCAATACCTCTAACACATTTATATATCTGAATTTGCTGTCCTCGTTTCCTTCTCTGTTCCAGTGTAGGTAGATTCAATCTCTCGAGCCTCTCTTGGTACTCCAAATTTTCCAAACCTGGGATCATCCTCGTAGCTGCTCTCTGTACCCTCTCAATTTTGTGGATATGTTTCTTCAAGTGAGGGGACCACACTACAGATGCATATTCCATCCTGGGTCTTATTATTGCCGTTATTATTTGTTTCATGGTGTTTTCATTAAGATAATTGAAAGACATCCTAATATTTGCCAATGCCAGTGATTCTCTCACTATCTTATTTACGTGGCTTTCTGGAGACATGTTATCCCTAAATTCTATCCCCAAGTCTTTTTCTTTTTCTGCTTTGGGAATCACTTCGTTTCCTAGTTTATAATCTTTTCTAGGTCTGTACTTGCTTTTACCCATTTCTAGAGTCTTACATTTCCCTGCATTGAACTCCATATTCCATTTGATGCTCCATTCATGGATCTTTTGCAAATCTGCTTGGAGCTCAAGGCAATCCTCCTGGGTTCTGATCGTTTTAAGCAGCTTAGCATCGTCCGCAAACATACTCATGTAGCTTGTTAGTCCCTCAGGCAAGTCATTTACAAATATTAGAAACATGATTGGGGCTAGAACAGATCCTTGTGGTACCCCACTCGTAATTTGAGTCCAGTTTGACGATTTCCCCCTTACTGTTGTTCTCATCTGTCTTCCGCTAAGGTAGCTCTCCATCCATTTCAGCAGTTTGTCTCCTACTTTTCCCTCATGTTTTAATTTCCATAGCAATCTCTTGTGTGGAACTTTGTCAAATGCCTTTTTAAAGTCTAGGTAGGCACAGTCTACCCATCCTTCCCTCTTGTCCACTGTGTCTATTACTCTAGAGTAAAAACTCAACAAGTTGCTTATACATGATCTGCCACCTCTGAATCCAAATTGTCGGTCAGTAATTAATCTTTTGGATTCCAGGTATTTCACCCATTTGTCCCTTATTAATCCTTCCAGAATCTTCATGAGGATGCTCAATAGTGATACAGGTCTATAGTTCAGTGGTTTATCTCTGCTTCCTCCCTTAAATATAGGAATAATGTTTGCTCTTTTCCATTCTGTAGGTACTATCCCTGTGTCCAATGATTTGGTCATTATGTCATATAACGGTATACTCAGTTCCATAGCATTTTCTTTAATAATCCAGCCTGATACTCCGTCCGGTCCAGCGGCTTTGTTTGGATCCACCTTACTCATTTTGTCTATGAGCTCTGGTCTGTTAAATGTTACTTCCGGCATTTCCTCTGTACCTATCTCATTGGTTTCTGGTGCAATGAATTCTCCTTCTTTTGTAAATACTGATGCAAAATTTCTATTTAGTTCTTCCGCAATCTCCGTATCCTCTTCTATGATTCTGTTTCCACTTTTAATCTTAACGATCGTGGCTTTTATCTTCCTTTTGCCGTTTACAAACTTGAAAAACATTTTTGGATTCTTTTCATAGTTCTCCACTATCCCTTTCTCATGGTTTGCCTCTGACCTCCTCCTCATTTCTGTGTATTTGTTTCTCTCCTCTTTATACTTTTGCCTGTTATCTTCCGAATCCCAGTTTCTCATCTTTTTCCAGGCTTTGTTTTTTGCTTCCTGTGCTTGCCTACATTCGCGGTTAAACCATACTTTGCGATTACTTTTTTTCCTTTTATTAATGTACTTAGGGACAAAAGTTTTTATACCAGTATCATAGATCTCCATGAATGCCTTGAGTTTTTTGTCTACCTCACTTTCAGATAACACCTGATCCCAATTTTGTGATTTGAAAAAATCCCGTAGTCCTACGAAATCGGTTCTGGAATACATCCAGTGATTTTCCTTGTGCTTTTCCCTTCCCTTGGGTAGATTATACTTCAATAGTAAGTCTATGTCTAGAACTGCATGGTCGCTTTTTCCTAGTGGGCATAGGTACTGAATACTTTGAACCTCCTCCTCCCTTCTTGTGAATAGAAGGTCCAATCTAGCTGGTTGATCACTTCCCCTTACTCTTGTTGACTCTTTTACATGTTGGTATATAGAATTTTCCATGGCCATACTTAAAAATTCATAGCCCCAACTTTCCTCTCCTGCTCCGGCTTCAAGATCTTCCCAATTCACTTCCTTGCAGTTAAAGTCCCCACACATGACTATTTCATTCTTTGAAGCCAAGATATTTCCTAGCACACTAATTGTTTCCTTACGCATTAGGCTATGCTCCTCCTTACCCCATGTCTTCGTCTTGGGAGGTACATACGCTACTATCACCACTATTTTTTCGTTTCCACCAATCTCTATTGCTAAAACTTCTGCTGTTGAAGTTACCAGTTTTATCTCAGACACAATCAAATCTTTCCTAGTAAGGATGCACACTCCACCTCCATGTCGAAATTTTCTGTCCCTCCTCCAAATCCTGTATTCAGACCATCCTAGTAAATTTATATCGAGGTCTTCTCTTAGTTTTGTCTCAGTGAGACATACTATTTCTGGTTTCTTAGTATTGAGTAAGTCTGTTAGTTCTAGTTTCTTAGAGATTAGCCCATCGACATTGCTATATAGAATCCTTATACTGTCCTTATACTTATTATGTGTGTGTGTGTGTGTGTGTGTGTGTGTGTTTTTATTATTATTTTTTTTTAAAGCTTGATGGAGGTCTAGGGAGGAAATAATTATTATAAAAAGATATACACATGAACAAATGATTATGTCCATCCTCCCTTAAGGGGAGACTGGCCGTTTGTTTGGTCTATTCATTCATTTATTCATATATTTTTTAGTTTCCTCCCTAGACCTCCATCAAGCTTAGAAAAACACCCCAAGATAAATTTGTAAATTTTTCGGTAGAAAAATTTCCCGGCCGAAGGCCGGTTCCTCTTATAGTTGCAGGCTCGCTATTGCTCGCCAGGAAATAATCGACACCTAAATGGCACGAAAGGTCTTAAAATTGACAACGAAATGGGGTGAAAGGTAAAACAATCGTCAAACTAATGGGCCGAGCGTCTTATAATCTCAAAACTAGTGGGGCTAAACAATAGGGAGAAGGGGGTCCAGAAAAACGGTCTTCCTCCCCTTAAGAGAAAACTGGAGGAGGAAACTAATTACCAAGAACATGAGAAGCTTCTGAAATAAATACACACGATAGGGGGATGACACTGATAACGGCGAAGATAACATAACAAGAACCCGACTGCGGAGAAGAAGGGACGCTGATAAAGGTAGAACAGTGAGATAGCAAGATAACCCGATTGACTTGGATCCATTGAATAAGATAACCCGATTGACTTGGATCCATTGAATAAGATAACCCGATTGACTTGGATCCATTGAATATGATAACCCGATTGACTTGGATCCATTGAATAAGATAACCCGATTGACTTGGATCCATTGAATATGATAACCCGATTGACTTGGATCCATTGAATAAGATAACCCGATTGACTTGGATCCATTGAATAAGATAACCCGATTGACTTGGATCCATTGAATAAGATAAGCCGATTGACTTGGATCCATTGAATAAGATAACCCGATTGACTTGGATCCATTGAATAAGATAACCCGATTGACTTGGATCCATTGAATAAGATAAGCCGATTGACTTGGATCCATTGAATAAGATAACCCGATTGACTTGGATCCATTGAATAAGATAACCCGATTGACTTGGATCCATTGAATAAGATAACCCGATTGACTTGGATCCATTGAATAAGATAACCCGATTGACTTGGATCCATTGAATATGATAACCCGATTGACTTGGATCCATTGAATAAGATAACCCGATTGACTTGGATCCATTGAATAAGATAACCCGATTGACTTGGATCCATTGAATAAGATAAGCCGATTGACTTGGATCCATTGAATAAGATAACCCGATTGACTTGGATCCATTGAATAAGATAACCCGATTGACTTGGATCCATTGAATAAGATAAGCCGATTGACTTGGATCCATTGAATAAGATAACCCGATTGACTTGGATCCATTGAATAAGATAACCCGATTGACTTGGATCCATTGAATAAGATAACCCGATTGACTTGGATCCATTGAATAAGATAACCCGATTGACTTGGATCCATTGAATAAGATAACCAGATTGACTTGGATCCATTGAATAAGATAACCCGATTGACTTGGATCCATTCAATGAAGATCGGAGTGCATTAACCCCTTCTGTACCGCAACGTCCTCTTAACTATATTCTGGCTACTATTAGACGTTTTCATTCAGTCTAATATGGGCCTACAGCAGTTAAAAGGCTTCGAACTATCTCACTCACTCCCTTTTACTACCACAAATCCTTCTTAAACTGCTCAAAATCGTCTAAATATAGCTAGAATAAAATTAAAAATACGTAGCGGTACAGAAGGGGTTATTATTATATGAATAAAATATAAACTAAAATAATGAGCTATCAAGATTACGGTATACAGAGTTTATTAACATAGATTACGGTATACAGAGTTTATTAATATAGATTACGGTATACAGAGTTTATTTATATAGATTACGGTATACAGAGTTTATTTATATAGATTACGGTATACAGAGTTTATTAACATAGATTACGGTATACAGAGTTTATTAATATAGATTACGGTATACAGAGTTTATTAACATAGATTACGGTATACAGAGTTTATTAACATAGATTACGCTATACAGAGTTTATTAATATTATATGAATGAAATTGTTGTGTAGTCTCGTGTTAAGGGGAGACTGGCCGTTTGTTTTGTCTATTAATTAATTTATTCATATGTTTTTTTAAGTGTCCTCCCTAGACCTCCATCAAGCTTAGAAAAACACCCCCTAGACCCCCCTTCAAGATAAATTTGTACATTTTTCTTCCGAAAAATGTTCCGGCCGAAGGCCGGTTCCTCTTAAAATTGCAGGCTCGCTGTCGCTCGCCAGGAAATAATCGACACCTAAATAGCACGAAAGGTATTAAAATTGACAACACAATGGGGCGAAAGGTGTTAAAATCGCCAAGCTAATGGGCCGAACTTCTTATAATCTCAAAACTAGTGGGGCTAAACATTAGGGAGAAGGGGGTCCAGAGAAACGGTCCGCCTCCCCTTAGGAGTAGAACAATGAGATAGCAAGATTACCCAATGGACTTGGATCCATTGACCGGGTGAAGGTATACAGAGTGAAATTAACCCCTTCTGTACCGCGACGTCCTTTTCATTATATTCTGGCAACTATTAGACGATTTTGTGCTGCTTAGGAAGGCCGTCTACTCATTAAAAGGCTACAGACTATCTCAATTAATCCTTTTAGCTACCACATACTCATCCTAAGCTTCATAAAATCGTCTAAATGTAGTTGAAATTAAATAAACAAGACGTCGCCGGTACTGAAGGGGTTAATCGTTTATATCCCTAGCCACCTCTCTCTGAATTTCACTTCCCTGTATATTTTCACTGCATTTTTAATCTACAAAAGCTCAAAGCTATAATTGTTTAAACAAAATCACGCATATAGGATACCAATATTAACCCTTTCAAGACCCGATTATGCAGTTCTTATCTGTTGTGTGGCTATTAGTAGACGGGAGATAGTTCCAAACCTTATTTGTTGAGTGAAAGAAAGATTGGGAAAATCGGTTCATTCTTGTGTTAGAGATTTGGTCAGAATAGACGGGGGGAGGGGGGGGGGGTTGAAAAGCGGGTGCCCCAATACCATTAACCCCTTCTGTACCGCGACGACTTTTTCATTTTATTCTAGCTATATTTAGATGATTTTGTGCAGCTTAAACAGGATCTGTGGTAGAATAAAGGGTTAATTCAGATAGATCAAAACCGCTTAATTGGTAGAGGCCCTTTTTAAGCTGAAAAATATCGTCTAATAGTAGCTAGAAGAAATTAAGATACGTCTCCGGTACGGAAGGAGTTAAGCGATATATCCCAGCAGAAAAAGGACCTGTGAGAGTTAAGGGGAGGTCTCCACTTGAGGGATTTTTTTCTTGACCCCTTTCTCTCTCATGGTTAGCCCCATTGTTTTTGATATTTTAAGACGTTTGCCCCCATAAGTTTGGTGATTTTAAGAATTTCCGGCCCATTCTGTCAATTTTAAGACCTTTCGTGCAATTTAGGTGTCGATTTTATCCTGGCGAGCGATAGCGAGCCTGTAATTTAAGAGTAACCGGCCTTCGGCCGGGAAATTTTTCTACCGAAAAATTTACAAATTTATTTTGAAAGGGGGTCAAGGGGGTGACATTTTAAGATTGCTGGAGGAGTAGGAAACAAACTAGAAACCTCCCCTTAAAGAAGTGAATGAGATAGCCTATACAGTGTACACCTTTGATTCCAAAAGGTCATTCTTAAGTTGAATACATTTGACTAATCTATTTTTTACTAATCTCAGCAAGACTAAAATGACACTGGCGTTATCGTATACAGAAAGGGTTAAGGGGACAGTGGCTGCATTTTTGGTCTATTAATTAATTTATTCATTTATGTTTTAGTTGCCTCGCTAGACATCCCTCAAGCTTAGAAAAACATCCCCTAGACCCCCCCCCCCCCCTTCAATTTAAACGGGTACATTTTTTCGGTAGCGGCCGGTTCCTCTTATAATTACAGGCTAGCTATTGCTCGCCACGAAAAAAATCGACACCTAAATGGCACGATAGGTCTTAATATTGACGACGAAATGGGACGAAAGGTCTTAAAATCGCCAAACTAATGGGCCTAACGTCTTACAATCTGAAAACTAATGGGGCTAAACATGAGGAAGAAGGGGGGCCAGATTAACGACCCATCTCCCCTTAACCCTGGTCATTGTCATTCTCTTCGTGGCCGCCAGTGAGCTTAAGTTTGAAGTGTGTTAGCGGGGATGCTGTTAAGGGGGGGGGGGGGGGGTCACCGTTTTTTTTTTTATCTTTATCTCCTTTTCTCTCTTTCCGTGGCTTGTATCCATTCGGCCCCATTCAGCCCCATTCAGCCAACTGTTTTAAGACGTTTATCCCCATCCAGGTGTCGAGTTCTTCCTGGCGAGCGATAGCGAGCCAGCATTGTAAGGAGAAATCCGGCTTCGCCGAAGAAATATTTCTATTGAAAAATGTAAAAAAAAAAAAAAAAAATCTATATTCCAACTTACTTCCTCTCGGGCATAGGCTGAGAGCCTTAACATTCACCGCTTTACAATGAACAGTGAAGCCCGTGAGGTCTTGTTCCAGTCTAGGGAGTGAGACATGTGAAGCACGTAGAGTACAACGAGCACCTGCCATCTTGCCTTCACATGAGGCACGGTGCTCACTCATGGCCCGAAACAACCCCATCTCTGAAGCCACCTCGTTCCTGTGCTTCACTGTCTCACCCCCTACACTCGGACTCTCACACTTACACACACACAACGCCACCTGTTGATCAGATAACTCACCAGGCATTGCACCCCTATAGCATATTTTGAATATGGGAATATTCATACAGTGCTATTTAATCAGGGAACAATGAGGGTATTTTATTGACGTTTCGGTGGGCTTGTGGTAATGCACTGATACCAGGTACAGCACAAATTCCATCCCAATAATATCTTCCCATTGATACATCGGGATTTGAACCCGGGACCTTTGGATTACCAGGCCAGTGGCAAGACCACTCCACCACACAGCTTGCTGTTTGACAGCTTGCTGTCAAAACAAAACAATATATATGCTGGCTCGCTACCGCTCGCCAGGAAAATAGTGACACCTGGATGGGGGTAAACGTCTTAAAACAGTAGGCTGAATGGGGCCGAATGGATACAAGCCAAAGAGAGAGGGAGAGAAAGAGAAAACAAAAAGCGAGGTGGGCTCCCTTAATGGCTAAACTTTGGCAAGGATTTCATTACTGCGTGTGTGTGTCCTAGTTATGGGGGGGGGGGGAGGGGGGGGGCATCTTGAGTTGGTCATGGACTTGTTTTTGTTTGTTTATTGTTTTGCCCCTTCAATTTTGTCGGTTTATAATTGTTGCTGTGTTAGAGACAAAATCTATTGATATCCATGTGGGCTTAACTTACTGTTGCTGTTGTAAGTTGATTAATCTGATTCATTATGGACATGCCTCCCTTTTGTTCGCAGTGTATGAACTAGCTCGGTTTACAAAATTAGTAATCATGCATTAATATATCATAGACCAATCTTCTTCAGCATACATTTATCTGTAAACATTATTTATTTAAAGTCGCTTAACAAATTGCCCAAATGTCTTAAAATCGCCAAGCTAATGGGAAGTGACAAAGATGGAGAGAGAGAGAGAGAGAGAGAGAGAGAGAGAGAGAGAGAGAGAGAGAGAGAGAGAGAGACTACTCCCATCGGTGTAGAAAGCAAACTTTCATAAACTTGGAGCTATGTTTAAAGAAACTGACTGGAGCTTTTTAATTAACAATAACGACATAAATACATCTTGGAAGTTATTCGAAACCACTTACCTAAAAGCAGTGCAAGACTGCATACCATCGAAAATACGGCGTACAGGCCATAATAATAAGCCCAAATGGTGGAATAAAGATATTTCAAACTGCCTGCTTGCTAAAAAATTTACTAATGATAGATTAAAATCCTCACAAAATGACGAAGAACGGGTGAAATGTGTAGAGCTACGACGCAAAGCCAAAAAGTTAATTAAGCAAAGTAAAAAGACCCTAGAGTTACATATTGCGAATCAAAGTAAAACAAACCCGAAAGAATTATATAGTTATATCAGAAAGAAAAAAATAGTTACTTCAACTGTTGGACGTTAGTCGATGAAAATGGAGAATACACCAAAGACGAAGTACAAATGAGTAATGCCCTCAATACCTTCTTTGCATCAGTTTTTACAACAGAAGACCTCAGTGATATCCCTACACCATCGCCGATTCAGATTGATAATTATTTTGTTCTCTCCACCAACCAACTTTACTCCTAAACTCGATTAATGAAATTAACAAACACATGTGGCAGTCCGGGGATTCGAACCTAGGATGCTCACATCAAAAATCAACACACTTATGCATTGCACCACGAATACAGTTAAAGAAAGGTGGACAAGCCTACGATTTATTATGCAGTTTCGAATCCTGCATATCAATCTAAGCATGTACACACTTTCTAACTGCGCTATCATAGGCTATGCATAGGTGAAAGGAAATAGTAATTAATGGGGCACTTAACCCTAGGGAAGGCCTCTCGATAAACTACTACTGAACCTGAATGAATTATTATGTTCTCTCCACCAACCAACTTTACTCCTAAACTCGATTAATGAAATTAACAAACACATGTGGCAGTCCGGGGATTCGAACCTAGGATGCTCACATCGAAAATCAACACACTTATGCATTGCACCACGAAGACAGTTAAAGAAAGGTGGACAAGCCTACGATTTATTATGCAGTTTCGAATCCTACATATCAATCTAAGCATGTACACACTTTCCAACTGCGCTATCATAGGTTATGCATAGGTGAAAGGAAATAGTAATTAATGGGGCACTTAACCCTAGGGAAGGCCTCTCGATAAACTACTACTGAACCTGAATGAATTATTATGTTCTCTCCACCAACCAACTTTACTCCTAAACTCGATTAATGAAATTAACAAACACATGTGGCAGTCCGGGGATTCGAGCCGATTCAGATTGATAATTCAGATGTTCTAAGCAATATCACCGTTACAGAGAGAGAAGTATTGAATTGTTTAGATAAACTCAAGGTAAATAAAACGCCTGGACCTGATACAATCTCGCCTAGAGTTCTAAAGGAAGCTAAGGATGAGCTCTCCAAACCACTGACATTACTATTCAATAAATCCTTGCAGTCTGGAACTATGCCTGATCAGTGGAAGATAGCCAACGTAACACCGATATTCAAAAAAGGCAGCAAATCCCTACCCAGTAACTATCGTCCAATTAGCTTAACCTCAGTTGTATGTAAAATGCTAGAAAAGGTCATAAGAGACAGACTCGTAAATCACTTAGAGGAAAATAACATACTTAAAGATACTCAACACGGCTTTCGTAAAAACGTTCCTGTTTAACAAACCTCTTAGACTTCTTCCACGATATCCTCAACCTCTACGATGAGAGTAAAGCTGTAGATATTATATACCTTGATTTTCAAAAGGCCTTTGACAAAGTTCCCCACAAACGTTTACTGCTAAAACTAAAAGCGCATGGAATACAAGACGGTGTGTTGAAATGGATAGAAAATTGGCTCAGCGACAGAAAGCAAAGAGTAGTCATAAACGGTAAGGCATCTAAATGGACCAATGTAAGTAGCGGGGTACCCCAGGGATCGGTACTAGGACCAATTCTCTTTCTAATTTACATCAACGACATAGATGAGGGTCTCACCTGTACAATCTCAAAATTTGCTGACGATACAAAAATTGCAAATAGCGTACTCTCAAAAGAACAAGTTGACGATATGCAACACAATCTAGATAATTGTTGGGCCCAAATTTGGCAAATGAGTTTCAATGCGGATAAATGTAAAGTACTACATATCGGATACCTAAATGAGAAAGCAAACTATTCGATGAATGGCACTCAGCTTAAGAATGTAAACAGAGAAACCGATCTGGGAGTAACAATATCGAGTAACCTAAAACCGAGTCAACAATGTTCAGAAGTTGTTAAGAAGGCAAACAAAATAATTGGCTTTATAGGCAGGTCATTTGAGCATAAATCCAAAGACGTTATCCTAACCCTTTACAATTCCTTAGTCCGCCCTCTTCTGGAATACTGCGTTCAATGCTGTTGCCCTTATTACCAAAAAGACATAAACAAGCTAGAACGAGTTCAACGTAGAGTTACCAAAATGATACCTAGCCTAAAGAACAAACCATACGAAGAGCGTCTTAGAGAATTAAATCTATTTCCTTTAACCCAGCGCAGATTAAGAGGTGACTTAATTCAAGTGTTCAAAATCATCAAAGGCATCGACAATATGAACTGTAGTAAGTACTTCACTATCGACCAATCTAATTACACGCGGGGAAACGGTTGCAAAATTATTGGTAAATCTTTTAACTCACACGAATCTAAGAATTTCTTCTTCAATCGAGTTGTCAACTTGTGGAATGGGCTTTCCCGAGACGTTATAGACTGCAGCACCGTTGATTCATTTAAATTCCGCCTAGACAAATATCTCGCATCAAACCCGCGACTGACTGCGTTTGTAAATGAATAACTTTATTTTATCCTCCCCTCAGTTACTAACCCATATGTCCCCTACTAACTTCCTAGTCCAGGGCAGTAGTTCCCTCTCCAATGTTCCCTTACCCACTCTAAACCACTGTTTGGACACTTGATCCTCAGTGTTTTGGAGGACAAGCAGCCTAGAAGGGTCACTAGATCTGTTGTTGCTTGATTTCCTTTGTACTCCTTTGTACTGTCTATACAGGTATTTTATACGTGCTCTACACTTACTCAGGATAGATTCCAAAATTGTTTCACCTGACAAACTCGCGTCCAGTTTTAGTCCGAGATATTTAACTTGTGACACTGTTGTTATAGGAATATCATTACAGTTGACCGAGAAGCCCACAATGTCTTTCAGTTTGCGTTTTGTTCCACATAAGATGGCTTCCGTCTTGCCCAGGTGAAGAGATAGTCTATTGTCCACTAGCCATTCACTACATGATTCTAGTTCTTTGGAAAGTGAAGCGGCAATACTTATTGGGTCTTTTCCTGAAACCAGAAGCACGCTGTCGTCTGCATACAGTAATAATTTACATGAGACGCTCAGTTCCATGTCGTTCACATAACAGAGAAAGAGTAAGGGACCAAGGATGCTTCCCTGTGGGACCCCACAGTTAATTGGCATAGGATCAGATATATTATCATCAATTTTGACTCTTTAGGTTCTACCACTAAGATAAGATTTAAACCAGTTCACAGACTCTATGCCCATTGCTTGTAGTTTATTACATAGGATATCATGGTCTACTGTGTCAAACGCTTTTTGTAGATCAAGAAGAACCATACCGGTGTAGTTACCTTTAGACATTTCTTTACGAATGTGATCCGTTAAGTGGATGAGACAGGAGTCTGTCGAGTACATGCATCTGAAACCTGATTGAAACTTATAGAATAGATCATTTTGTTTGAGGTAGTGTTCAATTTGAGTGTATACCGCTCTTTCAAGGATTTTAGATACAATACATAATATGCTAACTGGTCTGTAGTTACCAACTTCTAGTTTATTTCCTTTCTTGAATAGAGGGGTTACAATAGCTTCCTTCAGTTCAGCAGGTACAGTGTTGGTGTTAATTTACAAGTTGATGATGTGGGTTAGGGGGCATGCTATACCAATGGCTCCATCTCGTAGAAATTTGTCAGGAATTTTGTCTGGTCCTGTGCTTTTATGTACATTTAGGTTAGACAGCTCGTCAAAAGTGTATTTTGGTGTAACATTTTGCAATCTAAATGTGTTCGGGTGTATGTCTTTATCTCTGTAGAAATTTCGAAAGGTGGCCGTTGTTGTCGTGTATTTATTGAGAGGTTGAGGTAGGTTCTGTGCAAGTGTGTTTGCTATGGAGGTGAAGAAGGAGTTGAAATTTGTCGTTTATCGTGGCAAACCTGATCATTAATGGTGAGAGCAATATTAGTGTTAGACGAATCCCTTGTCTTGTTGCTGTAGCCTGTTGTTTTTAGGTGCCTCCATAGTTTCTTTGGGTTATTCTGATATTCCTCTGCCTTATTGTGAAAATAATTAGTTTTCGCTCATATGAATAAACTATTAATGGTTTGAAATCTTTACTTGAATTAATTACACTGTTAACATTAATTTTGTCTAAAATTTTAGAGGAATAATTTAAAGTGGATATAACTTTATCTTTATTAGGGTTATCTATGGATTTCTTAGAATTAGCTCTAATGTATCCCATAAAAGCAAAGACAATATTCTTAAAAGCAAGATGTTTGTTGTGGACTCTACACTCGGATACCATAGTCTCTAGCCCACTCCTCTCTGGCAAGAGGTGAGGCCAGCACCCTTACTGGACGGCAGCCCACAGTGATAGTTAGGGGTGGGGTTGAGGGGAGAGGGCAACACACACACGAACACACTGTGAAGCATTTGAGGTCTTTGAATCCTGCCTTAGCCTCACAAATAAGTATGACATTTATCCGAGATTATTATTATTGCAATTATCATTATTATTATCATTGTTATTATTATTATTATTATTACTTAGATACAAGTGCCATAGCTAAGATTTAACTGATATACATGTACTAATTTTTTCCATGCATCTCTCACTTACTCTCTCTGAGTTCATATTAACGTCTTACTATTTATATTCATATAAATGTATGTTAATATATATATTGTCTTGGTATTTATTACTTTACTTTTTCATCTCACAATAATGTTAACATTATTATGTATAGAGGAAACATATGCTTCTATCAAGAAAACAATCCATGCGCGTACTGTAGGTTTAAAGTGAACCCTACGAATCACACAACATGCTTCAGACTGAAGTTGTATTCATGGGTATTGCTTTACCTGCGTAGGAATGAAACTTCTCTAACAGTAAGGATAATGAAAATCTTTAAATTGTTATACCAATTACCCTATATGAAAGATATAATTCAGAAAGTTACCAATGACATATATGACTATGATTAGTTATTCACACACACACACACACCCACAAATGTTTCTAATGAAGTTCTATCGTATTCCTATTCCATATTTCCTTTCCAACACCTCCCTTTCACTCTTACTCCCTCTTTGCCTCTCACCACCACAACCACATCTCACCCTGTTTCTCTGCCTCCCAGTCTGTCTCCCCCCCCACACACACACTATCCTTCTCTCTCTCTCTGTGTGTGTGTGTGTGTTCCAGTCTGCCATATCTATACTGATCTATTTTGAAGCCTTCCCTGAACTTCAATTTTGCTAATAATAGGAACTGCACTACATAATAACTAATGGTTCACACCGGTAGTTATACTTACTCATGCTAAAGAAAGTATTGCATTTGTTTGTTCTCAATAGTATGGAATAAAGGATTTTAAATAATGCGAACAAATATCAAATAACTACAAGAAAGTAACCAACAAAGAGAGCTTCCTGGATTGCTTCACACAAATGCTTCACAGTGTGTTCGTGTGTGAGTTGCTCTCTCTCCCAACCATCACTGTGGGCCGCCGTCCAGTAAGAGTCCTGGCCTCACCTCTTGCTAGAGAGGAGTGGGCTAGAGACTATGGTATCCGAGTGTACATTACACTATTATCTATCTATAGCCAGATGCCATGATTGGCCGTGAATGAATCACATCCATGCTCCTCTTTCATCCATCAGCCTTCCACTTAGGCCTAAAAACCACTCTCACATTTATACCTCTATATATACAGTATATATATACTGTATATATATATTTTTTTTTTTTTTTTTTTTTTCTATATTCAAACTACTCCCACTCGGGCATAGACTGAGAGCCTGCACATCTAACCATTCAACACGGTGAAGCCTGTGAGGTCTTGTCCCCTCAGTCTAGGGAGTGAGACACGTGAAGCATTAGAGTTCAACTCACAGCTTGAAGCAGCCCCATCTCTGAAGCTGCTCCGTCTTCGTGCTTCACTGTCTCACCACCTAGACTCGGACCCTCACTCTCAGAACGCCACCTATTGAGCAATTAACTCACTAGGCATTGCCCCCCTGTAGCATATTTTGTACTATATGTACTATAGTTTATATTTTTAATATGATAATAAAATTTTCTTAAATTTCTATCTATCTATCTATTGCCTGACGCCGCGATCCCCGAAGGGGTGGCCACGAACGAACCGCCCCCATGCACCTCTGTCCCCAGTCAGTCGACGCCCCAACCAGCACCGCCTTCGTTCATGTAGTTCCTCACTCCATCCTTCCACCTCATATTCGGTCTACCTCTCCCCCTCTGTCCCTCCACCTCGCTCTCGTACACCCTCTTAGTCATTCTCTCGCTTTCCATACGTTCCATATGGCCGAACCATCTCAAGTTGTTCCTTTTCACACTTTCCAGCACATCTACCTCCACACCACACCTCCTTCTTACTTCCTCATTAGTCTGTCTATCCCTCCATGTAACTCCGCACGCACTCCTTAAGTAATTCATTTCCACTGCTCTCACTCTTGGTCTGAGTCTCTCAACCAACGTCCATGCTTCGCTTCCGTAAGTCAGTGTCGGGATTACCACACTGTTATGCAAGGACTTCTTCACTTCCATACTGACCACCCTATTTCTTGTTACTGCTTTTAGCGTTCCTACAACCCTCTTTCCTCTTCTTAAATTTGCTCTAGTATTTTTGTAAATAATCTAGTACAGTAACTAATTGTTTACTATGAAGTATCACACCATAATTCTATCACATGACGATAGTGCATTGTTATATGTGCGATTAGTTTTGCTTGGGAAAACAGATTAACTTGCTCATGTAGTAATGTACACCCTATGACGTATGTGGTGGATTGTGTTCTTTTATTTATAAATTTTATTTTGCTTAAGCGTTGTTTCCACATAACAATTTTGATAAGTTCTTTTGTTTTTTTACTGTGTTCGTCCAAGTTTTGGTTTATTTATTTAGCAAGTTTTACATTATAATTAAACCAACATAATATAATTTTGCTCCACAGGGCCAAACTGTGAGGTCCCTGTCTTCGGGTAAGCGTGAGGGAGGTGACTTTGTAGCGTGTGTTGTGTCGCCGCGAGGAGAATGGATCTTCTGTGTGGGAGAGGACCATGTATTATATTGCTTCTCTACCTCAACGGGAAAACTAGAGAGGACGCTCAATGTAAGTCTGCGGGACTACCGTTTTTCATTGTACAGTATTAGTTTTTATTACTGATTTAATTTTCTTTTTGCATTAAATAGTCATCTTAAATTTTGAAAATTATTTACATATATGCTCTCATTATGGTACTGGTACCTTATTCTTTGTTAGAAAATGTCTTAGCTTATAAGTTTTACAATGACAATATCTTAAAAACCTAGTTGCAAAGCGCCTTCTTAACCCTCTCACATTCTTGACGCAATTTTGAGCCTATTAGGGATACTTTAAAGCCTTTATTACCATCAGGGGTATTTAGAAACCTTTAGTTTAGTTACTTTAACCTCTGCAGTTGTCTTTGAGTTAGCTGTGGGCAGAAAACTAATTTTGGAGAGATAATTATAAGAGTGAGAGAACTCTATTTCTTATTGCTAATCTGGCAACCTCTGCGTCAAATGGTCGTGAAAGGGTTAATAATAAGAGGATTTAGTCAATGAAATATACTAGTTAGTGGATTGCCAGATAGAGGTCAATACAATTGTTTGTCCCTAATGCTATAAAACTACTATACTGTATTCAGTATTGGATGTGTGGGGCCAAACTGCAAGATAGGATATCTAGTGAAGAGCTGAGGAGATACTTAGGTATCTAGAGTATCAGTGATGAGATGCTTACAAGCAGGCTTGGATGGTTTGAGCATGAAGAGAGGATGGATAAACTAAACTGGGTAAAAAGATACAAGTCTGTGAACGTGGAGGGAGTTGCATAGAGAGGTAGACCTAAAAACATGTGGGATCAGACTATATGCTCTGATCTTTAATTTAAAAACCTGACTAGTGAAGCAGCTCTGAACAGGGCTGCCTGGAACGCCGCCATTTGGACATTAGACTGAAACTGCACCTTGTGTGGAACACTTTATCTTTAACCCCTTCCCGATGGGTCCCGTCACTAGACGGGCACCGAAATTTGCTTCTTATGTATCCTGGGAGCGAGACAAGCTGTTGCAGGCAGCGCAGGATCCCTTCATTCGTCGCCCACCAAGTCTGGGCCGGCATTGATGTAACTTACAGCTAATTCTCAGCTCATTGCAGCGTTACACATAGCGAAAAATGCAAATTTTTAGTGATTTTGGCCGACCTTTGCAAGAACGTTGCTTAACGAACAGATGTCGTACAGAGATGATTCAGGTGTCATTGGAAAGCTTAATTACTGTACTTTCATGGATATATCATTGTATTACGTTCTGGCTCTTGTTTATGCATGAAAATGTGCAGGGAATGAAGCTCAAGGCCAAAAACCTGCAATGAAAGAGTTAAATATATGTACAGTACTGTATACAGTAAGATCTCACATCTAACGAATATTAGGTGCCAAAAAAAACGTGTTAGATTCAGATTCGTTAGATATAAATACATAAACTAATGGGAAAAATGGTAATTGGTGTCAAAAATTTTGGCCAAGTCCCCATTTTTCACCCATTTTTGCCTTTCCGAGTATTATTTTGAGACATAAAATAAATACAAATCATGTAATATATTAATTATTAGAAGAATTAATAATAAACCAATTTATGAGTGAATAATGAGGTGTGTAGGTTAGACGATGTCTAAGATATCCGAGGCAGGGAGGCTAGGCTATCTAGAAGCGCCACGCACCTCCACCACCTCCTCCCTCTCTCTCCGTGAAGGGTTAGCCCTCTTCACTGTTACTGTACATGTTTCCATTCTCTGCACTCCCACCTCCAGTACCTGAGGCTTGGCGTAACACACTGCCAGACAATTGTTAGATGGGACGGAAATTCGAAAGGCAGAACAAAAGGTTGGAGCTAGACAGGCAATTTAGAACACACATCGAGCATGGCGTGGACTGACGATAGCAGGGTTACCAAATACAGTCTGCTAGGCGCTAGATAGTAAATAAATGCTGAAAATCGCTAGAATAATGCCACAATCTCAAATATTACTAACAAAATGCCGAAAATCTCAAGAATATCGCTAGAATTCATGTTTGCTAGATGTAGCCTACAAATTTGCCTCTAGATCAAAGTAAATATATCCAGATCTAGCGGGAAAGTAGCTAAATTGGCAACACTAGACGATAGTGGCGGGGAGGGAGGGAGGAACGCAAGGAAGCGTTAAACATTCAGCGATCGGCGGGAAGTTTGCAAATTTGATCCCGGGCACCCAGAATAATTGCCGTTAGATAGGAATTTTGGATCGTTAGTTACGAGATCGGGTAGGGCTCCAAATAGGTCGTTAGATCAAAATGCGTTAGATGCGAGATTCCACTGTATGTTGTTTCTGGTCGGGCTCTCTCTCGAGTCAGCCATCCCCAGCTATGGGGTATGTGCCTGAGTGTATACATACATACATACATACTCAGTACTGATAGTAGGCTACTTACTCAATTTGTTTATTTTTCTCAACAGGTTCATGAACAATCCGTTATTGGTATGTGCCACCACCCCCACCAAAACCTGTTAGCCACATACAGTGAGGAGGGACTTCTCAAGCTGTGGAAGCCTTAGGGTCCTGGACGGTAACAACATACACCTGTATTGTATAAGAGTGAGGGATATTTTTTTCTTCTCCGGTTAAAATTCCTGAACATAGAACTTAAAAGATTTGATAATGTAGAATGTGACCAAGCAGATTTGAGCGAATGATAGTGTGTGTGCGCGTGTTTGTTTTTATATTTACTTTCTAATAGTCCATTTTACAAGAATGGCAGACTTGTTGAGCAACTGCCTAGTTAACAATTGTCTAAATTCTTACTCTCCAGAGAAAAATGTATAAATAAAAAGAGAGAGCTCCAGTCAGTCAGGCAGGGGATACTCACATTTCTAATATGACCAACTCACCACAAAGATAGTGCTTGTATGTATTGCTTGATATACTGTTAATTTTTCAACCTCCATTCCCTGTAGTTGAGAATTACAAAGAGAAACTTTATTGTCTGCTCACAGGAAGATTTTTATATACAGTACAGTGTATACAGTTGGTTCTTGTGTATCGCACCGTTCAGTAATGCGTTTCTGTAGATACGCGGCAGCTCACTCTAACACGAACCCAAAACTCGGTAACAAGGTAGAGGCCCGAGAAAGGCACTGCTGACATCATATTTGGCTACACTTGGCTGGGTAAAAATTCTCTGTAAAGATGGCTGGCCCCTCTCCCTCCCATTTTAACTTAGTTTTGTTTCTTTGTTCTTCCAACTGTTCTTATTCTCTTCCTCTTTCCTTGCTACTTTCGACAACCAATCGCTGTTTCTGTTCGTATTTGCCATTATTTTATAGTACTAGCCTACAACATAAAATACTACACTGAAAAAATCAAGTTATCAATTTCCTAAAGGTTCCTTCTATTGATTTTCCCATTTCAAGGTTAATTGCCACGTTTCTTGCAGAGAGGTTCTCTGGAGATGTCTGGATTCCCTCCCACCCGTCATTATTGATTTTGTCTTTGGAGGTCAATGGACACATATTTGTAATGGTTTAAGGTTCTCTAGAGATTGCTGGCCTCTCTCCCACTTGTCATTGTTGATTTTCCCATTTCAAGGTCAATGTACACATAGATCTTCCTTTGTAAGATTCTCTTTAGAGATGGCTGGCCTCTCTCCATCCCGTCACCACACATGGATTCACTGATTGAGTCAAACCGAGTCATATGTAATAATATTTGTGTTGTTTTTACCATTCTCTTTTTTTTGTTTTTATGATAAATGTGTAAAATGGTTGGTGAAATATTTGGTGGGTGTGAATTTTTATCGGATTTGGGTGGGCAAAAGGGTAAAAAATGGGACTTTTGGCAAAATGGCCGGAATGAGTATACTGTACAGTACTGTATAAGTTTAACATGTTAACATATTGTTTCGGTAACGTGCCGCTCGGTCAGTCTGAATCGACCGCGTTAGTTGAGGCCTAACTGTATAC
This sequence comes from Paralithodes platypus, assembly GCA_032716605.1. Taxonomy (NCBI): domain Eukaryota; kingdom Metazoa; phylum Arthropoda; class Malacostraca; order Decapoda; family Lithodidae; genus Paralithodes; species Paralithodes platypus. Next base: position 3,867,392 of record CM064483.1, read on the forward strand.
AGTATAATTTAAGCACTACTTTATATCACTCATGACCAACTGCTTATTTTATGTCTAGCTATAATATGTATTGCGACAATTAGTGACGTTCTCCAAATATTCTTAATATCTTAAATGCTTGTCAATACAGTACATCAAATAATTTAAGTTGGATTATCTGATACGATCGTATTTAACTGTATAAGGGATCTGTATATTTAAAAATTAAATTTAGTAATTACTGATCAGATATTTTTTTGGAGAGTAGAATTTAGAATATGCATGTGAAGTATGTATGTACTCAGGCCCAATCCCCACTTTTCCTTTTCCTTTTTTATTTGTATTTATTTTATTTTTTTGGGGGGCTACTCTAGGGAAACCATAACAGAAAGCATGTGAAGTGATATAACATAATACCAATTAATTGGATATATCTATTAAACAATAAATGTAATAGATGTCAAGGATTATTTTAAAACCTTTTAAGTTAAGAAAAGAATATAAAAAGGTATAGTGATATTAAAACAAAGAAAATTTATCAAAATCTTCATAGTATTTATACAACAATATAAACATTGACAGTACCATATAACTTACTAAATTTAAACGGTAATTATACTAGTACTGTACATATGATACAGGCCAGACCTATGAGAATTCCGTATGGAGCTCAGTGGTCTGGTTAATCTGCTCTACATAACTAACTAACTAACATATGATACAATTTAAAATACTAATGCCAAATATCATATTAGAAAGCTAATGAAAATACGATATTAAAACTTCTAAGTACAGTACTAGAATTTCAGAATTATTAAAGTCCTCTATCTAATTTATCTTCTTAATCAAATCTGGTACAGGATTTTCTTCCTTCTTCTGATCATGTTTAAATATATTTGATGTGATATGGCTAGTGTGTTGAATGGCTCCTTCAGGGTCAGCTTTGTACACCATGAAGTGACCCTGGATGGCTGCTGCACTCACCGAAACACCCAAACTCTCCACAGACTGAAAAAATTTGCAAATTACACTTAGGGAAAGGTATTTCCTGTAAAGACGAGTATCGGTAAAGATGAGTATCGGAAAAGGGAGGGAATTGAGTGGAAGCTACCTATACTGCTGTTTGCGGATGATACAGTTCTGATGAATGGGAGTTGCAGGGTCTGGTAAATGAGTTTGGAACAGTGTGCGAAAAACGGAATTTGAAGGTAAATACGGGGAAGAGCAAGGTTATGGTCTTCGAAAGGGGTGAAGTCACAGAGTGTGAGGTGAAGCTGAACGGTCAGGCTATGGAGATCGTCAACTCTTTTAAGTATCTGGGCAGTGTGTTGAGTAAAGATAGGACTATGGATGAAGAGGTGCGGGAGAGGGTACAACAGGGGAAGAGGGTTGTAAGAACGCTAAAAGCAGTAACAAGAAATAGGGTGGTCAGTATGGAAGTGAAGAAGTCCTTGCATGACAGTGTGGTAATCCCGACACTGACTTACGGAAGCGAAGCATGGACGTTAGTTGAGAGACTCAGACCAAGAGTGAGAGCAGTGGAAATGAATTACTTAACCCTTCCTCCCCGGGCTGTCTTACCCAATGACGGTCACCCCTACCCAGGCGATATGGCCGAAAAACGTCTAGGCCTAGGCTACCGTATTTATGTTTATTTTCACTGCTAGAACTTTCCCACTCATCTATAATCGTAGTGCGGTTTTCAATCTGTATTTTGGCATTGAGTAGAGCTCTGTAAGTCAACTGGTTCAGTTGTGATGACGATTTCAGTGGAGCCAATATTGCAGAGATGTTGCCAATATGGGGGCTTTTTAGACACTAATTTCGTCATGACGTCAGAACAATAACATTGAGGAGTCTTCTCCTTCTTGTTTTCGGAGGAGCGGTGACGAACGCTTGGGTTTGTTGACATACGTCGTACGTACGGCGTTCGGACCAAGCTTAATTATGCTATTAAGCTCATGCCTTAGATAAGGCATACCGGGTAGTGGCCCTTCTTTCGTGCTGTCCTTACCTAATGCAGGCCGGGTAGGAAGGGTTAAGGAGTGCGTGCGGAGTTACATGGAGGGATAGACAGACTAATGAGGAAGTAAGAAGGAGGTGTGGTGTGGAGGTAGATGTGCTGGAAAGTGTGAAAAGGAACAACTTGACTTGATTCGGCCATATGGAACGTATGGAAAGCGAGAGAATGACTAAGAGGGTGTACGAGAGCGAGGTGGAGGGACAGAGGGGGAGAGGTAGACCGAATATGAGGTGGAAGGATGGAGTGAGGAACTACATGAACGAAGGCGGTGCTGGTTGGGGGGAGGGGCGTCGACTGACTGGGGACAGAGGTGCATGGGGGCGGTTCGTTCGTGGCCACCCCTTCGGGGATCACGGCGTCAGGCAATAGTTGAGTATCGGATTTTTTTTTTAAATTATGTACATTACAAATTTGCTAATACTGTACATGCATTCAGGAAAGTTTGATAACTTTATGTAGAGTAAGACGGGGTGATTTCGCCGCGACGCTAATAATTTTCATTCAAACGCCAATATCTCCGAAAATATTGCATGGATGCCGAATCCATTGCAGTTTGGCTTACGTTGCAGAGCGTGTTTGGTTTAGGTTGTAGAGCTAGTTTGGTTTAGGTTGTAGAGCTAGTTTGGCTTAAGTTGTGTTGCAGCGTGAGTGCGTCCACTGTGGTGGCGTGTGTGACACAGTGTTGGCAGTCGCCGTCAGCTGCTGCCTGGAACTTCACACTAGCACCCTACACGCCGCACAAGACACATCCACACCGGCACTAAATACGTCCACACCCACACTATACACGTCCACGTCCACACCCGCACTAGACACAGTGGTGCCTAGGCCTACACGTCAGACACACCTGCTTCTCTGCACGCCCCGTTCAGTTGTGTGTACTTACACTAGTTGTACTTACACTAGTTGTATTTGCGGGAGTGAGCATGCTCGTTAATTCCCGCCTCCTAAGATATGTGTGTGTGTGTGTGTGTGTGTGCGCGCAAAACGTTTTTCTATTGGAATGTTTAGTGGCAGTTTGGGTTTGTGATTGTTTTTTTATTGGTTTTACCTGCGCGCTAGTGCTTTGTCTGGCCATTAATCATATAATTGTCTATAGTTTATTAGCAAGAAGATGCGTTTTTATTTGTTAAAATAGGTCGCGGCGAAATTACCTCGCCCGACGGGGTAATTTCGCCGCGAGATAAATTTGTTTTAAATAATTCGGCGGCATGGCCAAAACATTATACAGTATATTTATTTTATTTTTTTTGGCATCTATAGCAGAATGGCTGAATGTATAGATAAAAAAAACAAAAAAATCAAAATTCCATTTGAGGCAGTTTCTATTTGTCGAAAACCACAATTTTTGGCGGAATTACCCCGTCTTACCCTAATACTGTATATAAGCTGTTGTACATGTCTTTGAGTTCAAGCAATTAGGGACAGCACATAGCTGTACTTGTATGGCTTACCCTCCTAATACACTCCCGGGAGTTTCTACAGGCTAGAGTCTGAGTGGCAAATCATTCTATCCCAAGTAACTTTCAGTATGATTAATCCATGAGCTAAATGGGTCTTCCCTTAGGTCTCCTCTACTCTACGTTGTTACCCACCAAGAACATCCCATGAGTAAAGTTTTACTTATAGGGAGGTAAACCACATACAGTAAACCCTCGCTATTTCGGACTAATTGGGGGAACACCCTGTCCGAAATGTCCGAAAATCCGAGATGTCCGAGGTCCGGCTGTGTCCGATCTAAAAAGAGGACAAAAAACCGACCTGAAAGAAAAAAAAAATCCGACGGGGTGGGGGGGGGGGATTGTGAAACGAGAACAAACTTCACCGTTGATTATATAGGGAAACGGGAACGAACTTCATGCATGTGAATAAATGCGACCTCAGAAGAAGGGAAACGTGAACAAACTTCATGCACCCATGACAACGAATAGGCCTAGGCTAGGCTAGGCTACCCTCTTCGTACTTTAGGTTAATATACTGTACAGTAATAGCACATATAGTAATGAATATGAAACAATAAGTTCAGTTGATAGTCGAAAAATATGAATCAACACTCACCGCTTCATTGCAGGTCCACCCCTTCACCTCCCTTCACCTCACTCCACTTCTCCACCTCACTCTCCTTGACCACCTCACTTCCCTTCTCCATTTAAGTGATATAGAGGTCACCTTACGCTTTGGGAGGCATGATAACACGGGAATATATGCAGAGGAGATAAAAATCACACAAGATGGCTACCCACTCAAAACGTACTGACGCTCGTGACGTCACTTATCCAGGCGGGTGACTCAGAGTGCAGCCTGTATATCGGCGGTCCGATGGATCCCCGTTTTGACGGACATTCACCGGGGATGGGGAGGCGTCATCCGATTGTCGGAACGATGACGGAAATGTCCGAAAAACGGAAATACGTGTCCGAGACGTGACGGCGATCCGGCTAGTACGGGTTTCCGACAATTAGAGGTCCGAAATGGCGAGGGGTTACTGTACTGGTACTTATTTAGTTGAAGTTAGCACTCATGCAACTAATAAGGTACAGGTAGAACCCCGTTTATCTGGCACGAACGGGGGGAAGCCCATGCCGGATAACCCATTTTTCCGTTGTTTTGAGAGTTACTCTTAGGCCTAGGCTATAAGATAGGCCCGTCATACCAGTGGTACAACCCACTGGTACAAAACAACATAACCTTAGCAACAAGTTGCCAAGTCACTAGCTAGCCAGACCAAGAAATGGTCTAACCTAGCTTAGATATATATCAGGAGGCAGAAATCACTTTTACCTAAATAATAAAAGTTGTTTTTGGATTCATGGTCACTGTTTGGAGTCAGCTGATGTATGTGCGTGTGTTTGTGTGTTACAGATCGTTTGGTACAGTAGTAAACACACTCAAACAAGAGATAACAGTGAGTTCTGCTGAATGATATACATCTAACATAGGTTAGGTCACATCTAAACTAGGTTAGGTAATTTCTTTGTGGAGATATATAGGCTAGGCCTATGTCTTCTAGCAAACACAAAGTAAGCAGACGGCGCCGAGTGTCAGCGATCGACGATGCGCATGGCGGGCGGTTTGAATTTATTTTCGCCGCATTTTCTGTGATTTTATACCTAATTAATGCCTGGCCGATTCGTGCCGCTGTTCTGAATGCCGGATAAACGAGGGTCTACTGTATGTCTCTAAACTAGATCCAGAGAGAAGGCACTCGTTTGATGCATGGTCATACCCGCAGGCTTCGAATGCAGAATCTTTTGGTTCCCTCCTCCCTTACGGAGAGTGGGGGGCACTCGCCTTTCAACACAATCCCACCCCTATTCTGTCCAACTCTGTAACCCAAGAGTGAACCAGTCTTTCTTCTACTCAACAGTAAGCTCTGGAACTCTCTCCCTCAATCTGTCTTTCTCTCATTCAATGACTTAAACTGCTTCAAGCACTGTGTGTCCAGACATTTTGACTCTTAACGTACCTTGAATTTGGCTCTCTAATCACTCTTTCAACTTTGGAGGGACACTTGATACAGGCAGCTTTGCCTTCTATCTCCTTCATTCACATAGGAAAAAAAAAAATTTAATGTCCTTCCAAGGCCCTAAATACATACATAAAATTTTAAGAATGAGTGCTCCACACATACGTGCAGTTTCAGTCTCTTGTCCTAATGGCGGCGTTCCAGGCAACCCTGTTAAGGGCTGCTTCACTTGTCAAGTTTTTGGATTCGAGATCGACATGTATAGTCCGATCCCAGGTCTTCCTCGGTCCACCCCTTGGTGCAGCTCCCTCCACAATTATAATTTAAAATTAAAATGTAAAACTTGCAAAATAACGAACCAAAACTTATACGAACACAGCAAGAAGACAAAACAACTAATCAAAATCGCTATGTGGAAACAACGCTTAAGTAGTGGTTTTTGACAATCACAGACCTGCATCTTTTCACCCAATTTTGTTCATCCATTCTCTCCACATGACCATACCATCCCAGTCTACTTGTACGCATCTCCTCGCTTCTATTCTTTATACCTAAGCGTCTCCTCAGCTCATCATTAGTTATTCTATCCTGCAGTTTGGCCCCACACATCCATCTCACCATTCTCATCTCATTAAGTTCCATTCTGTTGACATCTTCTACTTTAACAGCCCATGTTTCAGAGGCATACGTCATTGCACTTCTAACACATGAGGCATACACCTTTCCCTTCAGAGGGAGAGGCATTCTTTTCATGGTCAGAATTGGCAGCAGTTCTCTGAACTTCCCACAGCCACATCTAATTCTAGCGACAGTGGCAGCCTCGGCCCCACCACCGGCAGAGATGGTATCCTAGGTAACAAAACTTGTCCACTAGCTCCAATGACTCATTTCCAAAATTCACAGCCACAGGTTCATCATTTAACACAAGCTCGCCTTTGCACACTACGCACTCAAATTTCTCTATTTCTGACTTATCCTTCGGCAGGGGTCCCTTTATTCTACTACAGTTCTTACTCCCATGGTGTACCCAACATCGACAGATGCTACATTGAATAGAGTTAACGCCCACTCCCTTTCCACACACTGCACATGGGTATGCACCGCTCTTTTCCACATTACCTCGTCTCAATCTACAATGCATAACCTTGGTTTTGTTAATATTGACTCTTAAACCCTTGCTCGCCATGCCCTCTCTCCACTCTCTGAATTTGGCCTCAGCATCTTGCACACTGGCAGCTATTAGGACTAAATCGTCTGCATAAAACAGTTCCAACGGGAGTCCGCCTCTAAAAACTCTAGATAGTGCCTCCAAGACCATAATAAAGAGGAGGGGGCTTAACACTGAACCCTGATGGACTCCAACATGGACTGAGAACTCATCACTCAGTACACCCTTCACCCTCACTGCACTTCGCGAATCCTCATACATCTTCATTATCACACGCACCAGCCACTCTTCCACACCAAGTTTCCTCATAGCCCACTGCACAACATCTCTAGGCACCCTATCAAAGGCCTTCTCCAGGTCTACACAAAGTAAAGATCCTTGCCTTTTAGTAAGTATCTTTCCTGTATCTGCCTGACTATGAAGATAGCATCGGTTGTACCCCGTCCTGGCATAAAACCAAACTGCATATCATCAATAGAGATGCTTTGCCTGATGAAACCCTCAAGGACTCTCTCACAGACCTTCATGATTTGGTCAAGCATTTTCAGGCCCCTATAATTTCCTCTATCTAGCGCATCCCCTTTTCCTTTGTATATATTTACTATTACACTTTTGAGCCAATCCTCTGGGATTTTCTCATCTTTAATAATGGTGTTTATCAACTCAGTGACTAAGTTTACACCAGTCTCCCCTGAGTCTTTTATCATCTCAGCGACAATGTCAGAGCAACCTGGAGCTTTACCGTCCTTCATTTTATTGATTGCGTCGCTCACTACAGCTGGTGCTATCAAAGGAGGGGGCCCAGATATTGGTTTTTCGATACTAAGCTGTTCCTTATCCCATTCAAACTCTACATTTAGCAATCGTTCATAGTGTGCCTTCCATGCTTCTGATTTAATTTTCTGCATACACAATCTTCCCATTAATGTTTCTAACACACTGTTCACCTATAATATCCCTACTGTAATTTTTAACTCGCCTAGCTAGGTTGAAGATCCCATTGGGATTGTCAGTGTTACACTCTTGTTCGAAGACCAGGTCCTTAATGCGATTTTTAGCATTGTAAATAACTCTTGGCAGTTCGTTTAGCTGCCTGGTATTCCTCCTTGCTGCCTCCCTTCTTCCATGCTTTGAAGCATCTCCTTTTCTCTTTCACAGCATGTTCTACCTCATCGTTCCACCACCAGGAGGTCTTATTCCTGGGGTGACCCTTTGTTTTCCCACAGACTTTGTCAGTGGCAGCGATAAGGCTATGCTTAAGAAAGTTCCATTGACTATTTACATCGTTAGGCCTAGCTTCCTTATTTCTATTCATTTCCTCCAGTTCACTATGAAACCTATCCCTAACTTTCTTGTTCTTCAGCAGCCACACTTTCCTTTTGGGTATGTATACCTTCTTGCGCTTAGGATCTCTGTATAAGCTCATGTCGCACACAAGTAGCTTATGCTACTTGAGGTCTCACCAATGCTAAGTAAAGCTTCAAGATGATGTTAGCAGTTTTGTTACTCACACTCCTCTATATACATTCCAGGACCCTGTTTCGAACGCTTATACAGTATATACTGTACATTGTTTTCTAGGTTTCAGATAATTGTTAACGAGTACAAACAGATCCTTTTCAGTCTGAATTACCAAATTCTACATTTGCTAATATACAGTATATTTTGCATTTATAGTCAACTTACCTATCCATATTACCTTGCATTTATCAATAATGAAACTCATCTGCCAATTTATTGACCATTCTTGTAAAGTGTCTAGATCTCTTTGAAGACTCCCAATGTCACTATTTGAATCAATTATTATGGGTGTGGAGTCGGATTTAAATAATTTTGACTCCAACTCCTGGAAATGTTAAGGTTGCGACTCCGATCCCCCCCCCCCTCCTTCTCTTCTGAACTACAGTAGTAGGCTTACTGCATTACAGTACTTGCATATTTTCAAGTTCATCCATATTATTAGTGTATATAATATAGTAAATTAATAAAACTGATCAGTGCATGTTGAAATTGTATTTATTAAAGTTCTTTGTTTAATAATGTTCATTAGGTATGGTATTAATTATTACTTTTGTAATTTATTTGTTTTTATTTGTACAATAAATACAAGTTCATTATAGTTTTAATTAATTGGGGTCAATTGTGCAAGTCAAGCTCACAAGCGCTTACCCGATGACACTGTTCTTACGGAATATACTGTATATGTTTTGTGATTGTATCCTAAATTCATTAAGTTGTTTTTCACTTTGCATATATTTTTGTATTTTGTCAAAATAGAATTATTCAAAATTTTGTATGTGCTTTGTACTTTTGTCAAATTGTATAACTGTCTAATTTATATAAAGTAATTTATCAGTATTTATTTCCCTTTCACTAAACACAATTTGCATCTGCCTATACGTATTTTGATTACGATTCCTGACTGCACTTCGTACTAAGTTAGCCTCGATACACCAACACATTTGCTACAAGGGTGGCATGGGAAACCAACCTACTGTCTCGTGTAGTAGTGTAGGCCTACAGATACTGTATGTGGATATTAAAAGTATGTTATTTTCAAAGTTTAATTTCCGATAAATTTAAATACATTTTTCCACATATAGATTTTGTTTAGTGTACAGTATTGTCGTTTCGATATTTTGAATTTTAATGAGTTTGTTATATTAACCCTTCCTCCCCGGGCTGCCTTACTTAACCCGGCAAGCGCGATAGGCCTCACGGAAGGCTTCCTATAGGGAACGCGATAGGCCTCACGGAAGCAAGACCATAAAAAAAGCCTTCCAAAAAAAAAAAAGGGCCTATCAAAACAAAGGAATTTGTCTCTAGGTGAGATAATTCCCCTCTAGTACTCATCCATGTGTTTCTCACCCCCCCTCCTCCCCTCCTTCCCCACCTTATTCCCCCCTCCCCCCCCCCCTCCTCAATTATCACCTATTTTTCCTCTTATTATCATCATTTATCAGTTATTTTTCTCTCCCGCGATAATGTAGCACAAGTGGGTTGCATAAAAGATCGTTATGTAACACCCAGACACTGGCACACACCGCCCCGCTCGCCTCAGTCGACTCCCAGACAGCGAGAGAGGAGGGTTGCCTGTGGCTCTCTCTCGCCTGAGATTATGACCGGGTGGCCAATATCTTCGTTTTTCACCACCCAAATGCTTTTCCAACTTATTTTAGCACTCTTGAAGGTTCATATATTCATCATATATGTAAAATAAAAGCATACCGAAAACAAATAATGCTCTATATTGTAAATATAACGAATTCTGTCAGAATCCAAGGCTAGAAATGCACAAATAACTACCCTAGCCCCTAGGTCTATATCGCGCTTGTCAGGTTAAGGACGGAGGCTGTATCCGGGCGATTTGGCTGAAAACACAACATACGTTAACTAAGGCTAATCTCGCTTAATATACTACCTACATTAATCAAACATGTCAAAATGGGCGCCTTACCTTGCCGCGTAGAATGGCATTGAGTAGAGCTTTCTAGCTCAACTGGTTGCGGAGTGATGGTGATGGAAGTGGAGGTAACTTTTGCCTCCTATTTACCTCGCCGCGTCCGAACACTCAACCGCGGCCCAGGCTACGACGAACGTTTTGACTCGTCGCTCTACCTTGAATTATGGCGGGAAGCTATTTTTTTAGTGTTTTATTGTTTATTATGCCATATATTATTGTTATTATGTTATTTCCACTCAATAAAGTTATTTTTCTGAAGTAATTTGTGTCTCTGTCACTTATACTTAGTTTTATTGTTATTATTATAGTATTTATGATTATTTATACTGGACTATGGTAATTGATAGTGTAATTTTCACTTATTTATTGTTAGGAATATATATTTTAGTGTCACTTTCACTTGTTCATATTGTTCTGAAGGCACTTATTATTACTTATGTGTGTCTCTTTCACTTAGACTTAGTTTTATAGTCATTATTATAGTAGTTATGATTATTTATACTGGACTATGGTAATTGATAGTGTCATTTTCACTTATTTATTGTTAGGAATATATATTTTAGTGTCACTTTCACTTGTTCATATTGTTCTGAAGGCACTTATTATTACTTATGTGTGTCTCTTTCACTTAGACTTAGTTTTATAGTCATTATTATAGTAGTTATGATTATTTATACTGGACTATGGTAATTGATAGTGTCATTTTCACTTATTTATTGTTAGGAATATATATTTTAGTGTCACTTTCACTTGTTCATATTGTTCTGAAGGCACTTATTATTACTTATGTGTGTCTCTTTCACTTATACTTAGTTATATTATTATTATTATTGAGTGTCACTATCACTGTCACTTACACTTCAATAGTTTGTCATAGTGTGGAAATCATTGAAGCAGGTGCCAGCACACAGTCCCACCTAACACTCGAGGGCATTGCCAAGTGCTTTTTGTGGGTTTGCGGGGTCGTCGAGTTGTGCGGCTGCACACATAGCACCTCTTCTGCATTCTTATTCTGCTGTTAGGACCCTGGAAAGGAAGGGCGACGAGCTGGTGCTTTCTGAAGAAGTCGGCACACCCTGTTCTGTCCAGCATGCCTGGTCCTTGTAGTGGCCTCCCTGGTGTACCCGCATGTTTACCCAGGAGCTCAAGTATCAGCTGCTTTTGGAAGGTACGCAGGCTCTTGTACTTCATGACTGGAGTCCTCAAACGGTAGATGTTGTACGCGTTGAGGACAGACATATCTACTGTATGCAGGACAAACTTCTTGTACCACCTGCAAGATGTTCGCAGGCAGTCTATGAAGCCCATCTGCATGTCGGACTTGTCGACGAGGCGCATGTTGATATTATAGTCCAGGACAGCAGCTGGTTTTGTGATAGGGTTCTTCGTCCTTCGGCCCACCTTCCCTGTGGCGACCATCTCTGCTTTGTGGCATATGGTGAGGAGGTTGACCTTGCGCTGGTCATGCCAGTGGATGGAGAGGATGGGGCCACTCTTCTTATGGAAGATGTCCGTCTTCTTAGTCTTGGTTGGGTAGGCTGGCATGCCCTTCCTCTTCCCCTTCACTGTGCCGACAGTTCCGGTCTTGCGGTCATGGAGGTACTTGGCGAGAATAGGCGACGTGTAATAATTGTCGGTATAGAGGATGTGGTTGTCATGGAAGTACCTCTCCATCATCCTCTTTACCACAGCACCGCCAAAACCAATGAGGGGGTCAATCTGGACTTCACCACCCTTGCCGCTGTAGACTATAAAGTCGAGCACATATCCCGTCTTGCAGTCGCAGAGGACGAAGAGCTTGATGCCGAAGCGGTGTCTCTTGGACGGGATATACTGTCGGAAGTGCAGCCTACCACGGAACAGGACCAGAGACTCGTCGATGCACAGCTTCTGAAAAGGTATCAGGTAGGTGGAAAACCGATGACGTATCATGTCATACAGTTGCCTGATCTTCCAGAGTGTGTCGGGCTCGTGGACATGCATGTTATTTGTCGGGTGGAAATATGAGAGGATGTCGAAGTACCTATCCCTTGACATGTATTTGCCAAATGCTGGAGTTGTTGCGAGGTCTCCAGTAGTCGGCCAGAACGTGCTTCTTTATGTGTGTCATCAGCATTGTGAGTGCCAAGAACACATATAATTCTGCCACAGTGAGAGCTCTCCATGCCACCATCTTGGCACTGGTCTTCCTCCCAAGAAAGTTTGAACAGATAGCCTGGTGGTTATTTGTCTCTTTGACAAGGTATTCCATGACTTCATTGTCGTAGAAGCCACAGAAAAGTTCACTGGGGGTGGCATTTGGGCCACAGGGATATGATGGTGACACCCCGGAACCCTGTTGTACCTCGTCAAAGGCAGGACAATCTGGCTCAAAATCCGCCCCATCTGTCCACACAAACATGTCAGCTGCTCGAGGACGAGGACGTGCAGCTGCAGCAGGCACACGCCCTTGGCCACGCAGACGCCCAGGCGGACGCCCTGCACGCCCACGCCCACGCCCAGGCCCAGGGGCAGCGGCGTCGGCAGGCTGACCACGTCCACGACCTCGCCCTTTTACTCTTCTTGTCGGGACTTCCTCTTCCTCTTCGTCTTCCTCTTCCTCTTCCTCAGGCGACGTCAGGTCATCTGGGGCAATGTTGGGGTCGTCAGCATCCTCTTCAGGAGACAACTCTGGTGAAGAATAGACCGGGCGTCAGCTGCGGGAGGTTGAGCAATGGGAGCCTCGGCCTCGGGAGTTGGGCTCCTTTTGCGGCTAGCCGTGGACTTTTCCGCCGGAAATAATGACCTACGATGCGGGGCCTGTGGTGGTACACTGTGGGAGGCCAATGACGCACTTGTAGAGGCCCTTTGGTCATCCTGAGGGACAGATGAAGCCGAGGGCTGTGGGTGGCCCTCCCGGCGTCGGGACAAAGGAATACGGGTGGTTGCTAGGCCTGGGTCGGCGTCACTATCACTATCTACGCCTTCCCTCACTTGTTCTGCTTCCCTGCGTGCTTTCTTGGCTGCACTTTTCACTAAAGACTGTTTATAGAAGTATTTACCCACTTTCAAGGGCGTACGGGCAGGCAAAGGGGAAGGTCCTGGCGTAGGGCTAGGGCTAGGCCTAGGCCTACCCTGACCTACGAAACTAGGCGAAGGGGTTGGCTCTAGCACACTTGGTACTTCAATAGCACCTTTGAGGAACCCTCCACATCAGGATCATCACTACTATCACCCCCCTCAAATAAATCAACATTGTCATCATCACCAAATCCCACAAAATCGTCAACTTCGCTTCCACTTCTACTCTGAATATAGAGGTTTTTGTCCACAGAGCTTTCACCACTGCTCAAATCCGGGTTGAAAAGTTCACGGTGTATTGCACTCTCACTTAGCAAACGTTTCACTTTCCTTAGTTTCTTTTTCTTCTCGGTTGGCAGAGGCGTAGATGTTGCAAGCGGGTTAGCACTGGGACGCACGGGAGATTGCACAGTATCGGGCGCGTCGGAATTCATTTTTTTGCTGTAGCTCGCAATGGCGGCAACGTAGGAACTGATAAGAGTGGTAGTTGAGGCTTGGTGGCGCTACGATCGCCCACGCCAATTAAAATTTGCCCGCGCTAAATTTAAAAGCGCGCTTTAAAGCACATACCTTAGGTAAGGACGCCCGGGTAGCGGCCCTTCTGCAGAGCTGTCCTTACCTAAGGCAGCCCGGGTAGGAAGGGTTAATTTGAAAAGTAACTTTTGAAGACATTTTGTTTAATTATGTTTATTATTAATTATTATTTATATATGTTTAATTATGTGAAAGGTACAGCATGGTGGACAGAAGAGGTAAGAATAGCTGTGGAAGAAAAGAAGAAAGCATATAGAGAGTGGTTGGGTAGTAGAGGGAATGAAGATTCCGAGAGACAGAAACGAACGAGGTACATGGAGAGTAAGAGGGTGGTGAAGAGAGTAGTGAAGGAAAGTAAGAGAAGAGTAGATGAGGAATTTGGAAGGAATCTGAGTGTAAAATGGAGGGAGAGTAAGAAACTGTTCTGGAAAGAAGTCAAGAAAGTTAGGGAAGGTAGCAAGGGAAACAGTAAGGGTGTGAAAGATAAGAATGGGAGAATGCTAGCCGAGAAGCAAGAGAGAGTCGAAAGATGGAGGGAGTACTTCAGTGAGTTGCTAAATGTAAGGAATGAAGAGCCAGCAAACATAGCTGGATATGGTATGGGGAGGAAGAAGAGAAGTAGTGGAGGAGGTGGGGATCAGGAGGTCAGAAGTGTGGGAAGCCATGAAAAGAGTGAAGTTGGGGAAAGCACCAGGAAAGATGGAGTGTGTGGGGAAATGTTGAGGTATGGTGGTGAGATAGTGATAGAATGGGTATGGAAAATGTGCAAACTAGCATGGGAGAAGGGGAGTGCACCCGATGACTGGAAGACTGGCATAATAGTCCCCCTACATAAGGGCAAAGGGGAAAGAGGAGTGTGTGGTAACCACCGAGGAATATGTCTTCTAAGCGTAGTATGGAAGGTATACAGTAGGGTAGTGATTGAGAGAGTGAGAACGGAGAAATGGATAGGCGACGAGCAGGGAGGTTTTAGGAAGGAAGAGGATGTGTAGATCAGATTTTTACCCTGAATTGTGTTGTGGAGAAGTATCTGGAAGAAACAAAAAGTGTATGTTGCCTTTATGGACTTGGAGAAGGCCTATGACAGAGTGGATAGAGAAGGTTTGTGGAAAGTACTTAGAATATACGGAGTAGAGGGCAAGTTGCTGAAAGCAGTGAAGAGCATGTATGAGGGTGCAAAGGCGGCAGTACGTGTGGAGAGTGAGCAGAGCGAGTTCTTTGACCTGAATGTTGGTTTGAAACAGGGGTGTGTGATGTCCCCGTGGTTGTTTACTGTATATATGGATGGAGTCATGAAAGAAATACTATCAAGAGCAGTGGATGTTGGTGTATCGCTGAAAAGGGAGGGAATTGAGTGGAAGCTACCTATACTGCTGTTTGCGGATGATACAGTTCTGATGAGTGATAATGAATGGAGTTGCAGGGTCTGGTAAATGAGTTTGGAACAGTGTGCGAAAAACGGAATTTGAAGGTAAATACGGGGAAGAGCAAGGTTATGGTCTTCGAAAGGGGTGAAGTCACAGAGTGTGAGGTGAAGCTGAATGGTCAGGCTATGGAGATCGTCAACTCTTTTAAGTATCTGGGCAGTGTGTTGAGTAAAGATGGGACTATGGATGAAGAGGTGCGGGAGAGGGTACAACAGGGGAAGAGGGTTGTAGGAACGCTAAAAGCAGTAACAAGAAATAGGGTGGTCAGTATGGAGTGAAGATGTCCTTGCATGACAGTGTGGTAATCCCGACACTGACTTACGGAAGCGAAGCATGGACGTTGGTTGAGAGACTCACAGACCAAGAGTGAGAGCAGTAGAAATGAATTACTTAAGGAGTGCGTGCGGAGTTACATGGAGGGATAGACAGACTAATGAGGAAGTAAGGAGGTGTGGTGTGGAGGTAGATGTGCTGGAAAGTGTAAAAAGGAATAACTTGACATGGTTCGGCCATATGGAACGTATGGAAAGCGAGAGAATGACTAAGAGGGTGTACGAGAGCGAGGTGGAGGGGGAGAGGTAGACCGAATATGAGGTGGAAGGATGGAGTGAGGAACTACATGAACGAAGGCGGTGCTGGTTGGGGGGAGGGGCGTCGACTGACTGGGGACAGAGGTGCATGGGGGCGGTTTGTTCGTGGCCACCCCTTCGGGGATCACGGCATCAGGCGATAGATAGATTATTATTCTGCTATAATATACGATGTGATATTTGTAATCGTAAGTTACGGGATGAAAGTAAAAATATAACTGATGATAAATCATTTCATGATCTAAAGTATTTGGGAGCTCGGGTGAACGGAGGGTCCCTATAGAGGGTTCATCTGCTGGCAGGGCACCAAATAGGAATACTAGCATTACGTCATTGATTCTTGGGTCACCTATTTAGAACGCCTACTACATTAAGTTTGATTGAATTGCATTGGCTCCCGATCAAGGCCAGAATCAAGTTCAAGCTTTGTCTTATGGTTTTCAAAGGGGTTAAGTTCGTTGAGCCTAAATGCCTGGCTGAACTTTTCAGCGGGATCGACCTTGTATGTTTCTGTGCAGTGGGCATGATCTTTTAAGATTGGATGAGCCTACCGTTGCTTATGAGTCGGCTTTTGTATCTCGAGCTTTCTCCCACACGGTTCCAAGGTTGTATAATCGGTTGCCAGACTGCATTAAGCAGTCTATATCTGTTGAGTCCTACAAGAAGCATTTAAAGACCTTTGTTTCAAAGGTGTTACGACCTGGAGAATGGTGTAGTGACAGATGATTAAGGAGTTTAGTAGTTATAATTATTGCATTAATAACTATGTAAATTGTGTTGTAAATATATTAATGTGGTTTTATTGATTTTCTTTGTGATGTTCGAGCGCTTGCGAATTTATTTTGAAGAATGAGCGCTCTATTAACCCGTCCAATCCCAGCGACGGCTACTAGCCGTCAGTAGATAAGTAACTCCCCAGTCCCAACGACGGCTAGTAGCCGTCAGTAATGTAATTTCCTTGCAACTGCCTGTACCACGGTAGGTGGTAGGCTGTACCTGGTACCACGACCGTTTGAGCACTGCTCTCGATATGTCAACACTTCTCAGCTTATATAAGACCCATTGAAGGGTGGGAGAGCCAGTCTTGCTTTATCTCTTGAGGTGGAAAGTTGTTCTATCTTGTCATTTTGGCCACAGTGCTTGGGACTGCAAGGGAATTTTATTACTGTATCCTAGAGTAGAGTACGGGTTAAATAAGTAAAATTATTATTATTATTATTAATATTAGGTTTTCTCTCATCCCTTCAGGGATCAAACCTATAGTTTGCAATTCTTAACGCTGTGCACTCCCTTGATTGACAGGGCTAGGGGCGTGCCCTTGTTACAGGAACTTAACTAGACATTTACCACGACTCACTAGACTGCGTTGCCCAAACTCTTGCCGTCTACCAATGGCACGTCGTGGGATCAAACTGCAAAACCTTTGATCAGCAATCAAACGCGGTATCAACTATGCCACGGCCTGTGAGGCTAACATGTCCAACAAATTTGAGTTAAGTAGGCAATTGTATCTTCTGTTACTGTGAAATGGATTTATGAAATTCTAGTAAGGTTGCAGCTCACCTGTACAAAATCAGTAGCAAGACTAATAGATTCCTCAGGGTAGAATCGGGTGAACATGGTGAAGAGCTGGTGAGGCGTACAGTGACCGATGTATTCCTTCAGGTCAACTCTCCCAGGCCGGATCAATGCCGGGTCCAATCTGTTCGGAAGGTGGCAGTGCAGTGGACAATCGGAATGAAAATAATGAATCCAAAATAATAATTTTTCCAGACTCGTGCAATAATTGGTAAGATTGCTAGGTTCACTATGTGAATTTATCAGTACTGTATTGTAATTGATAACAGATCTTGACAAATCTTTGTTCAGGACTGTACAGTATACTGTATATATTTTCCAAAATAAATTTAAATCTGAAAGCCTACTGGTCCCAACGAGCGAAAAATATTTTACAACAGCTTCCTGGGCCTACTGGTCCCAAGCATTAAAAAAAAATGTGTACTCCATTATAAAGTGAATATTGGTAAGGTCATCTCGGTATTATGGTGGTAGAGATTCTGCCTCAGAGTGTGGAGAAACTTGGAAGCACCTGAATACTTGACTATTCTGAAGGATTTAAGTACTGTACTGTACAGTCTGCCATGGTGACGACAAAACAATGGGTATAAGTGAGCTCATATGATCACTCACAAGTGCATACAATGGAGTGTTAACCGAGACCCAGGCAGGATTGTGGGCTAAAAGTACCTGGGCATAGTGCAGTTAATAGGCTACAATGTAATTAAACAAGTAGTGTACCAATATTTATACTGAAGAAAAATAATAGTTAAATTTCTTAACTTTATGTTATAGTTATGTTATAGTTATGTTTTGAGGCAAGTAAATTGTTCCATAAATTTAATCTTTTTAGGGTCAATTATTGTGACTGTATTCTAAAATTTGACATCAATAATTTTAATCAAGCATTTTTAACTTGAAGTTTCTTGTATAACCTCTGCTTACTTTTTGTCTGTATTTATTGTTTATCTTTTTCTTTTTCTATTATTATTAATATTAATATTGATGATTTTTTAAATTTATTGTTCTTGTTAAAAGAGTACTCTTTGTTTAAATCTGTTGTTACTTCATATTTTGTAATTATTTGTCTTTATATTATATGTATTCATTGTCGATAGTATCAATTGCTTACTTTTGCGATTTCCTTAGTTTATTTGTGCTATAAATGTAGGTTATTTGTAGGGTAGTTATTGATAGGGGTCACTTGAGGCATGCTATGCTTACAGGTACCTACCCGATAGCACTATCGTTAGTGAGTGCTGTACTGTATTTTATATATTATTTTGTAATAGTATAGATATCCTATCAATATTTGTATTTTGTACTATTTTAATGTCTTGTCATGTTGCAAATTTGATTTTAAATAATATTTTGACATTTAACATATAGTTTCTTTATTCATGCAGAGTTTAGTAAAATTTGCCAGAACGTCCCGGACTTCCCAAACTTGACTACTTCCTTTAACGTGACGATAGTGCGTTGTTATATGTGCGATTAGTTTGCTTGGGAAACAGATTAACTTGCTCATGTAGTAATGTACACCCTATGTGGTGGATTGTGTTCTTTTATTTAATAATTTTCATTTTAGTAAACGTTGTTTCCACATAGCGATTTTGATAATTTAATTTGACTTTATATTGTCCTTGTCCCAATTTTGGTTTGTTTAGTTTGCAAGTTTTACATTTTAATTTATATAGGTTCAGGGACAGTATAGATGTGAGGACGGTCTGTACTAGTGGCAACATTAGTGTACGACGTGTTCCCCATGTACTGTCCCTTCCTTTACTTGTACTCGTTGACGAACCAGGACCGGCCACGGACTATGTGTCAGATTATTCTTTGTACCCTCGCACCCGGCAAAATTATAAAAACTTAAAAATGAAAAATAATAATGAAAATAACCGGCGTCTTTTCGTTGATAACTGTAAATGTAAACTCTGTGTGAATGAATTTGATTTTGAACATCAAACATTTTTTAAAAGTTACATTACCAATACAAAATTTTTGTTTCTAAATTCTTCTGTTAATGTAACATCTCCATGTAAAGTAAAGAATGTTATCTATTTAATAACCTGTGAGAAATGTGGTATACAATATGTTGGAAAGACGGAGCAATGTTTAAGAGAAAGAGCCTACGGGCATAGATCAGGAATTAAGAACGGCATCGACTCCAAGATTCTTCTATATAAGCATTTTAACACAGATTGTACTAAATTTGATTGTAAATACAAAATTATAGAAATTGTTCAAAGTAATCAAAATGTTTTAGATAGAGAAAATTATTGGATTGGAAAATTAATGACCATCTATCCATTTGGACTTAACAATCAAATAAAAAATGTAGGCAACATTTTGTATAAAGATTTATTAAAAAACGATTTTAATAACCCATATTTTAACTTCCCTGTTTTAAACAGAAGACCTGGTAGACACGGTAAAAGAAGACTAAATACATTTAATAAAAAGAAAAACAGGTCTGATATTAAAATTATTGTTAATAATTTATATTCATTATATCGAAATTTCGGAATTAAAAAATTAAAAGACTCATTGAAAGGCCTACAAAAGAAAAGTTTTGCTCCTTTTATAGAAAATATTCTAAATAATAAACATAATTTCACAAATAAATTTAAGAATATAGTCTTTGCTTTTATGGGATATATTAGAGCTAATTCTAAGAAATCCAAAGATAACCGTATTAAAGATAAAGTCATGTCCACTTTAAATTATTCCTCTAAAATTTTAGACAAAATTAATGTTAACAGTCTTATTAATTCAAAGAAAGTTAAGTCCATGTTACCAGATGGTTGTAAAGATTTCAAACCATTAATAGTGTATTCATATGAACGACCTGTTGGGTCTATTATTTGTAATTATAATAAAGTTTTAGGAAATCTTTCAGATAATGATATTTTCAATAATAATAAATGCGTGTGTGAAAGAGTCATGGATATGCCAGCTAGCAGACGTGATGCACTAGCAAAGTTCATTTATAGTCCGATATGTCACATATTAACAGGTGATGTAGAACTAGTTAAACATTTTGCAAACGACAAATTAGCGGAGCTATGTCGTAAAGGGTTTAAATTTAGAATAGGGAGTAATAAAGTAACATGGGACATAATTTTAAAAGATATTGTTTTTTCAGTCAATAAATTAAAAGATAAATTGTTAAAAATTGCGTGCTGCAATGTAAGAGAACTAGAAGCATGGTCTAAATTATTAATTGACAAATTATTATAGGACAATGACAAATGCCCCCCACAAACTCAGACTTGCTAGTGTGAATGTTGGTAGTTTGAATCTGCGTGCGAATGAAGTGGTTGAGATGTGTGAGAGGAGGCGAGTGGACATCTGCTGTACCCAGGAAACACTCTGGAAGAGGCATGGGGTACAGTGGATTGTCGGAAGGAGGAAAAGATATAGGATATACTGGATGGGTGTGGAGACTGATAAAGCGAAAGGAGGAGTGGGTGTTCTGGTGGCTGAAGAGCTGGCGGAAAGTGTGCTTCAGATTACGAGAGTTAGTGAAAGGCTGATTGTTTTGAAGTTGAAAGTTGGTGAAAGAATTCTGAATGTGATATCTGCATATGCCCCACAGGCTGGTTTACAGAAAGAGATAAAAGAGGACTTCTGGAATAACACCGTCAGTGTCATTTCAGGCCTCTCGGAGAACGAAATAACTATCGTGGGGGGGACCTCAATGGTCACGTGGGAGCATCTGCAGATGGATACGAGGGGGTACATGGAGGAATTGGTTACGGAAGGAGAAATCTAGAAGGCGAATATATATTGGAGTCCTGCGTTGCACTCAACATGGTTGTGTGTAACACAAAGTTCAAGAAAAGACAGAGCCACCTGATCACATATAACTCTGGGGTCTCCAGTAGCCAGATAGATTACTTCTTGGTTAACAGGAAAGACTGGAAACTAGTTCGAGATGTAAAGGTCATCCCGAGCGAAGAATGTATCCCCCAGCATAAGCTACTTGTGTGCGACATGAGCTTATACAGAGATCCTAAGCGCAAGAAGGTTTACATACCCAAAAGGAAAGTGTGGCTGCTGAAGGACAAGGAAGTTAGGGATAGGTTTCATAATGAACTGGAGGAAATGAATAGAAATAAGGAAGCTAGGCCTAACGATGTAAATAGCCAATGGAACTTTCTTAAGCATAGCCTTATCGCTGCCACTGACAAAGTCTGTGGGAAAACAAAGGGTCACCCCAGGAATAAGACCTCTTGGTGGTGGAACGATGAGGTAGAACATGCTGTGAAAGAGAAAAGGAGATGCTTCAAAGCATGGAAGAAAGGAGGCAGCAGGGAGGAATACCAGGCAGCTAAACGAACTGCCAAAAGAGTTATTTACAATGCTAAAAATCGCATTAAGGACCTGGTCCTCGAACAAGTGTGTAACACTGACAATCCCAATGGGATCTTCAACCTAGCTAGGCGAGTTAAAAATGACAGTAGGGATATTATAGGTGAACAGTGTGTTAGAGATGATAATGGGAAGATTGTGTATGCAGAAAATGAAATCAGAGAAGCATGGAAGGTACACTATGAACGATTGCTAAATGTAGAGTTTGAATGGGATAAGGAACAGCTTAGTATCGAAAAACCAATATCTGGGCCCCCTCCTTTGATAGCACCAGCTGTAGTGAGCGACGCAATCAATAAAATGAAGGACGGTAAAGCTCCAGGTTGCTCCGACATTGTCGCTGAGATGATAAAAGCCTCAGGGGAGATTGGTGTAAACTTAGTCACTGAGTTGATAAACACCATTATTAACACCTTACGAGCGGCCTATGCGGTTTATTTATGTGTACCGCACAGCGGGGTGTTTTTAGCCAAAATAGGGCTGTTTACGTGATCATTTTCATGCCTAAATAAGACCCAGAACGTAAAACAAGTACCTATCCCTGAAAGGGCATAGTCAGAGCTTTCGAATGACACCATAACGATCCTTGTATGATGGATAGTTTTCTTGCAATAACCGTGCAACGCGAGTGCAAAAAGCAGGTAATCGGTACTTTCAGTACATAATTGAGTATGTAGCGAGTGAGAGAGGGAGGAGGGAGCTGAGATTTGTGTCAGTAGGTTCGCCGCGGTGGTCTGGAGCAGTCATACGCTCGCTAGTCTCCTGCCACCACTTGTCTCTCTCTCTCAGCCACATTACGTGCTGAAATTGCCACTCGAGTTATGTCGAGCGCCGCCACATAGTCCAGCTTTTTTTAACTCGACTTATGTTGCTCGCCGCTAATTAAGGGTTAAAGATGAGAAAATCCCAGAGGATTGGCTCAAAAGTGTAATAGTAAATATATAAGGAAAGGGGATGCGCTAGATAGAGGAAATTATAGGGGCCTGAAAATGCTTGACCAAATCATGAAGGTCTGTGAGAGAGTCCTTGAGGGTTTGATCAGGCAAAGCATCTCTATTGATGATATGCAGTTTGGTTTTATGCCAGGACGTGGTACAACCGATGCTATCTTCATAGTCAGGCAGATACAGGAAAGATACCTAAAGGCAGGGATCTTTACTTTGTGTTTGTGGACCTGGAAGGCCTTTGATAGGGTACCTAGAGATGTTGTACAGTGGGCTATGAGGAAACTTGGTGTGGAAGAGTGGCTGGTGCGTGTGATAATGAAGATGTATGAGGATTCGCGAAGTTCGGTGAGGGTGAAAGGTGTACTGAGTGATGAATTTGCAGTCCGTGTTGGAGTCCATCAGGGTTCAGTGTTAAGCCCCCTCCTCTTTATTATGGTCTTGGAGGCGCTGTCTAGAGTTTTTAGAGGCGGACTCCCGTTGGAACTGTTTTATGCAGACGATTTAGTCCTAATAGCTGACAGTATGCAGGATGCTGAGGCCAAATTCAGAAAGTGGAGAGAGGGCATGGCGAGCAAGGGTTTAAGAGTCAATATTAACAAAACCAAGGTTATGCATTGTAGTTTGAGACGAGGCAATGTGGAAAAGAGCGGTGCATACCCATGTGCAGTGTGTGGAAAGGGAGTGGGCGTTAACTCAATTCAATGTAGCATCTGTCGATGTTGGGTACACCATGGGAGTAAGCGCTGTAGTAGAATAAAGGGCCCCTGCCGAAGGATAAGTCAGAAATAGAGAAATTTGAGTGCGTAGTGTGCAAAGGCGAGCTTGTGTTAAGTGATGATCCTGTGGCTGTGAATTTTGGAAATGAGTCTTTGGAGCTGGTGAACAAGTTTTGTTACCTAGGAGATACCATCTCTGCCGGTGGTGGGCCGAGGCTGCCACTGTTGCTAGAATTAGGTGTGGCTGGGGGAAGTTCAGAGAATTGATGCCAATCCTGACCATGAAAAGAATGCCTCTCCCCCTGAAGGGAAAGGTGTATGCCTCATGTGTTAGAAGTGCAATGACGTATGCCTCAGAAACATGGGCCGTTAAAGTAGAGGATGTCAACAGAATGGAGCGTAATGAGATGAGAATGGTGAGATGGATGTGTGGGGCCAGGCTACAGGATAGAATAACAAATGTTGAGCTGAGGAGACGTTTAGGTATAAAGAGTATTAGCGAGGTGATGCGTACAAGTAGACTGGGATGGTATGGACATGTGGAGAGAATGGATGAACAAAATTGGGTGACAAAATGCAGGTCTGTGATTGTGGAGGGAGCTGCACCAAGGGGTGGACCGAGGAAGACCTGGGATCGGACTATACGCGCCGATCTCAAATCCAAGAACTTGACAAGTGAAGCAGCCCTTAACAGGGTTGCCTGGAACGCCGCCATTAGGACAAGAGACTGAAACTGCACTTATGTGTGGAACACTCAGTCTTAAAATGTTATGTATGTATGTATGTAATTAAGTTAATTAGAAATAAAATTTTCTCGCTTAAAAATGAATTTAATCTTTCAGATTTTATAGACTATAATTATAATAAGCTTAAAGCTGATTTAATAAATTTACATAAACATTTTGTAATCACTACAGTAGATAAAGCCAGCAATAATTATAGCTTCACATGTAAGAAATTTTATCTTGAAAATATGAAAAAAGAATTAGGTATTAAGGGTAACATATTACGTTACAATCACAACAATCACAACAATCACAATCACAACAACAGACTCTACTCCTTCATGTAAACAACAAGCAAACACTCTCATCAATCACTTTTCACATGTCAGCCACCTAAAACCTCACAAAGACGACCGACGTGTCATCCGACGTAAGAGACAATTCCCCACAGACCCTGACTATACACCCTTCACCAATCACCAGACAAAGCATATCATCAACAATCTCAAGCACTCACCCGCCTGTGGCCTAGACAACATAAGCAACATACACCTCAGACACCTGGGACCACAAGGCATACAAGCACTCACTAACATATCAAACTACAGCTATTCACACAACACAATACCAGACATTTGGAAGCATGGTATCATCATCACATTCCCCAAACCCAACAAAGACCCCACGCTACCCTCCTCGCACCGCCCCATCACACTCCTTTGCTCCCCCTCCAAAGTCATGGAACGCCTAGTATTACAACTAATTACACCTGACCTACCCCTAGCTCCAACACAACATGGCTTTAGGCCACTGCACTCCACAAACACTCTTCTCACAGACCTTACACAAAGAGCTTTCGACGGCATCAATTCAGCTAGACCACCACACAGATCACTATTAGCCACACTCGACATTAGTAAAGCCTTCGATGCCATCCCCCGCCATAACCTAACAAACAAAATCTACAACACAAACATGCACAACAACACAAAACGGTGGCTGGCCAACTTCCTAGCAGGCAGATGTGCACACGTATCTTTTGCCGGTCAGTCATCTAAAATCAGAAACTTTCCAAACGGAGTCCCACAAGGATCCGTCCTATCGCCCGCACTCTTCAATCTGTACATGCACGATATAACTACACCCAATACGCCCCAAATAAACTTAGCCTCCTATGCAGATGACATAACACTCACATGCACACACCATGACCCAAAAAGAGCAACAGATCTCCTTCAACCCTATCTCAACACACTACATGGCTGGTGCACTACAAACAGACTTAATATAGCCCCAGCCAAATCCACCGCAACCCTGCTCACAAGTTGGACAGGAGAACACGAATACATCCCTCAACTCACCATAAACAACACCCCTAACACATACACACACACCCAAAATCCTAGGAGTAACATATGATACTCATATGACATTCAAACAGCACACCACAAACATTAAAAAGAAACTGACACCCAGACTTAACGCCCTCAGGTCACTTGCTCACACAAAATTTGGACACAACAAAGAAACTACCACCACAGTATATAAACAATACATAAGATCAGTGATGGAATACGCAAGCCCAGCCTGGGCTTCTAACTTAGCTGAAACACATCATAAGACCTTACAGACTATTCAAAACAAAGCCCTGAAGATCATTACAGGCTGCACAGCTACTGTACCCACAGATCACCTACATCAAGAAACCAAAATCCTCAAAGTCAAAGACCATCTGGACATGAGAGGCACTCAATTCCTGGCAGCAGCCTCCACGAACCAAGACCACCCACTAAACTACATGGCAACACACCCACAGACACCAAGAAATATCAAAACAACACCCAGCACACGGTATCACACACAATTATTGTCCTCTCTCCCTCCCTGCCCACCCCGAACCAACTTCCAGAAGCACATCCATACTCATATCTCTCACCGATCCATCCACTCACTCACAGACAACACACAGCTGCATGCACGACCTCCCGAAATCCATCCTTCCGAATCCTCCCTTCCTCGCGAGGACAGAGTCCACCTGGCCAGGCTGAGATGCGGACACCATCCAGCTCTCCTGAGCTATCAGAAGAGACTGGATGACTCCGTTGTCGACGCCTGCCCGGGATGTAACACAGCACCCCATACCATTAAACACATCATAGAAGACTGCATTTCACACAACCACTTACGCCAACAACACAATCTACACTCAATGAGAGCTCTGTGGGAAAGCCCGATCGTGGCCATGGCCTTTCTCAGGGACTCGGGGCTGTTCGGCCAGGCAGCTTAGGGAACAACAACAACAACAACAACATATTACGTAAAAATATTTGCGGTAATTCTGTTTATGAAATTCAAAATAATCTGAATATTGATAACTTAATCGATGAACATACCAAGAAAAATATAATATTTGATATTAAACTTTCTGATAAGAACAAGTGCATTGCAAAATTATACATGTTACCTAAATTTCATAAAAGACCTTATAAATATCGCTTTATTGCCGGAGCAAAATTTGCTACCACTAAAACTCTATCAGAACAAGTCGTAAATTGCTTAAAATACATTAAAAGTACTCGTAAAAGATATTGTAATACCATCATGAAAAGAACTGGCATTAACTATTATTGGAGTGTTGACAATTCGTTAGAAGTTATTGATAAAATAAATACCATGCCGAAAGTTACCTCGGTACATAGCTTCGACTTTTCAACTTTGTATACCAATTTGCCTTTAGATTTAGTATATTCAGAGCTTTGCTTTATTATAGATTTGCACTTTGACAGGTTCGTTAGGAATGGTAATTATTTCATAAATGTTTATACATATTTTAATAATGCATCACTTAGCTCTACTCCCACTAGTTCTGTATATTTTGATAGAACTAAACTTAAAGATGCCCTTAAATTCCTCCTTTTCAATACTTATGTTAGATTCGGGCCGTACATTTCCAAACAAATATTAGGAATTCCTATGGGTGGAAATGCTAGCCCTTTAATTGCAGACTTATTCTTGCTTGCTTTAGAATTTAAATATATAAAAGACTTAGTTGACAGTAGCAAGAAAAATAAAATTCCAGAAAAATTAGCACTTGCTAAACTGTTAAGTAATAATAGTAGATATATTGATGATATTCTTGTTTGCAATTTGTTAAATTTTAATCAAGTTGCTAAACTTATTTACCCTAATTCTATTCCCCTCACACAATGTAACGTAAATTATAAAGTTGAAAATTTTCTTGATATAAATATAAAGATTGTTAATGAACAGTGCATACTTAAAGTATATCACAAAGTTGATGATTTTAATTTTAACGTAATAAACTTTCCTTTCCCTAGTAGTAATATCGATAGTAAAATAACTTATAACTGTTTTTATTCCCAATTAATAAGATTTTGTAAAATCTGCACTAAAGTAGATGACTTTTGGGCTAGAGCTAGGTTACTATACAGACTCTTAGTGGACAGAGGTTTTGAGGCAAGTAAATTGTTCCATAAATTTAATCTTTTTAGGGTCAATTATTGTGACTGTATTCTAAAATTTGACATCAATAATTTTAATCAAGCATTTTTAACTTGAAGTTTCTTGTATAACCTCTGCTTACTTTTTGTCTGTATTTATTGTTTATCTTTTTCTTTTTCTATTATTATTAATATTAATATTGATGATTTTTTAAATTTATTGTTCTTGTTAAAAGAGTACTCTTTGTTTAAATCTGTTGTTACTTCATATTTTGTAATTATTTGTCTTTATATTATATGTATTCATTGTCGATAGTATCAATTGCTTACTTTTGCGATTTCCTTAGTTTATTTGTGCTATAAATGTAGGTTATTTGTAGGGTAGTTATTGATAGGGGTCACTTGAGGCATGCTATGCTTACAGGTACCTACCCGATAGCACTATCGTTAGTGAGTGCTGTACTGTATTTTATATATTATTTTGTAATAGTATAGATATCCTATCAATATTTGTATTTTGTACTATTTTAATGTCTTGTCATGTTGCAAATTTGATTTTAAATAATATTTTGACATTTAACATATAGTTTCTTTATTCATGCAGAGTTTAGTAAAATTTGCCAGAACGTCCCGGACTTCCCAAACTTGACTACTTCCTTTAACGTGACGATAGTGCGTTGTTATATGTGCGATTAGTTTGCTTGGGAAACAGATTAACTTGCTCATGTAGTAATGTACACCCTATGTGGTGGATTGTGTTCTTTTATTTAATAATTTTCATTTTAGTAAACGTTGTTTCCACATAGCGATTTTGATAATTTAATTTGACTTTATATTGTCCTTGTCCCAATTTTGGTTTGTTTAGTTTGCAAGTTTTACATTTTAATTTATACTCCCTGGATATTATTTACCTTTCAGGATAGTTTGTGGTCATAAATACCATTCTGGCTTCTGTAGATGCTACTCCATCCAGACAATTAAGAAGTCCACTAAATGTCAGTCTATTCATCCCTGCATATGCTGCCTTCACTGAAAAAATAAAATAAAAATATATAGAATATTTGGCATAATTACTTAATAATGCAGATATGGTTATTTTCATATTTATTTCACCAACCCACCAATTAACTTGCAAATAAACCTAATTAATGAAATCAATGAAAGTAATGAAATATTTCAACATTATTATACCAATCTCTACACACCGTTGGCTACGAGACATTAGTCAGATGGGTGCCACATAATGAAATAACATCACGCAAAAAAAAATCATCTCTCTCTCTTCTACTGCTAATATACTAATCAGTGTTCTTCAGAGGTTTCTCAGTGTACAGTATAGAGCCTACCTCCTCCCTTACAGAGGTGGCACAAACTTTTCAACACATTCCCACCCCTAGTCTTTTAACTCTCTCACCTAAGAGTGAACCAATTTTCCCAGTCTTTGTACCACTCAACAAGTAAATCCTGGAACTTTCTCCCTCAATCTGTCTTTCTCTCATCCTACGACATAAACTGCTTCAAGTTCCGCTTGTCCAGACATTTTTATTCTTATGTACTATATCTTGAATTTGGCTTTCTGGCACTTTCAATTTGAAGAAGACTCACTTTCTGCAGTTTCTTCTCTGCTACTGAATGCAGAATCAACATCCTCCAGTAGAATTATAGTGTTCTGTAAGGAAAAAATAAGATATAAATAGTTATTACCTTGTACTTACAGTATATGATACAGTACCATAGAATACCCTAACTTCGGACAAAGGGGCATACTTTGGACATAACTGAATAAAATATATTAAGCCACATGAGTAATTATATTGAGTAAAATGCTCAATATAATGGGAGAAACTGTATTTATATTTGTTTCTTTGTTCTATAATATACAGTAATGCTTGACCAAATCATGAAGGTCTGTGAGAGAGTCCTTGAGGGTATGATCAGGCAAAGCATCTCTATTGATGATATGCAGTTTGGTTTTATGCCAGGAAGGGGTAAACCGATGCTATCTTCATAGTCAGGCAGATACAGGAAAGATACTTACTAAAAGGCAGGGATCTTTACTTTGTGTTTGTAGACCTGGAGAAGGCCTTTGATACGGTGCCTAGAGATGTTGTGCAGTGGGCTATGAGGAAACTTGGTGTGGAAGAGTGGCTGGTGCGTGTGATAATGAAGATGTATGAGGATTCGCGAAGTGCGGTGAGGGTGAAGGGTGTACTGAGTGATGAGTTCGCAGTCCATGTTGGAGTCCATCAGGGTTCAGTGTTAAGCCCCGTTCTCTTTATTATGGTCTTGGAGGCACTGCCAAGAGTTTTTAGAGGCAGACTCCCGTTGGAACTGTTTTATGCAGACGATTTAGTCCTAATAGCTGACGGTATGCAAGATGCTGAGGCCAAATTCAGAGAGTGGAGAGAGGGCTTGGCGAGCAAGGGTTTAAGAGTCAATATTAACAAAACCAAGGTTATGCATTGTAGATTGAGACGAGGCAATGTGGAAAAGAGCGGTGCATACCCATGTGCAGTGTGTGGAAAGGGAGTGGGTGTTAACTCAATTCAATGTAGCATCTGTCGATGTTGGGTACACCATGGGAGTAAGCGCTGTAGTAGAATAAAGGGGCCCCTGACGAAGGATAAGTCAGAAATAGAGAAATTTGAGTGCGTAGTGTGCAAAGGCGAGCTTGTGTTAGGTGATGATCCTGTGGCTGTGAATTTTGGAAATGAGTCTTTGGAGCTGGTGAACAAGTTTTGTTACCTAGGAGATACCATCTCTGCCGGTGGTGGGGCCGAGGCTGCCACTGTTGCTAGAATTAGGTGTGGCTGGGGGAAGTTCAGAGAATTGATGCCAATCCTGACCATGAAAAGAATGCCTCTCCCCCTGAAGGGAAAGGTGTATGCCTCATGTGTTAGAAGTGCAATGACGTATGCCTCAGAAACATGGGCCGTTAAAGTCGAGGATGTCAACAGAATGGAGCGTAATGAGATGAGAATGGTGAGATGGATGTGTGGGGCCAGGCTACAGGATAGAATAACAAATGTTCAGCCGAGGAGACGTTTAGGTATAAAGAGTATTAGCGAGGTGATGCGTACAAGTAGACTGGGATGGTATGGACATGTGGAGAGAATGGATGAACAAAATTGGGTGAAAAAATGCAGGTTTGTGATTGTGGAGGGAGCTGCACCAAGGGGTGGACCGAGGAAGACCTGGGATCGGACTATACGCGCCGATCTCAAATCCAAGAACTTGACAAGTGAAGCAGCCCTTAACAGGGTTGCCTGGAACGCCGCCATTAGGACAAGAGACTGAAACTGCACTTATGTGTGGAACACTCAGTTTTAAAATTGTATGTATGTACTGTATGTATGTACGTAACTACTGTATCTATTTATCTATTGCCTGACGCTGTGATCCCCGAAGGGATGGCCATGAACGAAATGCCCCCATGCACCTCTGTCCTCAGTTAGTCGACGCCCCTCCTCCCAACCAGCACCGCCTTCATCCATAAACTTCTTCACTCCATCCATGCACCTCTCCTTCGGTTTACCTCTCCCCCTATCTGTTCTTCCACCTCGCTCTTGTACACCCTCTTAGTCATTCTCTCACTTCCCATACGTTCCATATGGCCGAACCATCTCAAGGTGTTCCTTTTCACACTTTCCAGCACATTTACCTCCACACCACACCTCCTTCTTACTTCCTCATTCGTCTGTCTATCCCTCCATGTAACTCCGCACACACTTCTCAAGTAACTCATTTCCACCCCTCTCACTCTTGGTCTGAGTTTCTCCACCAACGTCCATGCTTCGCTTCCATAAGTCACTGTCGGGATTACCACACTGTCATGCAAGGGCTTCTTCACTTTCATACTGACCACCCTATTTCTTGTTACTGCTTTCAGCGTTCGTACAACCCCCTTCCCCTGTTGCACCCTCTAACTGCACTTCTTCATCCATAGTCCCATCTTTATTCAGCACACTGCCCAGATACTTAAATGAGCTGACAATCTCCATAGCCTGACCGTTCAACTTCACCTAACACTCTGTGGCTTCACCCCTTTCGAAGACCATAACCTTGCTCTTCCCCGCATTTACTTTCAGATTCCGTTTTTCGCACACTGTTCCAAACATATTTACCAGACCCTGCAACTCCCATTCATTATCGCTCATCAGAACTGTATCATCAGCAAACAGCAGCACAGGTAGCTTCCACTCGTTTCACTCCCTTATCAGCGATACACCAACATCCACTACTCTTCTTGTACAGTACAGTCTATCCTCCTACACCACGATCCTCCTTTAACACGAGGGGGGTCCTGAGGTTTATTATGTTAATTGTGGCCATGATATTGTAGATTCAAATATTTTCTAATTAATTATTCTATTATTTATTCATATTTTGATATACTGTATTCTAGGTCTTTCCTAGGACTGATCGGTCACATATATTTACCGCCGTATTATGCGCGATCGTGTAGTGCGAGGGTCGGATCAATCCCTTACAATCATCCTTTTCTTCATTAGTTTTAAGGTAAGTGATGTCTTTTAATATTTGTTGATGCTTTAATGATATCTGGTAGGTAATATACTGTAGGTATTTATTTAGCAAAAAATCCGGAAAAAGGGACAAAATTGGGGGGGCGCAGACCCATATAGAATTATTTCCATATAGAGTGTTATTCCTACAACGCGACGGGCTCTGTCGCCCATATAGTCGTGTTATAGAAGGATGGACTGTATTTCTTCCATGACTCCATCCATATATACACTCAACCCTCAGCTATCACACACTTAGCTATCGCGTTCCACAGCTATCGCCTGCTCCCCAAAAGCTGTCAGACCATGGCTTTCACGCCTATGAGCTGGCTATCACGCACCAAATGTGGCCAAAAATACAACAAAATTGGAAATTCCCGGGCTTGGGAATTCCCAGGCGGGCGGCAAGCATACGTTTACGATACTCGCTCCCTGATTGGGCGTGACTCATGGGAAGCAAGCGCTGTG
Source organism: Paralithodes platypus (assembly GCA_032716605.1). Lineage (NCBI taxonomy): Eukaryota > Metazoa > Arthropoda > Malacostraca > Decapoda > Lithodidae > Paralithodes > Paralithodes platypus. The sequence goes on from CM064483.1 coordinate 3,899,876, forward strand.
ATTGGCCGCCACTCATCCTCCTACCCTCCCGCCATACTTACAATTTCTCAGTCTTACTTGTACCCCCATTGTTGTCTGGTGAAAGCTGTGAAGTGTTTTTATACCTGTGAACAATGGCTACTAACCCACCCCAACGGCCACCGAATCCCCCTACCTTCGCTCAGCGTAATGTGACCGCACCAAATCGAGACATTAAGAAGAGAAAGAACCTTACGTATGCTCAGAAACAGGAAATTGTGGACTTAATAGGCAAGGGTGAAACAAAAAGGAGTGTGGCAAAGAAGTTTGGAGTGAATGAATCGACAGTGAGGGGGATTTATCAAAAGCGAGAAAACATAAAGAGTCACATGAAACTTGCCCCATCAATTGCTGCATCGAATGCCTTTCGAAGTTCTAATAAAGTGCTACTTAAGACGGAACAAGTGTTGGGGCGATACTTGAATAAGGAGGCAAAGCGGAACTTGCCCGTGGACACACGTGAGATTACGGTCACAGCCAAGGAGATTTATCAAAGTGTGGCTCGTAAGCTTGGTGTGGATAACCCCCAAGCATTTCAGGCTTCCAAAGGGTGGGTTAGCAAGTTCATGAGCCGCCATACAATTAAGAGTGTTAAAGTATCGGGTGAGGCGGCTAGTGGGGACAGGCCTGCCGCTCGTGCATATCCAGAGGCCCTGAAAAACATCATAGAAGCGGGACAATACACTCCAGACCAAATATTTAACATGGACGAAACAAACTTCTATTGGAAGACAATGCCCAAACGTACATTTATCACCAACAAGTCAGCCAAAATTAGGGGTAGAAAGGCGATAAAAGAACGCTTCACCCTGCTCTTCGCCATGAATGCTTCAGGTACCTGCTGCTTGAAACCTACCATCATTCATCGCGCCAAGAGGCCTAGGGCTTACAAGGGGCATGATATGAACAACCTAAATGTCCACTGGCTATCTTCCAAGAAAGGATACATGTCTGCCAAGCTCTCCCTGGACTGGTTTAAGGAAGCATTCGTCGCGGAAGTTAAGGAGTACTGCAAGGCCAAGAACGTTAGATTTAACATTCTACTCCTGCTGGATAATGCCCCTGGCCATTCACCCCTTATGAGGACGGAGAACCCTAACGTGAAAGTGGAATTCTTGCCTCCCAACACAACCTCCCTAATCCAGCCCCTCGACCAGGAGGTGATTGCGGTAGTGAAGGCTGCATATTCTCGACGGCAGTTTCGTCAGATGCGGCAGGCAACACAAGACAATCAACTTATTCAGCAGTTGGTGGATAGTGAGGATGAAGGAGAGGACGAGGAAGCTGAAGCAAATACCGAATCTGAAAAAAAAGTGATTCGGTATTGGAAGAATTACAATGTCAAAAAGGCAATAGACTTGGTGGTAGATTGCTGGAAGAATGTAACCCCGGCTACAATCAACCATGCATGGCGCAACATTTTGGAGGGTCTACCAGAGGACAGGCAGGTAATAGTGGCAGGTGAGCTGCAGTCAGTGGATGCAGAGTTAGAGGCAGCAGCAGAGGAGGCAAGAGGGATCGCTGGCCGTGGTTTTGCAGAGACAACTGGCGAGGATATCAGGGAAATGTTGAGGCCAGCAAATGTTACAGCAGAAGACCTACTCCAGGAGGACGAAGAAGGACAGGAGGATAGTGCAGAAGATGAAGAGAATGTTGAAACACAAATGGACGGCATTCCCATGAGCGACATAAAACTCCTCATAGAGTTAGGTGGACAGATGCGGCATATTATTGAGCAAGATTCAAACGTGAACAGTGAAACAAGGACATCCTTACTTAATCAGGTCTTGGCAGGTTATGAGGATAGGTACCACGCCCATATCAACTCTCTCCAGCAACGCCAGATCACAGACTTCTTTCGTGGTCGGCCAGGCCCCTCCGACCACCCTCAACCAGGCCCCTCCGACCACCCTCAACCGGGCCCCTCCGGTGAGCCTCGACCGGGCCCCTCCGGTGAGCCTCGATCACGGCAACAAATCGATGAACAGCCTTTACTTACGGCACTTGAATTGGATACAGTGGATGATGACACTTCAGAATTTGAAGGATTTGATGTTGAAGGGATACTGAACGAGATAGAGCAACGTAGGAGTGGCCAATAATTCGCCACCCCTAGCCTCGGAACCCAACCCACCTAAATCCCTCAACACACCTAAAAAGGTAAATGTGATGGTGTAATATGTTCTTATATTTACTTTTATAATGTTTCTTATAATTATTATTATGTTATGTTAGTGTTCAGTGGAAATTATTAGGTAAAAATAGCAAAATACGAAAAATAGTTGTCAAATTCGGCACCCAGGCACCAATTAGAATTATTCCCATTAGTTCATCAGTATGGCTATCGCGGTTACGGCTACCGCGCGGCTATAGCTGCACCAATTAGGAGTGATAGCTGAGGGTTGAGTGCAGTAAAAAAAAGAAAAAAAAAAAAAAAAAAAAAAACACACACACACACACACACCCCTGTTTCAACCCAACATTCAGATCAAAGAACTCGCTCTGCTTATTCTCCACACGTACTGACGCCTTTGCACCCCCATACATGATCTTCACTGCTTTCAGCAACTTGCCATCTACTCCGTATATCTAAGTACTTTCCACATACCTTCTCTGTCCACTCTGTCATAGGCCTTCTCCAAATCCATAAAGGCAACATACAGCTTTTGTTGCTTTTCCAGATATTTCTCCACAACACATTTCAGGGTAAACATCTGATCTATAAATCCTCTTCCCTTCCTAAAACCGCCCTGCTCGTCACCTATCCATTTCTCCGTTCCCACTCTCACTCTCTCAATCACTACCCTACTGTACACCTACCCTACTACGCTTAGAAGACACACTCCTCTTTACCCTTATATAGGGGGACTATTATGCCTGTCTTCCAGTCATCAGGTGCACTCCCCTTCTCCCATGCTAGTTTTCACATTTTCCATACCCATTCGATCACTATCTCACCACCATACCTCAACATTTCCCCACACACTCCATCTATTCCTGGTGCTTTCCCAACTCACTCTTATCATGGCTTCACACACTTCTGACCTCCTGATCCCCACCTCCTCCTCCATTACTTCTCTTCTTCTCCCTTCCATACCCCATCCAATTATGTTTGCTGGCGCTTCATTCCTTACATTTAGCAATTCGTTGAAGTACTCCCTCCATCTTTCGACTCTCTCTTGCTTCTCGGCTAGCACTAACCCATTCTTATCTTTCACACCCCTACTGTTTCCCTTGCTACCTTCCCTAACTTTCTTGACTTCTTTCCAGAACAGCTTCTTACACTCCCTCCATTTTACACTCAGATTCCTTCCATATTCCTCATCTACTCTTCTCTTACTTTCCTTCACTACTCTCTTCACCACTCTCTTTTTCTCAAAGTACCTCGCTCGTTTCTGTCTCTCCAAATCTTTATTATCTCTACTACCCAACCACTCTCTATATGCTATCTTCTTGTCTTCCACAGCTATTTTTACCTCTTCTGTCCACCATGCTGTACCTTCACTCCCCTCCATCTTCTCCTTACTCCACACACCTCCTCACATGCTGCACAGATCTCTTCCTTAACCCTTGGTTCCCGGCTACGCATTCTATAATATATCCCCGAAACCCGGGGGATTTGGCCGAAAAAACGTCTCGCCTAGGCTACCGTATCTTTGTTATATTGACTGCTTCCGCATTCCCGCGCATCCCCAAGTGTAGATGTGTTTCGTACCTGTAGAATGGCGTTAAGTAGAGCTCTCTAAGTCAACTGGTTCAGTTGTGATGACGATTTCCGTGGAGAGAACTTTGTGGCGATGTCAGCCATATCAACCACTTTTCAATACTAAACAATAACACACAGCACACACAAACAAGCGACACCTCTCCTTCTTGTGGTCGGAGATGCGCGGCGTCGGTCCAACCGGCTGTTGTTTAAATGCGTCGGACAGACGGCTTTCAAAACAAGCTTATGTGGCTTTCAAGCTGCCGGTGCCTCAGAGCCCTACCGGGTCTGAGGGGTTAAACACTTTAATAAATAATAAGAAAATATAACCACTATAACTATAACAATTAAATATAACTTAATCTTGAGGGCGGGTGCCCAACCCCGAAAGGAGTTGAAATAGGGGAGCTATCCCCCCGCCAAAGGCAGCTTTCTAGGGCCTTTCCTAGCTGATGCTGAGAGGATTGGGTTCTAGTCATGTGGTGATGGGCTGGTCTATCCGAGTGAGAACTGAGCGATCTCTGCCATACCCATAGCTTACTCTGACTGTTCCTTTTACTTATATATCTTCTAGATCTCAAGTGGCGGCATATTTTCTGTGGATTGACCTCCCTACTGCCAACCTAGAAGTTGGCAGATTGGGAGCCAAAGTGTCACATTTTTCCCTTACCCCTCAACTTTCCCTTCATAATTGCTGAGGGGCACAGGGCCTTGGGTGGGGCTTTGGTTTCCCGGGCGTTTCCGCACCCTCCTCAGCTCCCTGCCTTGGAGTGGCTTCGGTCACCCGGGCTTTGTTAGTGGTAAGCAGGGAGGATTTTGTGGGGGCACTCGTTTATGGCCTTGGCCTTGCTCGAGACCTTGGGGCTGTTCGGCCAGACAGCCTGGGGAACAACAACAACAACTTAATCTTGAAGGTTATAAGCTTGTTTTTTCGTGGATTGATGAACGAGTAACCTTCCGTTCCGCTCGGAGGTAGCTTTAAGACTGGCGTATCCCGCAACGCCGGCCCCGCGCACGGCGGAATTGCCCGTCTTTCGGCGCTCAATTCGCATAATGTAAGTACTGTACATCCTCGCTTTTTTTAAAGTTTTTGGTAATTTATATTTTGGACCCCTGCTCGCATATTAGCTATTTCGCGTATTGGCAGGCCAGACTGTATTTACCTTCAGTCAATCCTTATTAACCTAAACTTTGCCGAGTGCCGAAAGCCAAATCAAAAAGCTATCCAGTGATATCAAGAATTTTTTTATAAATATTATTATGTTTCCTCCACAAACCAACTTTACTCCTAAACTCGATTAATGAAATTAACAAACACATGTGGCAGTCCGGGGATTCGAACCCAGGACGCTGACACCGAAAATCAACACACTTATGCATTGCACCACGAAGACAGTTAAATAAATGTTGCACAAGCCTACGATTTATTATGCAGTTTTGAATCCTGCATACCAATCTTAGCATGTACAACCATTCCAACTGCGCTATCGGAGGCTATGCATATATGTGAATGGAATTAGTTATTAATGGGGCACTTAACCCTAAGGAAGGCGCCTCTCGATAAACTACTACTACTACTGACTTACGATACTTCGTGCACCTATGTTGGAGGAATAGGACCAAGCCCTGTAACAAGTAGTTTTTGCTGAAGTGGTATGTAGGGCTACTGTTGGTTGAAAAGGGCCGCAAATTTTATGAGAAAATTGGAATTGAGCAGGCATGATCATTTTCTAATGGGTGGCTAAACAGATTTAAAATTGCGTTTATCTTGTGTCGTCCCAGTTTTGGTTTGTTTATTTTGCAAGTTTTACATTATACAGTAATTAGAGAACTAGACATTAGAGGAGAACAGAAGTCGGCCAACTCCTACAGCTACTCGCCAGCTTTTTAATGGTGTGTACCGGTATCTACAGTATTGTAGTACCTATTGTAGAGTTTGCCAACTGCAAGTGGTACCGATAAGCGTGCTACCCTTCGGTATTTTGTATAAGGTTTATTCCCCTAGACAGGTTGCCGACCAAGCCTGACGAGTCTCATCCACCCGGATGGGACTACCCCGGTATACATAATTGTATAATAATTCATATTTTTATATACCGTACTGTACTTATTATTTATATTCTATCCTATATTATAGCTAATAATGAGGTAAACTTAGATATCCATATTTTTTTTACTTATCCATTTCACTTTCTCCCCCCCCCCCCTCCCCATATAATTTGGTTAAAGGGGTCTTACTGTATATAATAAACTGAAGCCTAACCTCTGGAGCCAGTGCCAGGAGATGATTAAGCCGGTCATCCGTGAGGCCTCTCTCGCTGAGGTTGAGTACACAGATTCCCAGCTGAAGGTGTCCGGCCAGAGCGGTGATGAAGGAGCTTTTGCCACAACCAGGAGGACCATGCAGCAGGTATCCACGGCGGTAAGGGATGCCTGGAAGATAACAAAAAAATTATTATATATATATATATATATATATATATATACAGTATATACTGTATATATATATATATATATATATATATATATATATATATTATATTGTGCTTATGCTGGGTTAATGTATTCCAAACGGCAAGAAAGTGGGTATGTGAGCAATACAATATATGAAGGTGTGTGAATGTTGTTTTGTTTTCAGTTTTTTCTTCAAGTATTTCATATCTTTGTGTTTTTGTATTTCTGTGGGCAGCCTCACCCAGGTGGTATTTAATAAATGTATATAGGCCTACTGTACAGGTCTACCGTGCTATACAATGCCTCACTATACGATATTCGATAGAACAATGAAGTAATTTGACTACTCTTTTATTATTTTTCACTGAACTATCTTCAAACTCGCTATAACAATTGACCGATAGTAAAAGATGGACACCATAATTTCATTTATCATATATATGTCGTGTTTCCCACCTATCTCCCCCATTAATGAGCAGGATAGTTGTTGTTTGGTCTGTATTAAACCCCTTCTGTACCGGTGACGTCTTTTTAACTTTATTCTGGCTAATGTTAGACGATTTTATTCATAAATAACATAGCATATAGTACGGTATAGGACATCTGATAAGAAATTTGTAGGTAGTAGGGGTAGGCAGCCCCGCCCAGGGAAGTACTACCGCCAAGGTTTTGGGAGACTCAGGGAATAACCTGAATTCCATTTTCTCTCCCAGGCCTTGGTAGCTGGATACATATATTTCTGCCTCACACATCAGGGGTATCAGGAAAACCCTCTTTATATAACATACACATCCAACTTCACGACATTGCCCTACATCGCTATCCTCTATCCATAAAACACTACTCTTCCCACTACATATCATACATGTAACACCATACACTTACCTAATAAATATGGCAGTACAATTGTTAAGAACAAACCTGGTGGTCCCTCGGATATCCACCCCCGGCAGGGTTGGGTCATTGACACAGGGCCCTTCCGGTCGTCATTATGCGACTGTGTCAAGAGCATTGCAACGTCCCAAAGCTGCTCGTCGGTGCAGCTTTTTCTTTAGTAATATAAGGGGACTTCACTCTAACATCAATTCTGTACACCAATTTCTTCAAGCAGAATCCCCTACTCTCCTTTTTTTGACAGAGACTCAAGTAACATCCACATCTGACACGTCTAGATTTAATTTTCCAGGTTATCAACTGCTCCAAAATTTCAGACCTAAAGGAGGTGTATGTTGCTTCGCAAAATCTGAAATTGCCCTGGAGGAGGTTACTAGTTTCAATTGTCCCTATTTTGATTATTCTATATACAAATTAATTTCTGCTGGTAAATTTAAATACATATGTTGCATCTACCGTTCCCCAAATACTCCTCCAGAGCAAAGTCTTTTTGATTCTCTGTCCTCACAACTCAGTGTCCTCAACTTAAATGCTTCTTCTGAAATCACTGTGTTGGGTGATTTTAATGTCCATATGTTGAATGGCTCACTCATTCAGCCAGGACTGATGATGCTGGTCTTGAATGTGAGCTATTTGCAGACTCATTTAATCTCACTCAACTAGTCAACCAACCCACCCGTGTACCAGATAATCCTAATCATAATTCCCACCTACTGGTCTTATTTTTAACAACCAATTCAGAAAATTATGATGTTACAGTGAGGTCCCCGCTTGGATCTTCTGATCACTGTCTGATACAGGCCACCTGTCTATCACCTACCACACCTTCCCACTCTGAACCTGTTTTGGTGACTAAATGGCATTACGATAGGGCAGACTGGGAGGGTCTTCAAGGTTTCTTTATTGATATTCCCTGGACCTCTTTCTTTTCTAATGATGCACACTCCACCTTGAGCCACATACAAGATTTTGTAAAAATTGGAATGGAAACTTTTATTCCTCATCAAAAGTACAGTAAAATATCTAATTCACCAAAATGGTTTGACCATAATTGTGCTAGAGTAACAACAAAAAGCAATAGCCTACAATGCATACACAAGATAAAAAACACATGAAGCCTTTAATTACTTTAGAAACATCAGAAATCATGCCAAAACTGTATTAAACCTAACTAAATCAAACTTTCTCCACAAGCAGGCAAATAAACTTCTAAATAATCCAAATGATAACAAAATATTTTGGTCTACTCTTAACTCATTCAAATCCAACTTCACTACTGCTTCATCCATTCCACCATTAAAATCTCCGACTGGCAATCTTGTAAGTGACCCACGAGGTAAAGCTTGGGTTCTTGCGGATATTTTCTCCACCAACTCAACCTTAGATGAAATAAATCAATATATCCCTGTACTTAATTTTAATTCGCCTGAAATTCCCTCACTTAAGATCCACACCAGAAATGTCAAAACTATTTTGCAGAATCTCTCAGTAGATAAGGCTCCTGGTCCAGATGAAATTCCTCCAATAGTACTTAAGAATTGCTCCTTGGTGCTCGCTCCTGTATTGGCAAAATTTATCCGTCTGTGTACTCATACCTCATGCTTCCCAGTACCCTGGAAAGAAGCAAACATCCATCCAGTTCCTAAAAAAGGTGCCTCTTCAGATCCATCAAACTGCAGACCAATAGCTATAACTTCCACTCTTGGTAAAGTCTTTGAAATTATATTAAATAATCACATAATTAAGCATCTTGAGAATAATAAATTAATCAGTGATAGGCAATATGGTTTTAGACGATGTCGATCAACTGCAGACATTCTTTGCCTTCTTACGCATCAAATCACCCAAGCTACAGACCAACATGGTGAAACGCATACAATAGCACTGGATATATCAAAGGCATATGATAGAGTTTGGCATCAATCCTTATTGTCGAAGATGTCACACTACGGCCTTGCATCATTAGTTCCACTAATTTCTTCTTATCTTCATAACAGAAAAATATGTGTAATGGTAGATGGCCTTTATTCTCAATTTCACTCAATAAATGCTGGTGTTCCCCAGGGATCAGTTTTGGCCCCAACTCTGTTCCTCATTCATATCAATTATCTCATATCTACCACTCATAATCCAATACATTCCTACGCAGATGACTCAACACTCCACAGTTCCTTCACATTTACCAATTCTTTCACCCAACCCGATCTTATAAATTCAAAAATAAACACTGCAATTTCTCTGAACCAGGACCTTTCTAGAATTAATGAATGGGGACAAAATAATCTAGTTTCCTTTAATGCACAGAAAACCAAGTACATTCAATTTTCTAACCGACAGAATCTCACTGACTCCCATATATTTTTTAATGATGTAAATATTCCCACTTCCCCTAGTATTGACATTCTCGGTGTAACATTAACTACTAACTTGAGCTGGACACATTATGTTAGAAGCATTGCTAAGAATGCATCTAAAAAACTGGGACTCCTGTACAGAGTTCGAGAATTCTTCACTGACGAGCAGTTGGCCGTAATATATAAAAGTCATGTGCGTTCTCAGATGGATTACTGTTCACCTCTGTGGGGTGGAAATGGAGTGGTTGCATTGAGGCAGTTGGACAAAATTCAAAATAAAGCTATTAGATTAATAAATAACCCTGCAATCACACAGGACCTTCCTACATTATCCATACGAAGAAACGTTGCATCCCTTGCATTATTCTACAGATATTTTCACAGCAATTGTTCCGAGGAACTTGCTTCAATTGTGCCGCCTCTCCACATCTTTCCCCGTAGAACTAGGGCAGCTGAGAGCGCCCATGAATTTACACTTTCTCCTTCACAATGCAGAACTTCTGCTTATCAGAATTCATTTATCCCCAGAGCTACTACTCTTTGGAATTCACTTCCCTCGAATTGCTTTCCACAAACTTACAATCTACAAATGTTTAAATCCAGTTGTTACAAAAAATTTATGAATGGAGGATGCCTTTAGGCACATGGACCTTTTTGTTTTATCTGTGTTTTTCCTTCCTCCGTTCATTGTCTCTTAAAAAAAAAAAAAAAAAAAAAAAAATATATATATATATATATATATATATATATATATATATATATATATATTTAATACCCAGTTCTTTCTTACCTCTGCTAGTGTACCATTCAGGGTTTTCCATAAAATCTTGAACATCTGCGACAATATTTTCCGAAATGCCAGCATCCAGGACGACGGATGCGAGGGGTCGAGGCTTGCGAGGGTTCCCAAACTGTCGCCACTCGGACCCATAAGCTGTGTACATTATTGTTTTGCCCTCATTCTGCTTCACTGCCAAGTCTCGTGCTGCAGAAGAGAAACTCTTTGTATAGTAGATCTCTGATTTTCCAAAATTCATATAGTGTAGCCACAAACCTTAACTCATGCTGTCCCAGCGTCGGCTCTAATCCATCAGTACAATAGGTTAACACTAGTATTAGCGACAGATGTCATCTGTCACTAATACTCGACCCTTGTTCCTGTTAATATTGAGCGGGAGTCGCTGACATGACTTGAAGGCAATACTGCTAGGTGTTGGCTACACTGCACATGTCTCCCCCTAGCTGCCAGCAGCCAACTATAGTCAGTCACCCCTCAGCTTTTGTCATGGGAGGATGTTGACTCACTGCGGATGAGTCATTTTAGCCAGAATGGCTGTAACTGAGGAATCATACATTGCAAAAATGCTCTGGTATAGTAGGGGTTAACAGCACAATTACAAAGGGTAGTAAGGAAGTATTTCAAGGATATTCAAAACAAACAATTAGTTTTATGTATAAGTATAAAGATGATAGTATACTATATTTTCAATATCAAAATAGTGATTATTAAACTCAATAATTGTACAGTAATGTTTAATATTTTTATTTAAATTTATGATATTTGTTCAAGAGGTCTAATTTAATTAGTATGCAAAATTAATAACATTACTATCCATACAAAATAAATAGGCCTATTATCATTAGGACAAGAGACTGAAACTGCACGTATGTGTGGAACACTCAGTCTTAAAATTTTATGTACAGTATGTATGTTTTATGTAGATGGGGTAATTTAGTATCAAAATTTATCCGCCCTCTCCTATATCTGAGTTTCCAGCCTTATAAGGGCCCCGGCCAAGGAGGCTGTAGAAATTTTTTTGTCATTCAAGGCGCATTTTAATACTATGATAAGAAACTCTACATGGGGTCACAAACCCATGATGTGCCAATTTAATTTTATTTTTTTATTTTTTTACATGTTTTTTTATTTTTATTATTATTATGATTTGTAGGGTATCCTCTACCCAACCTTAGCCATTTTTGGCTGTCTCTTATCCTGTACTACTTTTCCTACTTTGGGGGCGGGAGGCTAGGAATACTCCTCCTCTTGTACAATTCACCTACTAGACGAGATAGACAAAGGGGCGAGGGAACGCGAGAGTGGTCCCGGACCCTAAGAATTGTAACTTTAAATTTTGTTTCTGTTTAGGCTCTGTCTCGAGTCGGCCACCCCCAACTATGGGATATATGCCTGAGTATACACACACACACATATTATACATACATGCTCAAGAGGGGTAATCCACAACAGTATTATCCGACACCTTCACTCTTCCTTATGTGGTGGATAATATGGGCTGTACTCTACATAACATGACGATGCTAATTCTTACGATGTATGATTGTATGTATGTATGTATATACTCAAGCCCAATCCCCACTTTTCCTTTTTTTTTTGGAGGGGGGGGGGGGGTGGCTCAAGACAGCCCGAATAGGGACAACACAACAGAAAACAATGAACACACAAAAACAAAATACAAATTCACACACATCTAGGTCATCCAGGAGAAAACCCAGAGACCAGGGTCACCAAGTCCAGCACTCCCCCGACCACCCGGAGAGATTCCAATCTCAGCAGGCAGACATGCAGCGAAGCCCTATCACCACAATTCCAGCCGCACCCTTCATATAAACAGTCTCCCCGGGCCAGGCGCCTGATGGACTATTATCTAGTCCAACTTGTGCCCGACCCCTTCCCCCAAATTACCATGTGTTCACTCATCTATTCACAAGCATTCTCCATTCATTCCTGTTTATTACCACTTCCCTTGCCTGATCTATAGTCATTCCTCTATCATCCAAAGCTTGTCTTACACAGTCTCTCCATCTCAATGGGGGTCTTCCTCCCTTCTATCTCCCCTTGTATCTGACTCTACATATTCTCTTTGTAAGCCTTTCATCTTCCATTCGTTCAACATGACCATACCAGCTCAGCACCCATCTGTCCACTCTGGCTGACAAATGTTCCTGTTGCCCCACTCTCCTACATATCTCTTCATTCCTCAATCTGTCTCTACGAGTAACTCCACACATACTCCTCAAGCAGCTCATCTCCATCACATCCAGCTTTCTTCTCTTCTTTTCCTTCATAGCCCATGTCTCAGCCCCATACATCACTGTTGGCACAACAATTCCTTGATACATTGCACTTTTTACTTTCATTCCGAGATTTCTCACCTTCCACATACTGTACTTCCCATTGCTCTGAAAACCTTCCTTCCTTCACACACTCTGTTTTACCTCCATTTCCATACCTCCACTCCTGCTTATCGTTCCTCCTAGATATTTAAAACACTCTACTTGTTCCAATATTTTCCCATTCAGCCTCGCATCTAGATTCACCCTACGATCACATATTACACACCATTACTTTACTTTTATTGACGTTCACCTTCAGTTTCCTCCTCCCACAAACCACACCAAACTCTTTGACTACCCGTTGCAGTTTCTCTTCAGAATCCGCCACCAACGCTGTGTAATCAGCGAACAGCAACTGATTCAACTCCCAATCTCTACCATTCATTCCTACTAAACCCAATCCACTTCCCATAGTTCTCATTTTCACCTCCCTCACCACACCATCCATAAATATATTAAACAGCCAATACAATAGTGATAGCAACAAAAATTATAATACAAGAGGGTAAAATTTTAATATTTTTCTTTTAATTAGAAATAGAGTCTGGCAAATAAAAAGCAAATCGTGGAATAATAGAACACAATTTACTGAAATTAAAATGGGTAGAAAGTGTTTTTAAATTTCTATACAGTATTTATCAATAAAAGTAAAGTGATCGTGTGTAATAGAGGTGCTCGTAGGGTGAATCTAGAGGTGCGGCTGGATGGGGAAATACTGGAACAAGTAGTGTTTTAAATATCTGGGAGGAGTGATAAGCAAGGACACAAGTGTGGAAATGGAGGTAAAACAGAGAGTATATGAAGGAAAGAAAGTTTTCGGAGCAATGGGAAATATTTGGAAGGTGAGAAATCTCGGAATGAAAGCTAAAAGTGCAATGTATCAAGGGATAGTTGTACCAACAGTGATGTATGGGGCTGAGATATGGGCTCTTGAAGGCAAAAGAGAGAAGAAAGCTGGAGGTGATGGGGATGAGTTGCTTGAGTATACGTGGAGTGATTCATAGAGACAGATTGAGGAATGAAATGGTACGTAGGAGAATGGGACAGCAGGAACCTTTGTCGGCCAGAGTGGACAGAAGGGTGCTGTGCTGGTATGGACATGTTGAGCGAATGGGAGATGAAAGGCTTACAAAGAGAATATAGGAGTCAGAAACAAGGGGAGGTAGAGGAGTAGGAAGACCTCCGTTGAGATAGAGAAATTGTATAGTACAAGCGTTGGAAGATAGAGAGATGACTGTAGAACAGGCAAGAGAAGTGGTAATAAATAGGAATGAATGGAGAATGCTTGTGAATAGATTAAAATGTAAAACTTGCAAACTAAACAAACCAAAATTGGGACAAGGACAATATAAAGTCAAATTAAATTATCAAAATCGCTATGTGGAAACAACGCTTACTAAAATGAAAATTATTAAATAAAAGAACACAATCCACCACATAGGGTGTACATTACTACATGAGCAAGTTAATCTGTTTCCCAAGCAAACTAATCGCACATATAACAACGCACTATTGTCACGTTAAAGGAATTAGTCAAGTTTGGGAAGTCCGGGACGTTCTGGTAAATTTTTACTAAACTCTGCATGAATAAAGAAACTACATGTTAAATGTAAAAATATTATTTAAAATCAAATTTGCAACATGACAAGACATTAACAATAGTAAAAAATACAAATATTGATAAGATATCTATACTATTACAAAATAATATATAAAATATATAAAATAATATATAAAATACATGAAAATAGATGAGAGATAATGCAGTCGTTGGGAGAGGTGGTCGGACGCCAGTTGGACTAGATAATAGTCCGTCAGGCGCCTGGCCCGGGGAGCTGGTATATATGAAGGGTCATGCCTGGATGTGAGGTGGGCGGGCATTTTGGTTTGCTCCGCTGCTTGTCTGCCTGCTGAGACCGGAACCTCTCCGGGAGGTCTGGGGTCTGGGACCTGGGGTGTGCTGGAGGCCCCTAGTGATCCTTGGTCTCTGGGTCTTCTCCTGGGCGACCTAGATGTGTGTGAATGTATATTTTGTTTTTATGTTGTGTTGTGTTGTCCCTGTTCAGACTCTGTCTTGAGTCGGCACACCCAAGCTATGGGGTATGTGCCTGTGTATATACATACATACATTTATAAATGAGAAGTTAGTGACCTAAACTAATAGATCGGCACTGCATTGTACATTAATCTTAACTACAATACCTTGAATACATTATACAGTATACAGATTACATATAATTCACATGCTTATGAACTTTACAGTAGTGTATATTATATTTTGAGATTGTACCACTAAAAAAAAAAAAATGTCACTAACCCTCTTCCAAAATGTCAAAGAAGAGTTCCTTATTCTTGCCAAAAGCTGTAAGCTTTACAGACTCAAATGGAACACCCATATGAAGATCTAGAGTTTGTTGTGATCTTGTGCGTTCAACTCGAATCCAAGTTCTCTTAAACCTGAAAATATTGTGCCAATTCAGCTTTGTATCACAAAAAAAAAAAAAAAAAAAAAATCAAAATATTTACAGAGATAAAAGTTGACAGAGTTGACATGCAAAGTACTTTGCTGAATATAATTTACTAGCTTATAAAAAAAAAAATAACTTGACATACATAGATTACACATACACATCAATCATACACACCACAGAAAACAACTGTCAAATTAGGGGAATACTCGTCAGCTGGTAGAAGCGGGGAAAGCACTCCAGTTAAATAATATCTTTATTAGCAACTCAATGTAATGCTATTTATTGGAAAAGTACCAATATTACTTCTTAAATTTGTACAAACTACAAATGCAAATTGAGAGCACGATCGCCCCGAAATACAGTATAAAATTCTAATAAAGTGAAAACGATACAGACCTTCATGAATAATATCAAGAAAGAGTTGCTTCTGCTTGCCAAATGCAGTGATAGTGACATTCTCCCAGGGTGTGCCATGTTGAAGGTCAAGAGTTTGCTGTTCCCGCGCTCGCTCTACCTTTAGCCAAGTTCCACCATACCTGACGAATTATATCAAAGTCACACCTCAATATTGTATATGCAATCAAGAAAACAATCATCTCTACCCTTAAGTCTGTTTGTTTTATATATAATTAATGTGACTGGGGCAATGTTCATGATGCTACTGGTTTGTTCATAGCTTAAAGTTACTTTACACATTTAAATGTTTCACAGTAAACTTATGATAAGAATTAATGGTTGTACAAATCATAAGGGTAAAGACATTTTGATTTTGATTTTTTTTCAAATCAATAATCTATCCAGCACATTTTGATATACCTTCCACCGTATTATTTTAACCTTACATCTTTTCATATCAATCTTTTTACGTTAATTGGTTCACACACAAGCATTCATACATCCAGTATTTTGCTGTTCCATGAAAAGCATGATAAATGACAAACAATAATTAAATATATATACTGTACTATATGTTGTAGATCTACCTCGTATCTTCACCATACAAAAAGCTTGAAACCTGTTTGAATATAGGAACTAGGGATGGGTGCTGGAATAAATACTGTACTTGTGTGGAGACCTAATTCATAGGATAAAAACATTCCTATATTTGCTCCATCAAAGACAAATCAAGATCTAGGAATCTTGACCTGCCTCTTTATTTTTGTATTATGATGGTAATGGCTATCTCTTCTAGAGAATTGGGTTATTCATTATGTTAGCATTTTACTACTTGCTTCATACATAATACTACAGTGGTATTGAATTACCGGGTACTTTGAAATATTTCAATGATTCTCACTGATATTGAGATTTCTCTGACCTTGCTGTCTATGGCACACAGCTCTAGCCTTTGTTGGGGTCTGACAACTTTTAGACTGCAGTTCAATAGGTATTGTGTGAGAGAAACAGAACTTGAAGTTCAATGTGGTATAGAGTACGATTATGGTCTTTGGGAGGGATACAGCCACAGAGCGTGAGATTATTTTGAATGGTCAGGTAATGGAAAGTGTAATCTCATTTAAGTATTTGGGCAGACTGATGAGTAAAGATGGGAGTTTAAAGGATGAAGTGGGTACAGCAGGGAAGGAGAGTAGACGGAAAGCTGAAAGCAGTGCCATGGAATAGGGCGGTGAGCATGAAAGTATAGAGGACATTGCATGATAATATGGTAATCTAGACATTGACATATGGGAGTAAGCATGGACATGATTGAAGAGTGAGAGGGGTGGAAATTAGTTACTGTACTTGAGAAGTGCATGTGGAGCCACATGGAGAGATAGACAAGCGAATGAGGAAGTAAGCGAGCGATGTGGTGTGGCTGTGGATGAGCTGGAGAGTGTGAAGAGGAACACCTTGAGGTGGTTGAGTCATGATAAGTGTATAGAGAGTGGAAGAATGAGAAAGAGTGCATGAGAGTGAGGTGGAAAGGCAGAGGGTGAGGTAGACTGAGAGTGAGACAAAGGGATGGAGTTGCATGGTGATTTATTCGTGGCCAACCTCTCGGGGATCAAGGCGTCTAGCAATAGAGAAGATAGTTCATACATATAGAATGTAATGCAGTTTTCCAGACTTAATGCCAGTTGAGGCTTTGAGGTACTGCTTTTGGCTATCTTCTATCTCTTAATACATATACTGTACTGTATATCAATGCTATACAGTACAAGTAAAGAACATTCTTCAAATATACAGTACAGTATATAGGCCTTGTGGCCTTGGCCTTGCTCAGGACCTTGGGGCTGTTCGGCCAGGCAGCCTGGGGAACAACAACAACAACAACAGTATATAGGCTATGTAGCAAGGTACAGTAGTGAGCACTAATAAAATTAAATTCGTTTGAATCTTTTAAAATATAACCACCAAGTTCTGAAGAATTTAGGATAAAATGAAGCATTATCATTTGTGTTCGATATTGATTCATCTGGGTGCCATACACACTTACCAGTATGATAATCCAAGTCCACACACAAGCACACAAACACTGTGAAATATATGTCACTAAAACAGTATCCAGTTTATGACCTACATCAATTGCAACATCTAATGACCCCCCCCCCTCTTGATGCATACCAGAAAAAATGCTCGCCCACGCTAGGAATGAAGTCATGGCGGGTGGTGATCTTGCCCGTCTCAAGCTGCTGGAACTTGGTCTCGACACTGAGGTGCTGGGTCTTGCGGGCCCCTTTCAGTGTGATCCACTGAAGCAGCCACTGGTAGGACTTGTCTCGGCAGGGGACTTCTAGTGTTGTCATGTAGTGCCGACGGAACAATATCAAACCCAGCTGTGTGAGAAGTGCAGGTATACAAGATAATGTCCTGCGGAAAAATTAGAGTGTTTAACGACTCTACAATAACCAAAAAGAGGTAAACTTCTTATTTGGAAGTAACCTCTGAGTATATAACATAGTGCTTATACATCGTATATCTCATCCGCTTTCAGAGCGACGATGATTTATCGGTACAGTACAGTACAGTACAGTACCACTTCTGTGTTCAAAGCAATGTCTTCTAGAGTACAGTATACACATAAATCACTATTAGGAATGTTATACACATCCCAAGACCACTATTTTTAACATAGATTAGAAAATATGTCGGGTTAGAATAAAATATAAATTTAGCCAATACAGCTAGTACAAGGGGAGTATGATCTGCAATTAATTTCAGGAATTTCTTGTTTTAAATATAATTCTTGCGGTGTTCTGGTTACAAGGTGAAACACAATGTTGGCAATATTATCATCAGACAAGAAGGAAGAAAATGCCTATGAACTAGAAAAATTTATCAAGAAAAGGAAATTGTAATATCCTTCATGAACAGAATATTTTCTGTGGCGCCGGTAGCTATATTCGTTTTCAGCGACTCAGAGAAAATAAGAGCCCACCAACTGTATTTGTCAATAATTCCAGCTGACTGGCTCTTGTCACCATGTCCAATGTCTTGTAGTACTGTAATTATACTGTATATTCTTAACAAAGTACAGTATTAAATAATCACGGTCACACAAGTCAATCAGGTGGAACTATTGTCATACAAGTATTATGACCATAAAAGTTAACCCTTTTAATATTTTCTTTGAAAATGAAGATCCCAAGAAAACATACTGTACAGCTGACTAAATTTCTTATGTCAAATTATTGTCGGTTTGCTTACCCTATCATTAGTTCATTACTAAATGTGGAATATGTTGCATACATATACAGTATACAGTATATTAATTATTTGAAAGCCTCCCTAACAATAAGAAAAAACTAGTTACATAGTTACTGGAAGTCATTATTTGTATTGAAATACATTATGCTGCGAGATCATTTGGGGGGCTGACTGTTTGAGGTCAAACAATGACCCTCTTGGAATATCCTTTCTGCCTGAGGTGAGGATATGGTGAGTACATACATACCGTACATACTGTACATAATTTAAAGACCGAGTACTCTACACGAAGTGCGATTCCAGCCTCACATTCATATGGCGGCGCTCCAGGCAGAGCAGTTCAGAGCAGCCTCATTTGTCAGGATTTTTTAATTCAAGTGCAGATCACATAGTCTGATCTCACGTCTTTCTTGGTCTACCCCATGGTGCAGCTCCATCCTAATTAATTTTTGATCTTTTCACCCAACTTAGTTCATCTATCCTTTCCTCATGCCCAAACCATCCAAGCCTGCTTGTACGTATCTCATCACTGATACTCTTGATACCTAACTCTTTCCTCAGCTCTATACTAGATATTCTATCTTGCAGTTTAGCCCCACACATCCATCTTACCATTCCTATCTTGTTACGTTCCATTCTGATATCTACTTTGACAGGCCCCATTTCTGGAACACACATCATTGCACTTCTAATACATGAAGTGTACACCTTTCATTTCAAGGGGAGAGGAGTCTTCTCATGGTTAAAATTGGAATAAGTTCTCTGAACTTTCCCCAGACACATCTAATTCTGGTGATAGTGGCGGCCTCGGCCCCACCTCCGGCAGAGATGGTATCTTCCAAGTAGAAAAACTTGTCCACCATCTCCAGCAACTCATTGCCAGTTTCACACTCTTGAACCGGTCATTCAACACGTGCTCACCTTTGCATACTATAAAGTCAGGTCTCGATACATACGCTTTTTTTATACACAGATTCGTTTGGACAAAGTAACCCCAAAAGTTCCAAAGTCGGCCACAACACGGAAACACTCAGGACTATACACAGGTGGCGGGCCAAGCCAAGATATATATAAGTGATTAGGAATGTTATTTATGGACCAATGTCTGCCTGTCTATCAATCTAATGCATCTATCTCCCTTATGCATAAATATAAATACTGTATGTCTTATTTTTGATTTATTTTTTAAATCTATGAATCATTTCTAAGATGGAATTAAAAAAACTAATATCCTTTCAGCACACAAATAATACAAAAAAAAAGTTAATACAAATTTATCCTTTATCTTTTCAGAAACTTAATTCCGTCTCATATATGTTCGCAGTTTATCGATCACTTGGAACTAGCAACTCACTCTCTATCTATCAATCTATCTAATGCATCTATCTATCTCCCTTATTCATCAACATAACTATGTCTTGTTTGGTCTTTTTGTAATCTATGAATCATTTATAATGCGATGGAATTGAAAAATATAATATCCTTCCAGCACATAGATAAACAAGAAATGAGGTCAACAAAAGATGTTCCCCCCATCTTCTCCAGATACACTGAGCTAATTGGTGTAACCCTCCGACCGTCAGATTTGCCTTTTTTTTTTTTCATGGTATATTTTCAGCTTGAAAGTGTCTAAACAAAATTATGGGGAAATATTTTAACATGTTTTTAATTGACATTTGTGTAATTTTTCCTGATTGTGAGCGGCGGGGATATCTACCGAACGTCAACAAATCTATCCACACAAAAAGGTCAGTAACAGGTACAAAACAGTTCTTATTGATGCTAAATATATTCTATGTTATGTGATATAATGATGTTGGTGATATAATGTGATATAAGTCGGCTGAAGGAAGGCAAAAAGGGTTAAAAGGGCCATAAAGGGGGACTTTGGGAAAGTGGCTGGAACGAATTGATTAATTCCCATAAGGCCTATTATTTCTAAAACATGTTTTGATATAAACGGTACATACAGTACACAGTACAAATTAACCGCATATATCGAGACCTGACTGTACATACACATTTTTCAACTTCAGACTTCTTCCTCGGCAGAGGTCCTTTTATTCTAGTACAGTACAGCGTTTCTTCCCACCCATTTTCTGCATACTTGGGAATACACCACGTTTTTCTACATTTCCACGAATCAGGAGGTCAGAAGTGTGTGAAGCCTTGAAAAGAGTGAAGATTGGGAGAGCATTAGGAATAGATGGTGTGTGTGGGGAAATGCTGAGGTATGGTGGTGAAATAGTGATTGAAGGGGTATGGACAATGTGTAAACTCCCATAGGAGAAGGGAAGTGCGCCTGGTGACTGGAAGACAGGCATAATAGTCCCTCTGTATAAGGGTAAAGAGGAGAGAGCCTAGAGAGGAGTATGTGGTAATCACCGGGGGATATCTCTTCTAAGCGTAGTAGGGAAAATGTACAGTAGGGTAGTGATCGAGAAAGTAAGAGCGAGAACGGAGAAATGGGTAGGTGAGGAGCAGGGCGGGTTTAGGAAGGGAAGAGGGTGTGTAGACCGGATTTTTGCTTTGAAAAGTTTTGTGGAGAAATATCTGGAGAAGAGACAGAAGTTGTATGCTGCCAATATGGACTTGGAGAAGAAGGCCTACAACAGAGTTATTTAATGTTACTGCAGTTCCCCAGACTGTCTGTCCGAACAGTCCCAAGTCCAGTAGACCGAAGCCGCTCCAGATGCTCGGGCCCCCGAAGGGGCCAGAGGGAGAGATGAAATCTGTCTCTGAGAGGGCAGCGGGGGAGGGGGCCATCAGGCCACGGGCTTGCACCCCCAGGCCAATGCCCCTACTGTCCGCAACCCCCCTTGCAACCCCATCTACCTACCTAAGGTTACCTAAGGTTGTCTGTTGCCACTCTCCTAGCAGCACCGAGGAGCGCGTCGCCCAATTGGGCGATCTCGCCAGCACCTAGAAGGAATAGTTATTGTTGTTGTTGTTGCTGTTCCCCAGGCTGTCTGACCGAGCAGCCCCAAGGTCCCGAGCAAGGCCAAGGCCATAGCCGAGCGCCCCCACAAAACCCTCCCTGCTTACTATTAATAAAGCCCAGGTGACCGAAGTCATTTCAAGGCGGGGAGCTGAGGAGGGTGCGGAAACGCCCGGGAAACCAAAGCCCCACCCAAGGCCCTGTGCCCCTCAGCAATTATGAAGGGAAAGTACAGTAAAAGAGACAGACAGAAACGGCTAAGGTTGGCTAGAGGATGCCAAACTTCACTCTGGATAGGACCAGCCCTCACCCACCTACGACAGTACAAAGTACAAAGGAGTACAAAGGAAATCAAGCAACAACAGGTCTAGTGACCCTTCTAGGTTGCTTGTCCTCCAAAACACTGAGGATCAAGTGACCAAACAGTGGTTTAGAGTGGGTAAGGGAACATTGGAAAGGGAACTACTGCCCTGCCACTAACGTGGCAGGACTAGGAAGTTAGTAGGGGACATATGGGTTAGTAACTGAGGGGAGGATAAAGTTATTCATTTACAAACGCAGTCAGTCGCGGGTTTGATGCGAGATATTTGTCTAGGCGGAATTTAAATGAATCAACGGTGCTGCAGTCTATAACGTCTCGGGGAAGCCCATTCCACAAGTTGACAACTCGATTGAAGAAGAAATTCTTAGATTCGTGCGAGTTAAAAGATTTACCAATAATTTTGCAACCGTTTCCCCGCGTGTAATTAGATTGGTCGATAGTGAAGTACTTACTACAGTTCATATTGTCGATGCCTTTGATGATTTTGAACACTTGAATTAAGTCACCTCTTAATCTGCGCTGGGTTAAAGGAAATAGATTTAATTCTCTAAGACGCTCTTCGTATGGTTTGTTCTTTAGGCTAGGTATCATTTTGGTAACTCTACGTTGAACTCGTTCTAGCTTGTTTATATCTTTTTGGTAATAAGGGCACCAGGATTGAACGCAGTATTCCAGAAGAGGGCGGACTAAGGAATTGTAAAGGGTTAGGATAACTTCTTTGGATTTATGCTCAAATGACCTGCCTATAAAGCCAATTATTTTGTTTGCCTTCTTAACAACTTCTGAACATTGTTGACTCGGTTTTAGGTTACTCGATATTGTTACTCCCAGATCAGTTTCTCTGTTTACATTCTTAAGCTGAGTGCCATTCATCGAATAGTTTGCTTTCTCATTTAGGTATCCGACATGTAGTACTTTACATTTATCCGCATTGAAACTCATTTGCCAAATTTGGGCCCAACATGACAATTTATCTAGATTGTGTTGCATATCGTCGACTTGTTCTTTTGAGAGTACGCTATTTGCAATTTTTGTATCGTCAGCAAATTTTGAGATTGTGCAGGTGAGACCCTCATCTATGTCGTTGATGTAAATTAGAAAGAGAATTGGTCCTAGTACCGATCCCTGGGGTACCCCGCTACTTACATTGGTCCATTTAGATGCCTTACCGTTTATGACTACCCTTTGCTTTCTGTTGCTGAGCCAATTTTCTATCCATTTCAACACACCGTCTTGTATTCCATGCGCTTTTAGTTTTAGCAGTAAACGTTTGTGGGGAACTTTGTCAAAGGCCTTTTGAAAATCAAGGTATATAATATCTACAGCTTTACTCTCATCGTAGAGGTTGAGGATATCGTGGAAGAAGTCTAAGAGGTTTGTTAAACAGGAACGTTTTTTACGAAAGCCGTGTTGAGTATCTTTAAGTATGTTATTTTCCTCTAAGTGATTTACGAGTCTGTCTCGTATGACCGTTTCTAGCATTTTACATACAACTGAGGTTAAGCTAATTGGACGATAGTTACTGGGTAGGGATTTGCTGCCTTTTTTGAATATCGGTGTTACGTTGGCTAGCTTCCACTGATCAGGCATAGTTCCAGACTGCAAGGATTTATTGAATAGTAATGTCAGTGGTTTGGAGAGCTCATTCTTAGCTTCCTTTAGAACTCTAGGCGAGATTGTATCAGGTCCTGGCGTTTTATTTACCTTGAGTTTATCTAAACAATTCAATACTTCTCTCTCTGTAACGGTGATATTGCTTAGAACATCTGAATTATCAATCTGAATCGGCGATGGTGTAGGGATATCACTGAGGTCTTCTGTTGTAAAAACTGATGCAAAGAAGGTATTGAGGGCATTACTCATTTGTACTTCGTCTTTGGTGTATTCTCCTTTTTCATCGACTAACGGTCCAACAGTTGAAGTAACTACTTTTTTCTTTCTGATATAACTATAGAATTCTTTCGGGTTTGTTTTACTTTGATCCGCAATATGTAACTCTAAGGTATTTTTACTTTGCTTAATTAACTTTTTGGCTTTGCGTCGTAGCTCTACAAATTTCACCCGTTCTTCGTCATTTTGTGAGGATTTTAATCTATCATTAGCAATTTTTTTAGCAAGCAGGCAGTTTGAAATATCTTTATTCCACCATTTGGGCTTATTATTATGGCCTGGACGCCGTATTTTCGATGGTATGCAGTCTTGCACTGCTTTTAGGTAAGTGGTTTCGAATAACTTCCAAGATGTATTTATGTCGTTATTGTTAATTAAAAAGCTCCAGTCAGTTTCTTTAAACATAGCTCTAAGTTTATGGAAGTTTGCTTTCTTGAAATTAGGGACTTTTTCGATGCTACTATTTGGTTCGTTACTAGTAAACTTTAAAGTGAAAGTTATCGTACGATGGTCGCTGTTACTGAATTCATCACCAACATTCAAATTCTCTATCAATTCTTCTTTTGTTGCAAGTACAATGTCAAGAACGTTATTACCACGGGTCGGCATTCGAACAAATTGATAAAGCGAACTCTCTTGCAAGTTCGTATACAAGTCATGTCCGGAGTGTGAAGTAAGAGTATCGCCCCACTTGGTCACAGGTAAATTAAAGTCGCCAAAAATTACGGTATCTTGTGAGTTACTTACATCTGCAATTTGTTCGTAAATTTCTCGGTCAGTTTGCACTGATTGAGCTGGAGGTCTGTATATTAACGCAAGTATTATTTTTGTACCTTTATTATTCTTTATTAGCACAAAAGATGTGTCGACGTTCACAATTTGAGGTTTTGACACGAGGGTCGGGTTAAGACTTTCTTTGATATAAAATAAAACGCCACCTCCATTTTTATTTATTCGGCTGTTCTCAAACATTACATAACCGGGAAGTGAATACTCTGCTAAAAAGTCTCTATCTTGTGTATTGAGCCAAGATTCTGTTATGCCAATCACATCATAATTTTCTGTAAACACTAGTTCCTCTAAATCTGAAAATTTATTGCGTATGCTACGAGCGTTTGCATAGAAAACATTCAAAGTTTTGGATTTGGGATTCAAGGAACGGTCTTTATTCAAATTATTGGTTCTGGTCGGATCTACATTTACATTCATGGCTGTCCTCGGTCCTCGGTCGTTATCCCTGACGGTTTTGAATTTGGGTCGTGTTGGTGGAGCTTTATCCAAATTCGCGGTTCTTGACGGATTAGTATTTAATTCCTTTGTAGATTGCCGTCCTCGCTGTCTTCGGTCCTCCTTCCTGGTTGTCCTGTGCTGAGTCGATTTCTTCTCCGAAAATCCTTCACCGCATCGTTGAGAAGACGCCCAAAACGCGCTGCTCCCACCTGGTTCAGATGAACTCCATCGTCCGAAAACAAATAGTCATCGTAGTAGAAATTGTCCCAGGTGTCGACGAATCCCACGTTCTCCTTCCTGCAGAGGTTTGCTCGACAACGATTTGTGCTGGTGGCTATGTTGTAAAATCGGCTCTCTACACCGAGCCGGGGGACGATTCCTGAGACGATGATCCTTGATGACTTCTCCTTAAACGACTTGATCAGCTGCTGGTACTTTAAAAGCAAATCTTCCGACCGGGTTCGCTGTACATCGTTGGATCCAACGTGGATGACGTACATTGTATTAGCTGGGGCCAGCTTTGATACTTCGTCAACTGCTGCAACTACGTCATCCACACCACCACCAGGGATACAAAAACGCTTCCTGGTCTTAGGTGCCCTGGCGCAAAACTCTGTGAGCTGACCACGTATCATCGAGTCTCCCACGAGCCGGACTTCTTCTATTTCCTCTTCGTCATCTGAGTCTGCGAGTATCTGGAAACGGTTTTGACACTCGGTAATCGGTATGTGTTTCCTGGTCTTGGGGCAAACGTTGTTCCTCACGACACGGAAGTTGTCTTGAGGGGGAAGAGAGTCGCTATTTGTATCTTGAGTATCGGAAACATCAGCTGAAATGGCTACTGTAGGCGTTGAATTGTTGGCAGTTGACGTTGGGGCGTTGGTGGCTGCTGGAGTTGCGGTGACAATTGAAGTTTGTGGCACTCCAACGTTGAGTGTTACAAACTCTTGGAGTGATTCCAGCTTCATGGTGAGGATGTTGATCTTGTTGTAGGCTTCATCTAATTTCACTGTAAAATTCTCTCGTTGCTGGCAGAGCCGGCAGACTTGAAGATCGATAGTAGCAAACATGGACTCACCAAACCTACCGGCGCAGTTCGCACAAGCGCGAGGCATGGTGACAGTCACTTTCTTCAGATCACTTCACTCACTTAAAAAACAATTCACTCACTTTACAACACTTCACTCACTTTAAAAACACTTCAATCACTTCAACCGAAAACAAATATGCTGAAATACGCAGAAATAGGTTATCAGGGGTGATAGCCTAACCGAAAACAAAAATGTTGAGATACGCAGAATTAGGCTTCCAGGGGCGATAGCCTAACCAAAAGTTTTTTTTAAAAATTGAAATACGCAATAATAGGCTACCAGCGTTGAATAGCCTAACCGAATATAATAAAATTGAAATTCGCAGAAATAGGCTACCAGGTGTGATAACCTAACCTTAAACAAATATATGTATAACAGAATATGTAACTAAATATACAATTCACCAAATAGAGATTATATAAAAATAAAGTGTGACCGCACACAAGGGGTTAATATACTGTGTCAACAGATGACCCTGGTGTCACTGTAGCCTAGTAAAGCAGTAGCCTACTCTTTTTAGATAAAAAAGTGTATCAGTCAAAGGTTATTACAAGATCGTGCAAGCAACAACTAAAATTACAGATATATATAGCTACAGTAGGATACTAAATACAATATCTACAAGAGTTAATAATAAAACAGATTGGCTGGCAGAGTTGATAGAGAAGGTCTGTGGAAAGTATTGAGAATATTCGGAGTAGCTGGAAAGTTGCTGAAAACGGTGAAGAGCATGTATGAGGGTGCAAAGGCAGCAGTACGTGTGGAGACTGAGCAGAGCGAGTTCTTTGATCTGAATGTTGGGTTAAAGCAAGGGTGTGTGATGTCCCCATGGTCGTTAAATATATACTGTATATGGATGGAGTCATGAAAGAAATACAAGGAAGAGCAGTGGATTTTGGTGTACCGCTGATACGGGCAGGAATTATGTGGAAGTTGCCTGTACTGCTGTTTGCTGACGATACAGTTCTGATAAGCGATAGTGAATGGGAATTGCAAGGTCTGGTAAATATGTTTGGAACAGTGTGTGAAAAACGGAATCACAGAGTGAGAGGCGAGGTTGAACAGTCATTTTTTTTTTTTTTTTTTTTTTTTTTCTATATTACAACTACAGTACTGTACTCCCACTCGGGCATAGGCTGAGAGCCTTTACACTACACCGCTGAACAAGGTGAGGCCCGTGAGGTCTTGTTCCAGTCTAGGGAGTGAGACATGCGAAGCACCCCGGCTCGAAGCAACCCCATCTTCTGAAGCTGCTCCGCCTCCGCGCTTCATCTCATCCCCCACACTCGGACCCTCACTCTCAGAACGCCACCTATTGAGCAATGAACTCACTAGGCATTGCCCCCCTGTCACATTTTTTGAATATGGGAATATTCATACAATGCTATTTAATTAGGGAACAATGAGGGTATTTTGTTGGCATTTCGGTGTGCTGTGGTAATGCACTGAAACTAGGTACAGCACAAATTCCATCCCAATAATATCTTCCCATTGACATATTGGGATTCGAACCCGGATCCATTGGATGACCAGTCCAGTGGCAAGACCACTCTGCCACACCTCCCCTATATGTCAGCTCATTTAAGTACTTGGCCAGCGTGTTGAGTAAAGATGGGAGTATGGAGGAAGAAGTGCGGGGGAAGGTGCAACAGGGGAAGAGGGTTGTAGGAATGCTGAAGGCAGTAACAAGAAATAGGGTGGTCAGCATGGAAGTAAAGAAGTCCTTGCATGATAGTGTGGTAATCCCGACATTGACGTACAAGAGTGAAGCATGGATGTTGTTGGAGAGACACAAACCAAGAGTGAAAGGGGTGGAAATGAGTTACTTGAGAAGTGCATGCGGAGTTAATAATGGAGGGATAGACAGATGAATGGGGAAGTATGTGAACGGTGTGGTGTGGATGTAAATGTTCTGGAAAGTGTGAAAAAGAACACCTTGAGACGATTTGGCCATGTGGAACATATGGGAAGCGAGAGAATAACTAGGAGAGTGTACAAGAGTGAAGTGGAGGGACAGAGAGGGATAGGTAGACCGAGAGAGGTGGAAGGATGGAGTTAAGAAGTATATGCGTATAAGCGGTGTTGGATGGGAGGAGGGGCATCAACTGACTGGGGACAGAGGTGCATGGGGGCAATTCATTTGTGGCCACCCCTTCGGCCTTCGGGGACCATAGCGTTTGGCAATAGATAGATGGTATTCTATACCCTATTCGAAGTAAGTAGGCCGAAACTCTTGACCACTAACCTCTAAACGAGTAAACGACTAGTGTAATCCAGCTAATTTGGGAAGAGTAAGCCAGGGAATAGTTGTGGATATTTACAGTTAATTTGCTCAAGCCCTTTTTGAGTTACAAAGGTTAGGGTTCACATATCTGGCCTACATTACCTACAGTATTTGGAACGGGGTATAATATAATGTAGACAATTGACAATATAGAATTAAGAGGATAAAGCTATTATCACATAAGCACTTTTTTCTGTATTTTATTTTATTTTTTATTTTTGTCTGACGGTTTCTAAATTGAAGTTGTGATTAGATTTCAGTTACCGGTACCTAAAATAATCTATCTTAGTTTAGTTTCTGATACCAGTGCAAAAGATCCCAGAAATGTTTCCAGAAAAATATGTTGGCCATTGAATAATGATAATAGCTTTGAATGATAACCCCTTAACTCACCATATAACCCTTCCTCAGTACAGCAGCCCCAGCACCAACCCCAAACAGTCCAAAACCAGCACTGAAGTACGGGTTGTCCGACAATGAGGCCACCAGTTCCGTCACACCCATCTTGCACTAGTGATATTGACACCACACCATAAAAATCAGTTTCTATGCTACTATTGTAGCATCATAATCCTGTAATAAAAGGAAAGCATATTATTTATTATAATAATGTATAAGATAGGCCTTAGTTATTTTACCGTTACCAATAAGTTCAAGAACATAACTAATGATACTAAGATCATCAGTAATGGTCAGCGAAACTTAGCCTATATTCAGATTTACCGAATACTAAATTAGCCATTTCAACCAATTATAATTATTTTTCCCTGTACTTAGGGCATATATTTCTGATTCCTGTAGATATTTGAGTCCCTAATTGCAAGTAATTTGATATCCTATGATATCAAATTACTGGGCACCAAACCTAATTTTGAGAGTATTATTGGTCAATGTAATCATTTTAACCAATTGTCCAACAAATTTAAGACACAGCTCCCACTGCCGTGGGATACATGATGGGTATAGCCGGGTATATTTTTTGTTTTCAGAAACTAAAAGTGGTGTTTCTGTATATATTCTAAAAGAATATTATGGCAAAAGCCTATAAAACAGCAATATTGTACAGTACAGCAGAGCCGCGGAGGTCAAGTGGAGAGCACGCTAACGTGTGAATTTGCTTGACCTGGATTCGATCCCAGCCAAGGCGGACTATTTAGTGGGTGTGGTAGTACGTCCTAGCGTGTCTCACATGCTCGTACCCAGTCGGGGGACACCTTGACGACGCATACAGACAAATACACACACACAACAAAGCCATTCCAACAGTTTCTTCTATCTGTAACACCCTTTCTCTGCTATCTACACTTTCCCAGCTATATGGTCCTAATGTACTGTCTGATGGCGTAATGGAATTCCAAATGTAAGAGTATATGGCCCTATTACCACGAGAATATTAAAAAAAAAAAAACACAAGTCACGGAGGGCTTTGAAGCTCAGGAAAAATGAGGAGTTATTATTTCAACAACCTTTAATATTACATAAATACGGAAACTTGAATCAAGTTTTGTACTTACAAGGTGATATAATGACATAAAATACGATAAATGCGAGTCGATTCGGACTCGAGCGTCTCCTGTTCCTCAGTGTAAACACACTACCGCAGGCGGAACGCTAGATATACCCAAAACTACCCAAACATAACGTAGGCCAAATGATCGACCAGTTAGACCCAAAAGTAACCAAAACACAAAATGGAGGCAAAATTTGGCTCGGGTTTTCGTATGTTTCAAGGGGGCCTAAATAGGGATCCCGATGGATACACAATGGGCTATGGGGGGACTCCACCCCTCTCCTCCCTTGTAATTGTAATCATCAGCTATGTTGCCAGTAGGGGGCATTACCAAGAGCGAGATATGATAATCAAGTACAGAGAAGCATGGAAGGGCGGGATAGGGAGGATATAATCATTATGGATACAGGATTAACTAGAGGCCACAGCTACAAAGTAAAAAGGCCTACCTGCAAGAACGATATCAGGAAGTTTAGCTTCCCCTATAGATGTATTTACAAATGGAATAGGCTGGAGGAGGAGGTGGTAGGGGCAAGGAACATCCATATTTTCAAGATTTTTTTTTATGAAAGTAGACTGAGAGACGGGACAACACGAGCTTAGCTCAACTCCTGTAAACTACAATTAGGTAAATACAATTAGGTAAAGTACACTATGAACAATTGCTAAATGTAGAGTTTGAATGGGATAAAGAACAGCTTAGTATCAAAAAGCCAATATCTGGACCCCCTCCTTTGATAGCACCAGCAGTAGTGAGCGACGCAATCAATAAAATGAAGGACGGTAAAGCTCCAGGGTGCTCTGACATTGTCGCTGAGATGATAAAAGCCTCAGGGGAGACTGGTGTCAGCTTAGTCACTTAGATGATAAACACCATTATTAAAGATGAGGAAATCACCGAGGATTGGCACAAAAGTGTACAGTAATAGTAAATATATACAAAGAAAAAGGGGATGCGCTAGATAGAGGTAATTATAGGGGCCTGAAAATGCTTGACCAAATCATGAAGGTCTGTGAGAGTCTTTGAGGATTTGATCAGGCAAAGCATCTCCATTGATGATATGCAGTTTGGTTTTATGCCAGGACGTGGTACAACCGATGCTATCTTCATAGTCAGGCAGATACAGGAAAGATACTTACTAAAAGGCAGGGATCTTTACTTTGTGTTTGTAGACCTGGAGAAGGCCTTTGACAGGGTGCCTAGAGATGTTGTGCAGTGGGCTATGAGGAAATTTGGTGTGGAAGAGTGGCTGGTGCGTGTGATAATGAAGATGTATGAGGATTCGCGAACTGCGGTGAGGGTGAAAGGTGTACTGAGTGAGGAGTTCAAAGTCTGTGTTGGAGTTCATCAGGGTTCAGTGTTAAGCCCCCTC
Source organism: Paralithodes platypus (assembly GCA_032716605.1). Taxonomy (NCBI): domain Eukaryota; kingdom Metazoa; phylum Arthropoda; class Malacostraca; order Decapoda; family Lithodidae; genus Paralithodes; species Paralithodes platypus. The sequence continues at coordinate 3,931,197 of CM064483.1, forward strand.
CTCTTTATTATGGTCCTGGAGGCACTCTCGAGATTTTAGATCCGGACTCCCGTGGGAACTGTTTTATACAGACGATTGAATACTAATAGCTGACAATGTGCAAGATGCTGAGGCCAAATTCAGAAGATGGAGAGAGGGCATGGCGAACAAGGGTTTAAGAGTCAATATTAACAAAACCAAGGTTATGCATTGTAGATTGAGACAAGGCAATGTGGAAAAGAGCGGTGCATACCCACGTGAAGTGTGTAGGCGCTAACTCGATTCAGTGTAGCATCTGTCAATGTTGGGTGCACCATGGGAGTAAGCGTTGTAGTAGAATAAAAGGACCCCTGCCGAAGGATAAATCAGAAATTGAGAAATTTGAGTGCGTAGTGTGCAAAAGGCGAGCTTGTGTTAAATAATGAATTTTGGAAATGAGCCATTGGAGCTGGTGGACAAGTTTTGTTACCTAGGAGATACCATCTCTGCCGGCTGCCACTGTCGCTAGAATTAGTTACATAGTTACATAGCAGCGCCCAGCAATCCGCCAGCTGCTGCATCCTAGAGTTTTTCAGCGCTGAGCCTGGTGTCTCTCTCCTTCATTAAAGCTGGCAATAGATGAGTGATTGGTGATATGAGGATGTTGTGGCTCTAAGTAGAGCAGTGGGTCATCTTTCCACAATCTTCCCAGCTGACTCTTAAACTGGTTAACAGTCTCACTCGACACCACTGCTTCTGGCAGTCCATTCCAGTCATCCACCACCCTCTGGCTAAATACCTTTGTTCTTGCAAGACTCCTGCAAAATTTCTTCTGAAACTTCTGAGAGTGCCCCCTTGTTCGTACTTCCCTACTATGTTCAGCGAACTGCTGCCAATTCTGACCCTGAAAAGAATGCCTCTCCCCCTGAAGGGAAAGGCATATGCCTCATGTGTTAGAAGTGCAATGATGTATGCCTCGGAAACATGGGCCGTTAAAGTAGAGGATGTCAACAGAATGGAATGTAATGAGATGAGAATGGTGAGATGGATGTGTGGGGCCAGGCTGAAGGATAGAATAACAAATGATGAGCTGGCGAGACGTTTAGGTATAAAGAGTATTAGCGAGGAGATGAGTACAAGTAGACTGGGATGGTCTGGGCATGTGGAGAGAATGGATGAACAAAATAGGGTGAAAATATGCAGGTCTGTGATTGTGGAGGGAGCTGCACCAAGGGGTGGAACGAGGAAGACCTGGGATTAGACTATACGTGCCAAGCTCAAATCCAAAAACTTGACAAGTGAAGCACGCCGCCATTAGGACAAGAGACTGAAACTGCACGTATGTGTGGAGCACTCAGTCTTATTAAAATGTTATGTATGTATGTAAGTCACTATGTATGTCCTGTAGTACTGTACTTGTACTGTATACATCTCACATAAATAAAACCAAGGATTTACACAGTGGTTTAGGGCTAGGAAAGATAGGAAAAAAGTGGTGCATATCCATGCGCAGTATGTAGAAAAGGGGTGGGCGCGAACTCAATACAGTGTAGCGTTTGTCGCAGCTGGGTACATCACAGGAAGAAGCGCTGCACTAGAATAAAAGGACCTCTACCAAGGAAGAAGTCCGAAATTGAGAAATTTGTATGCATAGTATGCAAAGGCGAGCTTGCCTTTTTCCAGAGGATCTACTGTAAGAAATACTGTAAGAAACTTGTATTCAATGACCGGCTCGAGTGTCAATTCTGGCAACGAGGCACTGGAGATGGTGGACAAGTTTTGCTACTTGGGTGATGACTATCTCTGCCGGTGGTGGGGCTTAGGCCGCCACTACAGTATAGCCAGAATAAGATGGGGCTGGAGAAAGTTTAAAGAACTTTTGCCACTACACACCATGAGAAGACTCCCTCTCCCCTTGAAGGGAAAGGTATACGCTTCATGCGTTAGAAGCGCAATGATATATGCTTCAGAAACGTGGCCTGTCAAAGCAGATGATATCAACAGAATGGAACGCAATGAGATGAGAATGGTGAGATGGATGTGTGGTGCCAAACTGCAAGATAGGATATTAAGTGAGGAGCTAAGGAGAAGGTTAGGTATCAAGAGTATCAGTGATGTGATATGTACTAGCAGGCTTGGATGGTTTGATCATGTGGAGAGGATGGATGAACAAAGCTGGGTGAAAAGATGCAAGTCCATGAATGTGGAGGGAGCTGTACCTAGGGGTGGACCAAGACAGATGTGGGATCAGACTTTGCAGTCTGATCTTAAATCAAAGAACCTAACAAGTAGGGCAGCTCTTAACAAGTGGGGCAGCTCTTAACAGGGTTGCCTGGAACGCCGCCATTAAGACGTGAGACCAGAACCACGTTTTGTGTGGAGCACTCGGTCTTTAATTTTATGTCTGTACACGCGAGCTGGTATAAATGGACCAGCCAGGTAGTCAACAAACCTGGGAGACGAAAACATGGAGTAGAGGATTTATCACAGACTTACTCTTACAGGTGCCTCTAACACGAAGAATTGTCTACATATTGGTAGGTGATGGACTAGTGCCAAGGATGTACATTGTGTTTCACGGGTGGGAGTACCGGAAATTGCGTTCACGGCGAAAATATAGAGGTGATAAACCTGCACCAACAGTTCTAGACTATTACGCAAATTATATCATTGTCCGTATTTATTTATTTTTTACATTTTATTTCCATAGGCCTATAAAGTGCTTTATTTTAGTCCATTCAAAATTAGATTTGGATATGTTAGCTCATAGATTAGGTAAGTTAGCATTGGGTTAGGTTTGTCAAGTTAACGTTCAACGTTGAGTCACCTGATTTACTCACCTTGTAGGGCCACCAATTGGAAGCATATGGCACGTCAAGATCAAGCAGACAAGTTTGTAAGAAAAATTACACGCCAGTCAAGATAAGCAGGCGTGATATTTCTGTACTATACTGTAGTTGTCCAATGGTGACAGGTTTAGTGTGTCAGACAATAGATTTGGTGGGAATAATAAGTCAGTCAGTCAGTCAGTCAGTAGCCAAACCCTCACTACCTTAAAGGGGTAGGGAAGATCAGCAAGATAAGACTTTCTGATTCTTTAGTGGGAGTAAATCCTGGAGGTGGGATTCCCAGACCCAACTTCCAGAGGCTATCTACGCCACAAAAGTGACGGGCGATGGGGTCGCCACATCCCACAAGGAATAAGTTGATGTATAGTTTGACTTAGATATGGAAGGGGGAAGTTTATGGGCTAAAGACAATGTTTTGGAGGTGGTGTGTTAGCTTGGATTTAAATTGGGTCAGGGAAGTGGAGTCGACTATTTCAGCTGGGAGGGAGTTCCAGTGCTGAATGACACAGCAGGAAAAAAAATGCTTTCTGGCTTCAGTTGTGGTGTGGGGAACATAGAATTTAAATTATGACCTCTTATTCCTTGACAGGGGGACATAGTGAATAAATAATTAGGCTTAATAGGTGGTATGTCATGGAATATTTTATAGCACTTGATCAGATCAGCCCTCAACAGTCAATCTGGATAGGAGAGATCTGAGTGGTTAGTAACTTGCTTCTAAAGTCCACCGGCGCTGGACAGATTCTAAAAGTTTGAGGTCTCCCTGGAATCCAATGCTCCAAACAGGGGAGGCAAAGTCTAGTAGCGGTCTAATATCTGAGATGAGAAGAGAGGTCATAAAGGATGAAGAACAACATATAGTGGTGATGGGCTGGTCTATCAGAGTGAGAACTGAGCGATCTCTGCCATACCCATAGCTTACTCTGACTGTTCCTTTTACTTATATATTTTCTAGATCTCGAGTGACGGCGTCTCTTCCGTGGATTGACCTCCCAATCTACCAAGTTTGGAAGCCAAAGCGTCACATTTTTCCCTTGCCCCTCAACTTTCTCTTCATAATTGCTGAGGGGCACAGGGCCCTGGGTGGGGCTTTGGTTTCCCGGGCGTTTCCGCACCCTCCTCAGCTCCCCGCCATGGAGTGGCTTCGGTCACCCAGGCTTTATTGTGGTCGGCAGGGAGGGTTCTGTGGGGGCGCTCGGATATGGCCTTGGCCATGCTCGGAGCCTTGGGGCTGTTCGGCCAGGCAGCTTGGGGAACAACAACAACAACAACAACAACATATAGTTGATTTGAGCAAGTTAATTGCGACTCCTCCAGCTTTATTAACAGTTTCCCTAATATGAGCTTGAACTCTCAACTTGTGTCTACATAGACTCCTAGGTCTTTGTGAGAGGGAACAGTACTTAGGTTGTTTCCATCTTAAGTTAAGTCAACAGGATTTGTCTGCCCAGTACTTTGATTGTAATTCATACATGGTATACAGGAAGGACAGAGAAACTGGGCTAGGGGGTGGTGTGGCCATACTCATAAGAAAGGACATTCCTTCATCGGAGTGTTTTAATGATGCATGGAGAAACAACGAAACTGTGGTCTGTGAAATTAAAATGGAACAAAGTAAAATTCTTTTGGGCTGTAGCTACAGGCCACCAAATTCATCAAATGAGTACAATGGGAGCATCAGGCAGACACTATTAGCATTAGGAGATAGTCCCGTGGACAATGTGCTAATCTGCGGGGACTTTAATTTTAAGGAAATAAACTGGGATGAAAATTATGTAGAAGGTGGAGAAGAGAGCGAGCAACTCAAGTTTATGACGCCAGTCAAGATGTGTTTCTCAATCAGCACGTCAGAGAGTTTACAAGAGCAAGAGGAAGCGACACTCCATCTCTACTTGATCTAATTTTTACCAAAGAAGAATTGGATGTTCAGAACCTACAATAGGAAAAAGTGACCACAGTGTCCTCACTTTGGAGTACCTTGTGGAAGGATTACCCTCATCTCAGCAGAATCCCAAAAGATGCTTCTATAAAGGAGACTATGAGAGAGCCAAAGTCCTGTTAAGTGGTGTAAGATGGGAGGAGGAGCTCAAGGATAAGAGTGTTGAGGATCAGTGGAGCATTTTCCTTCACCACTACAACAATATGTTAGAATCCTGTGTGCCACTCCAAGAGTTATCTCCTACCGGAAGAAAGCCCAAACCTAAGTGGATGACTGATAGGGTCCTGAATAAAATCAAGAAAAAAGAAGAGGCCTGGATAAGCTACAGGCAGAGAAGAACGACAGCCCGATACCAAAACTATTGTAGGAAAAGAAACTTATCTACTCGAGCTGTGAGGGAAGCCAAGTACTGGTTTGAGAACAAATTATCCACTGAGGTAAGAACAAACCCACAAGCTTTCTTTGCATATACACGAAGCAAAGCAAAGAGTAAGGAAGAAGTGCTACAGCTAAAGTGTCCTGACGGAACGTTAACCTCCAGTACGATCGAGGCCTGTTCAACCCTAAACAATTAATTCCAGAAAGTATTCACCAAGGAAAGGCAGGGAACATACCACCCATCGACAACATATTCCAAGGAGAAGGACTACGGGAGTGCAACTTCACTGTCCAGGATGTGAAGACAATGATTGGAACTCTTAAAGCAGAATCCACACCTGGACCAGATGGAGTTCACCCTACGGTACCGTACTGAAGGAGTGTGTGGATTCTGTAGCGTACCCGTTATGGAGGATCTACCGGACATCACTCGATACAGGGGAGTTGCCTGAAGACTGGACCAAAGCTAATGTCTGCCCCATTTTCAAGAAAGGAGACAGGACCACTCCTTTGAACTATCGACCCGTTAGCCTTACATCAGTCCCCTGCAAGATCATGGAGAAGCTGCTGAGAAAATACATAGTTGACCACCTGGAAAGCAACCATCTACTCAAGAGCTGGCAGCATGGGTTTCGAGCTGGGAAGTCTTGCCTGACCCAACTACTAGAGTACCTAGAGGACTTAGAGATTGCTGTGGCTAATGGGGATAGTGTGGACGTGGTATACCTTGACTGTAGAAAGGCATTTGACACTGTTCCTCACCGTCGACTGCTAGCAAATTTGGAAGCTCTTGGAGTGGTGGGAAAAATCTCTAGGTGGATACAAAGCTTCTTGAACAACAGAAAGCAAAGGGTCAGCATCAGGGGCAACCACTCAGAATGGCTACAGGTATGGAGTGGGGTCCCACAGGGCAGTGTCTTAGGTCCAGTTCTCTTCCTTGCATTTATCAATGACCTGCTTGAAGACACTCGGTCAAGTGGCAAGCTCTTTGCAGATGATGCAAAAATCTACAGGAGGATAAAGAGCGCCGATGACGGAATGGTTCTGCAACAGAATTTGAACATACTAAACCAATGGAGCCAGAAATGGCTACTGCAATTTAATAAAGAAAAGTGCAAGGTCATGCACATTGGAAGGAGTAACCCAGGCTATGAATACCAACTGGGACCGACAGCTTTGGAGGAAACTGAAGAGGAAAAGGATCTTGGGGTAATCATCGCCAAAAATTTAAAGCCCTCAAGGCAAGTCGCGAAAGCTGCAGCGAGTGCCAATTCAATCTTGGGACTTATTAAGAAAACCATGACCTGCCTAGACTCTGAAATGATGCTGACTTTATACAAGTCCTTGGTCAGACCTCGTCTTGAGTAGGCCTACTGTATTCAGGCGTGGTCTCCATACACCAAGGGAGACATCAAGAAATTAGAAAAGGTACAGCGAAGAGCCACAAGAATAGTTCCAGAGCTGGCGGGGTTAGTATATGAACAGAGACTAGCCCAGCTGGGTCTCACTACTCTGGAGGAACGAAGGATAAGGGGAGACATGATAGAAACTTTCAAGATCCTAAAAGGTTTTGACAAGATCGGTGAGGAAGACTATCTGCAGCTAGCTCCCAGAGAACAAAATATGGAGACCAGAGGACACACCATGAAGTTGTTGAATCCCCGTCACAGAACCACCAAACGGAATAAGTTTTTTAAATCGAGAATCGTGAATAAATGGAACAGTCTCACTGAAAAGGTAGTTAGCAGCACAAGTATAAATATGTTTAAATATATGACCAGCTTGAGACTGAAAGGAAAATGAGAAGAGGCACCCCTTATGAGCTTTGACTCTTTTGCCTCTTTACTATCACTAAGGTAAGCAATCACTAAATATCAAAATGAAGCGGCGATCGCCCTATGTAAACATGACGACCGTACGCCCGAAAACTACATCCATCCCGTATATCCTAGTGTTTACTAGGCTATACCCCTTTGAAAGGATATTAGCCTAACCTAACAACCTTACCTAACCTATCCTAGGGTAGCCGGCTGATTCGGACCATGGCTGATTCGGCCCAGGCTCATTCGGACCACATTAATTCGTCCCAGGCTCATTCGGACCACAATATATTCGTCCTAAGCTTACTCGGCCCATTCGGACCATGATCATTATCATATGAAATTATTATGATTATTTTGATTTAATGTAGTTTTATTAATCTTGTTATTAGGTTTCGTACATAGTAGGCTATAATGCTGTTTTTATAATATATAAATTTATCGAAGGAGTAGATATAAATAAACTATATTTGTGTATGATTTTGATTAATAATTGCTTATAGCCTAAATGCATATAGTTGTCAATAAAACCTAACTGGAATGCTTATATAAATATACTGTACACTATGATTGTGATTAATGCTCATAGTTGCCCTTTTTCGTAGTCTACTACAAATTAATTCACTGCATAATCCACTGGAAGCATATCTAGTATCGCCCTAAAAACAGTTTTGTAATCTGTACTTCCTTTCCCGGACATCACACAAAAACACAATGGGAGTTGTTTCATGTCATCCCCTGATTTGATAAAAGAGTGTATAGACAAGAGTTGGTAAAAGGGAGACTTGATTACTTTAAAAGTTCCGTCAATAAACCAAGTCTTGGCTTTTCCTAATAATAACAACTGCTGTCCCGTGGCGAAGATGAAATGCCGTCTTGCACCACATAAAACTTCTTAAATAATAAGTTGTACTGACAGTGACACTTTGTCATCAACCCTTTATATAGAAAACAAGATTGTTGTTGTTGTTTTTGGCGCACTCTCCCATCCAGGAGTTCGTTCTATGAGCGATGGCTTGATGGATTGATATTTGAACCAGTCTGGTTAGTGTCAGAAATTCCTGTCCTCAACTGTACACCACATAGTCTGAATCGAAAATAAATCGTCAATTCACAACTTGTGTTTTATTCTATAAGGAAGTTGGAGCTGTAGACATCGATATTTAGCAGAATAACTCGCTATAATACAGTTTTAGTACATTAATTAATACATAAAACCAAATTCAACAGACCGAACTTCCTTATAGCCTAAAACTCGCAAGTGGCCAAATTGAACCATTTAATGGTTGTGAGACAAGGACAATTAAAAGTTCCCGCCAATCCAATGTTGATGTTTTTTTTTTATAGTGGTTGAATTGTCGTGCATTTTATAACTTTATAGTTCAAAACATTACAATGGGCCGAATCAGCCAATGCTATGGTCCAAATCAGCCTCTATATGGGCCGAATCAGCCGGCATTCCTATCCTAGTATTATGGGTGGCCCAGGGTGGGGGCTGCCGCCCCCACACCCCGCTGTTTGACATCAACTTGTGTTTACACGACGTACGCCCGGTAACACAACTCATTCCCAGTACTTTTTTATTGTTTTGCATATTGTTTCCATATTTGTCTTCAAATATTAAAAAAAAAAATTGTGACAATAGGCCTAGGGCCTAGCCTAGGCTACAATGAAGTTATAGGCCTAGGCCTACTAAAAACCTATTCTATATTGTATTTTATATTTAGCCTAGTTGAACCTCCAGCTGTTAAAATTACACCAGAAATGTATATTTTACCATAAGAACATAAGAAAATGGGATAATTATCGCGAATAGACTCGCAGCGTTATTATACATAATTTATTAGGGAAAGTGAAGCTCTATGGAATCCTTATAATATACTCACATAGATTCCGTTGTGGTAGAATAGTTTTGATAAGTTTTGTAACTCGATTTTGTCGATATAAATAGTCCCGCAATCTTGAGAGCTCTGCTACGGACGTGTTCATGTTTACAAAAAGTGTTCGAAATGGAGTACACTCGCTACGGTAAAGTGTTATGTTCTACAAAGATGTTACTGTATGTCTAATATATGAACCCACAGTAGCTGGCATGCAACTTGCAAGGGCTAGTGGGAAAATATTAAGGAAACCACCCACCAATTATTTTCATTTTTTTTTTTTTAGTTTTAGTTTATTTGCATCAATATACAGTATAGTGATTGACATTAGTTTCAACCTCCGCAAAAATAGTTTTCCCCTTTATCCAACGATCTTAAGACACGGCGCCCGATAGTGGGGAGGGCTATGAAGATCAGGGAAAATGTGGGGTTAAAGACATAAAAAGGCGATATAATGGCTTTTATGATGAAAGTTGGCTCGGGTTTTGTTGTTTTTCAACTTGAGAAAACCCCCAAAATGAAAAAACCCGAGCCAAGTTTTGGCAAAAGTTGGCTCGGATTTTAAGATTTTTCAGCTGCATAAAAGACAGCAAGTGCAAAAAAGAAATTGGTTCGGGTTTTCTTGTTTTTCAACTTAAGAAAACACCAAAATGAAAAAAACTCGAGCCAAGTTTTGGCAAAAGTTGGCTGGGATTTTAAGATTATTCAGCTTAATAAAAGTCAGAAAATGGCAAAAAAAAATGTTGGCTCAGGTTTTCTTGTTTTTCAACTTAAGAAACCCCCAACATGAAAAAAAAAACCAGTCAAGTTTTGGCAAAAGTTGTTGGATGGTAGGCTACATGGGATAGAAAATGAACTTACCCAGTAAGCTTATTATCCATTATCCAACAATTAAGCAACATTAAAGATTTTAGCCTAACCTACCAACCTTACCTAACCTAACCTAGTATTATGGGTGGGGACTGCCGCCCCCACACCCCCGCTGGTTGGATAGTACATTGGATAGAAAATTAGGTAAATTCCTAGTGTTAATTAGACTGAAAGGCAGGGAGAAAGAGGTCCGCCGAGTCGTGTTGTGTGCCGTCTATGGGGAGGGGAACCCTGGACAAATATCGTTACAGGTTACAGGTTCTAGGTTCTGTATCTCCCTTAATAGAATTTTTCGAGGGTTGACACTTATTTTAACATGGAGTATAGGTTATATTAGGCTACATCCTAAATTAAATTTAAAAAAGCTATGAAAATTCTTGGGTTGTTTATATAATAGAAGTTACTGTGGGACACGTAATATGTTAAAGGGGGAGCTCTGCCCCCTCTAAACACCCGTCACTTATGTCATCATAATCTGTTGTACTTCATAGGGGGTCCAATTAAGGAGAAAGTTAATTAACAGACAACATTAGGCCGCAAATTACAATAACATAGCGGGCCGCCGTTTATGGGAGACTTTTTACACATCATTTTCAATGTTAATTTTCTCCCTTAATCGATTTTTCCAAATTATCAAACTTACATACAAATGAAGTACAGTTTATAGGGATTCCAACATGCATTTCAAAATTGTCATGAAAATTGGTGGGTGGTTTGCTTAATATATACCGGCTAGTGTTGTATCCCACGTACTGGGTCTAGGGCACTCTAGGGTTAGGTTACGTTAGGTTGTTTGGTTAGGTTAATGGTACCTGGAACTCTCGTCGACCGGAATTCTCGTCGACGTCGACGAGTGTTCCAATTTTTGCCGTCGACGAGTGTTCCAATTAACCCTCCAGCCCCGGCTATGTATTATATATATATTCCTCGAAACCCGGGTGTTTTGGCCGAAAAACGTCTAGGCTAGGCTACCGTATATGTGTTAATCTGACTGCTTCCCGCATTCCCGCGCATCCCCAAGTGTAGCTGTGTTATTTACCTGTAGAATGGTTATGGCATTAAGTAGAGCTCTCTAAGTCAACTGGTTGAGTTGTGATGATGATTTCATTGGAGATAACTTTATGGTCAAAACAGCCACTTTACACTACTTTTCGATACTTAACAACAACATACAGGCACACACGAACAAGCGACGCTCTCCTTCTTGTGGCCGGAGATGCGGGGCGTCGGTCCAGCCGGCTGTTGTTTACATGCGTCGGACCGACGCCTCGCACACGAAGCTCACAGGCTTTCAACCACTGGGCGTTCAAGAGCCCTTCCGGGTACCTGTTATATGCTTTTTTATGGGCGTTCAAGAGCCCTTCCGTGGTGAGAGGGTTAAGAGTTTTTTTTTTCGGAGAGACATCCTTTTCAACTGTCTCCTCTATTGTCTTTGTTTTATATATATAATATACAGTATATATTTATTTCCTTTTTATATACGTTCATTCCTTATTGGAATTAACCTTAATCATATTTATTATCAGTTCAATTGTTTTTGTTTTATTTTGAGACATAATTCATAAATGATAAAAATTATAAAAGATATATGTACTGTAGGCTATTTGTATTATTAAATATTTAGTCGTAGTTTTTTCATACACACAAAAAAAAAAAAAAAATAATAATTACCGGTACATCCCACGCCCGCAGAAAAGTGGCTTGAAACAGGGAATGGCTTGCCTTCTGGTGCTCTCCATCTTCTCTTGGGCCACAAGTTGATGCTGCACTTGAACAAATGAGCACTTGTGCAGAACCTCAATTAGTTCATACACATTGCAGCTCGCCCCGGCTCTTTCACACATTACAGTTCGGTATTTGGAGGGAACTATGGATGATGACAAAAACAAATAATGAAAAAAATGAAAAAAAACATTGTTCGAATCATCATTTAAGCTTGCATTCTTTTTTCTTAAAGCTTCACCAAAACTTCAGTATAACTAAATAAGTTGGTCACCAATTATTTTGCAATATTTGAAAACAAATATGGATTTTATATGCTCCAAACATAATATGAAAATGTGTTTTAAGCCTCGGCAAAACCTAATAAAAATATATGATACTAAAATGGAATTTTGTCGAAACATGGTTGTCAATACCTTCCTATAGACGGCACCGATTCGTACACACGCCTTTTTCACCTGTGTCCCGAGGTCTGTCCACCAGATTTTTAGTCCACTCCACCTGCCCATCTCTGTCGATAGGTTGGGTTGTTTGGTTAGGTTAATATACAGTACTAGGTTTCAGAAACAAGATTCGTAGTTGCGGTAGTATTTACGGTATCTGGACACTTCGAGCGAATTCATATTCGAGCGGAGGCGCATTTAGGTTAAGTTAAGTTAAGTTAAGTTAAGTTAAGTTAGGTTAGGTTAGGTTAGGTTAATTAGGTTGGATTGTGCATTCGCTCGATCAGGAATTCGCTCGAAGTGACTCGCATTCGTATTTACAGATACGGCCGAATACCGGTAGGCTACTATATGGGCGCCGGCCCAACCGCCATGTTGTATCCCACGTAGGCCTACTAGGTACTACGGACACATTGTAGGCGTTAGGTGTGGATTAGGCTTGTATCCAATGTACTAGGTATATGTTACTGGATATTTATGATTTAAATAAGTGCTAAGTTTTCGATAAATCTGGTTATATGGCTTTGCAATTAGGGAAATCATGAGCCGATTTCCGACATTTAGTTAGTCTTTTTCGATTCTCAAAATACGATCCAAGTTTTGCCAAAAATTGGCTCGGGTTTTCCAAAATTATGCTTTTTGGAGTTTGCAATTTAGGGAAACATGAGCCAAAATTCTAAATTAGGTTACTGTAATTTGTTTACTCTTAAAAGTCGCAAAATCCGAGCCAAGTTTTGCCAAAACTTGGCTCGGGTTTTCCAAAATTTGGGTTTTATGCCTTTGCAATTTCGGGAAACCTGAGCCAAATTTCTAAATGAGGTTACTGTCATTTTGTTGTCTACAAACTCTCAAAATCCGAGCCAGCTTTGGCCAAAACTTGGCTCGGGTTTTAGGCCTTAGAAATACCTTAAAACCCGAGCCAAGTTTTGCTAAAATACGTTTTAATCGCCGTTTTATGCATTTAACCCCTCATTTTCCCTGTACTGTACTTCATAGCCCTCCCCACTATCGGGCGGCGTGTCTTAAGATCGTTGTATAATGGGGAAAACGGTTTCGCCGAGGGTTGTAATTATTTCCAAACACTATATATTGATGAAAACTAACAGGGAAAAATAAAAAAAATCCATGGGAAAATTGGTGACCATCTTATTTAGTTTTTCCAAAACTTCTATATACAGTATAATACCATTATTATATATTATTGGTATATTAACCCTCCAGCCCCGGCTATGTATTATATATATATTCCTCGAAACCCGGGTGTTTTGGCCGAAAAACGTCTAGGCTAGGCTACCGTATATTCGTTAATCAGACTGCTTCTCGCATTCCCGCGCATCCCCAAGCGTAGCTGTGTTATTTACCTGTAGAATGGCATTAAGTAGAGCTCTCTAAGTTAACTGGTTGAGCTGTGATGATGATTTCATTGGAGATAACTTTATGGCCAAAACAGCCACTTTACACCACTTTTTGATACTTAACAACAACATACAGGCACACACGAACAAGCGACGCTCTCCTTCTTGTGGCCGGAGATGCGGGGCGTCGGTCCAGCCGGCTGTTGTTTACATGCGTCGGACCGACGCCTCGCACACGAAGCTCACAGGCTTTCAACCACTGGGCGTTCAAGAGGCCTTCCGGGTACCTGTTACATGCTTTTTTATGGGCGTTCAAGAGCCCTTCCGTGGTGAGAGGGTTAAGGAGTGCGTGCGGAGTTACATGGAGGGATAGACAGACTAATGAGGAAGTAAGAAGGAGGTGTGGTGTGGAGGTAGGTGTGCTGGAAAGTGTGAAAAGGAACAACTTGAGATGGTTCGGCCATATGGAACGTATGGAAAGCGAGAGAATGACTAAGAGGGTGTACGAGAGCGAGGTGGAGGGAGGGAGAGGTAGACCGAATGAGAGGTGGAAGGATGGAGTTAGGAAGTACATGAACGAAGGCGGTGCTGGTTGGGGGGAGGGGCGTCGACTGACTGGGGACAGAGGTGCATGGGGGCGGTTCGTTCGTGGCCACCCCTTCGGGGATCACGGCGTCAGGCAATAGATAGATAGATAGATAGATAGATAGATAGATAGATATATATATATACTGTATATATTATACCTTTATACCTTAGTGGAAACTAAGAAGAAATCAAATAAAATAACAAATCAATCAAGACGAATAAAACTACAAACAATAAAAGGGAGGTGCCTTTGCAAAGGCATTCGTTCAAATCAGCATTCACTCGCAATCCTTTTATCGCATCAGTTACCACTACACAACGAACCACTTAACTACACAACCACTGTTCTTAAGCTTCACCATAAGCCATAACTTCTAATTATAGTTTATATATAAATATATATTTTTAAACTTTATTCTGTCTTTTCAACGATTTTTTTGTAGGTGGACCTGTCGACGAGTGTTCTATGTCGTCGGCGAGAGTTCTAGGTTAGCGCTTCGACAAGAATTCCGGTCGACGAGTTCCATAATTCAGGTTAATATACTAGGTCTCGGAAACAAGATTCGTAGTTGCGGTAGTATTTACATCAAAACTATAGTTAACTATCAAAACTATTCTTCCACAGTGGAATCTATGTGAGTATATTATAAGGATTCCATAGAGCTTCACTTTCCCTAATAAATGATGTATAATAACGCTGAGAGTCTTTTAAAAAAAAATACCGAAAATGGGAGTCTGCAAAAAGCCGATCGGCCCATACAAGGCAGATCCCTGTCACACCCAACCCCAATTACAGGCCCAACTCACTAGCCCTAATACTTGAGTACTGCCCCCACCAAAATGGTCAGGGATTAACACAAGATTACGGGGGTCTGCTGAGTGCTGAACCCCGATTGGCCCACACCCAACCCATCTCGTCCATATGCCTATCTAATTCCTCTAATTCCTCAATACCAGATAGAACGTTTTGATTATCGATCATGAATATCTCTGCCTAGCTGTTTTATATTACTGTATATATAGGCCTAGCCTATATTTGTTTTTAAATTATATTATAGTCTAGGCTAGGCCTAGCCTAGCCTAAGTTAGGATAATATTCAAGGACACTAGTGTGACTAGTGCGACGTTATGAGAAACAATTTATTAGGGAAAATAGGCACCAATAGATTCGCCATATTTTTCTCCATATAGGCTAGTCAGCATGGAGGATTTTCGTTATCAACAAATTTAAAAATACCCACTTCACAGACAAATACACCAAAAATCTAAGTCAAAGCGGGGGTGTGGGGGTGGCAGCCCCCACCTATAATACTAGGATAGGTGGTAACATTCAAGACTACTGCAGGACTCTTCTTCTTCTTCTGACTGGGTATAGGCTATCCGGATTTTTTTTATTTTAATAGGCCTACCACAAATTTTCAGTGTTTTTTATAAAAAAAAATTTTTTTTACATCAATATAGGCTATAGCCTAGGCCTAGTGTTTGTAATTATTTAGAAATCTCGGGAAAACCTATTTTCCCCATTAGGCCTATCGATCCATGTTGAGACACGTCCCCCGATAGTGATTTGAAAAGACATTAGCCTAACCTAACCTACCGTAACCTAGTAGTATGGGTAGGGGCTGCTGCCCCCACAACCAGCGGGGGTGACCCCACACCCCCGCTGGTTGAGTACTAATACCTTAGTAAATAAAAAAACAAAAATTGGCTGTCGATTATACGAAGGTTAAAGAAAAGTCGATGAAGTCTACGGTGTTTACTCTGCAATCTTCAGCTTTGATTGTACATTGATAATGGGAAAGTACCGTATTGACAACCTTGTTAGGCTACGAAAATTAAATTTTAGTACCATAGACCTAGGCTACTTTTATAGGCTATTAGCCTAGGTTTTTCCGAGGGTTTAACACATTTTCATATGATCTTTAGAGCTATCGATAACTGGAAGTACCGTATTGACAACCTTGTTACGAAAAAGATATTTTAGTACCATACTTTTTTATTAGGTTTCGCGGAGGGTTAAAACAAATTTTCCTATACTCTTTAGAGCATATAGATTCATTATTAGGCCTAATCTTCAAATATATCAACAAAATTTGTGGTATTAAAATAACATTAAACCGGCTCTCCTAGTGTTTACTAGCCTATACCCCTTTGAATTTGTTTGAAAGGACATTAGCCTAACCTAACAACCTTACCTAACCTATCCTAGTATAATAGGTGGGGGCTGCCGCCGCCAACCCCCCCCCCCCCGCTTTGACTTAGATTTTTGATGTATTTGTCTGTGAAGTGGGTATTTTTCAATTTGTTGATAACGAAAATCCTCCATGCCGACTAGCCTAGGATATATGGAGAAAAATATGGCAAATCTATTGGTGCCTATTTTCACTAATAGGCCTCAATTGGGTCAATATACAGGAGGCGCTACAATATAGGTACCAAAATTCTAATGGTAGTTTTGGGTTCCTATCATCATATGCTTCATTTCTATATACTTTTTATCCCCGGGGAAAACAAAAAAAATCTTGGGTTTTTTATTTGATTCTTTTTATTTTATTTTTATTAACCTAACCTAACCTAACCTAAATGTATTTGGGAGCTATTAGGTTAGGTTAGGTTAGGTTTTTTGGTTAGGTTAATGACCAAAACAAAAAATCCCAAGAAAATAAATGAAAAATCCCAAGATTTTTTTTTTTTCCCCGGGGATAAAAAGTATATAGAAATGAAGCATATGATGATAGGAACCCAAAACTACCATTATAATTTTGGGTTTAATTCTAGTTTCGCTTTCACAGCATACTCATAAATTTCTATGGCTACTTTAGAGTTGTCATATACCATACTTAATTCCTATATATGTCCAAAGCGGCGGAAATGCATTATAAGGAATTATAACTACAGTACTGTAAAAAAAAAAAAAAAAATTCTCCCCATATGGGGCACCATAGCTATTACATAATACTAGGTTAGGTTAGGTAAGGTTGTTAGGTTAGGCTAATGTCGTTAATGTAGTTTATTATCATTATATTACGTCTTTTACCCAGCAATTTCCCTGATCTTCATAGTTGGTCGGGAAGCTATGTCTTTACAACGGCGCCTCCCTTTTGTCGCTGTGTACGTGAAACTAGAATTTTACCATATTTTGGGTCAATATACAGGAGGCGCTACAATATAGGTAGCAAAATTATAATGGTAGTTTTGGGTTCCTATCATCATATGCTTCATTTCTAGGCCTAGGCTATATACTTTTTATCCCCGGGAAAACAAGAAAAAAAATCTTGGGATATTTTGTTTTGGTCATTAACCTAATCTAATCTAACCTAACCTAACCTAACCTAACCTAATAGCCCCCAAATACATTTAGGTTAGGTTAGGTTAGGTTTTTTGGTTAGGTTAATAAAAAAAATAAAAACAAAATCCAAGAAAAACATAAAAAACCCAAGATTTTTTGTTTTTTCCCGGGGATAAAAGTATATAGAAATGAAGCATATGATGATAGGAACCCAAAACTACCATTAAAATGTTGCTACCTATATTGTAGCGCCTCCTGTATATTGACCGAATTGTGCTACCTATATTGTAGCGCCTCCTGTATATTGACCCTAAATTGTTTCTCATAACGTTGCACTAGTGTCCTTGAATATTATCCTTGAAGATTATCCTCTTATTTACTCACTGGATAACTACAAACATCATCTTGTGAGAATAAAGCCGATCTTCCAGCGTGATAGAGAAGTTAGAGAAACTGCTACGAAGCACCTCCGTCAGAAGTAGTTATAGTAGTAGTTGTAGGTCGGAAAGGTTTTGCCTTTACAACGGCACTTTCCTAGGTTTTATGATTTTATAACTACAAAAGAAAAAAAGACTAACTACAAAAAGAAAAATAACAAAACCTCTTAGGGAAGTGCCAACGTTAAGGCTAAACTTCCCGAATTCCAACTGAACTGAACTACTGTATTGCAATTACAATTTCAATTTGTGTCTATTTGTGTCAATTTGTGTCGTGCTCATATTTCCTTTAATATATCACTGATTTTATTTACGCTTCTTTTCCCTTTTTCTCCAACAGTTGTAAATAACATTCTTCGTTTTATTGATTTTTCTTCGTTCTCCTATCAGCTTGTCTTCATCTTCGATGTACGGCCTCTGAAATAGTGGTTCTCCTTTTCTTTCTTCCTCGAATTCTGTACACCATAATATGAAGTGTTTCAGATCTTCCACAGATGCTCCGCACAAATCACATGCTGTGTCTCCTCCATGGTGTCTGTTCCTGTCTTTTAGTGGTAGGTTGTTTGTTCTGCATTTAACCTCTGAAGTGCGCATGGGGGTAATTGGAAACGTCCCCCTGTGCTGACGTATTTGAGGTGTTTCCGTCACTAAAATATTCATTGTGCCATTAATAGCATTAATATTTATCCATATGCGCCTATTATGGGTTGATTATAAAGGTATTAACCTGAAACAACAATAAAACGAGTGAAAACAGCGTTTGGATGGTCAAAATCGGAGATATAGCCCGCGAGTTGTATAATGTATGGGTGACTGAGACACAGTCGATCGATACTCTCTCTCTCTCTTGCACTCGCTTGCTATCAGTGATGACCACACCCTCCAATCGGATTTCTAATGTTAGCACGAAAATATACCTCAGAATAAGGGAATAACAGGGAAAATAGGTGATAACTGAAGGAGAGGAGGAAAGTGGGGAAGGAGGGGAGGTAGAGGACTGAGATTTTGCATGAAAAAATAAAAAATAAAAAAAAAAAATATAAAAAAATATTTTTTTTTCGATGTCAAAAGATGATTTTTATTTTCTCTGCCTCTTAAGAGTAGGGGAACTCTTAAGAGTCTCCCCGCAGCTCCCGGGTTAAAGAAGATTATTGATGACGGTCGGTTGTCGTAAAGCTGGTCTTCACCTTTAATATTCTGCTTCCATTTTCTGTAGATTTCAAGACTTGACTTTTCAGCTAGTTCTTCCTTCCACAGTCTGCTATCCCAGGTCTTTATTTTTCTTT
The DNA here is from genome assembly GCA_032716605.1 of Paralithodes platypus. Lineage (NCBI taxonomy): Eukaryota > Metazoa > Arthropoda > Malacostraca > Decapoda > Lithodidae > Paralithodes > Paralithodes platypus. The sequence goes on from CM064483.1 coordinate 3,950,011, forward strand.
TTAGTTCTTCTTTGGTCATAGTCTTAATATGGTTGTAGTTTCCTATGATATTTATGTTTTCCTTGATGGTTTCGATCCAGTAGTCCTTCTTGAATGTCTTCCTTTCCCGCAGTACTCTTCTTAGAAGCTCACGTCCTTCATCCTTTTCACTTTCTATATAGTGTAGATATTGTAACTGTCTTCCTATGATTCTTGTTTCTATGGACGAAGCACCGATTTCTCCCCTCAGCGCTGCAACCTGAGCATACCTTGGGGCACCAAGAATCTGTCTAAATACTGAGTTTTCAATTCTCTGTAGTTTCTGGATTTCGCTTTTTGTGTAGCCAAGGATGCTCGAGCCGTACAGTATCGATGGTAGTGCTATACTCTTCCAGAAGGTCTTTCCAATCAGTAGTTTGTTGCAGCTCTGGGAGATTACTGGATAGGTCAGGTTTGCTAGTTTCTTTGCTTTTTCTAATGATATACCCTTTTGCTTTTTAAAACAGTTCCGCTTATCAGTTACTGTTATTCCTAAATATTTTATTTCATTAGTGACTGCTATGTTGTTTATCTCTACTGGTTTTTCTCTCATGTTATATATCAGTGTATGGGTTTTGTTCTTGTTGATGGCCACAATCTTGTCCAATGTTGGTAATGAGGTCAATCATAGCGTGTGCTTGCTGTAGAGACTGAGCCAAAAGTAATCCATCATCAGCAAAGAAGAGGGCATTTAAGGTGAAGAGGTCATCTTGATACCCGTCAGCCTCTGATTCAAGCTTTGTAATTATATCGTATGTGACAATCTTGAACAGGGTTGTTGACCCTGTACATCCTTGACGAATACCACTGGTTATTTCAATGTTCAGGGTTGAATTTTCGCCATACTTTATTTTTGTAGTATCTCCTGTGTATATGTTCGCCAGTGTGTCTATGACTTTGGGGTGGATTTTGTACTTCATTAGTACTTCTATTAATTTGCCTCTCTTTACCGAATCGAATGCCTTTGCAAAATCTATAGACACAACTATTAGCGGCTTCTTATTTAGGAAACTCTTCTCCACACAGTATTTTAGCAAGAATAAGTTGTTTTCTATCCTGCCTCCATCAGTAAAACCACTTTGAGTTTCTTTGGTTTCACCATTCTGGTTTAGATGTTCCTCAATCTTCTTTGAGGGAGCTCGTCCATTCATATTTGTCTGCAGGATAGACAAGTTCGTTACCCAAACTTCAACGGGACTACCAAATATGCCTCTGAAAAACGTGCTTATAGTCCGGGAGCAAAGGCCGCAAATTGTGTCTAGATAAAATCAACCTCATCCATACCATTGTGACTGAAATTTGTAAAGTTATTTATACCGCATTTTCCTTTACCATCATTATCTCCGATAGACTGGAAATGGTGTCGTATTTCACACCCAAATGCCATAAAAGGGTGTCCAATATCAAGCCAACTCAACCCTGCTCCTCCACAGGGTTGAGTATAGCTGCATTTTGTGTTACCACCACTGATAAGCCATTGGGCTTTTGGCAGAAAATGCCAAAAATTATCAGTGATATCCAAGACATGTTTACATACAGTGTTCTCATCGTCCAGCATATTACTGCTTCATATTCATCAGCCAACTGAAAATAGCCCTATATAATATTTAATTGTCACTAGAACAATACACTATACCAAGTAGGAAGTCTTCTGGAGAAATAGGGCAAATTTAGACAAAAATGCAAGATAAACTAAATCACAAATGTATGCTAGAATAGCATTGACAAATCGCTAGATAGTCACCAGACACTAAAAACTTGTATGTCACTAGAAAACATATGTTGAAGTATCTAGAATAATCTTTAACAATCGAAACATCTCTCCAATTCCTTAAAATAGGGAAACTAACTTGAATATCGCTAGAATTCATCACATCTTGATGTCGCTAGATGGAAGTGATGTAAGTGATTCGCTGGATTTAGCGGTAGCAGCTACATTGGCAACATCGTACCAAGAACCTTCATTCCGTTATAATGAACAAGGTCAGATTTCGAAACTATTACAATTATTTCAAAGTTCAGAGATCACCAGATTGGTTTGGAAGTCGAAGCACACAATTTCAGTTCCATTAGTTTAACAAACATTTACATAATAAATGATAATATGCTACTTAGAGGGTTTAATAAAGAAGGATTACTTTCCCGATATCGTATAAGCGTACGCAAGCTGTTGTTCTTTTGTTTTGTTTTAAGAACGTCAACAAACGCTTCGTATATATGGGGTTCTTAGTTATACATTAGAACATATTTATAGTTTGCACACTCTTATAAGTATAAACACTTACTTGTTAAAGAGGAAATACACAAAAGCCCAATTTAGAATGATCGTGAATATCTTTATTTTGGCGTATGTTTGGGTTAATTTAAGACTACATTTAGATTGATAGAATTTTTTAACACTCCCCAATGAAATATGATGACTTGCTTACAGATATATACTTAAAGCCCGAATCGGCTTGACTTTAACCAGTTGTTTACTTACTCAACCCTGTGGAGGAGCAGGGTTGAGTTGGCTTGATATTGGACACCCTTTTATGGCATTTGGGTGTGAAATACGACACCATTTCCAGTCTATCGGAGATAATGATGGTAAAGGAAAATGCGGTATAAGTAAACAACTGGGTTAAAGTCAAGCCGATTCGGGCTTTAAGTATATATCTGTAAGCAAGTCATCATATTTCATTGGCGAGTGTTAAAAAATTCTATCAATCTAAATGTAGTCTTAAATTAGCCCAAACATACGCCAAAATAAAGATTTAGTAGCAGTCTCTACGTTTCCAACGTAGGGCTTATGATCTCAGCCGCTACTACAGCGGGCCGATTTATCGGTACTCACGCGAAGTAACCAAATAATCTCTAGAGTTGCACCTCAATTCACTACTAGGCACGTTGTACACACTCCGAGACGAATAGGAAAGAAGAGATAGCGAAGGAGAGAAAGAATTGTTATAGTTACCCATTTAATCTAGCTGCTCTCCTCTGAGCCATGCTCCATGTTCTATGAGCCTGTGCCAGGACCTGCCAAAGTATCAGTCACTTCGCGCCCACCGTCGATGTCACACGCCTTTTTTTTTTGTCTGTGCTTCGCGAGTGCCTGCTTTGCATCCCCTTCGCTTCAACTCTTAGTGAGTGTGAGCCTTTTCAGGCTGTTGAGGTTTTAGAAGGATGTTCAGTGATGTAGGCAGCACTTTACTACGGCTTTATGGCGTGTTTATGGGTGTGCGCGTAGTGCTGGAGACGTGTTTATTTATTTGTTTTCTTCGGGGTGGTTGGTCCTCAACGCCGCGTAGCGGTCGTTGTGTGTCTATTCTACCCTCACTTTTCGGGTTCATGTTCACTTTAACTACCCTTAACGTACCTTGGGGGGGATATGCTTCCCGCGGGTTGCATTGTGTTTCTTTCCCTTTGTGACTTTTTGTTTTATTGTTTTTTCATATGACTACGTGTCGATGTTTTACAAGACTTGAGCATGAAGTTTCTCTGGATTCTGCTTTGTGTGAGCATAGGCCACCTAGCCTTTATTCTCTCACAAACATGCTGCTTTGGTCTCAACTGACCTATAGCCCTTCTGACTTGTTTATTAAACTTGTCCATAGTTGGTGGTCTTGTATTTCGTTCGCATGGTTCACGCTTTTGTCAGTTCCTTTTCGTTTCCCCGGGCCTACTTGACTCGTGGATACGTGGTTCTGGTGAAATTGTTGGTCAAGCCCTAGGCTATCCTCCTTTTATTTTATTAATTTAACGTACTTGTGGGGCTTCTCGGGCAGTGTTTAGCTTTGTTACTAGGTTTTTCACTTAGGGATTGACGCTGCCCTAGTCTTTTCTCGTTTATGTGAATTGTGTAACTAGGCTAGGCCTGTGTTTTTTAACTTGAGCTGACCGCCGTCGGTTTGGGCCACATAGTCCTGTCCTTCTGTTTTCCTCTTGTCTCTACTGACTTGCTGGTTGGTCTTCTACGCTCTTGTTACGATTCTCATTAATTGTGTGTTTAAGCTAATCGGTTTTTGCCTTGAGCTGCCCGCCGTTGGAATGATCCACACAGGTCCTTTCCTTCTGCCTTCCTTTTGTCTCCACTGACTGGGAAGTCTCGGTCTCGTAGCTCTCGGTTAAATTCTCGTTTTCTTACAAGTACATGTTTCTGTTCTTCCCCTGCCTGTGGTTACTTGATCACTAAAAAGGGGGGGGGGATGTCTGGAAACTGTACGCGATAGGGGCCCCGCTCACAGGGAGGATATGCTTGGACAAGTTGACTCGATTTTCGTGTTTACTCACGTTTTTTTTTTTTTCCGCCACACAGGCAGGGTCTTCTGGTGTCCTCAGCTCCTTCATCTTTTTAAATCCGCCCTAGGAGCGCCTTTATCTTTTTGAGGTGCCCTGTGCCTTGTCAAGGCCTAGGCCACATAGCTTTTCACTTGACTTGGTTTATGCGCCCTGTTCTGCCCTCCTCTTCATGTACCTGGACAACGGCTGATTGGCTGTTTTCCTATCCCTTATGTCCTGTTCCTTGTGTCCTGTACCTGGTTCCCGCCCTACGTGCGTCGTCCTTGTATACTGGGAGGACCCAAAGACCACCTGAAAAGTCCTAGGACTCGACCCAAAGTGGCGATGTCCTGTGTGTTTTGGATTCCCTCCCCGCCCCTATTTACGCTTATAGGGTACTGTTGGGTTGCTCACACTTGACCTTTTCCTTCCAGCTGGTGCCCGCTCTACTGCCGGCTGTCCCTACGCCGCCTGCTCCCTCCGCTCTCACAGAGGGTTCTCAGGTATTTCGAAGGGTACCACTTTCCCCACGATTTTGGTTATGACCTGTTCCCAGCGTTGGGCCTCGCTCAGGGGCTTGTCCCAGCTCTGGTGTTGAGGGTCTCTGGTGTTGGTGTTTTCTTTTGACTTTCCTGTTATACTTGCTACATAGCTTCTTACTGGATATTGTCTTATTGAGTCTTACATGCTGAATTGGCTCTACTGCCTCATATTGCCTGTCTCACCTCTACTGGTGGGTAATGCTTCCCCATTTTTCAGTGCTGTGATGCCGGCTCCTCCCTGCTCTCGGCCTACGTGTCAGCGGACGGCCTTGCGGGATCACCGGGAATGTTGCCTCCACACGGCCTGCTATGGGAAGGATGTTTACGATCCCCGCCGGTGTGGGGTGTGTCTCTCCGCTCTTCAACTGCTCGAGACTCTCCCTACGTCGGCGGAAGGACAACGGGCCGGGACGTCTCTACGCCGGTCATGGGACGTCATCTCCCGTCACGTCCAAAGGATCCTGCACGGGGCTCCTTCCTTCCGTGAGGATGACGTCCGGGTGTTGTTAGGGATCCCACCTACCTCCGATGCTGCACGCCGTTCCCGCTCCCCTACTGTTCGTCGCTCTCGCTCTCCTCATACGGCTCGGGGCTCCCCTCCCGGGGGTTCGGGTCAGGCGGGCGGGAGGGCGCGTTCCAGGGAGCGGGCCCCCAGGCGTCATGAACATCGTGTGCCTCCCTCCGACCTCTCCATGACTTCTGGAACTTCTGGCAGGACGAAACGTCGCCGATCTCCGTCCCCTGCTGGTCGACCCCGTCTTGCTTCTCCTCACCTCAGGATGAGCCCCCCTCCTTCGCAGGCTTCCACGGTCTTCAGGGCCAAACGCTGTCCTGCCCCTCCTGCCGAGGAGGTCGTTCTCCATCCTGCACCGTCTTCTGCCACTGGTGGGTGGAGTTAGAGCCTCTGCCTGCCTCCCAGCCTGTGAGGGGTCCCGGCCTCTTCCCTATGGCGGGCCCGGCTGTGGTGGTACCGGCGGCGATGCCCTCCACGCCTCCTCCTCAACCTGGAGGTTCCGACGCCTCGATCCCTTGTGGCCAGCAGTCTCCTCCTCGTCTCCCTGACCATTTAGAAGATGTTCTTGAGATGGAGGTTGCGGATTTTGATCGGCTGGAGGACGAGGATATGGGGGTCGACTCGTCTTCGGACGGTGCACCTGATTTGGGCGAGGAGGACCCCGACGTGGCGGCACAGTCCTCTCCACCGTCCCCTGCGTTCTCCCCGCTCACGGACCATGGGGCCCGTGGGCCCAGTGAGGCTGGTTCCCTGTCTCCTCTACAGACGTCCTTCCCTCCTGCTACGGAGACGGAGTTACGGGCGGAGTTGGCGTCTCTTCGTCTTGAGATGGCCTCCAATAAGGCAGACATCCTCTCCTCTGTCATGGCGGCCATGGATGCAGTGGTCTCCCGGGTGGGTACTACTAACCCGGTGCCTCTGCAGACTCCGCTTGTGGCTCCTCTCCCACCTGTTGCCGACCACATCCCATCTCGGCCTGCTCTCCCGGTCGTGGTGCCGTTGACATCATCTACTTCGTCACCTGCACCTCGGACACCGCCTACGACTCCTCTCTGGCCTGTTGTTATCCCGGGCCAGGGTTTGGGGTTGTTCTCTCACCCCCTCTCCGTGCCGCCTCTCTCCAAGTTTAAGATCCCCAAAGTCAAGATGCCATCCCTGTATGGGGATTCTGTTGCTTGGAGAGCTGTGATCGCCTCCAACCCTGAGGGGGCGGTCCACCTGCCGGCCGGGGAGCGGGCTGTGCCGGAGGGCTGGGCTATACAGGTGAATGAGAAAAACATCTTCAGGGCCATTACTCCACAGGGTCTGTTTCCCTGAGGTCGATGTGAGGGTGTACCCTAACCGGCAAGACATGCGGTATTTTTCATATCATCCGTCGGTCTTGCCTTACACTGCCACCAAGCCCTGGGCTGACTACTCCCGCCACGACCTGTCTGCGGATGTCCACTCCCTCTCTGCCATCTCGGGGACGCCGTACCTCAGGAATGTGCGAGTTCGGGACGGGGTCCTGATGCTCGAACTCCCGCACGTCTGTCCGGGTCCCTGGGGTGAATGGATCCGTAAGGCAGTGGAGTTTGGTCAGTCCATGGCTGAGACCTTGCCGGCCATCCCATCCATGGAATCATCTTTTCTGTCGGGCATGCTCCTTACCTCCTCGGGCTTCCCTCTGCCTGTGTGGGAGTGGCTCAATGCTCCCAAACTGTCGGTGGGCCCCCTTCCGTGTTCCTTTTTCACGGCTCCGGAGAAGGCGCCACTGGACCGGGACTTTAAGTTCCGTCAGCGAGCGGCGCGCCAACTTTCAACTCTTCTTGCTCAGTTGGAACTGGCGCGGGTTCACCTCCGCCTTATTGAGTCGCTGGAATCGGCTGATCATCGCCAAGGTTTTGAGCATGTCCGACGGATCACCCTGCAGCTTGCCCTCAACCCTGTTCAGGACATCCGCCACTCCCTCCATGAAGCCACTCGTTGCCGTCAACAACTTCGGGTGGCTTTCTGTAAGAAGGCCCCTGCCGACGTCCGCAACCGCCTCCTACTGACTGACCTTCTGACCCCTGGACTGTTCCCTGAGGAGGCTTGGCAAGGGGCTTTCTTACTGGCGCAGAGTGACACATACTCTGCTCAACGGAAGGTGGTGGCGAAGCCCACTTCATCCTCCTCCACCCGCGGACGCGGGGGCAGGTCTGTCGCCGGCAGAGGGCGCCAGGCTAGAGGTGTGGCCAGGGGACTGGCTCACAGGGGGCGTGGTGTACCCGCCTTCCGTGGTCGTCGGTCCCCGGATCGCCGTCCCCGTCAAGAGGGGATGCGGCGCTGGCAGGCGCAGGGCCCCAGTTCCTCCGCTGCCAGACACAGCCTGGAGGGGGATAGGCCGGAGCGCGAGGCTCGTCCGTCGTTTCGGCGGGGGGGGGGACGTCTGGAGGAGGACGTGGTGGCTCTAGCTCCCACTACGATAAGTCCAAGAGGGGCTCCGCGCCAAAAAACGCGTAGTTCCTCCTGGCCAGTCCCCTCTTCCCTCGCCCGACCATCTCGTCGAAGCGGTGATGGGCCTGACGCAAGGCGCCCGCACCGGCTTCTTCCGCCCCCACTACCGGCAATGGCCCCGCCGGTCGTGGGCGCGTCGGGTGGTCAAGAAGGGTCTGACTTGGAGGTGGAGGTCCAGGCCTCCTCTCAGGTGCCCTCCCCGACAGCGGCCAGTGTCTCAGGAAGTGGCCCAAGTGATCATGTCCATGCACGAGGAAGGCGTTATCAGGGAAATATCTTCTACACAAAAGGTATTTCTGTCTCATGTGTTTCTGGTCCCAAAGAAGGACTGCGCTGCTATGAGGCCGGTGGTAGATCTCTCAGTCCTCAACTCTCACATTGTGAACACCCATTTCCGCATGCTCACCATCAACCAGGTACACCTGGCACTCAAGCCCTTGTCTTGGGTGGTCACCCTGGATCTGAAGGATGCTTATTGGCATGTGCCGATGGCTCCTCGGTTCCAGGGCTGCCTAGCACTGCAGTCGGATCAACGGGTGTTCCAATTCACCAGGCTACCATTCGACCTCAACATAGCACCGCGGGTCTTCACCAAACTGGTGAAGCAGGCTCTGACCCCCTTGCTATTACAAGGGATTCAGATCCTGTTTTACCTGGACGATTGGCTCATATCCGCAGACTCTCTCACACACTGTGTACAAGACACGCTCACTGTGGTCAGACATATCACAAACCTGGGGTTCAAACTAAACTAGAAGTGACGTGGGTGGGCTTGCACTGGGATCTCCAAAGCGCCACCGTTTCCCCGAGTCGTGTGAATGCGGCGAAACTTCGAAGGAAGCTCTTTGTCGTGTTGCACTCGGTCTCGATAACACGAAAAATCTGGGACTCCCTACTAGGGTCTTTGAATTGGGCGTCTCTGACCGTGCCCTTGGGCCGGCTCCGACTAAAACGCCTCATTCAGCTGGGCAACAGGCACTTCCCTATCTCGCCCCCTTACCGTTTGTGGACGGTACCGCGCTCAATACATCGGAGACTGACACACTGGGTCGCTCGGGGCACGCTCTCTGCGGCTGTGCCCTGGACTGCTCCTCCGCCGACCATCTGGGTAGACACAGATGCGTCGAGCGAGGTGGGGTGGGGCTATCAATCAGACATGGGACATCAAAACCACGGCAGGTGGTCGGGGCTCTCACACTTCCACATCAATGCCCTGGAACTGTTGGTACCGTTGTTCTTCCTGCGGGATCACGGACTGGCCCTCACGGGCAAGTCGGTGGCCTTCAGGATGGACAACATGTCCGCGGTTCATTGTATCCAAAAGCAGGGCTCCTCCTGGTCTGTTGTGCTCCAAGACCTGGCGGAGAAATTGTTTTACCTGGCCGATCATTACAGGATCACCCTGCATGCGACTTACCTGCCCGGGACGGCCAATCTTTGGGCGGATGCTTTGTCGAGAGGACAGAGCACCAAGGTAGACTGGTCATTAAGACAAAGCGTTTTCGACGACCTCGCAGCCTCCTGGGGCCATCCGCAGGTGGACTTGTTCGCCTCCTCCGGGACGAACAAGCTGCCGGACTACCTCACCCGCTGGACTTGTACTCAGGCGGGGGGGCCGGATGCCTTCAGCGAGGACTGGAGCAGGTGGCAGTCGATTTACGCTTTTCCACCGCCCGACGCACTGCTTATGTGCAAAGTCATACACAGGCTGAGAGAGTACCGTGGCAAGGTTTGGTTAATTGCGCCCCTCTGGCCGGCCCAAGCCTGGTACGCTCAGCTGAAGCGATGGTGCCCGAGTCCCGTTCCCCTGTCTGTCTCCGACTTCCACTTGGGACAGATTGGAGACCTAGGGACCTCGTTGGCATTCGCATCGTGGATGTTTGTGAGGCAGGGTGGTTACCGAAATATGGACGTTGCTTGACTGATATGCTTAATCAGCACTGGACTAAGGCTACTTGGAAGACTTACGAGTCTCATTGGAATACTTTCACTAAATGGATCAATGACACTGAACAAACAGTTCCGTCGGTTGCGTTAGTCTTCCATTACCTTAATCACTTGTTTGCGACACGCACATACATGTACAACACCATTAAGAACCACCTGTCCGCTATTAGGGAGCCTTTTGAGACCTTGACGGGGCTGGTGCTCCCTCACAAGGAGCTGTCTTTTTTCATGAAAGCCTGCTTTAGGCTCAGACCGCCCCCACGCCAGATACCGCCTCAATGGTCTCTGGCGAAGGCTCTCAGGCTCCTTACCTCACCCATCTACACCACTAACCCAACACCTGTTCATCTGCTTGATAAAACTTTGTTTCTTTTAGCGTTGGCTACAGGAGAGAGGGTCTCGGAGTTGGCTGCCATGTCGAGGGCCCCGAATTGCATGAGTTTTTCGCCTTCCTTGGGGTCAGTCACTTTGGACCCTTCCGTTCATTTTGTGGCCAAGAATGAACGTGAGGCGCACATTTTTAAGCCGTTTACTGTACCAGCTTTAAAATGTGGGAGCACGCATCATCCGCTATGCCCGGTAAGAAGCCTTGCATACGTATGTGCGTGCCGCTGTGCCGACGTCGGGGACGGCGCTCTGGTTGGCCCCTAAGACAGGGACACGGTTAGGCAAACGTGCTGTGGGACTTCATTTACGCCATGTCATTACTGCGAGTAATCCCCTTACGAAGGGCTCCGCTCATGATGTCCGCTCTTATGCAGCGACTGTGAGGTTTCTCAACAATTCCTCACTTTCGGATATAGCCGACACAGGGTTATGGTCCTCCCACTGCACTTTTGTCTCATCGTACCTGTCCATGTCCACTGCCAGGCCAGGTGTGCCTTGTGTTGCGTTAGGCCAATGTGTCACGTGATTCATCTCCATCCTGTGTCTCTTCTCATCCCATACTGTATTTTCTTCCTTTCCCTACACTGGGGGGGGGGGGGGGGGGTCATTTTGTATGATTGTACAATGCCTTTCTCTCTTTCATTTTACATGTATGTCATCCCTGTTCGTCTTAAGGTTATCTCTCTTACTTCTTTACGTATAGACTCTACTGTCTAGGGGTTACTTGTTTGGTATGTCTATGCCTCATACCCGGTTTTTGTAATTAAAGAGTGTCCTTGGAGATCTTCCGCCTACTGTGCCTTGCCTTCAGATTCTTGTCTTCATGTACAACTTGCCTTCATTCTTCCCATATTGGTGCCATTCTCCGGTCGACATGACCTATTCCTTAGCCTGCTGCGGCACTTTTAAGACCCTAGACTGATACTGGTAACATGTACTTCCTTAAGTATGCACCGTACTGTTACGCTCTTTTTCTGATAATAAACTGATTTGTTTATTTGTGTCTTTTCTTGGTCCTCTGCTTGTGCTACGGCTTGGGGTTTATAGTTTATTGGATGTCCGCCTCCAATTTGGGATTCAAGCCCTACGTTGGAAACGTAGAGACTGCTACTAAATTGGGAGGTTTGACGACCTCCCTTATAACCAAATAAGGAAAACCTCTTATTTGGTAGCAGTCTCGGAGTATCCAACGACAGAGTATCCCGCCCTCATGCCGATCCCCTGCCCATCCAATCTAAACTGATTACTTGATACCTCGATACTTTGGCAGGTCCTGGCACAGGCTCATAGAACATGGAGCATGGCTCAGAGGAGAGCAGCTAGATTAAATGGGTAACTATAACAATTCTTTCTCTCCTTCGCTATCTCTTCTTTCCTAGTCGTCTCGGAGTGTGTACAACGTGCCTAGTAGTGAATTGAGGTGCAACTCTAGAGATTATTTGGTTACTTCGCGTGAGTACCGATAAATCGGCCCGCTGTGGTAGCGGCTGAGATCATAAGCCCTACGTTGGATACTCCGAGACTGCTACCAAATAAGAGGTTTTCCTTATTTGGTTATAAGGGAGGTCGTCAAACCTCCCAATATTCACGATCATTCTAAATTGGGCTTTTGTGTATTTCCTCTTTAACAAGTAAGTGTTTATACTTATAAGAGTGTGCAAACTATAAATATGTTCTAATGTATAACTAAGAACCCCAAATATACGAAGCGTTTGTTGACGTTCTTAAAACAAAACAAAAGAACAACAGCTTGCGTACGCTTATACGATATCGGGAAAGTAATCCTTCTTTATTAAACCCTCTAAGTAGCATATTATCATTTATTATGTAAATGTTTGTTAAACTAATGGAACTGAAATTGTGTACTTCGACTTCCAAACCAATCTGATTATCTCTGAACTTTGAAATAATTGTAATAGTTTCGAAATCTGACCTTGTTCATTATAACGGAATGAAGGTTCTTGGTACGATGTTGCCAATGTAGCTGCTACCGCTAAATCCAGCGAATCACTTACATCACTTCCATCTAGCGACATCAAGATGTGATGAATTCTAGCGATATTCAAGTTGGTTTCCCTATTTTAAGGAATTGGAGAGATGTTTCGATTGTTAAAGATTATTCTAGATACTTCAACATATGTGTTCTAGTGACATACAAGTTTTTAGTGTCTGGTGACTATCTAGCGATTTGTCAATGCTATTCTAGCATACATTTGTGCTTTAGTTTATCTTGCATTTTTTGTCTAAATTTGCCCTATTTCTCCAGAAGACTTCCTACATGGTATAGTGTATTGTTCTAGTGATAATTAAATATTATATAGGGCTATTTTAAGTTGGCTGATGAATATGAAGCAGTAATATGCTGGACGATGAGAACACTGTATGTAAACTTGTCTCGGATATCACCGACAATTTTTGGCATTTTCTGCCAAAGTGGCTTATCAGTGGTGGTAACACAAAATGCAGCTTTGCATTTTTGTCTAAATTTTCCCTATAGCTGCATTTTGTCTGATAACCCACTCTCATTAAAGTGTGGTGGCACAAAATGACAAGGGGCGATCCATGGCAGACTTAAATATGTACATTATATGGACAACCTTTCCTGACTATTTTTAAGAATGAAAGTAAATATGTATTGCAGAATAATTATTACAAAGCAAATAAAGACAAAATAAAAGCGAAATAGCGTAATATACCAAATATCATTAGGTATGTCAGGGACTGGAATAATCGACAACAGAACATATCGGCAATAAATTTGAATATATACAATTTAAGATGTGTTGTGACATTACATATTAGGTGAAATTATAAAACATATTTATTTGTTTAATAGTAGAGCAAGAAATATTCGATTACATAGACATTTCAATAATTCTGAGGAGTGACGGATTAATTACCGTGACGAACACTGATTTTCTGAACTTGACTCTTGGTCAAGGTCACGAGGCTAGATACCCCACCCACCCACCCCTCGATATATCTACGTTCCTACTGGCCCTCACGCAGCCGTGGTGCTTAGCGCGGTCGAACCTATATTTCACAAATGTTATGATATTTATATATATGTGAGATGCGGTCTCAGGATGATAAGACCGCATCTCTAGCTGCCACTAAAACCTGCAGCCAACCCTACTCCTGCCAGCCAGAGTCCAGGCGCGCCACCCCCAGAGCCACAAGGACATAACCACCATGCGCCAAACGCCCTTGATCCTCTCAAGCCGGGCGCCTTAAGTAGGGGCAAGAAGATTGCCTTATACTCACCCAGCCTGGACATCATTAACTAAGCTTGCCATTTGGTATTCTTTAGTTCAGGGTAAGAACAGCCAGAGATAGCTGGTGTTCAACTTGTCAGTTGTGTGCTGTGATCGAAGATCTACCAGGTCGGGTTCCCCCATCAGGAAGAGGACTAGCTTGGGCAACCCACTTTGGGCTCCCCCTTTCTGGCCTTCGATGCGGTGCACAAACCAAGTACCAAAGGATTCCTACCTTGTTTTGTTCAAGGGATTATGAGGATAGTGTAATAACTAGAGATCTACCAGATCGGGTTCCCCCCATCAGGAAGAGGACTAATTTTGGGCAACCCACTTTGGGCTCCCGTTTCTGGATTCTCTTTTTGCTACATGGTTCTGATAGTTCCACGAACTAGCAAGGAAGGAAGACACTTACCTTGACCCCCCTTAGACTACCTATAATGTCACTATCTAGACTGCTTGCCACTCTAGGTAGATCAATTTGTTAGTAGTCTTGGCAAATCCAACGTCAAGGCTATTAACCTAATTGCAATGACGACTTGTCTATTTTGACTGCTATGTCGTCATTCCAACCGCGGTTAAAAAGAAAACGTCTAGAGTCTACTCCTTATCTTGCTCTAGGAGACGTTGTACATTAACCAAAACTACCACCGAAGGTGAAAAAAGTATAGAAGAGAAGAAAAAGGGGTTTACCTTAGTTACCGCTCAAGGCCCATCCCGTGTTCCGTCATGCGCCGATCCCTGTCGAACGTGCGCATGAGCGACCCTCTCTTGTTATCATTTTTTCACGCGTCGCCATTGTTGAGTCCGCTTTATTGTGCTCCTTCAATTCACCCTGTTTTAGGTTCGTTTCGGCTTTTCTGGCCTTCTTTTTGTTAGACAGATGTTACGTGATCTAGGACACACGTAAATGGGCTCCTCAGTGTGTTTAATGGAGACGCGTGTGGAAATAGCTACCGAAGGTACGGGGGCGCCTGGCGTTCCTCGTGTGTGTTTTTCATTCCTTTCTCTTTTCATATTCTTTTTTCCTGTTAGTCTGGGCATAGTTTAGCTTATTTTAGCCTAGCTTGTTTCTCATTCAGGAATTGCTATGCCCTATGAGTTTTCATATTTTCATAGCCTAGGTGTACAGTTGGTTCACAATCTGAGATTTCGTGGTGGCGGGTTTGTGGTTTGTAGGGTTTGTGTCGGCCGCATTATTAGCGTTATTCCCGAGTCCCCCCTTACGAGCCTTCACTGTGTCTCAAGGGCCTGGGCGCTTGGTGGTTCGTGATATCCAGGGGTACCCTACGGGGGCCTCTCCCTCACACCACAGGGTTTTTCGCCCCTGACACATTCTCTCCTCACGGCTAGGCCACCCTTTTTCTCGCCAGTTTCATTTACTGGTTTTTGTGTTCCCTTACTGTTTTCACCTCCATCCTTTCATTCCCTTTTGCCCAATCCTGGGGTACCCTACGGGGGCCCCTGTTTGTGCCGAACCACCCTTCCTGCCACTTCTCCTCATGGGCTTTGCTCTATCTCTGTGGGTGGGGTGGTTCCTGGGGGATGTGCCTCCTCTCCCCTGGTGTGTCTTCCTTGCCTCTCCCTTGACCGGTTGAGTCAGGATATTCAAGGAAGACACTGCTCAGCTTGATGGCCATCGTCGCTTGGAGTCATAAGGAGTTGACGCTTTTTTCTGGGCCTGTGTTGGTATTACCTAGACGCTCCTCTCGCTTTTTCGGCGCCGGACCATCTCGGCCGGTCCCGCAAATTTGCGGAGTGCTCGATTCGGTCCACGGACGATTCGGCTCCCCGCAAATTTGCGGAGATCGCTGGGGGGTCTCGCGGTGAGGCGGGAGGGTTGTGTCGGTACGGTTATGCCTCCATTGGCCCGCAAATTTGCGGTTATAGTTGGCTTTCCCGGTGACCCTTTTTTGTGTCATCTTGTTGCCTGGTACTATATTGGTGTATGCACTTGCCTGGTGTTATGGACCCTGCATGTGAGGTGTTGAGTGGTGGTTAACACTTTCTCCATCTTTGCAGGTTTCTGCTTGTGCTCTTCCGCCTCACCCGCCCTCCTCACCTCCATCGGTGCTCCCGGTTTAGAGTGAGTACGACTTCCAGTTTGCGTGTGTGTTCCTGTTTACCCATGCTCATTCCCTGGTTTTTATTGGACATTATCTTCACTTACTCCGTCAACGTGCTGCTTATGGTGTGTGTTCTTCCATTGCAGGTGGGATGCCTTGCTTTCGCCAGGGCTGTGGCTCCCCGTGCTTGGACTGCCACAGGTCCTGCTTGCGGCATTCGCAATGTGTGTCCTCTACGGCCTACCTTCCGGCTTTGTGTGGCCCGTGTATGGACCTGGTGGATGTGGTGGACCATCACCCTGGTTCCTCTGACGCGGCGGTGGCCTCTGCATCCCTTCAGTCTGTGTGGGCGGTGGTCTCCCACCACATCAGGACTGTGGGCCACCGTTCCCCGGCCTTTGTTGACGACCGGATCCGCGTCGCCCTGGGCATCCCTGACCCGTCTGGGGGCCGTTTACCTGGCCCTCTCCCTGCTCGGGCCCTCCTCCCTGGGTCCCGTGGTCGGTCGTCGCATCGTCGGGTGGATCCCCAGCTCCGTCCACGCTCTCGCTCTCCTCGTCGCTCGTCCTCTACTGCCCCTCCTCGTCCTCCTGCTCACCTTGACTCCGCCGTTCGCCCTCGTCATGGTTCTCGCCCTGAGGCCGGGTTTAGCGTCTCTGCCCCTGTACGCCCTCCCCTGGCCTCTCTACTACCTTCCGCCCGCTTCCCCTGCACAAAAGACGTCCTCTTCATTTGTCCTCTACTCGCGCGGATGTTCATGCTGTAGCTGGCCCTCTGCTCCCTCCTTCTACTCTGTCCAGGAGGGTCCGCCAGGATGTAGTTGCTTCTCCTCCTACTTCTCCTGCTTCGGTGCCTCTTCTTCCTTCTAGGTCTCGTCCCAAGGTGGAGGTTCCTCCCTCCTCCGCCTCGGTGTCGGGCCGCCCTGTTCTCTCAGCCCCGGGGATCCTTGCTCTGTTTCCCCCCGCGGCTCCTTCTGACCTCCTTTCACCCGGCCAGCCTTCCCCCTCCCGTCATCCTGCTCCTCTTCCTTCTTCTATTCCTGATCTTCGCTTGCCGGCTCCCCGTGAGGGTACCCCGCCGCTTGACTCGGTGGAGTATAGCGAGGTTTCGGGGTCCCCTTTCTCGGGGGCTGACGTGTCGCTGGAAGAGGGGGATGGTGATGTTTCCCCCTCGGGCGTTAGTGATCGGGAACGAGACCCTCAGGACCGTCACGGCCGTCGTCGCTCGCCTTCTTTGGGCCGCGACGCTGCTGTTTCGTGTCATGGGTCTCGCTCTCGCTCACGCTCGCCCCTGCGGGCCGAACTATCTTCGGGGGGGTCGCCTCTCTCGGATCGATTTTCGGCTATGCAGGGGTGGGTTGTGTCACACTTCGACGCGCGCTTGGAGGCGATGCAAGAATCCCTCTTATCGCGCTTCTTGGCGGTGACACAACCTCAGCGCCTCACCCAACCTGCCCCTGCTTTGGTCCCCCTCCCCTCTGCGGTGGACCACATTCCTTCTCGCCCTGCTTCTCCGCCTGCCCGGTCGTCGGCTAGTACTGCTCCTGCCCTGGCTCAGGTGGTTGCCCCTACTGTCTCACATGCGGGGGTCCTCCGTCTGCTAGGGCAGGGTCCGCGCTTGCCCCCCATCCAAAAGGCCAAGGTCCCGTCGCGGACTATGCCGCTCCTCTATGGCTCCTTGGCTGTTTGGAAGGGGGTGCAGGCCTCCCACCCGGAGCGTGCTACCGACTTCCCGTCAGGTGAGAGGGCCCTACCTTTGGACTGGTCGGTCCAAATAAATGATAAAATGCAGTTCAGGGCGATCAGGGTGGATGGTCAGGTGGCCGACGTGGAGGTGCGGGCGTACCCGACAAGGACTGACCTTCAGTACTTCTCGGTGAAGCCCAAGCCCCCGTCTGCTCCTCGGACTAAGCTCTGGTCAGACTTCAGCCGCCAGGACATCCTTCAGGATGTTCAGTCCCTGGCTGTGTTAACGGGACTGTCCTCCTATGGGACGGGTTTGTGCGACGACGGTAAGCCTCGGGTGGCCGTCGTGCTCGATAACCCTCTCCCATTGGAGGCCTGGTTTGCTGAGGCCTTAGACTTTGCCAACCGTTCCGTCGACAGATCTATTTCAGTCCCTCCCCCAGAGTCGTCACTGCTTTTGCCTCCTCTGGTATCTGTCGGCGGATTGGATGGCAAGTTCTGGTCCTGGATTAGCGCTCCCAAACTTGAAATTTGTGCTATTGCTAACCCGTTCTTCTCCCACCCAGATAAGTCCTCTGTCGACAGGGATTTTACCTTGCGGCAGAGGGTGGCGAACTTATTGTCTTGTCTTCTAGGTTCCCTCCAGACGTCTGTTCACCACCTGCGACTTATCGAGGCGACTGCACCTGGCGATCTTCGCGAGGGCTTGGACCACGTTCGGCGGATCCACCTTCAGCTCGCGGTGTCTTTGGTTCCCGAGCTGAAGGCGGTTTTGTGCGAGGCAACTCGACAACGCCAGACGGTAAGGTCCTCGTTCTGCCGGAAGGCCCCTTTGGATATTCGTCAGGGTCTATTATACTCTGAGCTATATACATCGGGGCTTTTTGCGCAGGATGCTTGGGAACGCTACGCTTCTCTGTCAGCGGACCCTGCTTACGACACGCAAAGACGCGCTGTGTCGCGACCGGGGTCTTCGCAGTCCCGTCCTTCTGCCGGTCCCCTTCGGGGTGCTGCCGCCACTGCTGCCGCCAAGAAAGGGCGCAGGAAAGGGAAGTTGCCGGCCAGAGCGTCGGTTCCGCCTCGCACTTCTGCTCCTGCTCCCTTTCATCCCCGCCGAGAAGGGGCTGGCCAGCCTTCCACTTCCGGCCGCACTTCGACGGGGTCTGACACACGACGGACAGGGGATGGGGTGACCCGCCCTTTTCGGCGAGGTGGGGGGGGTAGGGGTGGTCAACGTGGCTCTTATGACCGCAGGGACCGTACCGGGGGACCCTCCACGTCAAAAAATGTGTAGGTTCTCCAGGTCGGTCTCCTCCTTGTTCTCCTTCTCGCCTCGCAGAAAGGGTCGCTCACCTCATCTCGGGGGCTCCCACAGGTTATTTTCGCCCTTGCGCCCTTCGGTGGCCACGAGGGACGTGGGGGCGGAAGATTGCACGGAGGGGTCTAACCTGGAGATGGAAGTCCAGACCCCCACTCAGCTCTTGTCAACGAAGCCGGCCTGTCTCTTCGGAGGTGGCCGACGTGATTACATCCATGCACGAGCAGGGAATCGTCAAGGAGGTGAAAGCCGGTTTACCGGTTTTCCTCTCCCGTGTTTTTCTGGTACCAAAGAAGGACTGCGACGCGATGCGACCGGTGGTGGATCTGTCGGCCCTCAACGGGCACATCGTGAACACACGGTTTCGGATGCTGACGGTGCACCAGGTACGACTGGCCCTGCGACCTCTGTCGTGGGTAGTGTCGCTGGACCTCAAGGATGCGTATTGGCACGTTCCGATCCATCCTCGTTTCCAGCGATTCTTGGCCGTTCAGACTTCCGATCGTGTGTTCATGTTCGACAGACTTCCCTTCGGTCTCAACATCGCGCCGCGGATCTTCTCGAAACTGGTAAAGCAGGCTCTGGATCCTCTCCTCAGGGGCGGCCTCCAGATCCTGTTTTACTTGGACGACTGGTTGATAGTTTCAGACACCCTAGAACAGTGCGTCCACGACACCCTCACAGTAGTTCAACACATCACACAGTTAGGATTCAAAATCAATATTCCCAAGTCGCGCCTGACCCCGTCGCGTGTCGTGACGTGGGTAGGTCTCGAATGGGATCTGACCAACGCTACAGTGACCCAGAGTCAGCCAAACGCGGTGAAACTTCGCAGGAAGGTCTTCGCCGTGTTGCACTCGGTCTCCCTCACGAGGAGGATCTGGGACTCGTTAGTGGGTTCGCTGAATTGGGCCGCTCTGACCATTCCCTTAGGGAGGCTCAGGCTGCGCCGCCTGATACTCATGGGCAACAAGGTGTTTCCGTTGGCCCCTATGGATCGGCTCATGCCGATCCCGCGTACCATTCACAGACACTTAGGACACTGGGTTGCTCGGGGCACGCTCTCTGCGGCTGTGCCCTGGACCGCCCCCCCGCCGACGATCTGGGTAGATACAGATGCGTCGAGCGAGGTAGGGTGGGGTTACCAATCCAACCTGGGACATCAACATCACGGCAGATGGGTGGGACACACACACCTACACATCAATGCCCTCGAACTGTTGGTTCCCTTGTTCTTCCTGAGGGACCACGCGCTGGCCCTTCGGGGAAAGTCGGTGGCCTTCAGGATGGACAATCAGACAGCTGTCCACTGTATCCAAAAGCAGGGGTCCTCCAGGTCTTTGACTCTGTTGGGGATCTCAGAGAAGTTGTTCTTCCTCGCGAACCGACACAACATCTCCCTGCACGCCTCCTACCTGCCCGGGACTGCCAACCTGTGGGCGGACGCCCTGTCGCGAGGACGGGGCGTTCTTGTAGAATGGGCAATGAAACAGACTGTATTCGACGACCTCGCAGCTTCCTGGGGTGTTCCGGAGGTCGACTTGTTCGCATCGAAGGAGACGCGCAAGTTGCCTCAGTACCTGTCCCTCCGGACTCGCACTCCGGAGGGGGGTCCGGACGCTTTCATGGAAGACTGGAACAGGTGGCAGTCGATATACATATTTCCGCCACCAGACGCACTGTTGATGTGCAAAGTCCTCGCGCGGCTGCGGCTGTACCGCGGCAGAGTCTGGCTAATAGCGCCTCTGTGGCCAGCCCAGGCTTGGTACTCCCAGTTGAAGCGGTGGTGCCCGAGTCTGGTCCCTCTCCCTCTCTCAAACTTCCACTTGAGCCAGGTTGGCGACCTGCGGACCTCGTTGGCCTTCGCATCGTGGATGTTCGTGAGGCACGGTGGCTCCCAGTCCACGGACGGGACCTGACTGACTTCCTGAAGCGTTCATGGACGTCTTCGACTTGGGGGACTTACGAGTCCCACTGGAGGTCTTTTACTAGGTGGATACAGGACACTCACCAGACTGTTAGCTCTCCTTCCCTCGTCCTACACTACTTGTTTCACCTCTTCCGTACACGTCGCTCTCAAGTCAACACTATACGTAACCACTTGTCTGCCATCCGGGAGGTCTTTGAGTCCGTCACTGGGCTGGTCGTTCCACCGAAGGAGCTGGATTCCTTCATGAAGGCTGCCTTCAGGGAGCGACCGCCTCCGCGCCAGATCCCTCCTCAGTGGGATCTGGGGCGTGCTCTGGACCTTCTGGCTTCACACACATATACACGGGACACTACACCGGTTCAGTTGCTCGAGCGTACACTCTTCCTTGTCGCTCTGGCCACTGGGGATAGGGTGTCTGAACTAGCTGCCATGTCGCGGTCCCAGGAATGCATGCGATTCTCCCCGTCCTTGAATGTCGTCACGTTAGCCCCCTCCCCTCATTTTGTTGCCAAGAATGAGAGAGAGACCCACGTTTTCAAGCCTTTTACCATCCAGGCTTTAAAGCGTGGGCATACTCACCATGTGTTGTGCCCGGTGCAGGCCTTGCACTCCTATGTTGAGTCTGTGGCTCCGACTTCGGGTACTGCTGTGTGGGTGTCTCCTCGGACTGGTAGGAGGCTCTCGAAGGTACAGATAGGACGCCACATTTGTCGGGTCATTCGTGCCAGTAACCCTGCTTGTCGGGGTTCTGCGCACGATGTGCGATCCTTTGCTGCCTCCTTACGGTTCCTGCAAACTCGTTCGTTGCCTGACGTCGCCTCGGCGGGTTTGTGGTCTTCTGTCCATACCTTCGTCTCCTCCTACCTCTCCATGTCCATTGTTAGACCCCCTCGGCCTGTGATAGCTCTCGGGAGTCGTGTTTCCTAGGGCTCTCGCGAAGTTGCCTGGTCTTCCCCCTCGTCACTTTTTCTTTTCCTTTGTTTTCTTTCGAAAAGGGGGGGAGGGAAGTACGGGTTTGCAACACTGGATTACAAGTTTGGGGTTATGTTATATGTATACAGTACATAAGTGTTTTTGCCTCATTGATAATTGTGTTTTGTTTTTGTGATCAGTGTTTTTGTTCATTTTGGAAGAAAAGGGATTTTGTGTACAGTACTTTTTGGTTTAAGACAAGTCTATGGTTTTGCATTACTATGAATGACGGGCACGTGTTAAAACTGCTCTTTTTAGCTACTCCTCAGTTTTTCACTCTTTTATTAAACTCTCTTGTTTAAATTGTGTTTCTTTGTCATTCATAATTTTGTCTTATGCATTGTTTTTTTGGTAGGTTGGGCTTGGATGTCCTCCTCCTATTTGTTATGCAGCCTTGACGTTGGATTTGCCAAGACTACTAACAAATTGGGAGGTTTGACGTACCTCCCAACCTACCAAATAGGAAAACCTACTATTTGGTAGTAGTCTTGGAAAATCCAACGTACATAATACCCTCCCTCACGCCGGACCCCTGCCCATCCGCGTTCTTCTGCTGACGTGAGATGTGATAACAAGAGAGGGTCGCTCATGCGCACGTTCGACAGGGATCGGCGCATGACGGAACACGGGATGGGCCTTGAGCGGTAACTAAGGTAAACCCCTTTTTCTTCTCTTCTATACTTTTTTCACCTTCGGTGGTAGTTTTGGTTAATGTACAACGTCTCCTAGAGCAAGATAAGGAGTAGACTCTAGACGTTTTCTTTTTAACCGCGGTTGGAATGACGACATAGCAGTCAAAATAGACAAGTCGTCATTGCAATTAGGTTAATAGCCTTGACGTTGGATTTTCCAAGACTACTACCAAATAGTAGGTTTTCCTATTTGGTAGGTTGGGAGGTACGTCAAACCTCCCATTATGCTAGTCACCCTAACCCCCCAAACCTTGTAGCAGAACTCCAGCATATCCTTTGGGGATCACTGCACTGTGGGAGTGCAAGAGGAACCCGGTTGTCCCGTGGTAGGCGCCAAGGTCTAAGGAATCATCTTGTGACTCACCCTGGACCAGTAGCTGGAGTCATCACGCCCAGCCGCCCCCCCTGGACCAACTTCCGGAGTCATCACGCCCAGCCGCCCTCCGGACTACTGGATCCTCCCTCGATCTATGGGCCCTCCTCTTCACTACAGCTCTCCTTTAAGTGCTTTTGTACCGTTTCTGGGTATAGAGTTGACTCAGGGTTGTGGTAGAAGTTATCTTCAGGGGTTCTCATTAACATTACGTCTTGCGAGAGGTCTTTCTTCTCCCTACTTAAATTGACGTTAATTAGCCCACTTGCCGGGACCCATTATACATACCTATCAGGGGATCCTTATATATGCACCTTCCCGGGTTATTGGTCTCCCATAGCCCGACAGAGGGGGCGTGCTTATATAAGACCCATAGCATCAAACACAAACACATATTTGCACGTAATCTAGTCCCTTTGTATAACTTCTAGCCTAATTAATTTAACATTCTGTCAGGTTCATAACTCGAATAGATTTCACTCTATCTCAGCTCCCGACGATTGTTGCCTCAGCCTTCAGCACCCTGCTAGTACACAATTAGAGTTAAGGATTAATCTTTGCCAGGTGAGATCTAGCACACCTATAGTATTAATATCATTTGTGAGCCTTTCCGAGCCCACTTCATTGTTGATGACCACTTGGCCATTATTGCTTTAGAGTCAGTTAACGTCACTATATGCCGGGGACATCATTGCATGATCCAGACGGCATTTGCCATTACTGCACTCTTGTCTTTTGTTGAGATCCTCTCTGAGATCTATTTGGGTAGGAGGTGTACCTCCACCATTTTGGATACCTTATAATTGTATCCTACCTTGAGTCCGGACCCATTGTCCGACTCCTATTGCTTACTTGATAACCTGAGTATTGTATGTCTTAATTATTCTTATTGTTGTTGATGATCTCCAGGTTACAGGTATAAAATATATGTCTTGCTCCTCCATGAACCAGGTGTTAAACTGAATAAAACCCATGTTAACTTGTTACCTGTGTACTTACTATCCTGCCGTGTTGTCTCTTTATTTAAAGTTTAAGGTATACCTATCCAGTTAGAGAGCTGCTCATTGTACAAAGAATATCTCGCGTTCCAATTTGGACCGGGCATAACAATATGCGTGTACTGTTACTTAGTAATATTGTATTGTGTAACCTAATCAACCCGAATGATATACATTTAAGTAAGAATACACCAAAATATAATCGTGATTAGGCTCGAATGGAGTGGCACCGCGGCTGCGGCCAATGTTTATAAACAACATGCTTTAGGCCTACATATCAAGATCAATAATTAATGATCCATCATTTCGATATTATTTTGATCTAGTTGAATTTGTAAAAAATTGTGATGACTATTCCTATAATATAATCGCTTACTTTGAGATATTATATATAATAACTCCGGTAGGTTATCGGCCTTCTATAGGAATATGACGCTTCTTTCGGATATTCTGAGGATATAGCTAGGTACATTTATAATTATCACATCCAAATCGATTATTTGTATATGGATATATACACAAAGTCTTAAAACTGTTATCAAGTTCCGAAAGTCTGAATCGGGTTGAGTTTAGACCCTGTGGAAGAGCAGGGTTGAGTTGGCTTGATATTGGACACCCTTTTATGGCATTTGGGTGTGAAATACGACACCATTTCCAGTCTATCGGAGATAGTGATGGTAAAGGAAAATGCGGTGTATTTCTCCAGAAGACTTCCTACATGGTATAGTGTATTGTTCTAGTGATAATTAAATATTATATAGGGCTATTTTAAGTTGGCTGATGAATATGAAGCAGTAATATGCTGGACGATGAAAACATGTAAATATGTAAACATGTCTCGGATATCACTGATAATTTTTGGCATTTTCTGCCAAAAGCCCAATGGCTTATCAGTGGTGGTAACACAAAATGCAGCTATAGAAAGAGTATAATTTTTAGACATATAATGCACAAATCGTAACTTCGATTTTTTTTTTTTTTTTTTTTTTTTTTTTTTTTTTTTTTTTTTTTAAAGACCTCCGTCTACGTATTGTGAAAACCCTGTTATCCTCCGGCAAATTGTGGGGTTGAGTGAGTGAAGGGGGGGACTGAATGAAGGAGGATACATGTTTTTCATAATACGTGTTGCTAGCCCCAAACGCGCGAGCAACTGTGGCTTTCAACCATCCGACACATCCCCTTTTATTTATGTGCATCACACATGTTACAAAATGTATTGTATTTAAGAGATAATGTCTTATAATTATGGGAATAACCAGTTTGAATATTTTAGTTACCCCTCAATAATTTTCTTTGATTTAAATTCCTAATTACTTGTGAATGTTGCGTTTTTGTATTACAGTTTTGTAGATAATATTTTAGCATAACTAATTAGTTACATTTGAAGACGCTATTTTGAATGTTTTAAGATATTAGTTAAATTAAATATAGAAGAAAACGGTTTGTTATTACTTATTATGGGTGACTGAAGCAGTATAATTGTAGCCTCCTGGCTCCAATCTGCAAGGTATAATAAAGGTCTGCTGTATTTATTACCCTTCCTACTATTGCGGAGCGGTCCAATCTGCAAGGCAGGTAGTGTAAGAAAGGACCTCTTTGTATAGTACCCTTCAGTACCCGACTTGGGTGCGGAGCGGTACTAACCTGCTACTACGGAGTGGTACATACTGACTGCCATACGTGCGGAAGTGTCTGTAAGTCACGCACGTGGTTTACGGACATTTCCGCATGTATCGCTGTGCTTCATAACCAAGGTTTTTTGAGATTTTTTTTTCGATTCTGGGCGAACGGCTGGGCGGAAATGAAATCTAAGACCATGTCTAGAAGCAGCTCGGCAAGAAAAATCGAATGGCACCAAGTAGAATTCCCTAGGACTTATAGTTTGGGCTACAGAGGACTTTTAAAGTCCAAAAAAACGGTCCCCTGGGCCCTCCAGGAAGCCCCGTCAAAATCTAAATCCTAAACTAATGGTCCGATTTTAATTCTGTTTGCGCCATTCGATTCAGCTTGCCAAAGTGTACTTATTGTATAAATTTAAACAAAATCGGTTCATAAATAACTCGTCTATGGAATTTTTAAACTTTAAAATAAGACGAGGGGCTAAAAAAGGCTATACGTGTTTTATGGGGGGGCGGGAGGGGGGGGCGGAGCTGGGAGGGGGGGGACGGAAGAAGGGGAGTGGGGGGATAGGGAGGGGGGGGGACGGGGGGGGGGGGGGGCGGGAGGGGGCAGGGGTGAAGGGAAGGAAGGAGGGTAGGGAGGGGAGGGGAGGGGGGTAGGGTGGTAGCGGGGGTTAGGGGGAGGCGGGGAGTTAGGGGTGGTAGGGGGGCTCGTTGTTGGTTAACTCCCCCACCCCCCCCCACCCCCACCCCCACCCTCCTTCCTTCCCCGCACCACCTGCCCCCTCCCCTCCCCACCCCCTCCCTACCACCCCTACCCCCTTCCTTCCCTCCCGCCCCCCCATAAAAAACGTTGCTAACGCAACGTTAGTTTTATAGCTGTGCTTTCGTAACCAAAACAGTGGTAACACAATTATTTAATTTTCACAGTTATTTGAATATAGGTTAATTGTAAACTATAAGACAATTGTTATGATACACAGTTTATTTGGTCAAAAATGGCAGTACTGTAAAAATCAAATAATGTAGAAATTAGAATTGTTACGAATTAAAAGGGAAGACGAATGTGCTCAAATGGCAACAGTCTAAAAAATCAACATCATCATCATCATCATATATTTTGTATGTGAAGGAGCCGTGGTGGAAATGGAGAAAATGAAGGAGAAACTAAACATGCAGAGAAAGGAAAATGAAGAGAGGGTATGGGGCCTAAAACAGGGCATAGGACAAGGGGAAATCGCAGCGGCAAATGAGGAAAAGAGATGGAGGAAAAGGGTAGAGGAAATGGAGAAGGCATGGAAAATGGAGAGAGATGGCCATAGGGAGATGGAAAAGGAATGGGAAACTGAGAGAGTTAGCATGATGGCGGAGAGGAAAGAGTTAAGGGATCAAGTCAAAGAACTAAATGACCAAGTGGGAAAAAAGATTGAACGGGGGAGTGCAAGGGCAGAGAAGACCCGATCAGGGGAAGCTCAAGGGGGTGGAGGGGATGAAGGAGGCAGACAAGTGGAGAAGGGATATGGGTGTGAAAGGGATGAGAAGAAACAGAGGGGAAGCGAAAGAAATGAGGGAAGGGCAGAGAGTTACAGGGGAGAAAAAGAGGAAAGGGAAGAATGGGGTGGGCAGAGTGAAGGGAGAGAAAGATGGGATAAGGAGGGGAGAATGCATAACCAGTACCAGGACGATAGGAACAAAGGAGAAAGGGGAACAGACAGAAGGGTGGAACAAAAGGGATGATAGAGAGGACCGGGTACTACTGATAGGGGACAGCACGATAAGATGGATGGAGGAGGAACTGATGGGCAAGGAAAAGAGAGGGAGAAGTGTGATAAGCCTCCCAGGGGCGAATATAGAAAGAATAATGCGAGGTTTGAGGAATACAGAAATGGACAAGAGGGAAGGTGGAACTATAGTGATACAGGGGGGAGGAAATGGGCTAGAGGGGAAAGGAGCAGAAGGAACAGTAGGAGCAGTAATGGAAGGAATAAAAAACTTCAAAGAAACCAACCCAATGGTAATGATATGGGTGGTGGGAATTATAGAAAGGCCAAGGGAAGGGAAAACGGGGCAATACGAGAAAGAGAGAAAGATGTCAAATGAGAGAATACAGAGGGATATCGGAGAAATGAACAAAAGGCTATGGGCAAGGGATGAAGCAGGAGTAGGATACATCGACCCAGACTACAAGCTGAGCCCAGGAGATTTTGCGAGGGATGGAATACACCTGTCTGAAAAGGGGAAATGGACTGTAGGGGGAAAGATTAGGAGAGCAATAGAAGAAAGTGAGGAGCAGAGGAAAGAGTGGCTAAAGAACACAGAAAGGTGAAGGAAGGGGAGAAGAGAGGAAGTGGGAGGAGAAAGGGAGGATGAGAAAAAAGAAAAGAGAAAGAAAGAAAAGCGAGAGGGAAATGAGAAGAAGATTGAAAAGGAAGTAGAGGGAAACTTAGACATGGGAGAAAGAAGGAGGAGGAGGGGAAGAAAGAGAAATAAGAGAAAGGAAGAGAAAGCAGAAGAACAAGGGAAATAAAGGGAAGAAGAACAAAGGGAAAGAGCGGGGGGAGGGGGATAATGTATACCGAGGAATAAAAATAGGATGTGTAAACATAAATGGGATAAATAGAGGGAAAATACAAGACATTGAAGAGGTATGGAGTGAGTGGGAAATGGAAATGATAGGAATAACAGAAACACACCTTAGGGGAGAGACAAAATGGGAAGGGGATAAATATACGCTCATTGGGAGAGGGAGGGAGAAATCAGAAAAGAAAGGGGGAGGGGTAGGGTTAATGATTAGGAACAACTCAAAATGGAAAATAGAGAAACTTAAGGGTGGAGAATCAAAGGAAATGGAGGATATAATGGGAGTGACACTAGCGAGGATGAATAATGGAAGGGAAGAAAAAATAACAGCAATAATAGGGTACTTCACGGTGGAAGGGGGGAGAAGGGAACGGGAAGAAAACAGAATCAAGTACCAAGGAATACAGGAAATGATAAGGGGTAGGGAGGAAGAGGAGATAATTATAATGGGAGACATGAATGCACATATAGGAATATTAGGGGAGAGGATAAATGGAAATGGAGAAGCCTTGATCCAATTTGCGGAAGAAAATGACATGGAAATACTGAACCAAACAATGGGAGAGGGGAAGGCGACATGGATAAGACACGGAGAAGGACAAAGATCGGCGATAGACTTCATACTAGCGAATGGAAGAGCAAGGGAAGAGATCCAAAACATGTGGATAGATGAAGAAAATGAAGTAGGGATACAAAGCGACCACAGACTCATGGTGATAAACTACACAAAGGAATGGAAAAGCAAAGGAAACACGAGATGGAGGATTAATAAATGGAATCTAAAAAGTGAAAGATGGGTAGAGTACAGAGGTTACATGGAAGAAATAAGGGAAAGAAGAGAGGGGAGCGTAGAGGAAATGGATGGAGAGTTGATGATGGACATAAATAGAGCGGCAGAAAGGAGTATAGGAAGAATAAGAAGATGGACAGGAAAAAGAAAACAAAAACCATGGTGGAATGGGGAAATAAAACAAGCAAGAAGTGAAAGAAGGGATGCGAACAGAGAAAGGAGAAGGATGATAGAGAGAAATAGGAGGGAAGGCGGAGAGAGGGAACGAGAAGAAAGACAAGCGGTACAGGTATACGAGGAGAAAAGGAAGAAGGTAAAAATACTAATACAAGAGGCAATGATAAAACACGAGAAAGAAGAAGTAGAAAAGATCAGAAGCAAGGGGAAAGAGGGCCAAAAGGAGTGGTATAGGATGTTAAGAGGTGAGACCGGTAGAGAGGAAGAAAGCGTGGAACTAATAGTGGGAGATAGAATAATAAAGACAGAAGAAGAAATAAAGATTGAAATAAAGCGATACTGGGAGGAAATAGGGGGAGTAAATGAACAAGGGGAGGAGAGGGAATGGAACTTGGAAATGAGAGAGAGAAGGCTACCAGAACAGGATAAGATGGAAATGGAAAGGGAGCTCACAATAGAAGAAGTAAGGAGAGGGATCAAAGCACTAAAAAAGGGAAAGGCGACCGGCCCGGATGGGATACCTAATGAAATGTACATAGAGGGGGGGGAAGAAATGGCAAGAAGACTGAAGAAAATGTTTAATGAGGTAATGGGAAATGAGAGAGTACCAGAAAGATGGAATGAAGCGAGAGTAACACTATTGCACAAGGGAGGGTACAAGAGTAAGAAGGAAATGAAAAGCTACAGGCCAGTGACAGTGACAAACACAATAGGGAAACTCTTCTGCGGGATATTGAAGGAAAGGATGAATAGAGCCATAGAGGGAAACGGGCTAATAAGTGATGAGCAGAATGGGTTCAGAAGAGATAGGAGAGGGACAGATAATATCTATATACTGAGCGAAGTGATGGGGAAAATGAAAAGAGAGAAAAAAATGGGTTACTGTGCATTCCTGGATATAGAAAAAGCCTATGATAGAGTAAACAGGGAACTGCTATGGAAAATAATGGCAATGAGTGGAATACCAGAAAAGTATATAAACATCATAACATCGATGTACCAAGGAACAAAAGCGAAGTACGCGCTAGGAAATATAGAAACGGGATGGGTAGAAAGCAAGAGGGGGGTAAGGCAGGGGTGCGTATTATCGCCGTTATTATTTGCGTTATATATGGAAGAAATGACACAGAGGATGAAAAGAGTTGGGGAGGGGATTCAGATAAACAAAGAAAGACTGGGGGTACTGCTGTTTGCTGACGACGTAGTTCTGATGGCAGAAACGGGAGGAGGGTTGCAGAGACTACTAGAGGAAGCAACGAGATTCGGGGAGGAACTTGAAGTAAGATTTAGTAAAGAAAAGAGCCAGGTGATGAAAATGAATGGAGAGCTTCAAGAAGAAGAGGAATGGACACTGGAAGGAAACAGAATGAAGAAGACAAGGGAGTATAAATATCTGGGGGTAACGATCACGGAGAAAGGGTTTGAGAAGGCGAAAAGTGAAAAGGTGGGACAAATGCAACAATGGAATGGAAGACTATGGAGCACGACAAGGCTAAGAGCGAATAGCTATGAAATAGTGCGAGGGCTGTGGAAAGGATTGGGAGTACCTGCAATAATGTACGGCTTAGAGGCGGTAGAAACAACAGAGGCGGAAACGAAGAAACGAAGAAATTAGAAACGATACAGAATAAAATCGGGAGGACAGGATTGGGGGCAAATAAATACGTAGCTCAAGAAGCAATCCGAGGGGAGATGGGGTGGAGTACGTTTGAGGAAAGGATTGGGAAAGCGAAAGGGAAGTACAAAGTGAGACTAGAGGGGATGGAGGAAGATAGGTGGCCGGGGAAGTTATACAGATGGGCGAGTGAGCAAAGTAAATGGAACAGAGAGTGCAAAAAAAGATTGGGGAGGATAAATATAAAACAGGACCGGGTGGGGGGGGAATTTAGAAAAAGAAATGAGAGAGGGGAGTGGGTCATACTAGAGAATGGGAGGGGATGTGTCAGAGAGATAGAGAAGGGGATAAAGGAGGAGGGGAGAAGAAGATGGAGGGAGGGGGTAGAAAATAAAGCCACGCTGGCATATTATAGAGAGAAGGAAAAACCAGCTAGAGAACTGTACTATGATGGGGGATGGGGATCGAAACTCCTATTTAAAGCAAGAACAGGATCGCTAGAAACAAATGAGAGAACAAGGAGATGGAATGGAGTGGGACCGCACTGCAGTCAATGTGAAATGGGAGGGGATCCAATAGTGGAGGATGTAGAACACATAGTAACCGAGTGTACAAGATATAATGAGGAGAGAGAGGAGTTGGAGAGGTACATGAGGAATAGAGTTGGGGAGAGGGGGTGGGAGGAGATTAAGCAGAGGGAAGATAGAGGGGTGGGGGCGCTATTGGGGTTAACACAGGAGATGGAAACACAAGACATGGAGATGATGAAGAGGATATTGGAGAAAATGTGGAGGAAGAGAAATGAGTGAGGGGGGGGGGGGGGGGGAGCGGAGGTGAGGGGGAGGGGGGAGGAAGTGAGGGGGGGTTTATACAAACAAAACAAAAACTGTCTCTTAAACTATCCTTCTACTCTAAACTTTCCCTCCTACTAAAGTTTCTGAGCCAGTACCGATACAAATGTCAGCCCTGCGGATCTGCACGGTCTGCGGGCGGGTTCAAAAGAAGAAGAAGAAGAAGAAGGTGGTCCAGTGGTGAGCACGCTCACGTGTGAATCTGCAAGACCCGGGATCGAATCCCTGCCACGGCGGACATTTAGTGGGTGTGGTAGTACGTCCTAGCATGTTTCACATGCTCGCACCCAGTCATGGGACATCCTGACGACGTATACAGACTAAACACACATAACAAAGCCACTCCAACAGCTTCCTCTCTCTCCAACACCCCTTCTCCCCTCTCAACACTCTTCTCTGAGCTAGTGCCGATACAAATGGCCAGTCCTGTATAGAATCGTGAGGTTCAGGACCCAGATTCACTAACGGTCGTAGCGTGCGATGTACAGCAACCTACGATCGTTCCTAAGGGAGTGCGGAAGGTGTATTCACGAACGCATCGTTGAGCTCCCTTACGGCTCCCTTTCGGTTATTTTCACCGAGGCTTCTCTTGACCAATCAGGCGCTTGGCCTTTGTAAATAAACAATATGTCACCCACATGACTGAAGCGCCAAGAAGAACCTAATATACTTTAATTTATGAGCTTGTCATTGTTTAGCATGGCTAATTCGATCCACCACAGCCAGCAGGAAGAAGAATAGAGTATCTTGTGAATTGATGATAAGAAATTAGCCTAGCTAGGCTACAGGGAAGCCTGTTAGTGGCCTAAGTTAAAGGATTTTCGACGGATTGATCATTGATAATCATATGTTAGGCTAGTTGGGAGTGTATTATTTATACCTTAACCACAGTATATTGTTCTACTTTACCATGTCTACACCTAGACAGGGCGAGCCAAACCAAAATGCCAGACTATACTATGTCTATGCCTACAAAGGCAGTTCTAGCCAAGCCAAAATGCCAGACTTAGCCTAGGCCTAATTTTTCAAAATAGGTCTAGGCCTAGGGTATTTTTGTTGTATCCACAACACCTCAAGGCCTATCTACCTTTTCAAAATAGGCCTAGCATAGGCCTCCTCAATCTATTATCCAACAGTTGGCCATGGGAAATAATGATAGGTTGAGGGGGCTTTGTCCCCCTCACCTCCCATGACTTATTGCCATCATCAAATATATTACCAGCATGGGACTAATAATAGCTAGTTAACAATGAGGATGGTATGCCTGCAAACACCATCTTAACCTGCTAGGCTTCTACTTTACCATGCTTAGGCTACACCAAGCTAGGCATTGCTAGCCTAACCAAAATACCATACGTAGGCCTAACTTTTCTAGCCTAAATAGCCCTAACTTTTTCAAAATAAACCTAGGTTATAGCCTAGGCTAGGCTAGGCCTATACAAAAATATTCACAACATATAGGCTAGCCTATTATTTTTTGTTTAGACTATGCCTAGGGTAATTCTTTTCATAATTTTTTTCCTGTGATACTTTCAAATTTGTTGAGGAAATAGGCTACCCTAATCTAACCCAGCTAGGCATTGCTAACCTAACCAAAATACCATACATAGGCCTAACTTTTTTCAAAATAAACCTAGGTTATAGCCTAGGCTAGGCTAAACAAAATTATTCACACAGCGTTTATTATTTATTCATTTTTTAGGCTAGGCCTAGGGTAATTCTTTTCATCATTTTGTTCCTGTGATACTTTCAAATTTGTTGAGGAAATAGGCTACCCTAATCTAACCCAGTTAGGCATTGCTAGCCTAACCAAAATACCATACATAAGCCTAACTTGTCTAGCCTAAATAGCCCTAACTTTTTCAAAATAAACCTAGGTTATAGCCTAGGCTAGGCTAAACAAAATTATTCACACAGCGTTTATTATTTATTCATTTTTTAGGCTAGGCCTAGGGTAATTCTTTTCATCATTTTGTTCCTGTGATACTTTCAAATTTGATGAGGAATAGGCTACCCTAATCTAACTCAGAGGTGGTGGGGAGTTGGAATAAAAAATTTCTGCAATAAATGAGGGTTAAAATCTACTAATGGTAGGCTACGTGTTGTCGCAGCACATGAATTTGTGCATCAATTAACCTTGACTAGGTCTAGGCTGGCATATGGAGGCTATTCATAGCTTAATTCGGCCTGTCATAAGACATTAAGGATACAAATATATTCATACTTTGTATTAAATGCCTTAATGGTGTTGTAAACACAAGTTAACAATCATATTGCGCTATTATTGCCTCAATAATGACTTAGTGTGTCTTAAAGAGCTATACTGCAGACGAATTTGTTATGGTCGCGGGTTGTGTTATCGATATTTGTGTACCTATATCCGGGTCAAATTCATGTAAGGGTGGTCTGGACCACCCTTTGCGAAAGGCGATTTTAGGAGCTTCCTACGATCAAAGATGGCCGCTACGACGCTTCGTGAATACCAGCGTTGAGACGTAAGGGAACGGTAAGGGAGTTTTCGGATCGTACGACCGTTAGTGAATCTGGGTCCAGAGTCGTAAAGATTCCAGGACGAGCTCCATAGAAAATGAATGAAAGCCTTCTTCTTCTTCTTCTTTTGAACCCGCCCGCAGACCGTGCAGATCCACAGGGCTGACCTTTAAATCGGTACTGGCTCAGAAACGTTAGTAGGAGGGAAAGTTTAGAGTAGAAGGATAGTTTAAGGGACATTTTTTTTTTTTTTATAAACCCCCCCCCCCCCCTCACCGCCGCTCCCCCCCCCCTACCCATTTCTCTTCCTCCACATTTTCTCCAGCATCTTCACCATCTCCATGTCTTGTGTTTCCATCTCCTGTGTTAACCCCAACAGCGCCCCTACCCCTCTATTGTCTCTCTGCTTTATCTCCTCCCACCCCCTCTCCCCAACTCTATTCCTCATGTATCCCTCCAACTCGTCTCTCTCCTTATTATATCTTGTACATTCCGTTACTATGTGCTCTACGTCCTCCACTATTGGGTCTCCTCCCATTTCACATTGGTTGCAGTGCGGTCCCATTCCATTCCATCTCCTTGTTCTCTCATTCGTCTCTAGCGATCCTGTCCTTGCTTTAAACAGTAGTTTCGATCCCCATCCTCCATCATAGAATAGCTCTCTAGCTGGTTTTTCCTTCTCTCTGTAATATGACAGCGTGGCTTTATTTTCTACCCCCTCCCTCCACTTTCTTCTCCCCTCCTCCTTTATCCCTCTCTCTATCTCTCTGACACATCCCCTCCCATTTTCCAGTATGACCCACTCCTCTCTCCCATTTCGTTTTCTAAATTCCCCTCCCACACGGTCCTGTTTTATATTTATCCTCCCCAACCTTCTTTTGCACTCTCTGTTCCATTTACTTTCCTCGCTCGCCCATCTGTATACCTTCTTTGGCCACCTATCTTCCTCCATCCCCTCTAGCCTCACTTTGTACTTCCCTTTCGGTTTCCCTATCCTTTCTTCAAACGTACTCCACCCCATCTCCCCTCGGATTGCTTCTTGTGCTACATATTTATTTGCCCCCAATCCTGTCCTCCCGATTTTATTTTGTACCGTTTCTAATTTCTTTGTTTCTGCCTGTTGTTTCGACCCCCCCCCCCCATATATTTAGTTAAGGTACATATATTACGAACTTGTCTATTTTTCTAGTTAGTAATTTGAAACTATTTTTTACCTACACTTACATGGACGACGGAAATTAACAATTTGGTAGGGTTGCTCCCGGACTATTAGGTTTAAGGGCGGCACGCCCTCTTTTGATTCGCCCTTTTCTTTAGTAATGCCCCCAACAGTACACATATTGAGGAAGCCATCGCTATTTATTAATATTTATATCCCTAGTATAAGTGAATAAAACCGCAACTTAAGGAATAAAACTTGTGAACCTTTATACTGTGTATAATTTTGTGTCCATTGTGTAGGCTAGCCATAGAGTGTAATTCATAGAGCCAAGGCCAGTCTTTTCCTAGCGGAGAGGAACCCAAGTTGTTGATTAGCGCTGATTCCTAAGGTGGAAATCGCAATCAGATTATCTCACGTTTTATTATAAACGTACGTGGCATATACAGTAGAAAATCTGAAAGCATTAACAAGAAATAGGGTGGTCAGCATGGAAGTAAGAATTAGTCCTTGCATGATAGTGTGGTAATACCGACATTGACTTACGAGAGCGAAGCAGGGACGCTGATGGAGAGACATATATGTGCACGGAAGGACATATGTACGCAGCCGGATCCCTTACCCCCTGCGCATGTGTGAAAATGTAAGCCCCCTTGGCCCCGCCCCGCTGCCCAACCGCATTTAAATTTAGCCTTCAGACCGTTACTGCCAAGTCGCTCCGTAGCTCAGTCGGTATAGCTCCCATCCCTGAATCTGATAATCCAGTGTTCGATCCCACTCGGATTTAGTGTATTTTATATTTTTATTGTGTTATTTGTGTTATGTACGTTATATATTATATTATATTTGAAATAACGGAAAAGCTTATCACCCCACCTCAGCCAACATACCGAGATCTCCACCTCTACCTCCACCAACATACCGAGATCTCCACTCTTCCTCCACCATCTCCACCACATCAAAGAAAACGACTACCTCCCCCGGATCAAAGAATACGACTCAAAGGCAGACAATTATATATCCCGCATGAGAGAGCAACATGTGATCAGTTTCTCGCCGATTACATGTACTTCCCCTGCAACATCCCAAAACCTACAAACTTGCAACCACTGTCCACTCCATCTACCTCCAGCCTGCAAACCACACAAGCAATTAACCTTCTCACGACCGTATGACGCAGAGGTTGCCAGATTAGCAATAAGAAATAGAGTTCTCTCACTCTTATAATTACCTCTCCAAAATTAGTTTTCTGCCCACAGCTAACTCAAAGACAACTGCAAAGGTTAAAGTAACTAAACTAAAGGTTTCTAAATACCCCTGATGGTAACAAAGGATTTAAAGTATCCCTAATAGGCTCAAAATTGCGTCAAGAACGTGAGAGAGTTAAGGGCAGCCATTATCTGAGTTCTTGCTCTGCCTACCACACCAAGACAAAAAGGGAACAACCACCGATCTATCAATTAAGAAGTAGGCTACAAGAAGTCATTAACATCGAAATAACACAATCTCCAACCACAGGAAAGAAGTTATCCACCAACATGGACAATCCTGAAGTACCGAGAAATGAGGGAAATAGAAAGAAATGGCACCATAAACACGCAGACATCCCCACGCCACTCTACTGTAGAGCGCAGCCGCATCGCCGCCATGACTAGGGAAGCCGAGATATACGTACAGTTACCAGATATCACCCCACCTCCAGGCCACACGGACTCAACCGCCATACAACACGCTACCCCAAGGCGCCTTTTTGATGCGCAGCCACACCACCGCCAAGACGCTGAGAAAAGAGGTGACCTCAGCAGGAAATTCTAAGATCGACATCTTAATTAATTAGAGCTGTTTCTCCTTGTCAATGGGCGGGAGGACAGTTTCGAAGATTGAGGGCTCAGTTGAAGAATTATTCTTATTGATTGATGGACGTAGAAACACTTGCGATACTGTAGTCACTCACCGATAATAATTATTTGAAGTGGGTATCAACAAGGCTGGGTTAATTATTAGACTCTTTGATGTGAAGCTAGCTAATCAATATCCTCGCCATACCCCAACCCCGGCGCTATTGTGGATATAAGTAGGCCTACACTACTGATGTGGATAGTGGCTTTATCCGGGACAGACCAAACCGCAAGAAACTCATCAACCCTCAGTTCTGCACCAAAGTTCTTTCAAAGACCAGAGTAGTCAGGAGTTCACTCCTGCGTTAACTCGATTCTATTTTACCTTCAGTGATGGCTAGGTAAATAGTATTTAAGGTCCCAATCCAAGAACTCGAGTTAAACTGTGCTAACCCAGCCACGACAGGACAACCCTCCCACGGCCAACGCATCTACCGAAGATTGGACTACTTATTCTACAAATCTACAGTGAAGTTATTATACCGTCATAGAACTGTGAAAAGGATCTATGCGGGACCAGTGTAATCCTATTGTTAGAAGGCACACCATAATAGCCTACTCCCTTGGACATTGCGTAGAATAATCCAGTCTTACGAGTCAGACGTAGTGGAGCCTCGTTCGTGCATCTACTATTGTTGTTCTTGACCATTGTTGTTCTAGCTTTACGTATGCGATATTCTTGTGCAAATAAACGGAATATGAATGCACGTCTTGTAATAATTGTCCTCTATTCTCTTTCTGTGTCTGTGGTAAAACAATAGTGACTTCTCCAGTTAGGAAGAACCCACTCAATCAAACCAATTAAACCCCAGTAAAAACCTGGCATAACAATATTTGAGATGCGGTCTCAGGATGATAAGACCGCATCTCTAGCTGCCACTAAACCTGCAGCCAACCCTACTCCTGCCAGCCACCCTGCTCCTGCCCGCATCGCCCGCATATCAACGAGACAGGTGGGACACATAAGACCTGAGTGGACTACACCAGCATACCCTGCCCAGCCAGCTTCTATGGCCCCTACCACCAGAGAGAAAAGTCAGAGGGGTAACTACGCTAAACACCCAGCTAACCATCCTAGACTTCCCCAGCCTGATCAACCAGCTACAGGTGGTACTCCTTTATTTTCCGACTTACCTTTCATCTCCCCCATCAAGGACTGCCAAACTGCTCCAGACTTTCACTCTCTATTCCCTAGTCTGCCATTTATATCACCCATCAAAACCCCTCAGGATCTTGCAGCCATCCAAGTCATGTCCTTTTCCCGGGCTAGGATAGCGCATAAACCAGCAGTTCAACCCATGCAGCAGTTCTAAACCTTTTCTTATATAAATCATCCTGCACATGCCATTTCTCATCCACTTCCTCTCCCACCAGGAAGTGATCACCCCCATCTTATAACAGAATCTGCCCGGGGGCATCTAGCTACAAGGTACAGCCAGAGTCCAGGCGCGCCACCCCCAGAGCTACAAGGACATAACCACCACGCGCCAACACCACCCCAGCGCCTTTGATCCTCTCAAGCCGGGCGCCTTAAGTAGGGGCAAGAAGATTGCCTTATACTCACCCAGCCTGGACATCAGTAACTAAGCTTGCCATTTGGTATTCTTTAGTTCAGGGTAAGAACAGCCAGAGATAGCTGGTGTTCAACTTGTCAGTTGTGTGCTGTGATCGAAGATCTACCAGGTCGGGTTCCCCCCATCAGGAAGAGGACTAGCTTGGGCAACCCACTTTGGGCTCCCCCTTTCTGGCCTTTGATGCGGTGCACAAACCAAGTACCAAAGGATTCCTACCTTGTTTTGTTCAAGGGATTATGAGGATAGTGTAGTAACTTTAGATCTACCAGATCGGGTTCCCCCCATCAGGAAGAGGACTAAGTTTGGGCAACCCACTTTGGGCTCCCCTTTCTGGATTATCTTTTTACTACATGGTTCTGATAATTCCACGAACTAGCAAGGAAGGAAGACACTTACCCTGACCCCCCTTAGACTACCTATAATGTCACTATCTAGACTGCTTGCAACTCTAGGTAGATCATTATGCTAGTCACCCTAACCCCCCAAACCTTGTAGCAGAACTCCAGCATATCCTTTGGGGATCACTGCACTGTGGGAGTGCAAGAGGAACCCGGTTGTCCCGTGGTAGGCGCCAAGGTCTAAGGAATCATCTTGTGACTCACCCTGGACCAGTGGCTGGAGTCATCACGCCCAGCCCCCCCCCCCCCCCCCCTCCTCCTGGACCAACTTCCAGAGTCAACTCGCCCAGCCGCCCTCCGGACTACTGGATCCTCCCTCGATCTACGGGCCCTCCTCTTCACTACAGCTCTCCTTTAAGTGCTTTTGTATAGTTTATGGGTATAGAGTTGACTCAGGGTTGTGGTAGAAGTTATCTTCAGGGGTTCTCATTAACATTACGTCTTGCGAGAGGTCTTTCTTCTCCCTACTTAAATTGACGTTAATTAGCCCACTTGCCGGGACACATTATACATACCTATCAGGGGATCCTTATATGCACCTTCCCGGGTTATTGGTCTCCCATAGCCCGACAGAGGGGGCGTGCCTATATAAGACCCATAGCATCAAACACAAACACATATTTACACGTAATCTAGTTCCTTTGTATAACTTCTAGCCTAATTCATTTAACATTCTGTCAGGTTCATAACTCGAATAGATTTCACTCTATCTCAGCTCCCGACGATTGTTGCCTCAGCCTTCAGCACCTTGCTAGTACACAATTAGAGTTAAGGATTAATCTTTGCCAGGTGAGATCTAGCACACCTATAGTATTAATATCATTTGTGAGCCTTTCCGAGCCCACTTCATTGTTGATGATCACTTGGCCATTATTGCTTTAGAGTCAGTTAACGTCACTATATGCCGGGGACATCATTGCATGATCCAGACGGCATTTGCCATTACTGCACTCTTGTCTTTTGTTGAGATCCTCTCTGAGTGAGATCTATTTGGGTAGGAGGTGTACCTCCACCATTTTAGATACCTTATAATTGTATCCTAGGAGTATTAT
Organism: Paralithodes platypus; assembly: GCA_032716605.1. NCBI lineage: Eukaryota > Metazoa > Arthropoda > Malacostraca > Decapoda > Lithodidae > Paralithodes > Paralithodes platypus. Next base: position 3,989,648 of record CM064483.1, read on the forward strand.
TATTACCTTGAGTCCGGACCCATTGTCCGACTCCTATTGCTTACTTGATAACCTGATTATTGTATGTCTTAATTATTCTTATTGTTGTTGATGATCTCCAGGTTACAGGTATAAAATATATGTCTTGCTCCTCCATGAACCAGGTGTTAAACTGAATAAAACCCATGTTAACTTGTTACCTGTGTGCTTATTATCCTGCCGTGTGTCTCTTTATTTAAAGTTTAAGGTATACCTATCCAGTTAGAGAGCTGCTCATTGTACAAAGAATATCTCGCGTTCCAATTTGGACCGGGCATAACAATATTATATTAGGGTTAGGTTAGGTTAAGTTAGGTTAATCTAATCTAATATAATATAATATTTGTACATTTTGGGCAGTGGGCGGGGCCAATTAAGGCATGGGATCCAGCTGCGTGCATGGCCTCCCCATGTGCACCCCCACAAACGAAGTGTGAGCTGAGGGGTGGAAATGAGTTACTTCAAAAGTGCATGCGGAGCTACATATGGAGGGATAAGACAGACGAATGAGGAATTGTGAGTGTGGGTGTAGATTTTGTTTTCTTTTTTCTATGTGAATGAGGGAGACAAAAGGCATAACTGCTTGCAGCGAGTGCCTCCCCCAGAGTTGAAAGAGTGACAGGGCCAAAATCAAGGAACGTTCGAGCTAAAACGCCTGGACACACGGAGTTTGAAGAAATTTAAGTCATAGGAAGAGGGAAAGGCTTATTCTGGGAGAGTTCCAGACCTCATGCAGCAGTTGAATATAGAAGAAAGTCTGGGAATAGCGTTTCACTCTTGGGTTGGAGAGTTGCACAGAGTAGGGGTGGGATTGTGTTGCAAGACGGGTACTACGTACCCTAGCTAAGTAGAGGAGGTGGTAGGCTATAGGCTACACAGGGAAAACTCTGAGGAACATAGCTGATTATTGTAGTAGCGATCGATAGAATAGCGAGAGAGATGCAACATTGCGGCGAAGAGAGAGAGATTGCAGAGAGTTGGTGAGTGGACGGGAGTTAATGATACAAAATGCTTTCCTTTCTACTTTGTCTAGGAGTGCGGTGTGAGAGGATCATCCCCACACATGTGAACAATACTCAATACAAGGACACATGTACTGTACAGGGCAAGAGGCTGTGCAGGGGTAAAGAACTCCTTGAGGCGGTTGAGCACACCCAGCTTTTGGGAGGCTGCCTTAGCAAGACTGGTAATATGGTCCTTCCAAGTGAGAGCAGAAGAAAAAGAGACACCGAGAATATTGAGAGAAGATGAAGGATTGATTTTTGTATTGTTGAAGAATATAATTAGCCTAAGGGATAGTCCTCTGGAGGTTCCGAACGGGTATATAGTAAGATGGAGAAATTGGGTCTCGGAAGCATTAAATGCAACAAGATTTTCTCTACCCTAATTGGAAATAGTAGCTATAGGTCAGAAGATAAGTGTTCTATCCCTGGCTTCATTATGTTTGTTTTTGAGGGACTCCTGGCTGGGGCGTTCTGGAAAACTAATTGATTAGTGTAAGGTAGAGTCGTCTGCATATGAATGGATGGTACTGGATGTAGGCCTACAGTTGAGAAGATCATTTATGAAAATCAGAAATAGATAGGAGATAGGACAGAACCCTGAGGAATACCGGAGTTGATAGGATGAGGAAGTGAGCGATGGCCGTCCACAACTGCAGCTATGGAACGGTCGGAAAGGAAATTAGAGACAATGCACAGATGGAGGGATAGCAACGTACCGAAGGAGGGTAGTTTAGAAATTAAAGATTTGTGCCAGACTCTATCGATCGAAGGCCTTCGATATGTCTAGTGCAACAGAAAAAGTCTCACCGAAGTCCCGAAAGGAGGATGACAAAGAGTTAGTAAGATATGAAAGAAGATCACCAGTAGATCGAGCGAATGCTAGGGAAGCCATGCTGGCGAAGAGAAATGCTTAAGAAATTTGGAAGCAAGAATGGTTTTAAAAACTTTAGAGATACAAGAGATGAGAGCAATTGGACGATAGTTGGAGGGTTGAGAGCGGTCACCATTCTTTGGGACAGGTTGAATGAGAGCAAACTTCCAGCAAGAAGGGAAGACGTTAGAAGAGAGACGGAGACGAAAGAGTTTGCCTATAAGCAGGGGGTCAGCACGGAAGCACAAGCAGTTTTTTAGTACAACAGGAGGAACACCGTCCGGACCGTACGCCTTCTTAGTATTAAGCCCAGAGAGGGTAGAGAGTATATATATATACATCTTTAGAAGAGATTAGGATATTAGGCATAAGTAGGAGAGAGCTAGGGGGGTGGAGAGGGAGGAATAGCACCGGAATAATCTAAGGTGGAGTTTCTAGCACAAGTTTGAGTGAAGAGTTCAACTTTGTCAGAGGAAGAAGTGACGGTTGTGCCATCAAAGTGGAAAAGGGGAGGGAAAAACGAGGAAGAAAAATTGTTGGAGAGGTTTTTGTCTAGATGCCAGAAAGCTTGGGAAGAGCTATAGCTGGATAGTTCAGTGCATTTATTATTGATGAAAGAGTGTTTGGCAAGTCGACGAAGAACAGATTTCGCTTGATTCTGGGCAGAAACATAGGAAGAATGAGATTCTTGAGTTTTAATACATCGATCGGTAGGGCCTACCGTTTGAATGCTTCCTCCTTGTTTTGGACAGCAGTAGAACAAGCGTGAGTAAACCAAGATTTGTTTTAATTAGACTGAGAGAAAGAAAATGGAATGTAAAATGCCACAGGAACGAAAGGACCGGCGTCACAGGTCAGGATAGCTATAAGGATCACCACACCAACTTCGTTGTCTCCCTTCCACATAACTCCACATATGTATACGTCTCTCCAATCACAGCCTTCTAGTATACAATCCACATTACTTTATTCCTTAACATTTGTATGTACCGACTAAGTATGTATTTAATTAAGGTACCAACCATGCATGCAGACTATAATATTTTCATTGTGTAGGTACGATGGCGATCTGAAGATACCTCAGTAAACCTATGACCCTCCCCCTCTGTTCTGGAGTCCACCACGACTGTCCGGTAATACGAACCTCAGCCGTGTGACTTGCCTAGTCATTCTGGGCAATTATTTGTTTCAATACTCCCCAGGTCTCTCACCTTGAGATATTAATTGTTTCTTTGTTGTTAATCCGTCACTTAAGATACTCGACTCATATCGATTGTTATTAGTACTGGCGATTAATACTATGTTCATGTTTCACCTTTGTTGCCAGTAATTCACTGAGATTCTTAACCACATTTGTGTAGGATTTATCCTCAACCTATTATGTACCCTATCCCTTGTGTGTTACTATTACTATTGCTTCAGATGAGAAAACATCCCCGACTACGAATCTATATTCGAGAGTTGGAGATCGAAATGATTATATTGAGACGATTCTATAACTCCTCAAGATAGACGTTACCGGAATTAATATACCATCTACATGTCTATCTGATTACGTCAGCCCTGTAGGCCTACTTAGTTATATAACAATTATATGTTCCCAACCTTCCTAATGCAACCTCCATTTCACTAGACAAGATACCTAGGAGTAGTTCCGAGATTTTATTAGGCAATTACTCATTGATTTGGAAAGCCCTCAGACCATCCCCAATTTTGTATGCAGGCCTGTGCTTAGAGGTAAGGTCGTGCCGGACAATATCGTCGTATTAAGTTCGCGTGAGTTTGGCTACGGGTCAAACTCGGTACAACCGCCTAAAGATTGTTACCCCATGAAAACCCGTTTTCCTATGTATGCCACCGATCTACAGAAAACTAACCCTATACCCTGTGCTTGTACTAATCCATATCTGTTGATTTATATATTAATAATATCCAATTTGCATACGATCATCTCCAGAGAAGTGCAGGAAAACTACCTAGTCTCTCTCTCTCCATTATGAGATAGATCGATGTCACTCATGCATGTACCCATTCCTAAGTTAAAGAAAAAGTGTTATCCACAATACTCTGCTTAGTGACCGCATGCCCAGTGGTAACCTTTTGAGCCACCCTGTCCTTTTTCCTCTCCCCGTAGGCCTACCAACCCAACTTCACACACCTTCCCCTCGCATGACGCCCATCAGGATGTTTTATATTCCGTGCCGAGTCAGTGCCGACTCGAACCCCAGTATATAGCGGCTCGCTTGGTGTAGTGACTAGCGTCTCGGACTTCCACCCAGAAGGCCCGGGTTCGCGCCCACGCTCGGCGCATTAAAGATTTTTCACAAGCACTGAGTCGTTACCATCCCTCATGAGCAAAGGGATGGGGTAGTAGTACAGGACCCCAATGGAAATACGCCTAATCGGCCTTATTGAGCTATCCTTAGCTAGCTTAGCATGCGCTAGCTTTAAGAACTATTATTATTATTATTATTATTATACAGAGAGTGCAAACCTATTCTTGTATCTCTTTCACGATCCTCTAACCTAAGTAAACCACACTCACCACCTGAACCGTAGGAGTAAAGCGCGCGAGGCTATGCCCCCCTCCCACCCCCTTGAAAGAGGGTAGGCTATAAAATGTCCCCTCCACCGACCCCACTTAAGCTCAGCTGTTTCGTTTTAGTGCCTAGGATATTATATGAACCAGAAATTGCCCGATCGAGATGGATATGACACAGAGGCACTGCCCATGTCGAATCGTATTCCGTGCATTTCAACCAGGGTTCATTCGCTTTATTTTAACGACGACTAACACCGTCATTTTATGCATGCATTTCGTTTTCGTAAGTTAAGTATTTCTTTTTCCTTCACCATTGTGTTCCTCCTTTTCCGTCTCTTTCCACACCTATTATACATCTAATCAGTCACCCCTTCTAGTCCACAGTCCACATTACTCTGTTTCGTATCTCTGTTGTTTTTTATAAGATTAATTATGACCGTTATGCCAGGTTTTTACTGGAGTTTAATTGGTTTTGATCAAGTGGGCTCTTCCTAACTGGAGAAGTTATATTGTTTTACCACAGACACAGAAAGACAATAGAGGATAATTATCACAAGACGTGTATTCATATTCCGTTTATTTGCACAAGAATATCGCATACGTAAAAGCTAGAACAACAATGGTCAAGAACAAAACAATAAAAGTGCACGAACGAGGCTCCACTACGTCTGACTCGCAAGACTGGATTATTCTATGCTATATCGAAGTAAGTATTAGGGACCGCTTTCTAACTGAAAGAGTATACACTTGTCCTGTATTTATTTCAGAGATAAGAATAGAATTCCTTTCAATCGAGGATTTACACTTGCGCTTAGAAAAGGTTATGTAGTAATTATATATGTGAACTTTTGGTATTTACCTGCGTAGAGTTGTTCTGGATTTGGGAGCTGTACGTAATTATTTTTCTGATGTTAAATCACTGTGGTGCTTACGCATAAGTTAACTTGAATTTATTTCTTACTAATTTTGACAGAATTATTATAATTGCTTCCCTGATTTCTTTGGGTTTCACTAGAGCTTCCCTTCTCTCGCTTTTTGCATACATGCGTAGTATCCGATGTTTCCAGAACACTTTTTATGATATGCCTAGTAGATATATTTGTACTACTTTCAGTTTTGATCTTTATATACTTTCTCTTTATATACTTTCTCTCTGAGAATACAGTAAGTATATACTGTATACTTTCCACAGTTAGATCTTCTATAATGTTTACGGTATAATAACTTCACTTTCGATGTGTAGAATAAATAATCCAATGGGTGTAGAATTAGTAATCCAATCTTGGGTAGATACGCTGGCCGGGGGTTGTCCTGATGTGACTGGGTTCCCACAGTTTAACTCGAGCTCCCTGGGGTAAGACCTTGAATACTATTTACTTTCGGCTGTGGCCTTAGTACAATAGAATCGAGTTAACGCAGGAGAGAACTCCCGGCTACTCTGGTCTTATAAGAACTTTGATGCAGAACTTTACAGAACTGAGTGTGGCTGGTTATTTTAAGCTTTTGGGTCTATGTCAGATAAAACTACTTGCCCTGTGGGGTAGCGTACTTTATCCACTATAGCACCAGCTGGGGTACGGGAAAGATATTAGTTAGCCTTTGTGAAGGAGTCTAAACTAGCCTTGTTGTTACCCACTGAAAATAATTAACAGGCCGGTTTGTCTCAATATTAGAACAGTCTCACGTCTGTGGGTGGCGAGAACAGTTTGTCATATCGAGCCCTCAGGTTTCGAAACTGTCTTACTTCTGTGGATGGCAAGGACAGCTCTCTGGCTGAGTGACGATTTTTTTTTTTTTTTTCCCTAGCTGGGGAAGGGGGGGGGGGGGGGGGGGAGTAGAGGTTTTGGTCAGGAAGATAAATTAGGAAATTTTGAAATAAAGTAGTAGATTAAAAGTTAGTGGGCATACCACCTTGCTTATTCATGGTAGGGCAACTGTATTATTAAAAAGGAAAACAAAAATAATAATAATAAAAAATAAAATGAATAAATAGTAGTAAAAGGAAAATATATTTTGATGTTCAGTGCTGGAGAAGAGATTAATTTGTCTAAGTTATTGGGTATCTAATAACTCTTGATAAGCCTCACAAATTTCATCCCCAAAGGTGAATGTCTTGGAGTAAAGTCGTCTTCCTGAAGGTGTAGTTGCCTCCTCTATATTGTGTTTTGGGTATTTTTATTTTTCATTTCAGCAGGAGTAAGTTTTTCAAGATCGTCCAGAAATTGATGTTTCCAGATGGTTTTTTGTAAGATTCTCCTTCATCCTTTTTTCAACTTGAGGGGTAAGTTTCTCCTTCACCGTTTTTTTCAACTTGAGGGGTTAGAACTGGAGGGGAAGTAATAATAATAAGAAGAAGGAGTGTTGTCTTGATATTCAGTAATTTCTTCTTCTTCCTCTTCTGGATCTTCTTCGTAGTCTTCATCATCTACAGCATGTGACGATCCTAAAATCTCCCGCCATAGTCATACCGTTTCTTAGGGCCTCGGGGGTGATGTACGTGGTTGAGCATCAGAAAGGCGCCTAGGGATAGGATGTTGTAGGGCGGTTAGTTCCTTGTGGCTTGGAGAGGGGGGATATACTTGTTTACTTATAGTGCCATTTCTTGATTGATTTCTCTTCTTCGCTTTTCTTCTGTTGGACTTTGGAATTGGTTATGTTGATGGATAATTTTTTCCCTGGTGTTAGAGGGCGTGTCATCTCGATGGTAGTAACTCGTTTTGGCTGGGGGCGGTTGTGTCCTTTTTAACTCTGGGGTGAGGTGATATAATATGATATTGTCTTCTGATTTGGTCTGGGGCTGCTTATGTGTTTTACAGGCTGGAGGTAGATGGAGTGGACAGTGGTTGCAAGTTTGTAGGTTTGGGATGTTGCAGGAGAAGTGTAATATCGGCGAGAACTGATCACATGATATCTTCTGCCCTGCAGAGGTATATAATTGTTATCCTTGAGTCGACGTTTTCTCTGATGCGGGGGCGGTGTGGTAGAGAGAGAAAACGACTTGTGGTGGTGAATGCTTGGGTAACTGTTTCTCTGTTATTGGTAGAGGTGGTGGTGGTGGTGGTGAGCAGCTATAGGTGGTGATCTTGGTATGTTGTTGTTGTTGTTGCTGTTCCCCAAGCTGCCTGGCAGAACAGCCCCAAGGCCCCGAGCAAGGCCAAGGCCATAACCGAGCGCCCCCCACAGAACCCTCCCTGCCGACCACAATAAAGCCCGAGTGACCGAAGCCACTCCATGGCGGGGAGCCGAGGAGGGCGAGGAAACGCCCGGGAAACCAAAGCCCCACCCAGGGCCCTGTGCCCCTCAGCAATTATGAAGAGAAAGTTGAGGGGCAAAGGAAAAATGTGACGCTTTGGCTTCCAATCTTGGTAGATTGGGAGGTCAATCCACGGAAGAGACGCCGTCACTTGAGATCTAGAAAATATATAAGTAAAAGGAACAGTCAGAGTAAGCTATGGGTATGGCAGAGATCGCTCAGTTCTCACTCTGATAGACCAGCCCATCACCATCTTGGTATGTTGGCTGTGGTGGTGGTGGTGAAGGTAAAGGTGGAGGTCTCGGTATGGTGGCTGTGGTGGTGGTGTTGGTGATGGTGGTGGAGGTAGGGATCTCGGTATGTTGGCTGTGGTGGTGGTGTGGCAACATTGTTGGTGGAGATTGTGGGGGTGGTGATCGAGGTAAAGGTGGAGGTCTCGGTATATGGTGGCTGTGGTGGTGAGCATGCTTTTCCGTTATTTCAATGAAAAATCTGAATACGATCCTCTCCAGAGAGCTCTAGGGAAGCCACCTAGTTTCTCTCTCCATTTAAGAAGATAAACGTATATTACCCCATGCTCCGGGATTCGTTTCTAGCACCTAAGTAGTTATACAATTGAACTTGAGTTATTCAACCAGGTTCTATACTTTTATATTAAGGACGGCAAAATACCGTCCTTCATGCATGTCAACTTTTCCTAAGTTAACTCTCATTGATCCACCAATACTTTGAGTAGTAACAAGCGTGCTCAGTTGTAACCTTTTATCCACCCTGTCGTTTCTTTCCATACCAACCCGAGCTTCATAACACCCTCTAAAAAGAACGCCACCAGGATGTGTAATTTGTGCCGAGCAAGTCATTTTCTCAAGCTTCCGTAAGTAGAGAGGACAAACCTATTTTGGTACCTCCTTTAACTATCCCCTAACCTAACTAACCACCCCTACAACCTGGGGCAGTGAATTAATGCGCACGAGGCTAACCCCCCCTTTCCTCCCCTCGAAGAGGCCCAGCATCTCCCCCTCGCGTAGGACTACCAACATCCTACATGCCCGCCAAATTCTTGCTAGAAACTCTGGATGTTTACAACCCATACCAACCTCCAAGTTTCGATTCCAGCCTAAATCCTATTCCTATCCCGTTCCTATCTAACCCACAAGTCCCCCTTAACCCGTTTTAGACTCCTAATAGCATTTCAGCTAGCTCAGAGGAGGATCCTAGAGATAATTGTTATGCCCTGTTTTTCTACAGGTTTAACTTGGGTAATGTGAGTTCTGAATGACTGGGTATATAAGGGTGCATGCACAATACAAGGTATGAGGAATAGAGAACACAAAATAAACACACGGTAACACGACACAAGTTCACGTTTATTGAAGTAAATAAATAAAGAGCATAGAAAGATAGTTATTTTCGCACAAAACAAATAATAGAAGGGAACTGCTAGCATTAGCGGATCTGGATGGAGCCTAGTCTCCCACTTCCAACGTTCAGGTATATTCTTCTGATCACGGGTTTAATTAGCAAGTTTTTATTTTACTGGAAGACCTCAATATATTCGTATAATTCAATGTCACTGATTTGACCTCTTGCTGGCTGGTCGCGTGCCCAAGTAGCAACTCACAGTTAGGATTAGACACGCGTATATTGTAGAACACGGAATCTCTAGTAACCTCATGGGGGTACTGAACTAAGTTTTATATTCTTATGGCAGAAATACGTAGAACACAAATCAGTGGGCGAACGTTAGATATCACTAGAGTTTTAATATCTGAATAAGGTAATTACGAGAGTCAAGGTCGCCTGTTAATTAAAGAGCACTGATCGCTTAGTACGTCCCAAATGGAATGGTTAAATATGAATTACACTGGGCAAGGTCTTAGCCACTTTATAGAAAGTTAATAAGTGAGTATCAAGCTAGTACTATAACACTTAGTACTAGCAACATGAATCTTGAATAGTATGGGTAGATCTGGTCCTGGTTATCTTGCTTCCGGTGATGTTGGGGGCTAACGACTGGTTCCTCGGCCGTCCAGATGGTCCAAAATGTAGGAAGTTCTCAAGTCGGATCTCTTGACGATCGTTGCTGGCTACACACTTATATACCCACGAATTTGTGTGAAGGTTATAAGGTGCACGTTAGGACTTGTACATGGACAGATGCTTCTATCAGTCTTGTCTGCCGGATCTGGAATCTCTCAACTCCGGATCTGGAATCTCACAAGGGCAGAGCTAGAGGTAAACTGCAGGGTAGTGACCACTGGTTGGTGTCTAGCTTTCAACTGATTTGACTGGGGGCGGGAGTTAGATTTATAGGTTCGGTTCTGGACCCTGTAGACAGTAGGGATCTCGAGTCTTATGGACTTAATTGAGCTCTCAATAGATATGGGGACTAGGTAAGATGGTATTTACTGTTGTGGCACAGGGCTATAGGAAGCCTTTATATTTTCATATAACTGAGCCTTAGTAAGAGGTACTATTTTGGCTATACTGGAAGTATTTAGGGGAGGGAGACTGGATCTACTTTGCGAGGAGGATGGGGACAGCTGTGATAGGAGCGTCTCTCTTAGATTGTGCAATCTTCATTCTATGGTATAGCTGAGGTGCTAATTTAGTGACCAGAGCATGCAAGAAAGGTAAATGGTTTATTGTGAGTAAATAGAGGTTAGTAAAGGTGTTAGTCATGCATGGTTAGTTCATTGATAGGAAGAATTCCTGTGCTACCTGGCAATGACTCGAAAGTCAAAACAGGGGTCAGGTATACCTCCGCGGGGGTGGGGGTCTCCCTCCTCGGGTGGGCAAAAAGGGGGAGCTGGGCGCCCTCTCTCTGTGATAGTCATCCGGCGGCTGTGGCTAGGGGCTTGCCATATCACCAGTGTTTGTAATAACCCTCTGTGTATGAGACAGATGTGGGTGTCCTTAATACCAAAACCGAAGGTGCCTTAGCTAGCTGGTTTTACTCGGCTGGTTGTTAATTGTAGGGTTTGCTGGATGTGGTGGAGACTCGGTTGCTAACTCTGCCACATTTATCTGGAAGTATGGCAATAGAAGTTAGTTACTGGCGGGGCGGCTAGCCTCGCACCGACGACCATTGGGTGCAGGGTTGTGAATGGGTTGTAAGAGAATAGATGGCATGCAAGGGGCTAGTAAAGTTCTAATGTTGTTCTGGCCTACTATGTAAAGGTAGGCTGGATAGGAGTATATATATAAAAGGTTGGAGAGCGTTAGCAACGGACAATTCAAGGATCTTCAAGAGGTATGAGAGAGAGGCTAGGTCGGACAAGAGTCGAGAAGCGCGGGTGTCTTTGTGAGAGGGGGGGGGGAAATTTTGCCCCTAAGGTCCCTGGGCGTATGGGTGGCATTAGGATACAATTGATATGGAAGTTTGAAAAGGCAGTAGAATACGTTAGCCAAATGCTACCGGGGAATGCAACTATGGGGTGGTATAGGAGTCTGGAAAAGATAGAGTTATGTGATCAGTCCGAGGGTTATGGATACTATTAGTTGGCCCTGGGAACTGCGTTTTCTATTAAATATAAATACCAACAACAGCGGCAGTTCGTAGGGGTACTTAGTTATTGTTTCGGGGTACTTATGACAGATACTGGTAACCAGGTTATCTTATACAATCTCTGGTTGGGGTAAGAGGTGTAAGACACGAAGTAAATTGGCGTAGTGTGGACTGTGGATACGAAGGAGGCAAGGGGAAGACGTATGACAATTGTGGAAAGTAAATGGAAAAAGGTGAACACAATGGCGGATAAAAATACTTAACCTAAGGATTGCATACATCGATGAACGATGACATTATAGTCGTCGCCCTAATAAGGTGATGAAACCTGGTTGATCTGTACTTGGCACAATACGACACAAGGACAGTGCCGCTATGTCGCATCAATGCTGGTGGCAGTTAATATTATAGACTTAGTTACTAGAGGAACAATGCAAGGGGGCGACTGAGCACGGGTTACATATATCTATACTCGTCATGGAAAATTATATACGAGGTCTAGGGACAAGCGTGGGTGTTTTAACTTCTAAGATATATAACATCTACTTCTCGGATGTAAGAACATACATAGATATAATTATGGCTGTCTGATGTGTTGGCATTGGCTCAACGTCGGGACAGGGCATGGGTGTTTTTAATATGAATGTATATTCCTGTTCATCATCTTTGTAGTTAGGAGTGTAGGACACGAGGGGGTTAGTGTACGTGAGGTGTGGAAAATGGTCAGTTTAGAAAAGGTAAATGGGTGCGTCCTGGAGCTGTTTAGCCCTGCGGGCTTGGGCCTGTCTGAAATGGCTGGCTCGGTCAGCTGGTCCTTTCGTTCTGTGGACCTTTCTTCCGGGTGTTTCTGTTTGGTGTTCGCTCGTGGCTTCTGTGGTGGGCTTCTTGTTCTGGGGCATTTTACTTCCCTCTCCTTCATTATAGGCTCGTCCTCGAGCCTCAAGGGTGAAGTTAAAAGAAGCATAGTGATGGTGGGTCATTTTCAGGGTATTTAGAAAGTTCCACCAAACACGAGAGCGACGGTCAGGTTTCTTTTGCAGGTCAATGTATACCTGTAAGAATGTGTCCTCTGTGTTGTGGCGGGCGGCTGCCCGGGCTTGGTGTGGGTGTGGTACACGGGCCAAGTGTCCAGTGGGGGTCTTTACTTTAACCTTTCGTATGAATGGTTTGTAGCTTTCCCCCGTGGGGGTCGGAGTGAGGTGTGTGGGATTGACAGGAAGTCTGTTTAGTGTGGTGAATGGGTTACTAACCGAAAGGGGATTCACGCGTGACAACAGAGCTGGGGATGAAGGGGGAATGTGAGTCTGGGTTTTATTTGGTTTTCTTGGGCGGTGTTGTAGGTTGGGAATATATAGTGAGGCAATGCGCAAAATCGGTTTAGGTAAGGTGGGTGAAGGAGGTGTGTGGGAAGGAGGGGGTGTGTGTGTTGTGTGGCTTGGGTCCTTAGTGTCAGAACGGGGTGTTATTTTTGTATCGCTGTCTTTAAATCTGATGGGTCTGTTGATTATTCTACCTCTGGCGGTCCTGGTGGGAAGGTAGATGTTTGTCGTGGGACTTGAGTCGCTCGACGATGTTTTATAGTGAGGGGAAGCACGTTTTATAGGTAAATGACATGTGGGGGTTTTCTCGGGGGTGATTTTGGGGGGGGGGGTTGGTTGGTTGGGGGTTCGGTGAGATGAGGAGGTTGGTCGGTGTGTGGGTGGGGTGGTGGGGATCGTGGAGGGGAAAGGGGCGGATGCGGGGGGGGCTAGACGGGTTGGTAAGGAGTGTAGATTTAAGTTGGAGGGTTGGGGGTAGGGGCGTGTGTTGTTTGATGAGGTTGGTGATTTGCTGGTGATTATTCGTCTTCTTTCCCTTTGTGGGGGAGAATTCGACGAAGAAGAAGAAGAGGAGGAGGAGGGTAGTGGTCTGGCAGCCCTACGGAACTTGGTTAGTAGGGTGTGTTTTCTGGAGGTTTTAAACGATGTTTGTCGTGGGCGTAAGTTGTAGCGTGAGGTTACTGAGGTAGATTGTGTGGTGCGGTTGGGTGTGTACTTGGTTTGGGGTGGGGGTGGTGGTTTTCTCACTGTGGTGCCTGGTGGAGTTATGTCAGGGCTAGACGGGAGGGTTTCTGTTGTGGGTGGAGGTTTTTGTACTTGGATAAGTTGGGGAGGAACTTGACTATCAGAAGTGAAGGAAGGTGTCATGGTGGAAGAGGGTGTGATATTGGGGGCTTGGGGTTTGTGGAGGTTAGTTGGGGGGGTTTGTTGAGAAAAGATTTGTCGGTTCGGTGCTGGAGGGCTTAGGTCCTTAGGGGTTTGTATGGGAATATTCGTAGCCTGAGTGAGGGGGTGAGTAGGGGTGTTTAATTTAGGGTCGGACGTGTGGGGTGGGGTAATGTCTTGTGGCTTTAGAGGTTTAAACGCTCGGACGAATCTAGTTCGGAGTGTGCGAGTCACGCCGTGATAGTCGATGGTGACTTGAAAGGCATTTGGGACTTGTATTACGGTGTAGGGTCCGACATAGCGAGGGCCTAACTTGTTGGTGATAGGGAGGTTGGCTACCATTACGGTGTCATGGATGGCGAAAGGGTTTTTGTCATCGATGTTATCAGTTTTGGTGTCTTGACAGATCTGGGCGGTATGGAGGGTGTTTTGCAGATGTTGCAATGGGTCAATTGTGGAGGTGGTGGAGGGAAGGTGAGCGTGGTGGTGGAATGGCAGTAACAGGGGGGGTACACCGTAAACACGTTCATGAGGGGAAATACCGTCTTCCCGAGGACAGGTGTTCATACCCCACTGTATCATCTTTAGTTGTGATGGCCAGTCTGAGGTATTAAGAGCAATCATTCTTGTACGTAACTGGTTGTTGATGGTGCGATGGCTGCGTTCGCAGATAGCATTTCCTTGAGGCCAGTACGGGGATGAGTGTTTAATCTTAATACCGCATTGTTGGGTGAATTGTTGCCAAACGTGTCCACTAAACTCGGGGGCATTGTCCGATAGAAGAGCAAGGGGAAGGCCGAATATAGGGAACACTTCGGTGGCAAGCAGTGTGGCGACTGTGGTGGCTGTGTGGTCTTTAACTGGGCAGGCTATTAGAAATTTTGAATATACGTCTACAAATGTGATGATATAGCGGTTGCCAGCGTAAGAAGGGAACGGGCCCATGATGTCGAGGGATAGGACTTGGAACGGTTTGTTGGCAGAAATGGTACCAGCTGGGCCTGGGGTGCGTGATCTATCCTTTCCCAATAAACACGGTTTGCAGGATTCTGTCACTCGTTGTGCAATTTTGGAGGGGTTGGGGGTCCAGTATTGGTCTGTGAAGATCTTTAAAATTTTCTTTTGTCCAAGGTGTATGCCGTTTCCCTCGTGGATGGCAATCATGTAGTCGTGGGCTATGGTGGGGTCCAAGATTATGTGACCAGTGTCTGTGGCAAGTTGATCTCCCCAGCGAGTCAGTCTCCTGAAGACGTTTAACGGTATCCAGGGGGGTCTGATTCGTGCTTCCCAAGATTGAATTAGGGAGGGGGCTGGGGGGGCATTCTGTCGGGAGGTGGGGGTAGATACCAATTGAGTGTTTTGTAAGGCGGCTAGGTTGGTGGGGGGGTCTTTTGGTACTGGCAAACGTGACAGGGCGTCTGCATTAGTATGGAGTTTGCCGGGACGATATTGTATGGTAAAGTCGTAGTCCTCTAGTGTCTCTCTCTCCAACGTACCAAAATGGCTGAGTTGGTTTCGCACCTACGCAGCCATTGTAAAGATTGATGGTCGGTAATTATTTCGAGTTTTGCGCCCAACACAAATGACCGGAAGTGGCTGAGTGCCCAAATGATCCCTAAGCACTCTCTCTTGGTGGCTGCGTAATTCTGTTGGGGTGGGGTGAGTGTGTAGCTGGCATACGCTATCACATGTTCCTTTCCATCTCTGAATTGAGCTAATACTGCACCTATGGCGTACAGAGATACGTCGGTATAAAGACGGAAAGGTTTCTGGTAGTCAGGGAAAACGACAATAGGGGCTTGGATTAGCTTTTGCTTCAAAGTGTTAAACGCGAGGTCTCTTTCAGGTGTCCAGACGAACGGGGTGTCTTTGTGGGTAAGTTGGTGGAGGGGTCTGGCTATGGTGGCAAAGTGGGGGACGAAACGTCTGTAGTACGTGGCTAAACCTAGAAACGAACGTATTCCTTTAACCGTGGTGGGTGGGGTTTGGTTTTGTGTGGCTTGAAGTTTCTTTGGGTCTGGCGCAATACCATGTTCAGATATCACGTGTCCGAGAAAATCTACCTTTCACGGTAGGTAGATCAATCGGGCAATCACGCACTTTGAGGGTTTTAATTTCAACCCGGCGGCTCGGATTCTTTGCAGGACTTGTCTCAACCTGAGGTGTTCTTCCCAGGTTGGAGAGTACACAATAATATCGTCCAGATAGGCTAGGCAGGTTTCCCAGGTTAGGCCATGTAATACCGTTTCCATCAAACGGGAGAAAGTGGCGGGTCCGTTACAGAGGCCAAAAGGTAGGACGTTAAATTCATAGTGATGGCCACCACTAGTGGAAAATGCTGTTTTCTTTTGGTCCTCGGCCTTGATAGGCACTTGCCAATACCCTGCTTGCAAGTCGAGGGTAGTGAACCATTTGGATCCGTATAGGGAGTCAAGGGAATCGTCTATTCGGGGTAAGGGCGTAGCGTCTTTAATGGTTATGTCATTTAACCTCCTGTAATCGACGCAAAAACGGGTTGTCCCATCTTTCTTTTTGACTAAGACAACAGGGGAAGACCAGGGGCTAATGGACGGGGTGGCAATCCCGGCCTCTAACATTTCCTGGACTTGGCGTTCCTCTTCCTGACGTTGTATGGGGTTCTTTCTACGGGATGGTTGTCGTATGGGGGGGCCTGTGGTGTTAATGATGTGTTGTTCTACATCCGTCTGTCTGATTTCGGTGGGTTGTTGGGCAAAGACGTCACTGAATTCCAGCAGTAGGTCGTACATGCCGTTCTTTTGGTGGTCAGATAGTGTCTCAGGAAGAGGGGGCAATTGGAGGCTGGTAGGGGTGTCGTTACAATGTATGGGGAGGTCATCGAAAGTTTCGAGGTCTCCTATAATGAGACCTTTCGGTAATGTCAGGGGTTCCTCTGAGATATTAGCCACGAGAATGTGGTTGATACGAGCGGGAATGATAGCGGGTTGTAAGAGGCAACGATGGGGGTTGGGGGATGTGTTAGTGGGGGAAAATACCATGTGAGTTTGGGGTATGGGCCGCAGGTTCACCCATTTTTGATGGTGGGGGGGAATTTGGCATTTATCCTGAACTACCGCTGAGCTAATGATGGTGGGGGATTGACTGGCGAGCAGGTGCTTGGTACTTATAAGGGGGGCAAGGTCACTTTGGTGGGGGTCACGCGTGAGGGGGGGATTAACGGCGCGTGTGAGAGGATCAGTGGGGCGCGGTGTGAGGGGGTTAGAAAACGGGATTTGTTGGAGGGACTGCGGAGGGTTGGTGGGGGGAGCGTTGTCGGTGGCAGTAACGGTTTGTTTGGCGTTTATGTGGTTTTGGTGGTTATGTTTGTCATGAGAGGGCGAGTCAAGTGTGGGGTTGTGAAGTTTTCTAGGGGTGTGAATTGTGTGGGGGTGGAAGGGAGCTACTGACGAAAAACTGTCACAAGGGGGATTGGGGGGGTGGTGGAATAGCTGGGCATTTCTGGGGGCATGGTGGGAACATGGTTGTGTCCCTCGGTCGGCACGCGTGAGGGGGGATTAACGGCGCGTGCGGGCGGTTCAGAAGGGTGCGAGGTGAGCGAGTTAGAAAACGGGATTTGCTGGGGGGACTGCGGAGGGTTGGTGGGGAAAAAGTTAGGTGTAGAACATGGGTTATTGGTGTAGGACTGGTGTATTGATTTGGGGTTGTTAACATTTCTGGGGGCATGGGGGAAACATTGTTGGGTACATCGGTCGGCATTTTCTCTGGAAACATGTGTACATAAACATTGGATAGAATTAGGGTTACATATATCAGAGTCTGTCCTGAAAACATGGGAGGATTTATTCTGGACAGAGTTACGAGAATTGAGGGGATTACCGAGGGGGAGTTGCTTGGACTTGTCTTCTTCTTTCGTTTGTTGAGGCATTTTTTTACTGAATTGAGTGAGGTTTTGAGAGATCTCGGGGCAAGGGGAGGTTTTAGGAGTCACCTTAGTGCTAGCTGCAACTTGGTAACCCTGAATCAGGGTTTGTTGAGGGGGAGGTTGTTTTTTCTTTTTGGGAATGGGTTTCTGCGTGATTGGTTTGTCAGAGGCTTTGGGCTGGAATTTGTTTTTGAATGAGATCAGCCTTTGGCCGCAGTCAATCTGGGCCTGGAGTTTTTGAAGGAGGTCAAGTCCAAGGAAACCATCATAATGTTTACAGTTGGAGGAAAATACTGTAAATGTGTGATAACAACGAGCATGGGGGCCAGGAGTGGTTACTGATAGGGGTAAAGTGTCTCCTAGGAGATTTAAGTAAGTATCAGCAGCTGAGATGAGTTCTGTTTTGGTGTTTAACAAAGGGCCAAATCGTCGGGGATGTTTTTCATAGTAAGATTTGAACAAACATGACTTGGCAGCTCCCGTGTCGATTAGCAAGCGGACAGGAATGTCCTTGATTTTGGCCATGTAATAAATGGGGACAGTGCGACTAGTTATGGCATCCCCCGCCGAGCCCATCGTGGGCGGGGGATACTTTAAAAATCCTGGGGGTCGGTATCTACCTCTTCCAGGGTTTCCTCGGTATCGTCTGAGGTCATGGTATGGGGGGCAATTTCTTCCTCTTGTCCCCACTCCTCTTCATTTACAGAAATGCGAGGAGTAGAGGGGCGAGGTTTGGCAGAGTCACGAATTTGGTGGAGGGCACACTGAGCATTACAGGCAGGGAAATCATAGGGGTTGATAATGACTAAGGTAGGGTTTTTACTTTGGTAGGTGTTGTAGTTGCTGTTCCGGTTGAAGATTCTGCGTGGCTGGGACGGTTGGAACCGGGGTCTACTGGGTTGGGGCTTGCCGGAAGGGTAGGTGGGTCTGTTGTTGAAAGATGAGGCTGGGTAGGCATTCTTGGGGTTTTGGTGGTTGGTTTGCTGCGGGTGCGTGGGAAACCTCTTGATTGCAGCGATTTGGGTGGGTGCTTCTGTGCGCACGGCCAAAATACGTCGGATCGTGATGAGGTCTTTTTTGTATCCGACGAAATCGTGCACCCGGAAATGGTCTTTTACTGCTGAGGGCAATATCGACACAAGGTTGACCAGAATTTGATGTTCTTGTTGGATTTTGGTCAACGTGGGGAAAGAATTTTGTATGTGTTGGGCAAGCTTACTCACTGTGGTATCTAGATCGCCTTCGAATTTCGTGTCTAGGATACGGGTGTGGGCCACGAAAACGCCCAACGAAGGTTTAATGGCTTCTATCACTATTGTGCGAAATTCGTTCCAGGTGAGATCAGGGTGAACTTGATAGGCCACCAGGGAAACGGCTTTTCCCAGGTGTGGTAATGTTACGGCTATTTTGTGTGCGTCCGTGGTATAAGTAATGTCAAGTAAGGGTTTCACTACGTCCATGAATACTTCGATCCCATAACTTGTTTCATCATAATTTGGGATGGAAGTGTGGGTAGGTTGCGCCATGATGTTCTCGTGTTCTAGCTGTTCCAAACTTGCAATGTAATGCAACCTTTTATCCGAATCAAGAACCACCGCTGCCGCCAATGTTATGCCCTGTTTTTCTACAGGTTTAACTTGGGTAATGTGAGTTCTGAATGACTGGGTATATAAGGCTGCATGCACAATACAAGGTATGAGGAATAGAGAACATAAAATAAACACACGGTAACACGACACAAGTTCACGTTTATTGAAGTAAATAAATAAAGAGCATAGAAAGATAGTTATTTTCGCACAAAACAAATAATAGAAGGGAACTGCTAGCATTAGCGGATCTGGATGGAGCCTAGTCTCCCACTTCCAACGTTCAGGTATATTCTTCTGATCACGGGTTTAATTAGCAAGTTTTTATTTTACTGGAAGACATCAATATATTCGTATAATTCAATGTCACTGATTTGACCTCTTGCTGGCTGGTCGCGTGCCCAAGTAGCAACTCACAGTTAGGATTAGACACGCGTATATTGTAGAACACGGAATCTCTAGTAACCTCATGGGGGTACTGAACTAAGTTTTATATTCTTATGGCAGAAATACGTAGAACACAAATCAGTGGGCGAACGTTAGATATCACTAGAGTTTTAATATCTGAATAAGGTAATTACGAGAGTCAAGGTCGCCTGTTAATTAAAGAGCACTGATCGCTTAGTACGTCCCAAATGGAATGGTTAAATATGAATTACACTGGGCAAGGTCTTAGCCACTTTATAGAAAGTTAATAAGTGAGTATCAAGCTAGTACTACAACACTTAGTACTAGCAACATGAATCTTGAATAGTATGGGTAGATCTGGTCCTGGTTATCTTGCTTCCGGTGATGTTGGGGGCTAACGACTGGTTCCTCGGCCGTCCAGATGGTCCAAAATGTAGGAAGTTCTCAAGTCGGATCTCTTGACGATCGTTGCTGGCTACACACTTATATACCCACGAATTTGTGTGAAGGTTATAAGGTGCACGTTAGGACTTGTACATGGACAGATGCTTCTATCAGTCTTGTCTGCCGGATCTGGAATCTCTCAACTCCGGATCTGGAATCTCACAAGGGCAGAGCTAGAGGTAAACTGCAGGGTAGTGACCACTGGTTGGTGTCTAGCTTTCAACTGATTTGACTGGGGGCGGGAGTTAGATTTATAGGTTCGGTTCTGGACCCTGTAGACAGTAGGGATCTCGAGTCTTATGGACTTAATTGAGCTCTCAATAGATATGGGGACTAGGTAAGATGGTATTTACTGTTGTGGCACAGGGCTATAGGAAGCCTTTATATTTTCATATAACTGAGCCTTAGTAAGAGGTACTATTTTGGCTATACTGGAAGTATTTAGGGGATGGAGACTGGATCTACTTTGCGAGGAGGATGGGGACAGCTGTGATAGGAGCGTCTCTCTTAGATTGTGCAATCTTCATACTATGGTATAGCTGAGGTGCTAATTTAGTGACCAGAGCATGCAAGAAAGGTAAATGGTTTATTATGAGTAAATAGAGGTTAGTAAAGGTGTTAGTCATGCATGGTTAGTTCATTGATAGGAAGAATTCCTGTGCTACCTGGCAATGACTCGAAAGTCAAAACAGGGGTCAGGTATACCTCCGCGGGGGTGGGGGTCTCCCTCCTCGGGTGGGCAAAAAGAGGGAGCTGGGCGCCCTCTCTCTGTGATAGTCGTCCGGCGGCTGTGGCTAGGGGCTTGCAATATCACCAGTGTTTGTAATAACCCTCTGTGTATGAGACAGATGTGGGTGTCCTTAATACCAAAACCGAAGGTGCCTTAGCTAGCTGGTTTTACTCGGCTGGTTGTTAATTGTAGGGTTTGCTGGATGTGGTGGAGACTGGGTTGCTAACTCTGCCACATTTATCTGGAAGTATGGCAATAGAAGTTAGTTACTGGCGGGGCAGCTAGCCTCGCACCGACGACCATTGGGTGCAGGGTTGTGAAGGGGTTGTAAGAGAATAGATGGCATGCAAGGGGCTAGTAAAGTTCTAATGTTGTTCTGGCCTACTAAGTGAAGGTAGGCTGGATAGGAGTATATATATAAAAGGTTGGAGAGCGTTAGCAACGGACAATTCAAGGATCTTCAAGAGGTATGAGAGAGAGGCTAGGTCGGACAAGAGTCGAGAAGCGCGGGTGTCTTTGTGAGAGGGGGGGGGGGGGGGGGGGGGGTGGGAGTTCAAGGGCTACAGGGAAATTTTGCCCCTAAGGTCCCTGGGCGTGGGGGTGGCATTAGGCTACAATTGATAATGGAAATTTGAAAAGGCAGTAGAATACGTTAGCCAAATGCTACCGGGGAATGCAACTATGGGGTGGTATAGGAGTCTGGAAAAGATAGAGTTATGTGATCAGTCCGAGGGTTATGGATACTATTAGTTGGCCCTGGGAACTGCGTTTTCTATTAAATATAAATACCAACAACAGCGGCAGTTCGTAGGGGTACTTAGTTATTGTTTCGGGGTACTTATGACAGATACTGGTAACCAGGTTATCTTATACAATCTCTGGTTGGGGTAAGAGGTGTAAGACACGAAGTAAATTGGCGTAGTGTGGACTGTGGATACGAAGGAGGCAAGGGGAAGACGTATGACAATTGTGGAAAGTAAATGGAAAAAGGTGAACACAATGGCGGATAAAAATACTTAACCTAAGGATTGCATACATCGATGAACGATGACATTATAGTCGTCGTCCTAATAAGGTGATGAAACCCGGTTGATCTGTACTTGGCACAATACGACACAAGGACAGTGCCGCTATGTCGCATCAATGCTGGTGGCAGTTAATATTATAGACTTAGTTACTAGAGGAACAATGCAAGGGGGCGACTGAGCACGGGTTACATATATCTATACTCGTCATGGAAAATGATATACGAGGTCTAGGGACAAGCGTGGGTGTTTTAACTTCTAAGATATATAACATCTACTTCTCGGATGTAAGAACATACATAGATATAATTATGGCTGTCTGATGTGTTGGCATTGGCTCAACGTCGGGACAGGGCATGGGTGTTTTTAATATGAATGTATATTCCTGTTCATCATCTTTGTAGTTAGGAGTGTAGGACACGAGGGGGTTAGTGTACGTGAGGTGTGGAAAATGGTCAGTTTAGAAAAGGTAAATGGGTGCGTCCTGGAGCTGTTTAGCCCTGCGGGCTTGGGCCTGTCTAAAATGGCTGGCTCGGTCAGCTGGTCCTTTCGTTCTGTGGACCTTTCTTCCGGGTGTTTCTGTGTGGTGTTCGCTCGTGGCTTCTGTGGTGGGCTTCTTGTTCTGGGGCATTTTAATAATATTAACGTAGGCTGCCTTACCGCTTGAGTCCAAAGGCGCTGGACAAACTATTTTTTTTTATTTCTCCAACATCCTCCTCTTGACTCCTATTAATAATTTGTCTTAGAGTAAATGTCAGAAAAAAGGTAAATCATATTGCGGCCTACATGCTAACTTTATAATAGACCTTTAATGCTACCCTCTTCAACCAAGGGATTAAATTAACTTGTATTCCCCTCCGACATCCAAAAGTTAGACAAAGGAACCCCCTCTGCCCCCCCCCCCCCCCTCCATATATATATAGTCCCGCGCCAAAACCAAGCCAGTTCCGGAAGATCTAACCCACGTAACGGAAGTGCCGCATTTGTGGATATATTACCCAGCTCCACCCTCAGGATATACAGTGATTTGCGGTGTTCGCGATCCAAGTGCCTCTGTGAGGGAGTGAATCAATCCTTGACAAATATATTGTTGCAACTGAGAAACCAGGGGCAAGATTATATCTTTCAACAACCGATTCATAAATTCTTTTTGATTGTCTCATAAACGTATTGTCAGCCGGCTCGCCACTACTTTGGGCTTAAGAGCAATCATAACTCATAACCGGTCCCAGGTAGAAAGATCTGGTTATGTTAGAAGGGATTACGCGAGTTTAGGAGAAGACTCGACGAGAAGATTCCTGGGCAAACAATTGTCTGTTTGACCGAAAGGCGAAAAGCCGCTTGCACGTCTGAACCTCCCATAAGGCCGAAATAGTAAGGAAAGTCGTTCTCCCGACTGCCTTACGTTAATTTGATCCACTGTTTTCTCTGGCTACGCCGATGACAGAGGCATTTAAGGCTTTCAGTAGGAGTCCCATAACGACGTGTCACCAACGGCTAGACAAATTAGCCCAACTGTACACTTCTCTACACTCCCGGACAACTTGGACGGCAAAAGAGTCGCCGTTAGCCCCCAACACACCAACTCAAGATAACGAAATGCCTAGCCTTGTGATTTAAGTAATCTACGTATCATTGAGTAATGTGATCAGAAGAATAATTCCTGAACGTTGGAAGTGGGAAGCGAAAGAACTCTATTCAAATCCGCGAGCAGTGCTAAGAGACGATATAAAGGCCACTAACCTACCCCCGCGATCCAACATCTATTGTTCGTGCGAATCCTATTACGGACCATATACCCGAGTGTGTTATTAAAATAAAGCTGTATTACAAACCATTTATCCGAGCTTTTCTATGTCCTCTGTTGATTCCCTTTATGTAAGTTGCAATAAATCCAATAGCCCAGTCTTGCAGAACTCACCTATACCAAGTTAAACCTATATAAAATCAGGGCATAACAGAATGTACGCTTCCATGCCCGAGAGGATTACCTCGGTAATACGTTGATCAGCACTCTCCGAGGGTCCTCGGCCACGGAAGCAGAAGTCATTCCATGGGAAATCATAGAAGTACTGCCGGAGAGCTAGCCTCCCAGTCGGCAGCGCCAAAGTGCCACAAGCGCCGCCGGCTGGGAGGATTGGGTGGCCGTACTGAAGAGATAGGACAGGTGACGGAGATAAGTTTATGGTCGAAGGAACCCAGAGAGAAAAGATTGACAGTATAAGCTGGAAGAAGGGTTAGAAGTCAGAAATAAGTCAAGAATGTTAATTGGGCCGTCGGCCGATCTCCGAAGCGATCCGGGATACAGGTGGGTTGCTGGACCAGCTGCTCTAGGTCGTTTATGATAGAAAAGATCGACGTAGGCTTGTTCATCAGATTGGTCAATAGTGTGAGAAGAGAGCCGGCCATTGGCGGTGGTGAACGTTGAAATCTCCTAATATGGAGATTTCAGAAAAGGGAGAGATGGATAGAATGTGCTCCACTTTAGAGTTTATAGATAGTCAAAGAATTTGGGAAAGTCGGTATACGAGTTAGGGGAAAGATAGACAGCACAGAAATATTTAGTATCAGTAAGAGCTGAGTGTACGAGAGTGAGGTGGTGATCAGGTGGAAGGACAGAGAGGGAGAGGTAAACAGATTGAGAGAGGTGAAAGGATGGAGTGAATTAGAAGTATATGCATGAAAGCGGTGCTGCATATGGGAGGAGGGGCGTTGACAGACTGGGGACAGAGCACTGCAGGCAGGTGGGCGCGTGGCAGTGGCAGGGGGGCGTTTCGTTTGTGGCCACCCCTTCGTGGATCACGTACGGCATCCGGCAATACACTTACAATTAGTTACACTTAGTTGTATTCCGTCCGTTAGTGACACAGTTGAGCTGGGGCTCCACTGTGACCAGGCAGCTCCCTTTCTTCCACTCTCCATTCCAGAAGTCGGTTGGAGTTGGTGCTGGGGTATCCTGGTGTTGGTGGCCGGTCCGGTATTTTGGCCAGCCACATGTCCAAGTGTTTCTTGAAGGTGTCTGGAGACACCCCGGTCATGTTCCTGAGAGGGGCTGGTATACAGTTGAACAGTCTGGTTCCATTGTATGTAAAGCTGTGATGGATCAGGGATTTGATTTTTTGTGTTGATCCCGGCGTAGTCCTCACATAGCACAGCCTCCCTCGCCTTTGGTGTTGAGTCTCTTGGATGTTTGGATTTGGTACCTTTTTTTCCAAAATCTTCCAGACGTAGATGATGATGTATCTCTCCCTACGTCTTTGAAGTGAGTACAGCTGCAGCTCCTTGAGTCTCTCCCAGTAGTTAAAGTGTTGAAACCCATGGATTTTACTGGTGAATGTTCTCTGGGTGGCTTCAATTTCTGATATTTCTCCTACTTTTTGGGGAGACCAGAGCTGAGAGCAGTACTCCAGTCGTGGTAGGACCAGTGACTTCCACAGTGTTAACATACACCTCTCATTTCTTGTGTGGAAGGTTCTCAGGATCCAGCCTGCTATTTGTTTTGCTGTTGTTGTGGCTTTGGTAATATGCTGGGAAAAAGTGGCGTCACTGCTCATATTTACTCCCAAGTCCTTCACTGTGTCCTTGGCGGTAATTTCTTGCTGTCCACTTTTGTAGTTGGTGGCGTTTTGTAGTGCTCTCTTGTTCCCGTACCTTAGAAGCTCGAACTTGTCTCCGTTTAGGGCCATGTTGTTTTCTTCTGCCCACTTCAGGATTTTGTCCAAGTCTTGTTCTAGTAGCTGTGCATCATGTTGTGAGGTGATTTTCTTCATAAGTCTGGTGTCGTCTGCAAACGATGAGGCTGTTGAGTGTTCCAGGTCCCTGTCGATGTCTCCTATCATGATGAGGAATAGGAGAGGTCCCAGTACTGAACCTTGTGGTACTCCTGCTTCTGATAGGCTTCCTTGAACCGTGACTATTTGTTTTCTGTTGGTGATGAAACTGTGGAGCCATCTTCCAAGGTCTCCCCCTATTCCCAGTGATTTGAGTTTATGTAGAAGGATCCCATGGTCCACCTTGTCAAAAGCTTTGGCGAAATCTAGATATATGACGTCTACATTTTCTCCGTCTTGAATATCCTGTAGGATTTTGTCGTAGTGTGATAGTAGTTGTGAAAGGCAGGAGCGGCCTCGTCTAAAGCCATGTTGACCCTCGTTGAATGCCTCGTTATCTTCCAGGTAGCTGACCATCTTAGCTCGTATTGTTCTTTCTATGATTTTAATAAGATGTGATGTCAGCACCACTGGTCTGTAATTTTTGGCTATGCCTTTACTACCCCCTTTGTGTATTGGTGTGACAGTACCTTCTTTTAGGGATTGTGGTACATATCCAGTTTGGAGGGACTTGCTCCACAGCAGTTTTAGAGGCAAGGCTAGCTGGTGTTTGCAGTTTAGATAGATAGAACTTACTCCACTGCATACGAAGCTGCTATCACCCCTTGCTGACGCAGAATTGATTATATTAATGCATTTCAAGGCGCAAATGGTAATTATTTAATCGATGTTGCAAATTTTGATGGAATCTAGCGACTTTCCCGAGGCTTCCCTAGCGGTTGTTGAGTAACTGAGTTCAGCCTTCTCTGTTGGCAACACTGTCAAGACCTCACTTGTAAACATCATGGCCGGCGACAGCGACAAAATCATGGATGAGTCCAAGAGTTTTATGGGTATACCAGAAGCCCAGTTTGTGGTTAGTATATTTAAGGACCGCTGTTAATATCTATGTTGTGCAAAAATACCAGTTGTGCGGCAAAATGTTTAGACAGTTGTTCCAGAAGCTTCCAGCCACCCATCGTGACAGACATGCATGACTCAGCCCACTCCTCTATATTAGCCTATTAATATTATTTGCCTTATACGTCAGTGAACTTCAAGATATGATTGTTTATATGTCATTATGACACGGCAAGATGATGTTTTTACAAATTGATTATGGCTAGTACTTTATTTGAAGTAATGTGTGAGCAGGTGTAAGTTGTAACAGGCCCACCCAAACTGGGGGTGGTAGGCTTAAGCCTAAGTAGGCTATGTACTGCTAGGCAAGAGCCTATGGACCTATATACCGTCGGGTAGAGCTATGCTAGTTATGGTTATTGATTATTCATTAACTCGGTGCTCAGGCAGGGTGTCAAACGACGCTGTTTTTTTGAGTGATAACGCAATGAACTTTTTGTATAATGATAACAGAAACCCCCCCCCCCAAAAAAAAAGGTAGGCTAGGCTAAATTGACACAATTTTGGTCTCCATATTTTCCATCTTGATTGTTTTTTTATTGCAGGAAATACTGTTTTAGTCCTAGGAGGCTAGGCCTAGACACCTAAATTCTCAAAAAAAAAATCTGGGGGGCATGACCCCGGACCCCCCTAGAGCTCGCGCCTTTGCCGCGCTATAATGATAACAAAATAATAAACCATAGCCTAATGATAACACAATTCATAGTTTGTGGATTGACACCCTGAGTTACTCGCATCATTATTGGAATTTAGGGCCTAGGCCATTGCTCTGCTCACAATGTTCTTTCCAAATATTCTGAATAGGCCTAGCCTAGGCTGCCTAGTTGACAGTTAATGATGGGGTAACATTAAAGACAGCTAGAACTGCCTTATTTACCAAGTTTTCTTTATAGCCTATTTGGTAATTGTTTAGTAGCCTAGAAGGCCGGTCAATATTTACGAGTCACACCACAGCTGGGATCTCATTTTTAACGGTAGTTTTGGGTTCCTACCATTCTATGCTTCATTGCTATATACTTTTTATCCACCGGATTTTTTTTTTTTTTTTCGTCTTTTTTTTTTTTTTTTAGCATTAACCTAACCAAAAAACCTAACCTAACCTAACCTAGGCCTAATAGCCCCCAAATACATTTAGGTTAGGTTAGGTTTTTAGGTTAGGTTAATGCTAAAAAATAAATAAAAAATAAAAATAAAAATAAAAAAAACAAGAAAAAATAATATTTTCCGGTGGATAAAAAGTATATAGTAATGAAACATAGAATGATAGGAACCCAAAACTACCATTAGAAATGAGATTCCAGCTGTGGTGTGACTCGTAAATATTGACCAGAAGGCCTTTTTTTTTCTTGTTATTAAAAACTTATTCTATGGTGTAGGCCTATTATATGATATATATATATATATATATATATATATATATATATATATATATATATATATATATATATAAGCAATAGAACTTAAAATTACCTGGGAAGTGTACATTAAACCAAATACAAAACTAAGAGCAGTGGGAGGGTGGAGGGGGAGAGTGATAATCCTAAAGAAAATGGGGAAAATATTAAGGAAACCACCCACCAATTATTTTCATTTTTTTTTTTTTAGTTTTAGGCCTAGTAGTAGTATAGGCCTATTTGCATCAATATATAGTGATTGATCATTGACATTAGTTTCAACCTCCGCAAAAATCGTTTTCCCCTTTATCCAACGATCTTAAGACACGGCGCCCGATAGTGGGGAGGGCTATGAAGATCAGGGAAAATGTGGGGTTAAAGACATAAAAAGGCGATATAATGGCTTTTATGATGAAAGTTGGCTCGGATTTTGTTGTTTTTCAACTTGAGAAAACCCCAAAATGAAAAAACCCGAGCCAAGTTTTGGCAAAAGTTGGCTCGGATTTTAAGATTTTTCAGCTGCATAAAAGACAGCAAGTGCAAAAAAGAAGTTGGCTCGGGTTTTCTTGTTTTTCAACTTAAAAAAAACCCAAAATGAAAAAAAATCAAGCCAAGTTTTGGCAAAAGTTGGCTGGAATTTAAAAAAAATTCAGCTTCATAAAAGTCAGAAAGTGGCAAAAAAAAGTTGGCTCAGGTTTTCTTGTTTTTCAACTTAAGAAACTCCCAAAATGAAAAAAACAAAAATAAAGTTTTGGCAAAAGTTGTTGGATGGTACATGGGATAGAAAATGAACTTACCCAGTAAGCTCATTATCCATTATCCAACAATTAAGCAACATTAAAGATTTTAGCCTAACCTACCAACCTTACCTAACCGAACCTAGTATTATGGGTGGGGGCTGCCGCCCCCACACCCCCGCTGGTTGGATAGAAAATTAGGTAAATTCCTAGTGTTAATTAGACTGAAAGGCAGGGAGAAAGAGGTTCGCCGAGTCGTGTTGTGTGCCGTCTATGGGGAGGGGAACCCTGGACAAATATCGTTACAGGTTCTAGGTTCTGTATCTCCCTTAATAGAATTTTTCGAGGGTTGACACTTATTTTAACATGGAGTATATATAGGTTTTATTACATCCTAAATGAAATTTAAAATATCTGTGAAAATTCTTGGGTTGTTTATATAATAGAAGTTACTGTGAGACACGTAATATGTTGAAAGGGAGCTCTGCCCCCTCTAAACACCCGTCACTTATGTCATCATAATCTGTTGTACTTCATAGGGGGTCCAATTAAGGAGAAAGTTAATTAACAGACGAAATTAGGCCGCAAACTACAATAACATAGAGGGCCGCCGTTTATGGGAGACTTTTTACACATAATTTTCAATGTTAATTTTCTCCCTTAATCGATTTTTCCAAATTATCAAACTTCCATAAAAATGAAGTACAGTTTATAGGGATTCCAACGTGCATTTCAAAATTGTCATGAAAATTGGTGGGTGGTTTGCTTAATATATACCAAAAATGGATTTTTGAGCACAGACTAAACCAAAAATACACTAGGCCTACTGTATTTACATAGCTGGTCATTAACCTAAGCTAACCTGGGCATCCTGGGGGCTGCCGCCCCCAGACCCCCGCTGATCTTGGGTTGAAAAGTGATAAAAAACACATAGGCTAGGCCTATCTCTTACCTCATTATTCAAAGTTTTGTATTTGGTTTAATATACACTTCCCAGGTCATTTTAACAGTTCTATTGCTTCTATACATCATATAATACACCATAGAATACGTTTTTTAATAACTAGAAAAAAAAGGCCTTCTACTAAACAATTACGTTATATTTTTTCAAGGAATAGGCCTAGGGCACTATAGTGCCTATAGGCACTAGGCCTATAGCCTAGGCCTAGTGTTTTATTGTTGTTTTTCATGGTTTGAGTGGAGGATTTGCATTAACTTAGGCTATAGGCTACCCATTAGGCTATTAATTAATCTGAAGATCCGGCGTCAAATGGCGCCATTTATTGGGTGAATCGCGCTTTTACAGTAGGTAAGGGAAATTGTGGGGTACATTGGATACACGATGGGGGGGGGGGGCGTGCGCGTTGGCCCCCCTCACGGCCTCACCCCCTCTTGATTTATTGTCATCCTTATATATATACATACATACATACATACATAACATTTTAAGACTGAGTGTTCCACACATAAGTGCAGTTTCAGTCTCTTGTCCTAATGGCGGCAGTTCCTATATATATAGCCTATGTAGATATGTAAGGGGGCAAAAACAGGTTGTCGGTATTTCGTTTTTGTGAGTAACGCTCATGCCGTTTATTGGGTGAATCGCACTCACCGCATCTTTCAAAAGAAGAAGAGGAGTCAAGTCGAAGGATTCATTGGGCGCAATGCTTTGTTTGCGGTTGGGACTTATTATTTTTGTGTTATTTTTCGGTGTAGGCCTAATCGGGGGTTTTCAAGTGTCGATAACAAAATTCCTCCATGCGGACTATAGGCCTAATGAGAAAAATATGGCGAGTCTATTGGTGACTATTTTCCCTAATAAATTATTTGGTTCAATGTTATTTTAATACCACAAATTTTGTTGATATATTTGAAGATAAATATTATATCTATATGCTAAGATCATCAGAAAATTTGTTTTAACCCTCGGCAAAACCTAATAAAAATGTATGGTACTAAAATGTCTTGGGAAGGATGTAGTTACCGGGTGTACCACTACCGACATACAGTAGTCCCTCGAATTTTGCGTGTTACAAATTTGCGAAATTTCGATTTTGCGAACGGGACCCAAGATTTGACCTTTTTTGCGGAACTTGATATGTGCGATATTACTTGAGTTTTGCGGGTGGCGCCAAATGATACCAGGGGTTTCCGCACTAGTTTTCAGGGAGGAGGGGTAGCAGGGTCGTGACGTCGGGCCGCTCTGCGGCCCATTGTTTACTGTTTATAGATTCGGTTATACTGATGTTTTGGACCGACAGTTAGCCCATCGATCTGTTTAGGCCTAATAGGTCCGGTAGAGCATTATACATCATTGCTATATATGGCATTAAGAGCTGAAATGTATTATAAGGGAGAAAAAAACAAAAACGCTAAAATACATGTATAGGCCTAGGCTACTGTAAAACAATAAGTTTTTCAGCCAGTACCCAACCAGCGGGGGTGTGGGGGCGGCAGCCCCCATCCCATATACTAGGTTAGGTTAGGTTAGGTTAGGTTAGGTTAGGTTAGGTTAGGTTGTTAAGTTAGGCTTAGGTTAGGTTAGGTTAGGTAAGGTAAGGTTGATAGGTTAGGCTAATAGCCTAGAACATTAAAAAAAAAAAAAAAAAAAAAATCTAACCCAACCAGCGGGGGGGGGGGGAGGAACAGCCCCCACCCATAATACTAGGATAGGTTAGGCTAGTGTCTTCCCAAAGTTGACTATTTTTATAACATGAAATATTAGGCTACCCACTCCACCCCGTGAAATCCGAGCCAGCTTTCGTCAAAAGTTGGCTCGGGTATTCACAAAATTGGGTTGTATGGGTTTGCAATTTGGGAAAACCCGAGCCAAGTTTTGATACAAAACGCTATATTATTGTATTTTTACGCTTTTAACCCCTCATTTTCCCTGAACTTCATAGCCCTCCCCACTAGTGGGGGGCGTGTTTTTAGATTGTTGGATAATGGGTAAATACTAATTTCCGCTCCTCTTCAGTATAAAACAACACTATATCTGAAGGAAAAATTACAAAAAACAAAATAAAACTTACTGAAATCGCTGTCGGTCCAAAAAGTCAGGTTTACCATAGATTCTCCCACGCTCCTATACGTTCTCACGCTCTCGCATAATCGACTTCCTTGGGCAAAATTGAAGTGTTACCTGTGCCCTGGGTCCCCTGAACTATAAACCCCTGGGTCCCCTGAAATATAAACCACAAGTATTTTCTTTGCAAAATAAAAATAAAGGATACAAACAAACAAAAATCTTTCGTTTAACACCCTGAATCTGTATTTCTGTGTTTTTCTTTATTGTCGGATGTATAATTAAGTGTATGTGTGTACAAACAAGGACGAAAATCACCAAAAAATAGGCCCTCGATGATGAGATGTCGACCATATTCAATTAATCCCATAAGGTTAGTTATTTGAAATTTGCTATTTTTAATTTTGCGGGCCGCAATGTCGACCATATTCTCGCAAAATTCGAGGGAGTACTGTACAACATAAATCATCTATAAATACTTGTAATAAAATAAATACTTATAAATCTATAATACTAGGTTAGGTTAGGTTAGGTTGTTTGGTTAGGGTAATGTATTTTTGTATCCAAAGGCAGTCAAAATAGACGGGAACATGATGGTGAGCGTCCGCGTAGTGTAAACAAGACGGGCGGTACACCCGGTAACTACATTCTTGCCGTTAAAACTTCGGAAAAACCTAATATAAAAATATGGTAAAAAAATTTAAGGTAAGATTAGGAGTAGTGGGCGTACCACTACCGACATACAGCATAACTCATCTATAAAACATTAACCTAACCTAACCTAGTACTACATGAATACTAGGTTAGGTTGTTTGGTTAGGTTAATGTTGTATAGATGACTTATGCTGTATGTTGGTAGTGGTACGCCCACTACTCCTAATCTTACCTTTAATTTTCGTAACAAGGTTGTCAATACGGTACTTTCCCGTTATCAATGTACAATCAAAGGTGAAGATTGCAGAGTAAACACCGTTGACTTCATCGACTTTTCTTTCACCTTCGTATAATCTACAGCCATTTTTTTTTTTTTTTTTGTACTAAGGGATTAGTACTCAACCAGCGGGGATGTAACCATAGTAACCTAGTAACCATAATACTAGGTTAGGTTAGGCTAATGTCTTTCCAAATCACTATCGGGGGGCCTAATGGGGAAAATAGGTTTTCCCGAGATTTATAATTAATTACAAACACTATGCTGTATATTGATGCAAATGAATATTGTTTTTTTTTTATAAAAAACACTGAAAATTTGTGGTATTAAAATAAAAAAAATCCAAATTATTTCTAATAGGGTGGCGAAAGAGGTCTTGAATATTATCAATGACAGAACATCATGTTTCAGGTTGTTATTTTTGGCGTGAATGAATATTAGTCTAAGGAAGAGGATTACATTTGGTAAAAATTTAAGAGTTAGGCTATTTTTTGTTGTTTTGTTTTTTCTTCGATATAGCCTAGGCCTAGGCCCTAGCCTACAGTGTTCTTTTATATCATGGATCACTTGAAATTAGTATTTACCCATTATCCAACAATCTAAAATCATGGCCCCCGATAGTGGGGAGGGCTATGAAAATCAGGGAAAATGTGGGGTTAAAGACGTAAGAAGCCGATAATAGAGGTTTTAAAATTAAACTTGGCTCAGGTTTTCAACTCAAGAAAACCTCAAAATGGCAAAACCCGAGCCAAGTTTTGGCAAAACTTGGCATTGATTTAAAGGGCATAGCTCATGCAATATCTCATTCCATTTTATCACTGTCTAAAGCATGTTAAAAAATTATTTATACTGCACAGTTGTCTTGGTTTACCATAAATGTTGATCTAAAATAGTAAACAAACCCATGTAAGATATATTAACCTTAGAAAGTTGATGGCAGCCCCTGTTGCCTCTCATGGTCGTGGTTGACCGGGAAATTTGAATATGTTCTAGTATTGCCTTGATCTAGCTTACCCTGCTATATTTCATACGTGAGGAAGTAATGTGATTGCAGTACCTGTATTTGATATTTATATCACATGAGTGTAAAATTTGTCTATCCTTAAGTATCTATCAATACAATTATTCATGGTTTGGTTTGTTTAATCATAAATAAATACGTATTGGCAGCTCTATCCATATGGCAACACTCGCACCTCTTAATGGTACCGGCCACTATCGGCCCTCATGGTACAAAGATATTTCGGACTGTTTTTACTCGGAAACCCGCACTTCTCGGAAATGTCCCTGTATATCTCTGAAGTTTCAGAGTTGGGCGGGATTTGTGTCCAGTTTACAATGTTCTCTCACTCGGTTATAAGTGATTTTAGGATGAATTGAAGCCTGTGCATTTTAATTATTGTGTTAATATTAATTACTATGTACTGTACTGTCCCTGAAAACTTAATAAGGTTCGTATTTGTCATTAATATGATGAATTTCACATTAAGTTAAAAAAAAAAAAAATCTCAATTTTCCTGACGCGGACTTTCCTCATATAATTCGGAATTTTCCCTCTCTTAAGTCGGTCATAAGTCGGACTTCGGACTTCTCGGAAGTGGTCTCGGGATGGATGTAAAGTTCGGGCGTACGGTCATCATTGTTTACATAGGGCGATCGCCGCGGTCGCACTTACGTTCCCGTCTATTTCGACGCTATATTTTCTGCTATTTGCCCCCTGTCATTACTACATGAATACTAGGTTAGGTTAAAATAGACGGGAACATGATGGGAAAGGTCCGACGCCACTACGCGTAATGTAAACAAAGATGGCGGTACGCCCGCTCACTACATCCTACCTGTGGTCTCCCCCCCAATTAGTCCGAGATAGCAAGGGTTTACTGTATTTCTACATTTCATTATTAAGCTTATGCTGCTCATACAATTTATTATACTCCTCTATTAAATATCTGTCCATCTTTGTAATTGCTTTCAAAGCATGGAGTACTTTTCAGAGATACTGAGAATCAAAATGGTGGCCATTGACCTGACTCCTGAAACTCTTTGACTAATTGTGTTATTCTGTGGGTACCCCTATGCCCTTGTAAACGTCACAAAGGTCGAAAATGCCTCTCGCCACCACCTTCCAAAACACTAATTTATTTATATTTACATTTATAAGAAACAGGGACTACTATTATTGCACATAAGAGGTATACAGTTGTTGTTGTTGTTGTTGTTGTTCCCTAAGCTGCCTGGCCGAACAGCCCCGAGTCCCTGAGGAAGGCCATGGCCACGATCGGGCTTTCCCACAGAGCTCTCATTGAGTGTAGATTGTGTTGTTGGCATATGTGGTTGTGTGAAATGGAGTCTTCTATGATGTGTTTAATGGTATGGGGTGCTGTGTTACATCCCGGGCAGGTGTCGACGACGGAGTCATCCAGTCTCTTCTGATAGCTCAGCAGGGCTGGATGGTGTCCGCATCTCAGCCTGGCCAGGTGGACTCTGTCCTCGCGAGGAAGGGAGGATTCGGAAGGATGGATTTCGGGAGGTCGTGCTTGCAGCTGCGTGTTGTCTGGGAGTGAGTGGATGGATCGGCGAGAGGAATGAGTATGGATGTGCTTCTGGAAGTTGGTTCGGGGTGGGCAGGGAGGGAGAGAGGACAGTAATTGTGTGTGATACCGTGTGCTGGGTGTTGTTTTGATATTTCTTGGTGTCTGTGGGTGTGATACCGTGTACTGTAGTTTAGTGGGTGGTCCTGGTTCGTGAAGGCTGCTGCCAGGAATTGAGTGCCTCTCATGTCCAGATGGTCTTTGACTGAGGATTTTGGTTTCTTGATGTAGGTGATCTGTGGGTGCAGTAGCTGTGCAGCCTGTAATGATCTTTAGGGCTTTGTTTTGAATAGTCTGTAAGGTCTTATGATGTGTTTCAGCTAGGTTTGAAGCCCAGGCTGGGCTTGCGTATTCCATCACTGATCTTATGTATTGTTTATATACTGTGGTGGTGGTTTCTTTGTTGTGTCCAAATTTTGTGTGAGCAAGTGACCTGAGGGCGTTAAGTCTGGGTGTCAGTTTCTTTTTAATGTTTGTGGTGTGCTGTTTGAATGTCATATGAGTATCATATGTTACTCCTAGGATTTTGGGTGTGTGTGTATGTGTTAGGGGTGTGTTTTTTATGGTGAGTTGAGGGATGTATTCGTGTTCTGTCCAGCTTGTGAGTAGGGTTGCGGTGGATTTGGCTGGGGCTAGATTAAGTCTGTTTGTAGTGCACCAGCCATGTAATGTGTTGAGATAGGGTTGAAGGAGATCTGTTGCTATTTTTGGGTCATGGTGTTTGCATGTGAGTGTTATGTCATCTGCATAGGAGGCTATACAGTAAACCCCCGTTATCTCGGACTCTTTTTACTCGGAAACCCGTACTTCTCGGAATGACACCGGCTTCTCGGATAGTTCGACGTAGATCTCGGCAAATTCCGAGATCTAAGGGGTAAAACTCCGAGGGCCCAAGTGGTCTGTCGGACAGGTCACTTCACAACTCGTAACATATCGGAAAAAATCTGAGATGTCCGTGGCGTCATGCCGAAGCCGCGGACACCCCACGTGGCGAGTTTCCATAGCAACCACTCCCCCCCTCCCCCACGCATGCACCCCCCCACCCCGTATCCTCCGTCCCATCTCCCTCTGTTTTCCCTGACTCACCCTCCCCTCCCGCCTTATCAGACTCAGTCCGCCTTATGTTCTCGTGCGCATCACATCCCTTAGTCCGCCATTATGCCTCCCAAGGCTAAATTGAAGGGGAGTGAGTAAAAATATTGTGCTTTACTGTTGTATTCCCTTTATACTACTGTGTATATTTACATGTACCTATACTGTATAATATGTCTGCTGTATACTGGAATTCATATTTTGAGTCTACATTGTTAGTGATAGGGTAGTCTCCGATTTCTCTGGCAGCGCCGACTCCCCCTTCCAATTCGAAAATTTTCCCTCTCTCAAGTCGGACTTCTCGGAAGTGGTCTCCCCCCTATTAGTCTGAGATAACGAGGGTTTACTGTACTGTACACTAACTTTTATGATAATGAGGATAGCTGACCACATGCGCTATGCCCTTTAACAATTTTTCAGAGTCCCAAAACCCCTAAAATTAATTTCAAAAGTTGGCCTCAATACACCAACAATTATTAGCTACTAGGGTGGCGTGGGAAACCAACCTACAGTACTGTCTTGTGTAGTGGTGTACAGATATGTGGATATTGTAAGTTTTGTTATTTTCAAAGTTTAATTTCCGATAAATTTAAATGCATTTTTCCACATATAGATTTTGTTTAGTGTGTTGTCGTTTCGATAGTTTTTAGTTTTAATGAGTTTGTTAGCCTATATTAATTAACATTGTCTCTATCCTGACAGGAGGATGTAGATACATTTATGAGTAAGGAAGACAATGCCAACCCCCAGGAGACTATCAGGAGGCTGGACGATCAACTTAACAAGTACAAGTTCATGGACGTTCACTTACAAGCACGCAGAAAAAAGTTAGTGGATAAACCCATTACTATACAGTATACTGTACTGCATGTACAGTAAGTTGCACAAATTGGATAAGACAAGTCAGGTTAGGTTTGTTAGCTATTAAGATTTGTTCATAGTATACTCTGGGTCTTCTAAATCTGCATATAAATGACTGGCCTGAATCTGTGTGCAGGTACAGAAGCTACTAAATAAATTACAGTATCCATATTATAATATATTACCTGATGAATTACGCCAATGCAGTTACAGAATTAATTGCATACTACAGTACTCGGTTAGCTACACCATACAACTTTTGTTTTGCTGAATGCTGATGATTTACATTATGGTATCCCACACAATATTTGTGTATACATGTAGCTAATTGTGATGGTATTTACAGGCTAAAATCTCAGATACCCGACATCAAGAGTTCCTTACAAATAGTGAAGGAGATGAAGACAAGGAAGGACACAGCGGAGGTCATCGAGACACGATTCTTGCTCTCCGACCAGGTCTATATGCGCGCCAACATTCCTCCCACTGACAGAGTTTGTCTTTGGCTAGGGGTAAGTTCACATACTCTGCTTTTTCTTAGCTGGGCATATTTAATTGCTCATTTATGTGTCTTTTTATTATATTTTTGTGTTTCCTCCCTAGACCTCCATCAAGCTTTAAAAAAAACACCCTCCTCCAGACCCTCCTTCAAGATATATTTGTACATTTTTTTATAGAAAAATTTCCCGGCCAAAGGACGGTTCCTCTTAAATTACAGGCTTGCTTTCGCTCACCAGGAAAAAATCTATATCTAAATTACAGTGTTAACTCCTAAAAATCGGGTCCTTTTGTAACATCTACCTGCCAAGCGGGCAGATTTACCCTAAACGAGGTTCATTCCATGCTCTTTTTGATGCATAAAGAAGAGCCAAAGCGTAATACAATTATGTATTATGGCCTTGGCTTTGCTCGGGGCCTTGGGGCTGTTCGGCCAGGCAGCTTAGGGAACAGCAACAACAACAACAATTGTGTATCCGTGAAAGGGCGATAATAGAGCTTTCCAATGACACCTGAATCATCTTTGTATGACCACGGGTTCGCTTGCAACGATGTTGCAACACGAAGGGAAAAAACCTAAAATACAGTAATTTCCTCAGTTTTTATCCTGTCTCGCGGGACCAGGGATGTGGGGACGTCAGTGGCGGGACTAGGTCCATGCCGAACGGTCAGAGCCCGCCTGCGGTCATCCCACCGCGTGGACTCTCTCTCAGAGCCGATAATGTGCTCAACATCTCTTACGACTTTTCTTACAGTTTCTTACAGTAGATCCTCTGGAAAAAGGCAAACTAGGCCTGTGTATCCAGCTCAGTACCACTTGCACTGCTGCGGTCGTTCACGGTGTTGGCGGCGGCGGTAGCAGACGCAATATTTTTACTATTCTGTATTTTTGCTTTATAATCAAACTTCAAATCTTGTCTTCCCCATGCTTTATCAAGATTACTTTCAAACTCCCTTATTGATTCGGAATCGACTACATACTTAATAATAATAATAATAATAAGCATGTTACTTATTTCTCATAAGCGCCAATTTTTCCGAAGAATTCACTAGCGCTCGAAAAGAGAAAGAAAAAAGAACAAAAATCAATGCATCAAAAGAAGGCTTATATACAACACACACTTAACAATCACTAGCAGTGGCAAAATAGCCTAAACTCTATAGCCATCTGTCATGACACCTCTCTCAAGATCATAGCTTCTCTCAAAGAGAAAAGTCTTAAGTTGTCTCTTGAAGCATTCAACAGAACTCAGTTGTCTCATGGACAGCGGCAACCTGTTATACAACCTCGGAGCCATGTAGGAGAAAGACCTCTCTAAGAAAGAAGACTGCTGGAAAGCCCATGGTTCATCAAGATGAAAAGGGTCATTGTCATGACGCACAACTACACCATGGTGTGCCGGTGGGCGCCTGAGCAGCTCCGCAAGGTACCTAGGCTCACCAAATTTGAGAACCTTAAAAGTCACCAAACACAACTTAAATTCTATTCTTGCTCTTACTGGCAGCCAGTGCAGTTCTATGTGAAGAGATGTAGTAGGAGTTCTAGGTGGAACACCAAAAATTAGTCTTGCGGCCCTGTTAAGAACAGACTGAACTTTCTTCAAAATATAATTTGGAAGACCCACCAACAGGGCATTGCAATAATCAACACGAGAGAAGACCAATGAGTGAACCAACGTCAGGAGGCAACGTCTGGTTATAAACGGCTTCACCAAATAGAGATTTCTGATGTGCAAGTAACAACTTTTAACTATCTGGTTTACATGCTCTTTGAAATCTAATCGGGAGTTCACATATTTTTTTTTTTTTTTTTTTTTCTATGTGATTGAGGGAGGCAAAAGGCATAACTGCCTATAGCGAGTGCCTCCCCCATAGTTGAAAGAGTGACAGGGCCAAAATCAAGGGACGTTCGAGCCAAAATGCCTGGACACACGGAGTTTGAAGCAATTTAAGTCATAGGAAGAGGGAAAGACTGATTCTGGGAGAGAGTTCCAGAGCTCAGCTGTTGAGTAGAAGAAAGTTTGAGAGTAACGTTTCACTCTTGGGTTGGAGAGTTGCACAGAGTAGGGGTGGGATTGAGTTGCAAGACGGGTACCACGTGCCCTACGTAAAGGAGGTGGTATGCACTGGCATAGCTCTGAGGAACACTGATTATTATAGTAGCGATAGAATAGCGAGAGATGCAACATTGCGGCGGAGAGAGAGAGATTGCAGAGAGTTGGTGAGTGGACGGGAGTTAATGATACGAAAGGCCTTCCTTTCAACTTTGTCTAGGAGAGCGGTGTGAGAGGAACCTCCCCACACATGTGAACAATACTCAATACAAGGGCGCACTATGCCCCTGTACAGAGCAAGAAGCTGTGCAGGGGAAAAGAACCCCTAAGGCGGTTGAGCACACCCAGCTTCTGGGAGGCTGCCTTAGCAAGACTGGTAATATGGTCCTTCCAAATGAGAGCAGAAGAAAAGAGACACCAAGAATATTGAGAGAAGATGAAGGGTTGATTTTTGTATTGTTGAAGAATAAGGGATAGTCCGCTGGGAGATCCTGACGGGTAGATAGATGGAGAAATTGGGTTTTGGAAGCATTAAAGTTAACAAGGTTTTCTCTGCCCCAATTGGAAATAGTATTTAGATCAGAATTTAAGAGTTCTATGGCTTCATTACGTTTGTCGTTGAGGGATTGCTGGCTGGGGCGTTCTGAAAAACTAATGGAGTAGTGTAAGGTTGAGTCGTCTGCGTATGAATGGATGGGAATTAAGGTACAGTTAAGGAGATCATTTATAAAAATTAGAAAGAGAATAGGAGATAGGACAGAGCCCTGAGGAACACCGGAGTTTATAGGGTGAGGAAGTGAACAATGGCCGTCCACAACCGCGGCTATGGAACGGCCGGAAAGGAAATTAGAGACAAAGGCACAGATGGAGGGATAGAAAAAATATACACCCAGATTTCGAACAGTTGGGGCCGGTCGCAGCTGAGATCCACCCACATTGATGGAGAGGGCACCTACTATATCATCAGCTCTTCTATTTCCTCGAATGATGAGAATATCAGTTTTACCATCATTTAGTTTAAGTTTTCTCGCTCTCATCCACTTCTTGATATCAGACATCAACAATTCCATCTTACTCCGTATATCAACTATATTTGTGATTCTCACATAAATCTGGGTGTCATCTGCATAAAAGTGAAAGGTGACATTATGTGCACGAAGCAGAAGAGACAAACTGCTAATATAAATTATAAATAGGATAGGACCTAAAACTGATCCCTGCGGAACACCATACTGCAGGGGTGTCGAGTCCGAGACCACTTGATTTACCATCACACTCTGGGATCTACCTGACAAGTACGACCCAAGAAGCAAGAGAGCGGAGTCACGCACACCACAATCATAAAGATCACTCAATAACAACTTGTGATCCACTGTGTCAAAAGCCGCAGAGAGATCAAGCAAGACCAATAGTGAGGCCACACCATTGCAAATGTTCTCAACTAGATCATTATGTACTCTAATCAATGCTGTTTC
Source organism: Paralithodes platypus (assembly GCA_032716605.1). Taxonomy (NCBI): domain Eukaryota; kingdom Metazoa; phylum Arthropoda; class Malacostraca; order Decapoda; family Lithodidae; genus Paralithodes; species Paralithodes platypus. The sequence continues at coordinate 4,030,530 of CM064483.1, forward strand.
AGTTGAATGATGCTGTCGGTAAGCAGACTGAAAAATTGGGATAGTTTCATTCTGCTGAAGTAGTGGTTGTAATTGGTCAAGTATTGCACGCTCTAATATCTTTGATATGAAGGACAGGTTAGAGACAGGACGATAGTTCAACATGTTCTCAACATCAAGTCCAGGTTTCTTTAGAGTAGGTCGGAGCAGTGCATGCTTTTCAGAATGTGGGAAGCTACCTTCAGAGAAGCACTTATTAATTATTTTGGAAATAAACTCAACTGTGTGATCATAGACTCTTGGTAGCTTGGAAACATTTATGGGATCCAACGGGCAAAATGTTTTATTGAGGTTTCTTATGTAGGACGAGATCATGTCCACCTCTACTGAGTGAAAGGATGAGAGGACATTATTAGGAATGTGTCGGGGTTGGAGTACAACTGAAAGTTCTTCACCAACAGAAGCATCATCCAGTTCCTGTCTTATGCGAGTTATTTTGCCAGCAAAAAATGCCACAAAGTTGGCAGCCAACTCAGCATCAGGTACAGAAGGTCTTAAGCTGACTCTTGTTTTTCCAAGTAAACTGTTTACAATTAAAGCCAACCTCCTCTGGTCGTTACCACACGAGTCAACTTTTCCCTGATAATACACTTTCTTTTCATCTTTGATTTTGTGGACCACAGCTCTTCTGGCTGACAGATATTGCAACCATGTAGAGTCTGTTTTATTTTTCCGCCATTCACGTTCAGCTCTTCTACGCGCTCTTCTAAGAAATTTAACTCGAGTGCTATACCAGGGCGAATCATCTCGTACTATGATTTTCTTCTCTACTTCTGGACAGTGATGATCGAACACTAATTTAAGTGCATTTCCATGCACCTCCACCAGCTCATCTGAAGTAAGGTTGGAAGTATCAATACTTCCCAAGTACTGTTTTACTTCACTGCTAGCCAAATTTAGGTCTGCATTTTTATAATTTCTAAATCTGATTACTTTTTCATGTGTGAGTGGCTTAGGGAAATCAAAGCTGAAAGTAATCAAAGCATGATCAGAGGTATTAGGGTCAGCATTCTCAACATCAACATCCAGGACACCACCACAACCCACAGGAGAGAAAACCAAGTCAAGGGTGTGTCCTAAGATATGAGTTGGGTGGGACACATGATTTACAAAATTGTTCTGATCAGTCAACTCAAGGAACTCAGGAGAGAATGGCTTCAGATGAGGGCTGTCAACCCAGTAATTAAAATCTCCACATATCAAAAGTCTTCCGGTTTTAGCAGAAAATTCCTCGAGAAACTGCCCAAACTCTTCCATAAAACCCCTATCTGTGCCACGATGGCCAGGCCTATAGACAACTGCCATTCTTAGAATTTGTTGATGGAGTTTTATTTCCACTTCCAACAGTTCATAATAAAGAGGGGCTGGGTTATGGCTTATTTGCAAGATATTCACCAGAGATGTGGAGTAGACAACTGCCACTCCACCACCCGGATGATCTCCCCTAGGCCTAGGAACATTTATTATGGAATGGGTTTTAGGCAATGCCGCCTGGATAATATTCAGATCTGACTCGAACAACCAGGTCTCAGTGAGACATAATACATCAAGGTTACGTTCATCCAAGATCTCACAAATATGATCCATTTTGTTACGCAAGGAACGAACATTCAACAGACCCAGTTTCAACCGGCTCCCATGTGCATTTTTCAGTTTTTTGAACCTACAAAATTGGTGTTCTCAATAACTTTATTTCTCTGAGCTGTCATTAAAGGACAATTTCTACTTGAGGCGAAATGATTTGGCGGCTCCGTAACTGATGTGGAGCTCATACAATTTATACATTTGGGGGAAGTCTTGTTGGTGCAGTCTTTTGAGTTATGAGTACCAGCACAGAAGTTGCATTTTGGATCCTCATTTTTCCGATAACACCTGTCACTGGTATGACCAAAGCCCTGGCAATGGTAACATTGTGTTACCCAGAAGCGATCATATGCACGACATCTCACAAGTCCAACATACACAGAATTGCCATCATCCACAATGGAAGAGCGTATTTCAGGTGACATTTTTACTACCGCAATCTTAGTGTGTGCATCACTCTTTTGCTTAGTGAATAGCAAATTCATAGCTAAGCCATCGTCGACCAGGGACTTTATTCTTGGGTTCTTGTTGAGGATGCTGGGAATGATCTCATTATCCTCAGCGTCATTAGCAATGCCTACCAGAGTCATTTTTGGCATCATCTTCTTCGGTTCGGAGACACTGAAGGCACTGTCCACCCCCAAATACTGATTGATGGCCCTTCCTGCATCTTCTTTGGCTTTCTTGGATGGAAGTCGTACCACCAGTACACCTGAATCAGTTCTAGTAAACTTGTTAACCGGAACCGAAGCCAAAGCAGTCTCGATTGCCTTTGTATCTGGTGGGCTTACTGGCTCGGAGGATCGGTCTTTTGGCTTCACTACCAGGACCTGATGGTCCCAGACAGTTTTTTTTCTTTCCACCATCTATCACCTCAGTGGTGCGTTTGGTCAGCTCCTTTTTGGTCTCCACTGTTTCCCTCACTACCTTTTCCTTGCTCTTCAAAACCTGCACTACATTCTTCTCAAACTCTCTTTTCTCTTTTTCTCTCTCTTCCACCTGCTCCTTCATGATTTCTTCCAATGCATCCACCTTAGCATTCCCCACCCTTGTCCACTCATCTTTCTCCTCACTTATTACTCCCTTTACTTTCTCACTTAAATGGCCCTCATACTCCTTTAGCTGCTCCTTGAGTGCCATGTTCTCCACCTCCAGCTCATCTACTTTCCTTATTACAGCATCTAGGTTAGCAATTAATGGCCCATCTGCAGTTGCTACTGAACTGGCTCCACATATTTCTATCAGTGACTCCACCTTCACACCTATATCTCTCCTCCAATTCTCCATAACTCCCTTCCATCTTAACAGACCCATCATCTGTCTCTTCACTACAATCAATTGATCCTCCACTTCATTACCCTCTGCCAGAAATCCCTCAAATTCATAGCTCTCTTCATCTCCCAATAAACTCTGCCTCCGTTTGCCTTGGCCGGCCATTGTTTATATTTATGTAGCCTACAATTAAAAATATACAAAACACTTAATAAAATTAGAGTAAAATTAAACTACTACCTGGGATAAACCCAGGTAGCGCCGCCCCCGTTTGTGTCACCCTATCTTGAAAAAAGAATAAATGGAAAAAATAAATAGAAATGGGTGTTTGCGAGGTCACCACGAGCAGGTGGGGTACGACTTGATTACCTTCCAAAGAAGGTAACCCAACCGAGGTGTCGCAAGTACTAGGCAAAGATGAAATATGAAAACTTTAACCGTGTTTTGGGCCTTCAGCAGTAGCAGATACGTCACTCGGAAAACTAAACCCCATTGGTTACGATACTGCCACTGCGCAAAGCTGTTTAGGCTATGGTTCTCTAACCCGACTTAAGGTGGGACCCGATACTAGAGGGTTAATACAATATGGAAAAAGAAACGGGGTAACAAAAATTGATATCTAAATTACACAGTCCTAATACAATATGGAAAAAGAAATTGGGTGAAAGGTTTTAAAATCCCCAAACTAATGGGTCGAACGTCTTAAAATCTGAAAAGTAATGGGGCTAAACATGAGGAAGAAGGGGGACCAGAATAATTACCCATCTCCCTTTAAATTGCCATGACCCCATATTGATTATATACAGTAATTATATACTTGTCTATTACAAATATTTTGTAGTGAAATGTGTTGTTAATTATTCAGTACACAAATGATGTAAATATGTTTCATATTTTTCCCTTAGGTATCAAGCTATCAACTGCTAAGATATTTAATTTTCTGCCACATGAACAAAATAGACTAAGCAAACTTTGGAGGAAATTGTCAGAACGAATGATTGGTCAATAGTCACCAAATATAAATTAAAAAATCTTTTGTGTAGAAATCAGTGAGGTGAATTTTTGCTCTGAAATTTAGTATCTTCAGGAAATCTTAGTATGAGTACTGTACTTTTGTAAATAAAATGGATCAAGAATATGCTTTGGTAATTTTGAAGATGAAAAATATTCAATCAAGAAGAATTGTTTGATTTAAATTTGGAAATATTAATATTGGTGTTAGGAATGATATGCTGTAGTTTTACTATACTGTAGGTAGCGCCAACGAACTTGACAATATTCTTGATCCCTGACCTCTCTGTAACTCAAAAGGTCCTAAAGCAAATTGGCTGTAGATGTCCACACCTATTTTTTTGGTGGACTCTTCCCAAATAATAGAAACGTCAGTCTGATTACTTATAATAATTTTGAGTTATAAGAAGTTGAGGGGTCAAGATTATTGTCAAGTTCGCTGGCGCTACCTATAATACTGTAGCATAATGGGGTGATATGCATATATAGATAAATGTAGACACTCCTCCTCACATTCCTCATTCATCTCATATTAAGTTGTTTCATCATTACCATATTCATTGAATAGGGAAAAAATAACTTAAATTGTTATATGCTTGATTATTAACCCCCAGAGTGCCAGGTCCGTATATATACGGACTCGCCGAAAAAAAATCGTAGCAGCGAAACGACTGCACCTATGGCTTTCATATTTCTACATATGTACCTTACCTTCTGGCTTCTTGCCACCACCAACACAACCCCCAGCCCCCACCCACTCGCTGACTATCGGTCGCCTCACAAAGAAAAAAAAGGAAAATATGTGGCGGCGAAAAGACTGAACCAATCGGTTCCATATTTCTGTGACAAGTCCCCTACCCTTTTGTCTTCCCCCCACCACACCCCCACCTCCCTCCCACCACCCACTTCCAGCGTATCCGTACGAAGAAAAGGAAAAAAAGGAAAATCCGTGGTGGCGAAACTACCTCACCAATCGGCTTCATATTTGTAACACGAGTCAATTACCCTTCTACCTTCCCCACACCATCCCCCAAACCACCCTCCCACCTATATTTTCCGATACCATAAAAGTCACAGTGTTTACTCTGAAAATTTCAGCTACATTCGCGACCATCGGGGACCTGATTTCTGGCGAAAATGAACAAGGGGAGTGTTTTATTTACCATTATCCTTCCTTTCTCACCCAACTTGATAGATTTAGCCAAAAAAATAAAAATACAAAATACTCTGGCACTGGCGGTGACACAGCTTCACTAATTAGCTGGTACTCGGTGGGTTAAGTATAGTCCAAAATCACAATAAGTAGGCAATGGTAAAAATTATTTGTTTCGCATAAGTTGTTTCCTTTATAGCCTAGTCTACTAAAGTAAAGTAAAGCTATTTTGAGGAATGTAACTATAACTTCTGAATGCTTGTGTGCTTGCTTAATTTGGGCAAACTGTTATATGTGTTTTTCTCCTGTTGCCTCTTTTTACTTTCTTTTGTATTTTGCTGATCCTTCTACTCCTTGTGGGAGTAAGGGTTGGCTACTGACTGACTGGTTGACTAACCATAACTTTAAGTGAGGAATTGCTGTATGGTAATTGTACTTGAAGTGAAGGAACTACAGTAGTATAATTTTATATAACAATTATGAAATTAAATAATTATTTTGTTTTACTCTTCAGGCTAATGTAATGCTTGAGTATGGGCTGGAGGATGCTGAAGGACTACTCTCCAAAAATCTTGGCAATGCAACCAAGAATCTAACACAAGTTGAACACGATTTAGACTTTTTAAGGTATTGTATAGTATATAATAACAGTAAGTTGGTTTAGATAGTGCAATCCTCCCTTGTACTACGCTCATTGTCGCCATTAGGGATCTTTGGACCCGTCGACGGAGTCTTGATGGGGGAGGGTTCTTGCCCTCTCCCCTTGAATTTTCATAGTTGGTGTGACTAATTTTGTGTTTCTTTGCTTGCCTCTCTCTCTTTTTCCACTTCTGTTTGAATTTATTCTTTCTCCTCCGGTTGGGCGCCCTTTTAACCTAAGAAGTGCGCAGGGGGGGACCATAGCCCTGTGTGGACCTATTTCACTGTTTCCTGTCACTAAAATTGTTATCTTACCATAAATATCATTAATACTTATCCATATGCGCCTATTTTACGTTTAATATGAAGATATTAACCTGTTACAACAATAAAACAAGTGGAAACAGTGTTTGGCTGGTCAAAATTGCGAAATGAGAGCGAGAGTTACATTCATCAAGTGTGAGCCAGACTGGCCAACATCCACCCCTTACAATGCCTGTAGCGACACTGACGTCTCTCTCCTTATCTCTTTCTCTTTCTCACGCTTGGTAACACATATGACCACGCCCTGCTAGCAACTCGCTATTGTTAGCACGAAAATATACCTAAGAATAAGGGAATAACAGGGAAAATAGGTGATAATTGAAGGGGGGGGGGGGGAATGTGGTGGAGTGATATTTGGCATGGACAAGGGGCAAAACAAACAAACAAACAATCGCTACTTGGGTGGTTTAAATGTTTGTTTTTTTAGGCCTAGGATCATAAGAGTCTACCCGCAGTGGAACGGTAAAACTCTTAAGAGTGTACCAGCACTTGATGGGTTAAGATATAAAACTTGTAAAACAAACAAAATAAAACAGGAACCGCACAATATAAAGGCAATAGAACTTGTCAAAATCTCGGTGAAAATACCGCTTTGAAGATTTAGCATAGTAATATTATGAAAAAAAAAAAAAACACTAAATGAGCAAGTTAATTTGTTTCCCAAGCAAACTAGTAGCATATATATTAACATACTCTCATCATATTCAAAGAATGAATAATTTGGGAAGTTCATATGCCACCCTGCCTCAGAGTTGGCCTGTCTTGGTTGTTGGCTCTTGACCTGACTATGTCTCTTCAGTCGCTGGTGCGGCTGAGCTGACTCAATTCTTTGATGTCCATGATGCGGCTTCTGCCCTGACTGTACATCCTCATGGTGTACCTACTGAGCGCTCTACCAATCGAGCTACGGCCTGTGGCGATTGGTCTATAATTATTTGCATACCATTTATCTCAACCTCAAGCCCTCAGATCACTTGCCCACACGAAATTTGGACACAACAAAGAAACCACCACCACAGTCTACAAACAATACATAAGATCAGTTATGGAATACGCAAGCCCGGCCTGGGCTTCTAACCTAGCTGAAACACATCATAAGACCTTACAGACTATTCAAAATAAAGCCCTGAAAATCATCACAGGATGCACAGCTACGACACCCACAGATCACCTACATCAAGAAACCAAAGTCCTCAAAGTCAAAGATCATCTTGACATGAGAGGCACACAATTCCTAGCAGCAGCCTCCACGAATCAACACCACCCACTACACTACATGGCTACACACCCACAGACACCAAGAAATATCAAAACAACACCCAGCACACGCTATCACACACAAATACTGTCTTCTCTCTCTCCCTGCCCACCCCAAACCAACTTCCGGAAGCACATCCATACTCATATCACTCGCCGTTCCATCCACTCACTCATAGACAACACGCAGCTGCAAGCACGACCTTCTGAATCCTCCCTTCCTCGCGAGGACAGAGTCCACCTGGCCAGGCTGAGATGCGGACACCATCCGGCTCTTCTGAGCTATCAGAAGAGACTGGATGACTACGTCGTCGACACCTGCCTGGGTTGTAACACAGCACCCCATACCATTAAACACATCATAGAAAACTGCATCTCACACAACCACTTACGCCAACAACACAATTTACACTCTTTGAGAGCTCTGTGGGAAAGCCCGACCGTGGCCATGGCCTTCCTTGGGGACTCGGGGCTGTTCGGCCAGGCAGCTTAGGGAACAACAACAACAACAACCTTTGTATATTGGGGTAACCGTGAGGTTGACGGTTTGAGTCTTGGGCCAGCCAGTGTGTTATTGGCAGACGTCAGTGCTGTTGGTGAACGGTGCGGTCTAGCAATCTGGCAACTATTCACTGAAGTCCCTGATTCATCAGGGCACCCACCCTAGCCCAGCTATTCAGCAGGGAGTGTATGGTGGTAAATACTGCATCAATCGCCCTGACTTCGCACTTAATCAATATCTTTGAAAAAATTGTGCAAGACAAACTAACCACGTTCATGGAGAACAACAACCTCCTAAACAACACCCAACACGGCCTCCTAAAGGGTAGGTCATGCCTCTCAAAATTATTAATGCACTATGACTGGATGCTTCACCAACTCGCAGACAGAAATAGTGTAGACATAGTCTTTGGATTTCGCAAAGGCTTTTGATAAGGTGGACCATCGGGTGCTCCTTCACAAATTAAAAGACCTTGGAGTAACAGGAAAAATTGGAGTATGGCTGCACATCTTCCTGACACTAAGAATGCAACAGGTAGCCCTAAACAGCCACAAATCCAGAGAAAACCCTGTTGTCAGTGGGGTACCTCAGGGATCAGTTTTGGGACCCCTCCTATTCCTAGTACTGATGGGAGACATCAACAAAGGGATCACACAGTCCTTCTTCTCCTCTTTTGCTGATGAAACAAACTTGAGCAGAAAAATAAACTCTGAAGATGATGTCACCGAACTGCAACAAGACCTTGACAAAATCTATGAGTGGACACGAAAAAACAACATGACCTTCAACGAAGAAAAATTTGAAATGCTCAGATGTGGCACAAATGAACATCTTGGACACTTACACACTGGTAGAGGTCTCCCAATCGAAGTAAAGTCACATGTGAAGTGCCTGGGGGTCCACCTGAGTGAAAATGCAACTTTCCAATACCACATTGAAGAAACCACCTAAAAAGCAAGGAGAATCGCAGGTTGGATCCTAAAGACATTCCATTCAATGCAGCAATTTAAGTCATAGGAAGAGGAAAAGATGGATTCAGGGAGAGAGTTTCAGAGCTCAGCTTTTGAATAGAAGAAAGATTGCGAAAATCGTTTAACTCTTGGGTTGGAGAGTTGCACAGAGTAGGGGTTGGATTGTGTTAAAAGTCAGGTTCTACGTGCTCTACATAAAGGATGTGGTATACACTGTGAGAGCTCTTGAGGAACACTGATTATTTTAAATAGCGAGAGAGATGCAACATTACGGCGAAGAGAGAGAGATTGCAGAGAATCGGTGAGTGGACATGAGGTAATGAGACGAAAGGCTTTCTTTTCTACTTTGTCTGGAAGTGCTGTGTGAGAGGATCCTCCCCACACATGTGAACAATACTCAATACAAGGACACTCTGATCCTGTACAGAGCAAGAAGCTGTGCAGGGATATAGAACCTAATGAGGCGGTTGAGCACACCCAGCTTTTGGGAAGCTGTTTTAGCAAGAGTGGTGATATGGTCTTTTCAAGGGAGATCGGAAGAAAAAGAGACACAGAGAATAAGTATGTATTTGTATGTGTCGGCTTCAATTGTATACTGTACATTGAGTGATGCGAGCGATGAGCCTTCCAGAATTTTATAGTTAATATTATTGAGTTAGCCTTATCCAGTAATATCCACCAACCTCCCCCAATGCCATCCATACCCATTGTTACCATTTTGGGGGCTGCAAAACTGGTGACTGGGGCTTGATGGGGAAGGATGATGCTTCACTCTCTTACTTCAAACTGTTCTTATTGGTTCAACTAAACACTTTGAGACTTGTTCTAGTGCTCAGTGAACTGGTTAAACTAATTTATAGTACTGGTAATATATTATATGTCTGGTAGGTGGATGTCACCCATCATACACTCACTTTCATACAAATCCCTGTAAACCAGTATAGTTCTGCATAAAGTAACCGACACAAACAGTGTAAATAAGTCACAGGCTACCTAAACAATGGCTCCGGAGAGGCCACTGTTAATCATGTTCTAAATTATGTACAGGTTTTAACTCCTTAACCCACTGAGCCCCACCTAGTTATAAATAAATGTACCACCAGGGACCAGCAGGTTTTGATTTTTTTTTTTCCCAGAAACAATAGTGAATGGGTTAGGAATGAAGGACCGCCCCAAAAAAACGATCAAAAAGGGGTCCTATGGAGCCCCCGAAAATCGATTTTACAAGAGTAAAAAATTGAAGGCAAAAACACCCAAAAACCATGTTTTTGCACGCTCACGCGCACGCGGTTGGACTTTGAGAGTTTTTAACCATCGGCGTGGGATACTTACACAGTTCCCATACAAATCTGAGCCCTCTAGGTGCCATAGGACCGGAGTAATTAAACCCCGACGACACTTGTGTGTCGTGGTACTGTGGGGAACATACATTACCGACGACACGTTATCGTCACTGGTACTCAGAGGGTTAAAAGCGGGCATGCTTGTTGACATGAACATGCTGCTGGGCGGGTATATTTACCGAAAACGAGCTTCATTCCATGCTCTTCTTCATGCATAAACAAGAGCCAGAGCGTAATACAATTATATATCCGTGAAAGGGAGATAATAAGAGCTTTCTAATGACACCTGAATCATCCTTCTACAACCACAGGTTTTCTTGTAGCGATCGCGTAACCGGAGGTGAAAATACCCTAAAATAAGGTAATTTCTGCAGTTTTTTTTCCTTGTCTCGCGAGGTACGGTGGTAAGGATGAGGCATACTACGTGTCAGAGACGGCCCAGCGGTGGTGCCGAGCGGTCGAAGCCCAGCCATCGTCCTCCCAACGTGCGGACTCTCTCTCAGAGCTCATAACGTCCTCAAAATAGCACCCGTCATATGAAGGGCACCGCAGGGGTGGCCAATATTCTCTCTCCCGTCATATTACGGTCACCGTTGGTTGAGGGTTAGGTGGTACTAGAGCCAGTACCTCCTAAATATATAACTGGTATGCTTCATTTGGGGATTCCCCTTTACTATTCCATTAGCCTCTAGGTGACTAATGCTTACACGTGCATGCATGCTTATATCAAAGCATTTTAATATATATTACTGATTTTTTAAGGATTTTAAAGATTCTCTGCTAACATGTGACACGTTCCTTGTCTGGTAAATTTCGGAGGTAGACTACTGTATGAATGTATGTATATACTCAGGTGCACACACCCCATAGCTGGGGGTGGCCAACTCGAGAGGTAGACTAATACCTGGAAATAATCAGATGAGGGTTACATTTATGGCTGGGATTGTTTTAAACTGTCAGAGTTCATTATAGATTTAGATAAACATGTGTATCCACTAACCCCCCTTCCTTCCTCTCCCAGGAACCAGTGCACCACCACAGAGGTCACAATGGCTCGTATTTATAACTGGGACGTCAAGCGTCGCCGCGCACAGAAGGCCTCTGAGGAAGACAAGAACAAGATCCAAGGGAAGGACGGCAAATGAACAGGAGAATGATACACAAGGGGTTTACACTAGAGGTCCTTTGTAAGTTGAGAGAATGGGCAACGCGTTACTGTCAAATTAGATAGAATCGGATGTACTCCAGAGAACTCTATTTACTGAAACTTTCTTTTTTATCTTTTATTTCTAATTCTTCCTTCGAGTTTCATATATTTATTCCTTTCTCACACTTACAAATTCTCTCTTCATCATCTTTATCTCTCTGAGGAAAACAAGAAACATATCCAAGGATGAGATAAGGATGATAAATGAATGAGTGAATTAGACACAGGATTCACACTAGAGCTCCTTTTTTAGTGTAGAGAATGGGCAACTCAATATGGCACTATCATTGGGGGAATGAAACGCACACCAGAGAACTTATTTCCTTCTGTTTCTTTTATTCCTATATAGTTCTTGTTTTCTCTTACTGTCCCTATTTTCTCACAATTGACCACTTGCGAGTTTCAGGCTACAAGGAAGTTGGAGCCGTAAATATTGATATAGAACAGAAATGCAACAATAATTTAGGTTTCTGATGGATAAAATATAGGCTATGATGAATTTATTTATAAATTTACTACAACCGTATTTTAGTTGTTAGGCCTAATTCTGCTTTAAATATCGATGTCTATACTTCTAACTTCCTTATAGCCAAAAACTCGTAAGAGGTCAATTCCCTCTTGTTTGCTTCAATTTCTCACTCTTCTCATTCTGTGCATTGTTTTATAAATAAAAATAACATCTAGAACCAAGATAATTATCACTGAATATTAAACTAATGAAATTATTAGACTACTGTATTGGCAGAACAAATATTTATTCATGGACTATAATGACAAAAAAAACAAGATGTTTGCAAGTTGTCCAGCCTCTTATTTACTAAAGGATCTCTACTTCAAGCCGAGTTCTCTGCTCAGCTATTTCTGTTGCTTCCTTTATTTCCAGCTTAACTTTGCTCCTCTCATCCCCGGACTAATATTCCTTCGGTATACCAAATGTTGGCAGGTAAAAAATGTAAAGTTTGGAGAAAGGTATGTAACAATATATGGATTTATACTAATTCCATATATACCGGTATATACCAAGTGTTGCCAGGTAAGAAAAATACAAATTAGAAACAGATATTGAGAAATATACTATACAGATAAATATTGTCTGTGTATCAAATATTACCAGGTAGAACAAAATAAATTTGAAACAGATGTGTTAAATACACGGACTAATATAAAGATCTGTGCACCAAATGTTGCCAGTTTAAGAAAAAAAGATAGTTTGAAAAGAGATGTGTAAAAATATACATACATTAATGATATAGTCCTATACATATGCAGTAACGATGCCTTTTACTGTACTCTGATCGTTGTCTTTACTGTAGGGTGTCAAACCGGGACAATTTGGTTTAATGGCTGAATTTAACCATTTCAGTACGGGTGATGCCATTATTCCTAATATTCTGGTTATTATTAGACAATTTTATGCAGCTTAGGAAGGATGTCTAGTAATCAGAGAGATGTATTTTATCTTCATTAATTCGTTGACTATCATAAATCCTTCCAAAACAGTAAAATTGTCTAATGATAGCCAGAATACAAAGAAAAATAACTTCACCTGTACTGAAAGCATTAATATGAGAAGGAATTAATGAAAATTGACAAAATTGAAATGTTTTACTTCCAAAGATGTAATAAGAACAGTCGAGCATAAACTTAACTTTGTATATGTAATGATAACTAAAATGAAGGGACTCTGTTTTTGGCCTATGGGTGAATAGTCTTATCGTTTGACAGCCTGTAGTATTGTAACCACACACTAATTATAATGTAAAACTTGCAAAGTGAAAAAAAACAAAATAGGGAAGACACAATACTGTATAAAGATAAAAGAATGGATTGGTCACAGATATTCAAGATATATTTCAAGTTAATTGCATTCTTTTATGTATTTATTTCTTAGTGGTCCAGTGACAGTGGTTTGGCTTGTAATCTGGAATTTGAAATGCCCAAGGTTCAAATCTCTTTGTTATTTGGACGCTCGCATGTAACGGTAGTCTGGGCATTCTGCTACTCTTGTTAATGGGAAAGCAATTAGGATGGTGGAAATATGTTAAAATTATTGTATGAGAGGATAACGGGGAAATCCAGTGTTATTGTAGTTCCTATTGTCATTTGTAATATGTTCGGCAGACTTCGGCCATTATAGTGCGTAGCTAATATCTGCAACTTAACGTTTTCAATCAGGTGATATCTCTCTCTCTTCGATTCTATCTGCTCTGTGACCACTTTATTCATCTTTGGAAGGACCTTTCAATCTTAAAGGTATTAATTGATACATATGAATTTCACTTAGAGGTCCTTTCCAAGCTGAATAAAATTGTACATTATGGAGATATCATTATATATAAAATTAATTATTGTCATGATTGAAAAGCTTAACTGAACTCACTTTGCTGTCATTCATTTAGAGATATTTCACACGCCATGCACTTTATTCTTAACCTATTAATGCAATGCGGTCTTGCTTCATTTTATTCTGGCCATGATTAGATTATTTTAGGCAGCTTAGGAAAGCCCTGTGGGAATCAGAGGAGTTAATAAGATAGTTTGTTACCCTTTAATACCTAGAGGTCAAACTTAAGCTGAATAAAGAAGCCTAATGACAGCATGAATAAAATTAAAAAATGGTGTAACTGTACCGAAGGTGTTAAACCACTGCTTTTCCCAGAGTGATGAATCCCTTTTGGAGAATATTTCTGATCCTCTTGACCCATATTGTACCAGCAACGTCTTTTTTATATTATTTTAGTTATATTTAAGTGATTTTTGTGCAGTTTAAGAAAGATCTGTGGTATTAAAAAGTGCCAAGGGAGATAGTTTGAAGCCTGTTAATTGCTGGAGGCTCTTTTTAAACTGAATATAACCGTCTAACAGTGGCCAGAATAAAGTTAGAAGGACGGCAGCGGTACAGAAAGGGTTAAACCAGATTTACATAACTCTTGTCTGCAATTTTTTTTTTTTTTTTTTGCAACCCTGACTGGTAAACTTCTGCAATAAACTTATGAAAATTCTGTCTCCTGTATTAATCTACCTTCACTCTATATCCTCTTTATTATAGGTAGACCAGATCTTCCAACCCAAACCTCTCATAACTCTAAAGGACAAGAGTAATTGATCTAATATATCTACCATTTGGGAAGAGTCAACCAGAGAAAGTGGAAATTTACAGCCCATTTGCTCTAGCCCTTTTTGAGTTACTGAGGATAGGACACAATTTCTGGCCTACCTATAATGAATGGACTATAGATGCTGATACCAGCACAAAATTTACTTAGTGTTGCATATCAAAATTGTGGAAAAAACTTGTGTAAATCCACCTTAACTATCTTTGGGAGTGTAGGATGTTGGTAACAAGTAGATGAAAATGGTCATCAGTTCATACTCTCTTAACTGTACATACCTATCTATCCCTCTACATCATAAATATTAGGTATAGCACAGTTTATAACGGCAATCTTACCCCATCTTGAAATGGTGGTTTAATTTTCATTGTGTTCTGGCTGACTAGTGTATGTGTGATATTAAACGATTTTATTCCACTCTGGAAAAATCATAGAAGACAAAAGTATCTCTGTTAATCCGCTGCCTCCCACATTTCGTTTGTATGATGAAACTGCAATAAATTATATAATAATGACCAGAATATACTATAATGACTGAAAGCGTCATCGTACTGAAGAACTTATTCACAGCACAAGTCCCTCCCCTTTTATTATCAGCATAATTTGCTACTTTTTCAGTCACTTATAATTGGCTTAGGTTCCACAAAATAAATTATAATACATACAGAGCGGTCGCAAAACATCCCCCAATAGGGAATTCCTGTGTATTTTATATATTATATTTGTATTAATTTCATTCCAACACCAATATATTTGATCTGGATCTATATGTGGTAACCTAGGTTCGAATCCCGGTGGATCACATGCTTGCTTTCATTAATTTCTTTGGGAAGTTTTTGGTGTTGGAGTGAAATTAATAAAATAAAATATATAAAATACACAGGAATTCCCTATGGAAAAATGTTTCGCGACTGCTCTGTATATTGCTACAAATTCATTCATTAATACAGTAAAAGTCCTGTGATGAAAAGCAGCAGCCAGAGGCCATGCTGGATTATCAAATATGCCAGACTATTGGATATACTGTACTGTACAGTACATACATACCGGTACTATATAATTAACCATATTAGCTGTCTGTCAGTTTTAATACAACCCCGGCCATGACTGTCTATTAAGCTATTGAATGGCATATAATCAAGATCCTAAATAGAGTAAAATTATCTGGGAGTAGCTTTAATAAGGAAAGACATTTTTGTTTGATGGGAGACTTGACCTGAATGTGGGCCATATTTTCAAATATATATATTTTTTAAATTACAAAAGGGTATTTCAAGGCCAGCATTATCTTATTTTGGGTAGTTTTGACAGTTGGATTTGATGCAGTTCAATACCTGGGCTAAGGTGGTTGCCCTGATGATCAGGTACTTCAGTGAATTGTTTTGATGAAACACACAAGATCATGTAGGCTAGACTAGCCAGTTCGTACCCAGTGCTCAAATTGACCACTTGCAAGTTTCGTTCTATAAGGAAGTTGGAGCTGTAGACATATACTGTATATTTAGCAGAATTACTGTACCAGCCAAAATACGGTTGAAGTACATTTATAAATACTGTACATAAAACCCAATTCAACATACAGTACAGTACTTACTTTTTATCTGTCGGAAACCTACATTATTTTTGCATTTCCGTCTAATAGCGATGTTTACGCCTCCAACATCCTTATAGCCTGTAACTCTCAAGTACTCAATTAGTATTTTTTATTTTATTTTTTTTTATTTTTGCCAGATGCTGTAAGTCCCGAGAAGGGGTGGCCATGAGCATTAGGCATTTGTCACTAATCGCTAGGTCAAGTTGCCCGGGCTTAACATCTACCAATAACATTTTGAGAGTACGGCCTCGATCCGCTGACCCTTTGATCAGCAGCCGACGCTCTACTGACTGCCACAGCTCGCCCCAAACTAGTACAGTATGTGAAACAGATAAATACTAACCACAATTAGTAGAGCTCGATTAATAAATTTGCTATCATAATGTACAATTGTTAAGGTACATGTTGACACCATATTCTGTTTGTTGTTGTTGTTGTTGTTGTTGTTCCCCAAGCTGCCTGGCCGAACAGCCCCAAGGCCCCGAGCAATTCCAAGGCCATAACCGAGTGCCCCACAGAACCCTCCCCGCCGACCACAATAAAGCCTGGGTGACCGAAGCCACTCCATGGCGGGGGGCTGAGGAGGGTGCGGAAACGCCCGGGAAACCAAAGCCCCACCCAGGGCCCTTGTGCCCCTCAGCAATTATGAAGAGAAAGTTGAGGGGCAAGGGAAAAATGTGACGCTTTGGTTTCCAATCTTGGTAGATTGGGAGGTCAATCCACGGAAGAGACGCCGTCACTTGAGATCTAGAAAATATATAAGTTAAAGGAAAAGTCAGAGTAAGCTATGGGTATGGCAGAGATTGCTCAGCTCTCACTCTGATAGACCAGCCCATCACCACATGCCCATCACCACCCAATCCTCTCAGCATCAGCTAGGAAAGGCCCTAGAAAGCCGCCTTTGGCGGGGGCATAGCTCCCCTATTTCAACCCCTTTCGGGGTTGGGCACCCGCCCTATTCTGTTTGTTTTAGCTGATGGTAAATTGAATCCCTTAGCAACTGATTTTTGGATACTTAAGGGAAAATATGAAACTGCAACTGGCAACTTTTCATAAATAGCAATATATTTTGCTACAAAATGTTCGTAATAGCCGAGTAATCAAGATGGGGACATGCCACTTTATTATCAGCTGGAGAAAAGACACTAGTGACATTTATTAACCTAACTGCTCATTTTATTGTTGATCCAGTATTTTTGTTCTATATCGCGTACTAATTGGAATACAATGTTTGAAATTTTTGAAAAATGTATGCATTATAAACAATAATATCAGTGTACCCAAATTTGTTTTATAGAAGTTAACCCGAATGAAATTATTTGAAGAAGTGGCCCTGTGTATGAAAAATTTGACCCCTCCAGTACGATGGTGTTTTGCTGTCATTCTGGCTAACATTAGTTGATTTTACTTTGCATAGGAAGGGCCTCTAGTAATCAAAGGTGTCAAAGATATCCCAACTAGCCCAATCAATATCACATATCTTTCCTAACCTAAACATAATTGTCTAAAGATAGTATCAATAAAAGGGAGAATACATCTATCTATCTATCTATTGCCTGACGCCGTGATCCCCGAAGGGGTGGCCACGAACGAACCGCCCCCATGCACCTCTGTCCCCAGTCAGTCGACGCCCCTCCCCCCAACCAGCACCGCCTTCGTTCATGTACTTCCTCACTCCATCCTTCCACCTCATATTCGGTCTACCTCTCCCCCTCTGTCCCTCCACCTCGCTCTCGTACACCCTCTTAGTCATTCTCTCGCTTTCCATACGTTCCATATGGCCGAACCATCTCAAGTTGTTCCTTTTCACACTTTCCAGCACATCTACCTCCACACCACACCTCCTTCTTACTTCCTCATTAGTCTGTCTATCCCTCCATGTAACTCCGCACGCACTCCTTAAGTAATTCATTTCCACTGCTCTCACTCTTGGTCTGAGTCTCTCAACCAACGTCCATGCTTCGCTTCCGTAAGTCAGTGTCGGGATTACCACACTGTCATGCAAGGACTTCTTCACTTCCATACTGACCACCCTATTTCTTGTTACTGCTTTTAGCGTTCCTACAACCCTCTTCCCCTGTTGTACCCTCTCCCGCACCTCTTCATCCATAGTCCCATCTTTACTCAACACACTGCCCAGTTACTTAAAAGAGTTGACGATCTCCATAGCCTGACCGTTCAGCTTCACCCCTTTTGAAGACCATAACCTTGCTCTTCCCCGTATTTACCTTCAAATTCCGTTTTTCGCACACTGTTCCAAACTCATTTACCAGACCCTGCAACTCCCATTCATTATCACTCATCAGAACTGTATCATCCGCAAACAGCAGTATAGGTAGCTTCCACTCAATTCCCTCCCTTTTCAGCGATACACCAACATCCACTGCTCTTGATAGTATTTCTTTCATAACTCCATCCATATATACAGTAAACAACCACGGGGACATCACACACCCCTGTTTCAAACCAACATTCAGGTCAAAGAACTCGCTCTGCTCACTCTCCACACGTACTGCCGCCTTTGCACCCTCATACGAGGGAATACATCATTGTAGTTAAAGGGCTTTTGAACTATCTCGTTCTGCGAGCGATGGTTTTGAAATAAAAAATATTTGTGACGGGCACAGAATAAGAATAATGGACAGTAATAATATTTTACCTAGGCTGAAATGCATTTTATCACAGTTGCTATATAATATAATTTATTATTATCCCCATGATGTAACCACTGCATCAAGTCTGTTTGGTTGCCAAACCTGGTATTTAATTAATTTACTTTTAATGCCTTGTGCCTACTATTCTAACCGTTTTATAATTGTTCCTTAACTTAATTTGGTATTTGTTTGTGATATGCAGAAAATCTACAATTTACTTCAAATTAATAAAATTGCTAGCAAAAACAATCTTAGTTTATCTCCTTTTATATTTATTAACCCTCTCCGATATATGACGCAATTTTGAGCCTATTAGGGATACTTTAAAACCTTTATTACCATCAGGGGTATTTACAAACCTTTAGTTTAGTTACTTCAACCTCTGCAGTTGTCTTTGAGTTAGCTGTGGGCAGAAAACTAATTTTGGAGAGGTAATTATAAGAGTGAGAGAACTCTATTTCTTATTGCTAATCTGGCAACCTCTGCGTCATATGAGTCTGAAGGGGTTAAGTGTGTTCACATTATTTCCACTTTATCATATAAGCATCTGCAGATGGATACGAGGGGGTACATGGAAGAAATGGTTACGGAAGGAGGAATCTGGAAGGCGAATATATACTGGAGTCCTGCGTTGCACTCAACATGGTTGTGTGTAACACGAAGTTCAAGAAAAGACAGAGCCATCTGATCACATGTAACTCTGGGGTCTCCAGTAGCCAGATAGATTACTTCTTGGTTAACAGGAAAGACTGGTAACTGGTTCGAGATGTAAAGGTCATCCCGAGCGAAGAATGTATCCCCCAGCATAAGCTACTTGTGTGCGACATGAGCTTAAACAGAGATCCTAAGCGCAAGAAGGTATACATACCCAAAAGGAAAGTGTGGCTGCTGTAGAACAAGGAAGTTAGGGATAGGTTTCATAGTGAACTGGAGAAAATTAATAGAAATAAGGAAGCTAGGCCTAACGATGTAAATAGTCAATGGAACTTTCTTAAGCATAGCCTTATCGCTGCCACTGACAAAGTCTGGGAAAACAAAGGGTCACCCCAGGAATAAGACCTCCTGGTGGTGGAACGATGAGGTAGAACATGCTGTGAAAGAGAAAAGGAGATCCTTCAAAGCATGGAAGAAGGGAGGCAGCAAGGAGGAATACCAGGCAGCTAAACGAACTGCCAAAAGAGTTATTTACAATGCTAAAAAAGGCATTAAGGACCTGGTCCTCGAACAAGTGTGTAACACTGACAATCCCAATGGGATCTTCAACCTAGCTAGGCGAGTTAAAAATTACAGTATAGATATTACTGTATAGGTGAACAGTGTGTTAGAAACGATAATGGGAAGATTGTGTACAGTCAACCCTCGAATGTGCGGACTAATAGGGGGGGACCCATGTCCGCACAATGAAACAGTCCGGACATGGGAAATAGAGTAAATATACGATGTTTTCTAACCTTAAAACTGTATCTAATAACATGTACATGCGGCATCAACACAATATGAGGCAGCATAATGTTTCAGCTTGTCTTTGGCTTTCCTAATGTCTGATACAGTCTGTTTCTTTATCCCATACTCATCACATATCTTCTTTGCAGAGCATCCTTTTCTAATTTGCGTAGCACCTCAAGCTTCTGCTGAACGTTAAGGGTCACGTGCTTGGTCTTGGGAGGTTTGGGAGGCATGTTGAAGCACTAAAGCACTGATTATTCACTGGGTACGATGGGGGAAGCGAGCGGAATGGCGTTAGTAAACAAACTGAACTTTTCGGCGGGAAATTGCCTGCCCGCGTCACCGCCCGACCCGCCAAATACCGGACAACTTTTAAATTAACGGTCTTTTGCCCGATTTGACTGGACTTTTGGGGGCTTGTCCGATATCGGCTGTTGGGTCCACACAAACCGAAGTCCGGGCAACTGGGGTCCGCCCATGCGAGGGTCGACTGTATGCAGAAAATTAAATCAGAGAAGCATGGAAAGCACACTATGAACGATTGCTAAATGTAGAGTTTGAATGGGATAAGGAACAGCTTAGTATTGAAAAACCAATATCTTGACCCCCTCCTTTGATAGCACCAGCTGTAGTTAGCGACGCAATCAATAAAATGAAGGACGGTAAGGCTCCAGGGTGCTCTGACATTGTCGCTGAGATGATAAAAGCCTCAGGGGAGACTGGTGTCAACTTAGTCACTGAGTTGATAAACACCATTATTAAAGATGAGAAAATCCCAGAGGATTGGCTCAAAAGTGTAATAGTAAATATATACAAAGGAAAAGGGGATGTGCTAGATAGAGGAAATTATAGGGGCCTGAAAATGCTTGACCAAATCATGAAGGTCTATGAGAGAGTCTTTGAGAGTTTGATCAGGCAAAGCATCTCCATTGATGATATGCAGTTTGGTTTTATGCCTGGACGGGGTACAACCGATGCTATCTTCATAGTCAGGCAGATACAGGAAAGATACTTACTAAAAGGCAGGGATCTTTACTTTGTGTTTGTAGACCTGGAGAAGGCCTTTGATAGGGTTCCTAAAGATGTTGTGCAGTGGGCTATGAGGTAACTTGGTGTGGAAGAGTGGCTGGTGCGTGCGATAATGAAGATGTACGAGGATTCGCGAAGTGCGGTGAGGGTGAAGAGTGTACTGAGTGATGAATTCGCAGTCTGTGTTGGAGTCCATCAGGGTTCAGTGTTAAGCCCCCCTCCTCTTTATTATGGTCTTGGAGGCACTGTCTAGAGTTTTTAGAGGCGGACTCCCGTTGGAACTGTTTAACGCAGACGATTTAGTCCTAATAGCTGACAGTATGCAAGATGCTGAGGCCAAATTCAGAGAATGGAGAGAAGGCATGGCGAGCAAGGGTTTAAAAGTCAATATTAATGAAATACTGGGTGCGAAGGGAATTTTTCTGTCCTGAAAACTCCCCAGGCCCACTTAGGGTCAACCTTTCCTGGTGCCTGGCGCGGGGCTCGAACCTCTGAAGGGAGTTTAACCCTCCTAAAAACCCACAGGTTTTGAGATGCCTTGGGTGGGGTTTGAACCCTGGTTAGTAGTGACCATGGCCCCTAGGTCAACCAGGCCCGCGCGCTAATCCACTGTACTACCACGTACAGACGTACAAAAGTATAGTAACCTTAGTCAGATTTGTAAGAACCAGGTGATAGTCTCGTGGTGATTCACGTGAGGAGTTTATTGGACTTCCCATCAACGACTATTTTACACTATACCTGACGTCAACTCGGGTAGTACATTATTGGGGTTGCGGGATATTTTCGAGGGCATTATAGACTAGGAATATAATCTCAAAATTGTACATGAGGGGTAACGGTTTGTTACAAGCTATCACCCATGCTAGGATTGAACCATGACACCTCCTGAGCAATATTAGCCTGGATGACACGTGATATTTTGATTTGGGACCTCACAGTGGGTTATTTTGTGAAAGAGGTCAATCGCAAAATATCTGATTTTCTCAAAAATACAAAAATGTCAATAAAATGACCAATAATGCAGTTACAAACTTAATTTTGGTGTCAAAATGAGCAGAATAACAAGCCATATTGTAAAAGTATTGCTTTATGCTTTAATAATGAGTAGATTAAATTACTTATTACAAACATAACATACATCTAGTTAAAATTTAAGTAACGCAACAGTGAACGATGGACGAAAAAGGCGCATCATTGCAATGCAAGTTTACATGTACATGCAATGAAATGAAAGAATGTCGTGTTTAAGTCACTCAGAGTCCGTTTCAATTGCCACACTGTATGGGTTGTGACACACTCCGTTATTACAGGTACATGCAGCTATGCACTTCAAGTTCTTGGCCCTACAAGAGCATCTGGAAGTTGCACAATTTTTGCACTTGCAGCAGACTATGTCTGTGAACTCGTTTGGCAGAGGATCATCCACACTGACGTGTGGGTGTAGTCTCCTCGTAGCATCCTCGTACCATCCACTTCCAATGGGCGACTCGATTTCAGGTTTTGGTACATCTGCCTTGAACCACACCTGAGCCTGGTGGTGTGCACGTTTGATGTGTTGTTCAAGACATTTTCGACTTGCCGGAAGCTTTTCTTTGTCTTTGGTGCCCTTTTGAAACATGCGGTATCGCACATCGTTGATGTTAGTTTCGTCCGAAGCTGGTGAGTATATGCGGCAGAAGAACTCTTCCACACTCCATATGGTGGATTCTGACAGCGTGCCACGTCCGAGGTCATCAAGCAATGCTCCGTGTTGCTGGAATACCTTCCATGTCGTCTTTTTCCCGTGTCCACTTGGTTGACTGACTGTGTCACATCCTGTAACCGCATGGTACACCAGGATGTTACGCTGCATGTTCGGTGTCAACTGTATGTCGTGCACAGCCACATAACGCCGTTCCTGCCTTGTGCCAGTTCTCATCCAGAGCTCTCCACTTAATTGTCCCGCGAAGTGTGTGAGCAGTACCAATACGTCGGTGTCCCTGCACGAGACTATGATCCGTTCGTATCCATCCATATAGGCCGCCTTGGCATGCAATATTATACGTGTATCGGCCTCCTCGTGAGATGATTGCAGCTGTTCAACATCAGACCCCTGTGACGATGCTACTTTGGTTTCTTCCTCAAACCCACCTGCAGTGATCAAGTCACAAGTGGGTCGGCTCTTTTTTGCCTCCAACATCATTTGATCGCTGAGAAACTTGGTAAGATTTGCCTTGTTTTCTAGTAAGTCCATGAACTGCTTCCAGTTGGCAGGGAGTGGAATCTCTCTGCTGTCGATCTTGCGCCGGATAGAACGTACTCGCCTCTCTCTCCTTTCCCGGGTCCCAGACTTGATTGATGTGATACGATATCGATCAAAAACCACATCGACTCTTGAGCAGTGCTCATTGAAATGACTGAACACTGATGCATTGAAGACATCAGCCAGATCTCCAAATGACTTTGCCCCCGTTGGTTTTCCAATGGCTTGTACCAATGCCTGACCATCTATGATAAAACATGTCTTAAGCGAAGACTTTGGCAGGACCTCAACCGTTACTCCATCCTCCAAGATCTTCCCGAGCACAGCTTTATTCGTAGGACGTAGGCGTCCTGCCGTGTCTGCCAATGACAGTGGTACCGGTGTTAGTTCATGACTCAGAAGACTTTTAAGGTCTATATCACGTCCGGAGTCCTGTGCCACAAGAAGCCGCTGGAACAGAAGCCTGTTTGCTTTCATGGTCTGATCCTTTTGACTAGCATCCTTCCTCGTTTCTAGTGTGTACATTGTCGTCAGCGTAGGACTCTTTGACTGTTTCAATTTTACATGAAAGCCGACGTCTTGTTTGCAAATCCGTGATTCCACAAATTCTTTGATCTTTGATTCTCCATGGGTTTCAGCGGTCAGTAAAGCGTCCTTGATGTTTTCAGGGGCAAGATCCATTGTCATCAGACAGGTCAACTCGTCGCCAGAGTTGCTCTCACTGTCAAATATTGTGAATCGTGATAACTTTTCCTGTAGCTTTTGAACATCTTCTCTGTCCCTCTTTATTCTTGCTGGACCGACATCTTTGTACGCAGATGGTGCGTACTCGGTGTCATCGATTGCCATGCCAAACATTGAAGTGGTTTCGTCAACAATTCGGCTTCGCTCGTTGTATGTCAGGCACCATTTGTCCCTTGCACTGTCTGTTCGAGTTATTCCTATCAGACCACCAGCGACTTTCCCGACTTTGTTGACGTGCTCCAGTGCTAATTTGGTTGAAGCTCTTGCGTGTTGATTTCACAACGAAGTCACCATCCATGAATTGTTGGTAGACGTCTGGATGTGAACTGTCTAATTGACGTATATTAGCACCATATATCACTCCCCAGCGTGTGTAGTTTGTGTGGTCATAGTGAGCAAACCAAGGCAGCATGGCCATAAATGCTGACTTATGCATCTGCCAGTCTCCGGTTCATTCTGCACGTATGAACTGCAGCAAGATCAATACCATTTTCATGTAGTGTCTCCAATAGAGACCTGTTGGAGATAAGGTTTTGTCATACTGCTCAAGGAGTTCAAGGAGATGCACATCCTTCACTGCTTCCTCCAGTTTGCCCAATGCTTCAGATGGGTTACTCGTTTGTTCCCGATCCCCAAGTCCATCCAAGGATTGTGCTACTTCTTCCGACAGTCGTTGCAGTTCTTGTTCTCCGACCCCTTGATCTTGTGCCCATGCGAGGAAATGTGGCCACATGATCTGCCAGAGTGCCTCCACTGTTAGCTTGTGGGCTCTGGTCGTGCGGTTGGATGATTTCGCCATCATGTTGTTTTGGGCTGTGTTCTCGCCATACACCAAACTTTCGGACCATATCTGTTGAAGGCCAGAATCTGCATAGTGTTGCCCAATGGCTTTCATGAAGTTCTTGGCTATGTGGAAACCCCCCAGACGCAGAAAGAGTTTTACATGTGTCAAGATTCTCCCACTGCAGTTCCTTTGCCTTCGCATACAGTTGTTCATCCAGCGTCAATACAGTGGACTGGCCAGGGTTCAGCTCCTGTGTGATTCGTAAGCAACGAAGTATAACTGTCCACAAGGTGTCCCTCTCATGTGCCGGAGCATTGATGATCGGTAAGTACCCCACGGTTGTTGTTTCTTGTGTATCATTGATGACACATTGATTGAAACCTGTCCATGCTGGAACTAATTGATTTGGACTGCTGTAATGTCGGACAAGAAGCCACGAAAGGTCTTTGATGTTTGCTCTCTGTTTTATGTCTGGGTCTGGTGTGTAGCTATCACTCTTCACTTCTGTGTCAAATCGTGGCTGGGCACGTGCACCGCAGTCTGGTGCAGGCGTAAGCAGCTGTAGCTCCGCTGGTACCTTGAGTGACCTTGCTTGTCCCATTTGCAGTGCTTGTCCACTGTGGTGTTGTGCCGCCCTGTAAGGGAGGGTTTTCGTGGTCTTTGCTTTTCTTTTCTAATGTTCCTGGAACTTGGCTGTTACCCCCTCCTTATTTATTATTTCCTTGTTCATTCCATTATTGTGTTTCTTCCTTACTTGATGATTGGTCCAACTTATTACTCTGGTAGCTTAATGGCCGTTGCATGCAAGGAAATACAGGTGAATGAATGCAAATGGTCTAAATGACACAGGATAAATAAAAACACAATATACCGTTTGGTATTCTTAACTATATTAAAACACTGTAAAGAGAAATACACTTTTCACTGTGATACACCAATCAATACGATTATTACTTTAGTCAACCACGGAATATATCAGTATTATTGGCGCAATGAACTACTTCTTATCACCACTTCAAAGTTAACTAAAACCCTTCAACAGGTGACCCCAAGGCCACTACCCTAGTGAACACACACTCGGTCACTAGGTTCATAAGGCGTACAACAGCTCACAATGGGGTGAAGGTTAGCTCAAGGCTCAATAACACCAACAGCATCCGGTCTCAGTACAGCCACTAGGTCATGTCCACTGGGGTGGACACAGGACTCTGCACCTGGTACTTCTCCCTGGACTTCGCTCCTGACCTGGAACCTGGTATTAATATTACCATTAATAAAACTGACAAAATTCTATATCTTAATTCATATCAACATTACAAAAGTGGTCAAATGTATCAATTAAGAGACAACAAAAGGAGGATGTAAATTATTGGGTTACAGATAAAATTTACTTAGTTGACCCTCAAAAATATATAAAGAAAAATGGTCCAAATAGAAAACGGAGGGTTGGAGATAGATATAATTTACTTAGTTGACCCTCAAATATATATAAAGAAAAATTGTTTAAAATAGAAAACGGAGTGTATACACACACACGACTCAGGAATGTGGGCTTACATTAAGTTACATACATGATATTGAACTCGACATACGGGATCTTATTGCTGTGAGAATACTACACTAACATAATACAATTAACATTATCTTATACATAATTAATAAGGTTGGCAGGACAAATAATATGGAATTTGGAATCTAAATGAGTAATTATCAGACGGAATGAATAATTTCACCTTTGACCAAGACAAAGGATGTCGTATAATTTCGTAGTTACATATAAGAAACTGGGCTTAAAAATGGTTTTAAAACTTATCTTAAATACTTCACAATTCACTTCAACTCACCTTCAACTGAAGGTTTTATCTAAACACAACACAAAAGGGAAATTTATACTGAGTTAAGCCAAATATTTCCCCTTAGTCCGCCCGAGGCTGGCGACTGGGAGGGAATGACGCTGGCACTCTCGGCTCTAGGCTCTGTAGGACTCGGGGTCAGCGTACGTCCTTTGTCACAACAATAACCATACCTTGATTAAATGAGCTCCTCAACTTACTTAGAGTCTAATAAAACTTTCAAAGGATAATTGAATTACTTTTATATGATGCAACGAATTTCAGGCACAAACATGTTAACTATTACGTACGATATCCTAGGTAAGACTATAGCTTTTAAGTTGGAGGTAGGACTCATAAATTTCCACCTGTCAAACCCCCTTGAGGTGGGCACTTGTCGCTAAGGCCTCAGAATCAGGGTGTCACACTAGAGACTCGGTTCAAGCAATTATTAGGCCAAATATCAGCATTATACTAGATTCACAAAGTTAAAGTTATGCTTTGCAATTAACTGTATACACCTGGAAGTGATTAAATGGCCAAAGCAAGTAAATTTCATTCTAACTCCAAAACAACATTGCTCCGATTGTGACACCCCTTTTCTAAACTTAATATAACAATACCAAACAATTATATTTAAATGTAAAGTTAGAATAATGACCCTCGTACCTATGAGACACCATTGGGCCTTTTTAATTATTCCTTTCTAGTCATTACAATTTAATGTATGTCAACTGATATCTTAATCACGATAATAACATAAAATACCGAACATTTCAACTAATCTCAACACTGACTGGGTCATTATTGGGCTTAAAGTGAGTGAACAGTAAAAGTCTTGGTGTAAATATTGCCAAAATCAAGCCTAGTCAATTTAGACCCCTTACAGCCCCTCTCTGGAGAGCGATCACCTGCGTTGCGTGGAATGTTCCCTTCCCATCGAGGGTTTCTTCTATAATATCGATATTAGCAGAAAATTGGAGAAACCGGCCTTCGACAAGGTTTGGTGGGACAGGAAACTTATCGCTTTTCGTTGAGTTGTCCAGTACGTGCTGCGCTAGGGTGGTATCTACACGTTGAACTTGACTGTAACTGATGCAGTGCCCGGCCTTGTGAAATATGTTCACCAGGTCCTTGGAACGTGTTGCTTGGTGAAGGGTCATTCCTAGCCCAACATGCTTTGGTGTCAGCGCTTTCCCTTTGGAGACGGCATTTACAACATCTTGGGCTATACTGAGAGATAACATCCTTGTTCTGTCATCAAGTTCTGTTTCTCCTGGCTCGCCTGTCAGAAGTACACTGAGTAACATGAAGAGACTCGGGAATAATTTTAGCTGCGTCGTCTGCGTTGACAGAGGAACAGTCGTTGTAAGAGGGCGAGTCTCGTATATCTGCCCTTATACGTAGAGCTGTGTGGTGTAATGCTAAGACATGCTCCCTATCCTGATCTACAAATTGACTTGCACGCAAACCATGCTCATGGCCTTCGCAGGCTGTATTATCCAGTTTATCTGTTGTCTCTTTCAAGGCCTGTACAACAATTCGCGCTGGTACGGTGGGGAACAACAATTGTACTTTTTGTGGGTCAAGTTCCGGAACGAAGTCGATTTCTCCTTTAAGCAGATCTTGTAGTTTGTACTTGAAATGTGTCCTGTGTTGCTTGTAACTTCCAGCATCAACCTGACATTCAGCCATCAATTCGGAGTATCGTTCCCACACATCTAATAGGCTGTATATTTCTCCCTTGGTGATGCCAATAGAGATCTCATGTGCGACAGTTTTGAGACAAATCTCCCTAGGGTTTGGCTGCATCATTCGATCGTGCTCATGGCCAGCTTTTCATGTGAAGTTGACATAGCACTTGAGATAGTCTTCCATAGGTACCGTACATCTCCAGCTACGATGTCGTTCACACAAGCCAATCTGCAGCTCAAGACAGGGTCAGTCTGAGAGGCTTGAAGCAGCTTTTTAGAGAATGACAGGGATGCTGCAAGTCGGGTCTTGTTTTTGGACGTCTTCTGGCAGAAAACACACAGGTCTGTGTTAAATGCCTTGGCCTTGCTTCGCAGTACCTTAGAGGCTTGGTCGCCTGCGCTGGTCGAAGCACCCTCCTCTGCACAGGAGGTCTTAGTCTCAAACTTTTTTGTTCAGTCTATTTAGATGCATAGCACTTGTGAAAGTGCCATAACAGTCTTTGTGATAAACAAATTCAGTGTCACCAGATACAGATTGAAAACTTGCAGCATCCAATCTCTGCACTACGTCCCACCTTGCATAGTCTAGGTATTTTTGGCGCTCACTCAGTGCATGCTGCACTCTCTCCAGTCCGTTGCTCCCAAGCTTTCTAGTTGGTGTGTTAGACTCTTTCTGACATATAAAGCATATGTCCCAATTAGTTGTAGTGTCCACACTTCTTTTTCTCGGCTGTATGTGTGCTGCTGGTTCCATGAGTGATTTTTCCGGGCTGCTCGGCTGCTGGGCTGCTGGGCTGCAGGGATGCTGGGGTGCAGGGTACGCCACGACTGATGAGTACCTGTTCAAAAAAAGAAATATTTTAGATCTAGAAGATCAAGATAATTTAACATGATTAACAAAACAAACTGTAGTTGAATCCCTATATTCACAACAGCGCTACACCACTTCCACCCTCCAACTCTCACTCGACACTGTCATTTTGACACCAAAATTAAGTTTGTAACTGCATTATTGGTCATTTTATTGACATTTTTATATTTTCGAGAAAATCAGATATTTCGCGATTGACCTCTTTCACAAAATAACCCACTGTGAGGTCCCAAATCAAAATATCAAGTGTCATCCAGGCTAATATTGCTCAGGAGGTGTCATGGTTCAATCCTAGTATGGGTGACAGCTTGTAACAAACCGTTACCCCTCATGTGATTTCTGGGCCCCTTTTCACATAATATTCCTAGTCTATTACATTACATCCTTCTTTAACCCGTACAGCCCCAGCGACGCGTCTGACGCGTCGGCGATGTATGTAACGCACAGCCCCAGAGACGCGTCTGGCGCGTCACCCTAATTGCGCCGACCGTAACCTCAGGTGTAGCCACTCAAGAGGGCTCAGATTTGTATGGGAACTGTGTACGTATCCCACGCAACCGTGCCGATGGTTGAAAACTCTCAAAGTCCACGTGCGTGCGCGTGAGCGCGCAATAACCTGTTTTTTTTGGGTAATTGCCTTCAATTTTTTACTCTTGTAAAATACGTACGTTTTCGGGGGCTCTGTAGGACCATTCTTTAAGCTTTTTGAGCAGTTTTTTGTGGTTTTTCCTTCATTCCTAACCCATTCGCTAGTTTTTGGAATAAAACCATTTTTTGAAAACCGGCCGGGTTCTGGTGAACAAACATTACAGAACTAGCCGGGGCTCCACGGGTTAACTAGGCTAGTCGACCCTAGCCTCTTTTAAGGTCGTAAGGTATCGTAGCTGTATCACCTCAGCAATCTCAATATTGTTAGGGTCCGCGTGATGGGTGCTCTATGTAGCTACCAGATCACGTTCCGTGACTGCCACCAATGAAATACTGGGTGCGAAGGGAATTTTTCTGTCCTGAAAACTCCCCAGGCCCACTTAGGGTCAACCTTTCCTGGTGCCTGGCGCGGGGCTCGAACCTCTGAAGGGAGTTTAACCCTCCTAAAAACCCACAGGTTTTGAGATGCCTTGGGTGGGGTTCGAACCCTGGTTAGTGACCATGGCCCCTAGGTCAACCAGGCCCGTGCGCTAACCCACTGTACTACCACGGACGTACAAAAGTATAGTAACCTTAGTCCGATTTGTAAGAACCAGGTGATAGTCTCGTGGTGATTCAGGTGATGAGTTTATTGGACTTCCCATCAACGACTATTTTACACTATACCTGACGTCAACTCGGGTAGTACATTATTGGGGTTGCGGGATATTTTCGAGGGCATTACAATAATGTGTAGGTTAGGTTAGGTTAGGTTAACGTAATTAACACGGGGCCGAGTTGTCTCGTTTTTACTGGGCCGAGCTGTCTCGCCGTGGGCCGAGCTGTCCCGTGGGCCGAGTAGTCTAGCATTCTTTTAGGAGATAAATATCATGCATCTACAGTGAAGAAAGAAAACTGGGGAAGGTGTAAGAAGACCAACGAGGGGCCGATACTTAGGCTATCTCTCAACATCATCATCATCATCATCATGCATGCACCCGGGCGGGAATTCATTTGTAACGCTTATCGTTATCAGTTGTGCTAAATTATAACCCTGTACATAAAAACTTTCATCCAAACTTCCGAACATCATTCTCCAGTGAACCACCCGGCACCCACTGTGGGTTCTCCACTGACATGAAAATGGTGATTTACTCATGAACATGTAATGCTCATAGGCCTAATAGTATTTCACTTGCATACTGAGTCTATAGTCATTTCGTTGACAATATTATATACTGTGCTTTAATTAATAGACAGGATTTTATAATAATGGTGAAACTGTACAAAGTAAACAAATACATTTTCGTAAAGACAATAATAGTTTCAGAATTTATAGACTCGTTTTTCCAAACTAGCAAGATGTCCCAAGAATTCTGATGTCGCGTAAAATCCGCCGTGCAAAGCCAATACGCATTTCCATTAACACATTTAACCGTAAAATTTACAAAAAAGACCAAAATAAAGCTAGGACAATTAAATATTTTTTACTAAATATTGTGTATATTGTATTAATCGTGAAGTATTACTCCAGAAACCACCTTTTTGGCCTTATAATAAAGAGAAGTATTTCCCGACGACAAATTTCACGGTAGTACGCTAGCCTTCTGTGGCTAGCGTGTGAGCCTCTATGCAGCAGAAAATCGTCCTTTCCCGCGCTTCAGGTGTTGTGACTTGTTCCCGGGAGGAGCTGCCTGAGATGATAAACAAAATACAGTAAATAGGAAGTGACACCAGTTTACAGTCGACAACCCAAGTACGGTACGAGTCTGTTTTAGTTTCCGTTGGTGATATCCTGTCTATATGTCTTGAATTAGTGAGTAGATGAACCTGAACAGGAACTTCGCTAAGCACTGATCGTGTTTGGCAAATTTCTTTTCTTTTGCTATGGTAGCCTAACCAACTAGGCCTATTTGTATTATTGAAACTGAAGCTAGGCCAAAGTCAGACTTTGCAATGTATTCATCCTGTGTGTGGCTGGGATGGGTTGGAGCTACGCTTTGTAGCCTAGTGTAGAAATCTAAGTTGAGTCTTTGCAAGACCAGCAAGCAATATGGATAATTATAGCCTAGGGAATAGACTCGCAGCGTTATTATACATAATTTATTAGGGAAAGTGAAGCTCTATGGAATCCTTATAGGCTAATGGGTCATTCCATGTCAGTTCAACCAACGATTTCCGGGGCCATCTCCGATTTGGTTCATATTTGGTAGGCTTATACAGTAGGCCTAGATCTCACGGAGGCGAGTAAAACACATAAGGTCTTAATATTCTAGGTCGCACCGTTCCCGAGCTACGACACCGGGAACTTTGACGCCGGAGGTCATTTTCAGAGGGGAATGCCGTTGGTCAGCAGTCAATATCTCGGCTGCTTGACCACCTAGAGACACCATTCAAATACCATTTTAAAGCTGTTGGAGAGCTCTACAATATTGATTAAATAACTTTTTCTGTGCAAGGTCAAGTAAAAAAAAGTACCGGTAGGCCTAGCCTATGTTGAAGTGTGACCTTTGACCTCGCGTAGCAAAAAATAGGGTAAATTTCTATAATTGCACCTAGGCCTAGGCCTATATGAGCTAAACAATATATTATTGTATTTAACAGGAAGGTACGACCCATAGCTTACTCTGACTGTTCCTCTTACTTATATATCTTCTAGATCTCAAGTGACGGCATCTTTTCCGTGGATCGACCTCCCTACTGCCAACCTAAAAGTTGGCAGATTGGGAGCCAAAGCGTCACATTTTTCCCTTGCCCCTCAACTTTCCCTTCATAATTGCTGAGGGGCACAGGGCCTTGGGTGGGGCTTTGGTTTCCCGGGCGTTTCCGCGCCCTCCTCAGCTCCCTGCCTTAGAGTGGCTTCGGTCACCCAGGCTTTGTTAGTGGTAAGCAGGGAGGGTTTTGTGGGGGCGCTCTATGGCCTTGGCCTTGCTCGGGACCTTGGGGCTGTTCGGCCAGGCAGCCTGGGGAACAACAACAACAACAACAGGAAGGTACGACGAGGTAAGTGATGTTGTAGGCTGTAGGCCTAGGTGGCAATATGCGGAAATGGATTATAAGGGCATTCCGCCCCCTCTGACAAAAGTCGGTCAATTTAAAGATGATGTAGGGGCCGGGGGAGTGCTGGAGCGACCTTGGTAACCCTGGTCTCTGGGTCTTCTCCTGGGTGACCTGGATGTGTGTGAGTTTGTGTTTTTTATCTGTGTTTATTTTTTGTTTTATGTTGTTTTTGTGTTTTCCCTGTTCTTGCTCTGTCTTGAGTCGGCTACCCCCAAAATGGGGATTGGGCCTGACCATATAGATAGATAGATAGTAATTAAATTGCTAAAAAATTGTTTCGATTGTTTTTATGTAGTTTAGAGTTGTGTAAGGGTGTTTTGATGTGTGAAAATAGGCGTAAATGCATATTTACCCATTAAACAACAATCTAAAAACACGTCCCTTCACTCGCGAAAAATAACTATTTGGCCATAACCGTTTGCCGTTGGATACAAAATATGTGGAGGAGGGGGGGCAAGCCCCCCCCTCACCCCCCCCCCAAGATTTATTGAAATCGTCATATATTTAAACAGTAGGGGGCAAAAACCAAATTTTCCCCAACGCTGCTTCTTCTTCGCGGCGGATGTAAACAAAGCCACCCGCCTCTTGCGACGTAGGCGATATAGGGGATATTTTTTTTTTTTTTAGGATCAGTAATAAATTTTTACGCGCATTTAGACACATAGGAATGAAATACATGGTATAAGAAACTTGTAGGCCACGATAAAATCGATGTATAAATTTAATTACATCATCTTTATATTGTCCCAAAAGTCTATCAATCTAGATGTGACACGGATTTTACATTGTTTCAGAGAGACATTAACCTAACCTAACCTAGCCTAACGTAAGGGGGTAAGGGGCGGGGGGGGGGGCTTATAATCCATTTTCGCATATTGCCACCTATACCACATCACTTACCTCATCATACCTTCCTGTTAAATACAATAATAATTTGTTTAGCTCGTATAGGTGCAATTATAGACCTATACCAAAAATAGTATAGGCTACTCCAATTTGTTTTTCCAAGAATGTGTTTTGTGTGTATAGGCTAGGCCAATATATAGGCTAAGCTTCAATGTGCAACAAGTTTTATGTTATGATTCAATATGGTTAGGGTAGGGCACCCAGTTGAATACACCCCCTCCACCCGTTTTTATGAAAAGCGTTGTGTTGGATTTTTTTTTGTACACAATTCGATAGCCCTGGCGGCCATGGAGTAGTTTGTAATTTACTAGTTACCACTAGTTTATTATATTTAAATAAAATTGTATGCGCTTAATTATTTTATTTTATTTTCAGATTATGGACACCACGAGGAACCTAAATGTTGCGAAGTTTTGCTGTGACCCTTTCCAAAGACATAAGAAGAGAGTGTGGAGGGGTATAAGACATACCAAAATACTTGATTAACAAGAATACATCCCCGGAGTTGAATCTGAGTGAAAACAAAAATGCCTGTACTGGATGCTTAAAAGAACTTGCAAAAGCTGAAGCCCCCAAACTCGAAGATCCATCATCCAATGGTAGTCCCAAAAAATCCTCTGGAGAAGAGTCTGACAGTGAGGATGATGTCAAAAGGGAGGTCAAACCACGGCTTCCTCAGTTTTTTTTGTCGAGCCGCTTGCCCAACCTTTGGTTTGGGGTCGAAAATATTCCTTTTTCTTTGACCAGATTTTTGGCTTGCCTGGCCATATTTCTTACAGTTTCTTACAATAGATCCTCTGGAAAAAGGCAAACTAGGCCTGTGTATCCAGCTCAGTACCAGTACTTGCACTGCTGCGGTCGTTCACGGTGTTGGCGGCGGCGGTAGCAAACGCAAATTTTTTACTATTCTGTATTTTTGCTTTATAATCAAACTTCAAATCTTGTCTTCCCCATGCTTTATCAAGATTACTTTCAAACTCCCTTATTGATTCGGAATCGACTACATACTGGGGCAGTGCGTTCCACTCATTTACCACTCTATCACAAAATGAGTTCTTTGCCTTCTCAAGCCTATTTCTTTCTTTGTAAATTTTCTTATCTCGTTCTTGTTCCCTCCCGCATCAAGAAGATACCTTCACACACATCCTCATCATACTTTCCTGACACTATCTTAAAAGTCTATCATATCCCCTCTCTTTCTCCTATATGCCAGTGTCGGAAGCCCCAGTGTCCTCAACCTCTGCTCATAGCCCACGTTCTTCAACGTTGGTACTAGCTTGCTAGCTCTCCTCTGCACTTTCTCCACTTACTGCTTCTATATCCTTTACCATATATGGAGCCCACACCTGGTTCGCATATTCCAGGTGCGGCCTAACCAGCGCTGTATAGAGATTCCTAAAGATTTCTTCGTCAAGTGACACAAATGTCCTTATCAGCCCTACAATTCTATTGACTTTGTTTATCCTTTCCGCTAAATGTTCTGAGAAATTTAACTTATTGTCTATCACTACTCCTATATCCTTTTCTGCATTCACTTCCTCCATCGCTTCATACATACTGTATCCTACCTTGTCTATCTTGCTTGTCCCAATCCGCATGTACTTGCATTTTTTTGGATGAAAAGGCATTAACCAATGCTCAGACCATCCCTTCATGCCCTTCACATCTCCTTGAAGCAAACCCACATCTTCCTTACTCCTCACTCTTCTATACAGCTTAGTGTCATCCGCATGCAGGTATACCTCACTTCCATTAGTTATAACTTCAGGTAAGTCGTTGATAAATATAACGAACAGTAGTGGTCCCAACACAGATCCCTGAGGTACCCCACTTGTAATTTCCCTCCACCCCGAGCCTATTCAATTATCCAGTACCCTCTGTCTCCGATCTTTCAGGAAGGCTTCTATCCATTTCACACATTTCTCCCCTATATTATAGGTTCTAACTTTCTCTATTAACCTTTTATGTGGGACCTTATCGAAGGCCTTCATAAAATCGCAATATACCACGTCTATTACATCACCATCCTCTAGAATTTGCATCCAATCATCTACCACCTTAATTAGCTGTAGTACCGTCGACCTCCCCGGCAAGAATCCGAACTGTCTCCCACTGAAAAGTTGGTTTGATTTCATATGCTCCATTATTCCTTCTCTAATTACCGTTTCCATTAGTTTACACACAACACTTGTCAAACTGACTGGTCTATAATTTCCTGGGTCATTTCTCTTTCCCTTCTTAAATATAGCTGTTATGTTCGCCTCTCCCCAGTCCATCGGGATTTGTCCTGTATTAAACGATACCTCAAATAAAATTTTCAATGGCTCTACTAACATCTCACCTCCTTTCTTTATGATTCTTGGGTGTATCCCATCCGGTCCCGGGGACTTACTTCTGTTAATTTTTTCTGTAGCCCCTCTTATTCTAGCATGGGAAAACTCTTATTAGTTCTAGTGCCGGTGCCTGTTTGATGGGAATAGTAGGCACTGCATCATCCGACTCCACTGTTAGTACCCCCCCAAAGTATTTCCCCAGCACCTCTGCTTTCTCCTTATCAGTCTCCACTCTACTCCCATCATCCAACCCCCCTACCAGCTCTGGGATCCCTACTCTTCTTGTTAACTTTTCCTGAATGTCCTTCCAGAATATTTTTGGATTATCCTTCACATTTCTAGCAATCTCTCTCTCCCTCACCCCCCCTCCTTGTCTCCCACCTTATTTTATTGTTTATTTGTCTGCGTTCCAGATCCACTTCTTTAGCTTCTATACTAGACCCCCTGTTCTTTTTTAACAATTTTAGTCTTTCCCACAATCGTTTCTTTCTTCTAATCAATGTCCAAAGCTTTCTTTTCATTGGCAATTCTGGGTTCGTTCTTTTCCTCAATTTTGTGTTATCCTTATATTCCCTTACTGGTACACTTTTGGATACAGCATTCTCCAGTTTGACTCTAATTTTCCTCCACATTCCTTCAGCGTCTTCCACTGTTCAAGTATTCCCCCCAGTCAATGTCCAAATACCGTCTCGGCAGCTCATAATCTGCTCTATCATACATGTATATTTTTCTATTGCTTCTATTATCCCTCTCTGATTTAATATTGCAACTAAAGCTTATACAGGCATGGTCACTACGACCTATAGGGCTATCCACATTGACATGTTCCACTATATCTTCCTCATTGCTGAAAATCAAATCAAGTACACTCCCCTGCGTCCCATCTCTATATCTTGTCATCTCTGTAATATGTTGCGTTAAAAAACAATCTCTCACTTTCTCTATAAACTTGCTTTCCAGGCTACACTGTCCCACTGGAGTAGTACAATTTGCCCAGTTGATCCTTGGCAAATTGAAATCTCCAATCAAAATCTTATATTTGTTCTCTCTATTATCTATTTCCTCCATTGCTTTCAGTAGGTTATCATCCTCTTCCCTACTATTATTTGGGCTTCTATATATAGAGGCAATTAGAATTGATCCTCTTGCACATTTTACTTCAATACACAAATACTCACAATACTGCTGTCTCATA
This sequence comes from Paralithodes platypus, assembly GCA_032716605.1. NCBI lineage: Eukaryota > Metazoa > Arthropoda > Malacostraca > Decapoda > Lithodidae > Paralithodes > Paralithodes platypus. Next base: position 4,067,959 of record CM064483.1, read on the forward strand.
TCCACCTCATTAACCTTGAGCTCTTTTCTTACATAAATAAACAGTCCTCTTCTGACCTCTGCTCTAATAGCATTCCTTTCATATAACTCAAAACCCTCCAAACTATACTCCACCAGTTCCCTTTCAATTCTAGCATTTTTTGGTCTTACTTCCTGTAAGGCTATGACATCAGGTTTTTCCTCTTCATCCTGCAACCTACATATCAGTTCTCTTTTCTTGTCCTGGGTAAACACATCCACATTACTAAACATAATCCTTAATCCATCTACCATTCCTTCAGCAACTACACCATCCCGCTCCTCCTGTCCGTATCCTACTCCCCCCTTAGCACTACTGGGTCTGCCACTTTGTCTCCTGTCTCTCCCTGTGACACCTCCACCCTGTTCTCCTCCTCCGTCACAACTCCTATCACATTCTCTTCCCTCCCTGGTATCCCCCTCCCTTCTATTCGTATAAACCACTTCTTCAATTTCCCGTCCCTCACTCTCCAGTAAAAATTTCTCTTATCCTCCTCACCCAACTTTCCATTATTTTCATCAGCCTTTTCTTGTAATTCCTTTATTTTTTGTCTTTGTTCTATGCTCAAATCCTTCTTTAGTCTTATATGTTTCAGTTCTTCATTTGTGTTTAGCCTCCAACTAAAATTTGTCACCGTCTCTGCCACTGCCCTGGTTTTAAACTGTACCCTTATAGGTCTCATCTCTCCCCTTTTATATCTACCTATCCTACTGACTTCCTCCACCTGCCCTTCCCATCCATATCCATCCACACCTTTCATGACCTTCACTTTCTCCATATCCCTCACTTTTCTCACTCCATTATCATTCATATGAGCCTCTATATCTCCATGCATGATTACACCCCTATCCCTGTCCATGGCCTCCCTCACGACACTCCTTGTTCTTCATGACCCCTACAACTGCACTCTCAACACTTTTTTTGGTCATATTCATTTCTTCCTTTTGCTCTTTCATAATATCCTCCAAATCCTTAAATTTCTGTTTACCTACCACCGTCCATGCAGTTGACTCCTTTACTTCCTTGAATCGTCCTTCGTATTCCTTCAGCTGCTCCTTCAATGCCATATTCTCTGCTCCCAGGTCATCTACCCTTTTCAATACCATCTCTAGGCTATCATATATTGGAAACAGCCAAATTCCTCCATAATTCGCATTCTAGTCCAAGTTTTGGGAAGGACGGTAAGGATCATCAGTTGCTCACTGCGGCTTGCAGTTTCTTGAAATTTCTCCTTAAACTGCGTTATCATCACAGACTCAGAGTCATCTGAGTCGCTAGATAAAATGGGACGGTCTAATGCCAACTCAAGCTTCCTCTTTACAGCTTGGCCGATTTTTTTCATCTTCTTCTTGGGGTACTCTGCACTCCCTGCCCCTGATAATCTTGATTTTTTTAAAGGGGTTGCATCGAAATTTGCCAACTCCTCATTAAGTGAAGCGAGTTTGACCTCCCTTTTGACATCATCCTCACTGTCAGACTCTTCTCCAGAGGATTTTTTGGGACTACCATTGGATGATGGATCTTCGAGTTTGGGGGCTTCGGCTTTTGCAAGTTCTTTTAAGCATCCAGTACAGGCCTTTTTGTTTTCACTCAGATTCAACTCCGGGGACGTATTCTTGTTAATCAAGTATTTTGGTATGTCTTATACCCCTCCACACTCTCTTCTTATGTCTTTGGAAAGGGTCACAGCAAAACTTCGCAACATTTAGGTTCCTCGTGGTGTCCATAATCTGAAAATAAAATAAAATAATTAAGCGCATACAATTTTATTTAAATATAATAAACTAGTGGTAACTAGTAATAAACTAGTAAATTACAAACTACTCCATGGCCGCCAGGGCTATCGAATTGTGTAAAAAAATGTTCCAACACAACGTTTTTCATAAAAATGGGTGGAGGGGGTGTATTCAACTGGGTGCCCTGCCCTAACCATATTGAATCACAACATAAAACTTGTTGCACATTGAAGCTTATATATATATACACACAAAACACATTCTTGGAGAACAACAAAATTGGAGTATATTTTTTTTTGCTACGCGAGGTCAAAGATCACACTTCAACATACTTTTTTTACTTGACCTTGCACAGAAAAAGTTATTTAAGCTATGTTGTAGAGCTCTCCAACAGCTTTAAAATGGTGTGTCTAGGTGGTCAAGCAGCCGAGATATTGACTGCTGACCAACGGCATTCCCCTCTGAAAATGACCTCCGGGGTCAAAGTTCCCGGTGTCGTAGCTCGGGAACGGTGCGACCTAGAATATTAAGACCTTATGTTTTTTACTCGCCTCGGTGAGATCTATAAGCCTACCAAATATGAACCAAATAGGAGATGGCCCCGGAAAATCGACCCTTTTTTTTGGTTGAACTGACATGGAATGACCCTAATATACTCACATAGATTCCATTGTGGGAGAATAGTTTTGATAAGTTTTGTAACACTCGATTTTGTCGATAAAAATAGTCCCGCACGTAAACAAACTCTTCTTCAGTCCCGCAATCTTGAGAGCTCTGCTACGGACGTGTTCAATGTTTACAAAAAGTGTTCGGAATGGAGTACACTCGCTACGGTAAAGTGTTATGTTCTACAAAGATGTTACTGTATGTCTAATATATGAACCCACAGTAGCTGGCATGCAAGGGCTAGTTTTGTATCCCACGTACTGGGTCTAGGTTAGGTTAGGTTGGGTTGTTTGGTTAGGTTAATATACTAGGTCTCGGAAACAAGATTCGTAGTTGCGGTAGTATTTACATCAAAACTATAGTTAACTATCAAAACTATTGGCAAGAATGTAGTTACCGGGTGTACCCTATCATGTTCCCGTCTATTTTGACTGCCTTTGGATACAAAACTACATTACCCTAACCTGGTCCTGATGTGGCGGCGTCTACGCCGTGGGGCCACCTCCCGAGGCTGCCAACCGCGGATGGCTGCCGACCCTCCACGGCCGAAGACAAAATCAACGACCAGTGGAGGAAAACCGGATGCCGGCCGCGGGGAGCAGTTTCGGGAGCCAAACCGTCACAACCATCCCCTGCCCCCTCCCTGGGGGCACGGGTCTTTGGAGCGGCTTCGGTCGCGCCGGGAATTTCCACACCTCTCACACCACACACACACATCACACAGTTTTTCCTACACCGAGAAATGACTCTCCGGCTGTCATTTCTCGAAGACTTCTTCTAGCCGGAGACATTGAGAGCAACCCAGGACCCACGTTCACATACATATGTCCAACTTGCTCAAAACCCATCACTTCGAGTCGCCATACTAAGGGTTCAGTTCTCTGCAATTCATGCGGGAACTGGACCCACTTCACCTGCACAACACTTGCCTCCAAGAAACACTACACAAACACCTGGACCTGTTCCTCATGCCCCTCCCTCTCCCAGTCAAATCCCTCACCTAAAACCCGTCCACCTCTCCTCCCCAACCCACCTAACCTTCCCATATCATCCACTCCCCCCCCTAAAACCCGTCCACCTCTCCTCCCTAACCCACCTAACCTTCCCATACCATCCACATCCTCAACTCAACACACCACACCCCATCCTAATCCATTCCAACCCCCATCTCCTGCTCCCCAATCCCCACCCCCACCTCACCCATCCCAACCTCCAGCCCCTCCCTCACCCCCACCCCCACCCCCCCCCATCACCCACCCCCACCCCCACCCCATCCTCGTGCAGCAGCACCCAACATACATCGTGCACATAACATTAACATTCTTCAACTGAACATAGATGACATCAACACAAAGAAACACGAACTCTCACACTTCATCAAACAACACAACATACACATTGCCATCTTACAAGAAACAAAACTCCGCACAACACAAAAAACTCCCACATTTCATAATTTCACCACCATCAGACAAGACCGGGCTGTCGGCGGGGGCGGTGGACTCATCACCCTGGTACACAAAGAAATATCATACATAGTAACCAGTGTACAAACCAAATCACTCCTCCCCCCAAATGATAACACAACAGAAATACAGTCAATTAAAATACGCACTGGCAACAACTCCAACATAACCATCATAAACACATACATTGTATCACACACAATTATTGTCCTCTCTCCCTCCCTGCCCACCCCGAACCAACATCCAGAAGCACATCCATACTCATATCTCTCACCGATCCATCCACTCACTCACAGACAACACACAGCTGCATGCACGACCTCCCGAAATCCATCCTTCCGAATCCTCCCTTCCTCGCGAGGACAGAGTCCACCTGGCCAGGCTGAGATGCGGACACCATCCAGCTCTCCTGAGCTATCAGAAGAGACTGGATGACTCCGTTGTCGACGCCTGCCCGGGATGTAACACAGCACCCCATACCATTAAACACATCATAGAAGACTGCATTTCACACAACCACTTACGCCAACAACACAATCTACACTCAATGAGAGCTCTGTGGGAAAGCCCGATCGTGGCCATGGCCTTTCTCAGGGACTCGGGGCTGTTCGGCCAGGCAGCTTAGGGAACAACAACAACACATACATCCCTCCCCAAACATCCCCTACAGTACCAAATGAATACAGACCACACTTACAACACATCACAAACACCCCACACACCCCACACATCATCCTGGGTGGTGACTTCAACGCCAAGACGTCGGCCTGGTTTGTCGACAACCCCGACACAGACAGAGGGCTGGTACTACAAAACCAAACCGATAACCTCATCATCCTTAACGACATCCATCAACATGCCCATATTCCTCACCAAGCCCTCTATAACCCATCATCTCCAGACATCACCTTTTGCTCCCCAGAACTCGCCCCCACAACATCCTGGAGGGTGGTCAGAACCTTAGGCTCTGACCACCTCCCGATTATTATCACCACCAAAACCAGACTCACCCCAGCTAGCCACAAACACACATGCACCAATTATAAAAGAGCTAACTGGGAAGCATTCACAAATGAGACAGAACAACACTTCACAACTCTAAACAGTACACCCATCACTAACATCAACAATGCTGTACACATACTCAATAAAACTATCCAAAACGCTGACAAGAAACACATTCCAAGAGGTAACAGAAAAGACACAACCCCAACTTCACACCAGAAATTCAAAACCTCATCAGACAACGCGACATACTGAAACACTCCCCAGCACCCCACACACAAGACATCACACCACAAATTCAAGCACTCAACACCCAAACTAACAACAAAATACAAGAACAACAAAAACTAAATTGGAATAACTTCCTACAAACACTTGATCACAAAACAAACCCCAAAAAACTATACAAAACACTAAACAGCATCACACTTTCCAACAGCAACACAACACAATCACATGCTGTAATCACAACAACAGACTCTACTCCTTCATGTAAACAACAAGCAAACACTCTCATCAATCACTTTTCACATGTCAGCCACCTAAAACCTCACAAAGACGACCGACGTGTCATCCGACGTAAGAGACAATTCCCCACAGACCCTGACTATACACCCTTCACCAATCACCAGACAAAGCATATCATCAACAATCTCAAGCACTCACCCGCCTGTGGCCTAGACAACATAAGCAACATACACCTCAGACACCTGGGACCACAAGGCATACAAGCACTCACTAACATATCAAACTACAGCTATTCACACAACACAATACCAGACATTTGGAAGCATGGTATCATCATCACATTCCCCAAACCCAACAAAGACCCCACGCTACCCTCCTCGCACCGCCCCATCACACTCCTTTGCTCCCCCTCCAAAGTCATGGAACGCCTAGTATTACAACTAATTACACCTGACCTACCCCTAGCTCCAACACAACATGGCTTTAGGCCACTGCACTCCACAAACACTCTTCTCACAGACCTTACACAAAGAGCTTTCGATGGCATCAATTCAGCTAGACCACCACACAGATCACTATTAGCCACACTCGACATTAGTAAAGCCTTCGATGCCATCCCCCGCCACAACCTAACAAACAAAATCTACAACACAAACATGCACAACAACACAAAACGGTGGCTGGCCAACTTCCTAGCAGGCAGATGTGCACACGTATCTTTTGCCGGTCAGTCATCTAAAATCAGAAACTTTCCAAACGGAGTCCCACAAGGATCCGTCCTATCGCCCGCACTCTTCAATCTGTACATGCACGATATAACTACACCCAATACGCCCCAAATAAACTTAGCCTCCTATGCAGATGACATAACACTCACATGCACACACCATGACCCAAAAAGAGCAACAGATCTCCTTCAACCCTATCTCAACACACTACATGGCTGGTGCACTACAAACAGACTTAATCTAGCCCCAGCCAAATCCACCGCAACCCTGCTCACAAGTTGTACAGGAGAACACGAATACATCCCTCAACTCACCATAAACAACACACCCCTAACACATACACACACACCCAAAATCCTAGGAGTAACATATGATACTCATATGACATTCAAACAGCACACCACAAACATTAAAAAGAAACTGACACCCAGACTTAACGCCCTCAGGTCACTTGCTCACACAAAATTTGGACACAACAAAGAAACTACCACCACAGTATATAAACAATACATAAGATCAGTGATGGAATACGCAAGCCCAGCCTGGGCTTCTAACCTAGCTGAAACACATCATAAGACCTTACAGACTATTCAAAACAAAGCCCTGAAGATCATTACAGGCTGCACAGCTACTGCACCCACAGATCACCTACATCAAGAAACCAAAATCCTCAAAGTCAAAGACCATCTGGACATGAGAGGCACTCAATTCCTGGCAGCAGCCTCCACGAACCAAGACCACCCACTAAACTACATGGCAACACACCCACAGACACCAAGAAATATCAAAACCACACCCAGCACACGGTATCACACACAATTATTGTCCTCTCTCCCTCCCTGCCCACCCCGAACCAACTTCCAGAAGCACATCCATACTCATATCTCTCACCGATCCATCCACTCACTTACAGACAACACGCAGCTGCATGCACGACCTCCCGAAATCCATCCTTCCGAATCCTCCCTTCCTCGCGAGGACAGAGTCCACCTGGCCAGGCTGAGATGCGGACACCATCCAGCTCTCCTGAGCTATCAGAAGAGACTGGATGACTCCGTTGTCGACGCCTGCCCGGGATGTAACACAGCACCCCATACCATTAAACACATCATAGAAGACTGCATTTCACACAACCACTTACGCCAACAACACAATCTACACTCAATGAGAGCTCTGTGGGAAAGCCCGATCGTGGCCATGGCCTTTCTCAGGGACTCGGGGCTGTTCGGCCAGGCAGCTTAGGGAACAACAACAACAACCCTAACCAAACAACCTAACCTAACTTAACCTAGTATTATAAATTTATAAGTATTTATTTTATTATAAGTACCGGTATTTAAAGATGATTTATGTTATATGTCGGTAGTGGTACACCCGGTAACTACATCCTTCCCAAACTATTCTCCCACAGTGGAATTATAACTAATAGCAACAAAACTACCATTTCCCCAAAAAATTGGAAAAAAAAACTCGCAAATAAGGCTGCGAGTCTTTTCACTAAAATTACCGCAATATGCATGGTAACATGAGCCTAGCCTTTCCTAATGGAAAAGGTGATAATATTAAAGGAGACTACAACGGCGATAATCGCACACACTATGTGTTGGATTTGACTGCTTTGAATTTATCTCACAGCCAGTGATTAGGCTAGCCTATTTGACCCCTGCTGGCATTCGCATAGGCTATGGGAGGGTCACGGGTGATTCGGGTGAAACCTCAAAATGTTCAAATAAGAAGTAAATGCAATTAGCCTATGTAGAGAGCGTGCGATTTGCGGCGGTAGGCTCCTTGAATGTTACCGAAAAGGCCCAGGCTACAGGCTACGGTAAACCTGACTTTCAGCAGCAACAGCGATATTAGTAAGTAGGCTACAGTATTTTTGGTTGTGTGTGTTTTTGTCCTTCAGATATAGCCTAGGCCTAGTGTGGTATTATAAAGATTTGGAGCAGAGATTAGTATTTACCCATTTTCCAACTAGGCCTATCTAAAAACACAGCCCCCACTAGTGGGAAGGGCTATGATGATTAAGGAAAATGTTGGGTTAAAGACAATTAAAGGCAAGAGTTGTGTTATCGGGCGTATCACCTAGGCTACCTCTGACCGGGTATAGGCTATCCTAGTGTTTACTATATCCCTTTCTTACAGCGAGACATTGGTGATGCAGCTTCGAGAAATCAAGAGTTACAACGGGGGCCGGGGGGCCGTTGTCCCTCCTCAAACCCCCATGACTTATTGCCAGCAGGGGGCAAATAACCGAAAAAGAAGCAGTCAAAATAGGCTAGACGGGAATGTAACCGCGAGCGCACAACCTATATAAACATTACTGTACGCCCGGATACTATATCCTTCCCGGATGGAGTTAAGGAGTATATATGTGTAAGCGGTGCTAGCACGGATGGGAGGAGGGGCGTCGACTGACTGGGGACAGAGGTGCATAGGGTGTTTCATTCGTGGTCATCCCTTCGGGATCACAGCATCCGGCAATAGATAGATACAGTAGATAATAATAATATTAATAATAATTTTACTTATTTAAAAGAGTGCTCAATCTTCAAAATGAATTCGCAAGCGCTCTAACACAAAGCAAAATTTCAATAAAACTACATTAACATATTTACAACACAATTTACATAGTCATTAATACAATAATTATAACCACTAAACTCTATAATCATCTGTCACTACACCATTCCCCAGGTCGTAACACTTTTGAAACATAAAGGTCTTTAAATGCTTCTTGAAGGACTCAACAGATATAGACTGCTTAATACAGTCCGGCAACCGATTATACAACCTTGGAGCCGTGTGGGAGAAATAACGAGATACGAAAGCCGACTGATAAGCAACGGTAGGCTCATCCAATCTTAAAAGATCATCCCCACTGCGCAGAGACATACAAGGTTGATCCCATTGGGGAAGCAAAAGTTCAGCCAGGTATTTAGGCTCACCAAACTTAACCCCTTTGAAAACCATAAGACAAAGCTTGAACTCAATTCTGGCCTTGATCGGGAGCCAATGCAACTCAATCAAACTCGATATAGTAGGCGTTCTAAGTAGGAGGCAAAAACCAGTCGAGCTGCTCGAGCAGCACGATTTATTACCGACTGCAGTTTTCGTAGCAAATATTTGGGTAGGTCAAACCATAGAGAGTTACAGTAGTCTATGCGAGACAATATTTGAGAGTGAATCAGTGTCAAAAGACACTTTTTGTCCAGCGATTTTCGGACAGCATATAGGTTACGAATCTGGTAGTTGCAAGTTTTGACTATTTGATTAATTTGCTTTTTAAAACCAAGTTTCGAGTCAAAGAACACACCAAGATTCTTGACACATACTGTGACATAGCCTACAGCAGGAGAGAGAGTTCTGTTTCACCAATGTTAAGTGATCCAAAGTCATTGACACCAGTCCTCCTGTTTCCATGGATAACAATTAGTTCAGTATTCCCATCGTTCAGTTTCAGCTTTCTGCGAACCATCCGGATCTTTATATCCGACATCAAAATTTTAATTCTGTCCTTTACTGTATATCTCCTACATCATTTATCTTAACATAGACTTGAGTGTCATCAGCATAAAAATTATATGATAATCCATGGGCACGAAGAAGAGATGCCTGACTGCTTCTGTACACAGCAAATAGAATAGGGCCCAGCACAGAACCCTGAGGCACCCCACACAGTAGAGAAACTGGATCAGACACAGCATCACCCACCATCACTGATTGGGTTTGATTAGACAAATATGATTTAAGCAAAGCAAGTGTCGTCACTAATTCCGAACTGCTGTAGGTCTTCTAGCAACAACCGATGATCGACCGTGTCAAAAGCAGCAGAGAGATCCAACAAGACCAATAGAGATGAATTACCGGCACAGCACTCCATCACCAGATCGTTGTGAACCCTACAAAGAGCGGTCTCGGTAGAGTGATGTTTCTTATAAGCAGATTGAAGGTGGGGAATAGTCCCGTTGGCCTCCAACACAGGTAGTAGCTGGTCTAGGATTGTGCGTTCCATAATCTTAGAGAGGAATGACAAATTAGAGACTGGGCGGTAGCTTGACAAGACCTGATTTGTTAATGAGAGGATGTACAATAGATATTTTGTATGGATGTGGTCACATTTTTTATGAAAGGATATTTTTTTGATATATGCGTTATGTTTTCAATTTTACAGGAGATGAAAGAAGCCAAGCTAGAAGGTATAGTGGAAAGATGTGCATCACAGAAAATCAACATAAGGGTCTCTGCATACCGCATCCTGGCACAGTAAGTCATCACCATTTATAAAAACAACAACATTAAGTATATCTATTAAGTATACAGTATACTGTACTGTATATATATTGTATATATTAGTAGAGGATTGGGTTTAGTGGGAAAGAATGGTAGAGATTGGGAGTTGAATCAGTTGCTGTTCGCTGATGACACAGCGTTGGTGGCGGATTCTGAGGAGAAACTGCAGAGGGTAGTCAAAGAGTTTGGTGTGGTTTGTAGGAGGAGGAAGCTGAAGGTGAACGTCAATAAAAGTAAAGTGATGGTGTGTAATAGGGGTGATCGTAGGGTGAATCTAGATGTGAGGCTGGATGGGGAAATATTGGAACAAGTACCGGTAGAGTGTTTTAAATATCTAGGAGGAACGATAAGCAGGAATGGAGGTAAAACAGAGAGTATGTGAAGTAAAGAAAGTTTTCGGAGCAATGGGAAGTATGTGGAAGGTAAGAAATCTTGTCATGAAATTTAGAACGTGAAGTGCAATGTATCAAGGGATTGTTGTATCAACAGTGATATATGGGGCTGAGACATAGGCTCTGAAGGCAAAGGAGAGAAGAAAGCTGGATGTCATAGAGATAAGCTGCTTGAGGTGTATGTGTGGAGTGACTGGTAGAGACAGATTGAGGAATGAAGAGATACGTAGGAGAGTGGGACAGCAGGAACATTTGTCGGGCAGAGTGGACAAAAGGGTGCTGATCTGCTATGGTCATGTTGAACGAATGGAAGATGAAAGGCTTGCAAAGAGAATATGTGAGTCAGATACAAGGGGAGATAGAGGGGTAGGAAGACCCCCATTGAGATGGAGAGACTGTGTAGGACAAGCTTTGGAAGATAGAGGAATGACTATAGATCAGGCAAGGGAAGTGGTACCGGTAATAAACAGGAATGAATGGAGAAGGCTTGTGAATAGTTTAGTGAAAACGCGGTCATTTGGGAGAAGGGGTCGGGCGCCAGTTGGATTAGATAATAGTCCGTCAGGCGCCTGGCCTGAGGAGGCGGTATATATGAAGGGTACGCCCGGAAGTGTGGTGGCGGCTTCGCTGCATGTCTGCCTGCTGAGAGCCTGAGACCGGAACTTCTCTGGGGAGTCTGGGGATTGCTGGAGTGACTTTGGTTTCTGAGTCTTCTCCTGGGTGACCTAGATGTGTGTGAATTTGTGTTTTGTTTTTGTGTGTTCATTGTTTTTCTTTTGTGTTATGTTATCCCTGTTCGGGCTCTGTCTTGACTCGGCCACTCCCAGATAAAAACATAGGAAAAATCGAAAAATAATGGGGAATGGGCCTGAGTAAATAGATAGCTAGATAGATACTTAGATAGTACCGGTAGTATATTTTTCACTGGCAAATTTATTACCTTGATAGAATATGTGTGCAATATTGTTATTTTGTACTAACTTGATAATGATGATTCGTTTTTTACCACTACGCACTCCCTGCTGGGCTAGGGTGGGTGCCCTGATGATCAGGGACTTCAGTGAATAGTTGCCACAGATTGCTAAAGCACGCCGTCCACCAACAGCACTGGCGTCTGCCAATAACTAATTGTCTGGCCTGAGACTCGAACCGTGAACCTCACAGTTTGCAGGCGAGTGCTCTACCAACCGCGCTACGGCCTGTGGCAACTTTAATATAATTATTATTGGAGATGTACTTAATTCCCAATAGTGTACTGTACTATTCAATATTTTTATTCCTCCAGGAAATGCATGTCAGAAAGCGAAGAAGTTATTTGGAGCAATTATGCATCCCTTGATGACACGCAGAAAACCCTATCCAACTTGAAGACAGATTTGTTCAGCAAGACAGAAGAGATCAGCCATGAGGCAGCCACTGTCTGTGGCTGCCTCTTGGCCAATGACACCTTTCTTACTCTTGTGAACCCAAAGGATAAGATAGATATTCTGTGTGTTTTAATCAAGCTAATGAGAGAAACTAAAGAGAACAAATTATTGGCTGGAGTCCTTATGTGTGTTGCAAGAAGTAAGTTGGGAGAAGAACTGTACCAGAAGAAAGACGTTGAAATCCTTGAAGCAGCACTTGTGGTACTGAAGAATGATGATAGCTCAGTTGATGTGGTTCATGAGGCACTTGCTCTTATTCAGGTAATGTTAGTAGTTGCTACTGATGGAATCATGAAACTGTTGAGTAATTGGTTTGTTACAGTCTTTGAGAGAATGTTTCACTCCACTGCAAAAGTGAGAGCGATGGCCTTATCTGTTGTTAACCAGACTGTTGATTTGCTAAGGGAACCTTCTCACAGCAGTTTGCGAAAAAGTATCATAACATCAGTGATCCAAGGCCTGAGAAACAAACATGCCAAAGAGATGTTTCGTCTGCTAAGTGATGAAAGTTCCGACATACTGGAAGTCTGGAAGATGGTTGTTCGATTGCTTGGGAAGGACCTACATTCGGGCACTACACTGATAAATGCTCTCTTGGAAGTCGTAGAGAAGGCATTTAAAAGCTCTAAATCTGAGATTAGAACAGATGCTTTTAAATGCTGGCAAGCTTTAATTGACAACTTTTCTCTTGATGTTGAAGTTCTATCAAATACCAAACGGCTCAAACTTCTACTTGCTCCTCTTAAAGTACAAAACACCAAGACTGAAGATGTTGCCCAGGCCAAATTGCTCACATGGTGGCATTTAGTTTTTGTGTTATCCAAAACCTCAACTGTAAGTATTGAAATGGTTGTGGCCCCACTCCTGAGATTTTGCTTTAACTGTGGGTCATCACCAGGAGGATCTATGGCTGGACTTGCTGAAAGAAACCTTATAATGTCTGGTGCGGCTGCATCCCCTGGAAGAAAGTTCTGCGGTCTCCATGTCATGTGTGCAGAAATCCTGGCTCAGATATTGGCTACTGGCAGCAACTGTGCCTATAGTCAGGCGTACAAATTTTCAGTGAAAGTGCTGGAGAAACCAATTATTAGCAGTCCAACGTTATACATTCGTCACCACGCACTCTTCCTCAGCTGCTTTAGCGAGTCTGTAAAAACTCTCAGTGCGACTGTGCTTAATCAGCATCTACTTGGCATCCTGATCTTCGACTACATACTAAAGCACACTCAGACAGTTATAGCCCTGGATACTCAGAAGAAGGAATCTGTAGATGCCATTAAAGAACTGTTCATAACACTCTCAGGCCTGGAGAAACACAGTCTACCGGGGGACTCACAGAGCTCCTTCATCTTCAAGTTCCTAGAGCTAGTGACAGTGGGTAGCCAGGCGCTGCCTGTGTCTGTGCTGAACTCTAGGCAGTACCACATTGCCTCAGGTGGCACCATGGGTGACATGATCAGTGGCACCCTCAGTAACCACCTTGTACACCAACTGTGTAAGCCCACGCTCCTCCACCATGCCACACTCAAGGAACAAGAGTAAGTGACAATTTTTTTCAGTTCGTGTAAATATCAATGATAAATTGAACAATTTGAATACACTATACCAAAATGTTTATAACAACTGTTATTATATAATTTGTATTTATGCTCCTCTCTTACATGCTCCATATAAATATATCCTAAGCAGTAACTTTTGTGACTTCCAGCTTCATGCGCATTTGGTCAAAAATCCTGGGTAACAGCAAGCCAGTGACGGGTAAGCTGGGATTCTTACAGTCAGCCATTAGGGAAGTGGATAGTGCGGCCCCAGTGCTCTGTCCTACACACCCTAACACTCTGGTCAGGCTATGGTCTGCCATCGTCCAGGAACTTGTGCACTTTATAGAGGAGGTCAGTCACTTGTATTAATTTTTTTTTTTTATATAACTATGTGGTGCAAAAATTCTTCTTGAATCTGAATATGGTTCAGCTTGTGTAAACCCCATGACTAATGTGGCATCATGTCTTGATAGCATAATGCATAGTGCAAGGAATTTCGATGTGAGTATCCTGGGTTCGAGTCCTCGGAGTGCCACATGTATTTGTTGATTTCATTAATTGAGTTTAGATGTGAAGTTGGTTGGTGTAAAAAACATAATAATTGAAACTAACCAGGGTGCATCGAGGTCTTCCAAAATCCTTACCGTTTGGTTTCTCTGTTGAACTTAGATGGCCTTGATGAGAAAATATAAAATTTGGGCTGGCCTTGATGAGCACCTGTGCTTCATTTCAATCTATTAATCATGCAACAGTTTTAGACACTATTGTGTGCCCCACTCCTCACCATAAACAACACACCCTTATCACATACACAAACAAAATATCCTAGAAGTAACATATGATACTCTATTGACATTCAAACACCATAACAAACATCAATAATATACTGACACCCAGACTTAATGCCCTCAGGTCACTTGCCCACACACAATTTGGACACAACAAAGAAACTACCACCACAGTATACAAACAATACATAAGATCAATGATGGAATATGCAATCCCTGCCTGGGCATCTAACCTAGCTGAAACACATCACAAGACTTTGCAGACCATTCAAAACAAAGCCCTAAAAATGCACTGAATTTTGGTGTGAGCATCCTAGGTTCGAATCCCTGGACTGCCACATGTATTTGTTGATTTCATTAATTGAGTTTAGTAGTAAAGTCGGTTGGTGGAGGTAACATAATAATTCATTCAGGTTCAGGGGTAGTTTATAGAGAGGCCTTCCTTAGGGTTAAGGCCCCATTAATTACTCCTTCCATCCATTTATCCATAGCCTATGATAGCGCAGTTGGAAAGTGTGTACATGCTTAGATTGATATGCAGGATTCGAAACTGCATAATAAATCGAAGGCTTGTCCACCATTCTTAACTATCTTCGTATCGCAATGGATAAATGCACTGAATTTCGGTGTTTTGGTTCGAATCCCTGGACTGCCACATGTATTTGTTGATTTCATTAACTGAGTTTAGGAGTAAAGTCGGTTGGTGGAGGTAACATAATAAATCATCACAGGCTGCACAGCTAATACACCTATAGATCACCTACATCAAGAAACCAAAGTCCTCAAAGTCAAAGACCACCTGGACATAAGAGGCACTCAATTCCGGGCTGCAGCCTCCACTACACTACATGGCAACACACCCACAGACACCAAGGAATATCAAAACAACACACATCACACGGTATCACACACAAATACTGTCATCTATCCCTCCCTGCCCACCCCAAACCAGCTTCCAGAGGCACTTTCATACTCGTATCTATCGCCGTTCCATCCAATCATTAAACGCAGCTGCATGCACGACCTCCCGAAATCCATCCTTCTGAGTCCTCCCTTCCTCGCGAGGACAGAGTCCACCTGGCCAGGCTAAGATGTGGGCACCATCCTGCTCTTCTGAGCTATCAGAAGAGACTGGATAACTCCGTTGTCGACACCTGCCCGGGATGCAACACAGCACCCCATACTATTAAACACATCCTAGTAGACTGCATTCCACACAATCACTTACGCCAACAACATAATCTAAACTCCTTGAGAGCCCTGTGGGAAAGCCCAATCACAGCCATGGCTTTCCTTAGGGACTAGGGGCTGTTCGGCCAGGCAGCCTGGGGAACGGCAACAACAACAACACCCTTGTGGCAAGGGTCAAGATATGTTGTGCTTGAGATCCTTGAGTTACAGTAAGGAGCTTACCTATTAAGGATGTCAGTCAGTTAACAAATAGTAGCTAACCTCAATTACCACAAGATTCGTAATAAGGATTAAAAACCCTATCTATCTACAGTATATACTCAGGCACATACCGGTAACCCCCCCCCCCCCCTCCTTTTTTTTTTTTTTTTTTTTTTTAGCTGGGGGTGGCCAACTCGAGACAGTCCGAACAGGTACAAAACAAAAAAACATAACACAAAATCACACACATCTTCATAATATGGATAATAAGATTCGTAATAAGGATTTAAAACCCTAAAGAAATTAAACTTATTTCTCTGACATGAGAATGTTGGAGTGTGTAAGATTAATGAGGTGGTTGTATGTTTCAGACTCAGGTTATTGACCAGAGTGATGGGTCTGAGAACGACTGGAGTTGCATCTACACCGTACTCTTGTTCCCACTCAAACACTCTTTTGAGGCTCTCAGCTCATTGGAAGCTCAAGAGTGCACAGTAAGTTTTCTTTTCTATTTGTTGTGTAGGCCTACTCATTTACTTCTATTGATAAATCACATTACAACTAGATAATGGAATAAAAAAGTAAAGGTTATGAAGGTTTTAATACTTCTATTGTGGGCCGCCATTGTGGCACTTACTTAAATAGGCCTGCTCTGTGTTTGGCATTGTTTTTATATGTATATACTCAGGCACATAATATACTGTATATATACAGTATATACCAGTATATACTGTATATACACGTGGAAACGGATGTTGACGATGAAGGATAAGACCGTGGTGGAACGAAAGTCATTGATTGATTATGTATGTGTGGATGAACGAATGAAGAAATCTGTGATGGATGCTAGGGTGTATAGGGGTATGGGAGGGGGTCTGTCTGATCATTATGTAGTGGTAGCTAAGGTTAGGATACAAAAGAAGTGGGTGAGGAGAGCTGGAGGGAGGCGAGAGGAGGGTGGAGAGGTTGCAGGAGGAGGAAGTCAGGGAGGAGTACAGGAGAGCAGTGGAAAGACGACTAGGTGGGTTCGACCTGGAAGTTATGGAGGAAGTGGAGGAGATGAGCAAGGTGTTTAAGGATGAGATCTGTGCAGCATGTGAGGAGGTGTGTGGAGTGAGGAGAAGAGGGAGGGGAGTGAAAGGTACAGCATGGTGGACAGAAGAGGTAAGAATAGCTGTGGAAGAAAAGAAGAAAGCATATAGAGAGTGGTTGGGTAGTAGAGGGAATGAAGATTCCGAGAGACAGAAACGAGCGAGGTACGTGGAGAGTAAGAGGGTGGTGAAGAGAGTAGTGAAGGAAAGTAAGAGAAGAGTAGATGAGGAATTTGGAAGGAATCTGAGTGTAAAATGGAGGGAGAGTAAGAAACTGTTCTGGAAAGAAGTCAAGAAAGTTAGGGAAGGTAGCAAGGGAAACAGTAAGGGTGTGAAAGATAAGAATGGGAGAATGCTAACCGAGAAGCAAGAGAGAGTCGAAAGATGGGAGGGAGTACTTCA
The DNA here is from genome assembly GCA_032716605.1 of Paralithodes platypus. Lineage (NCBI taxonomy): Eukaryota > Metazoa > Arthropoda > Malacostraca > Decapoda > Lithodidae > Paralithodes > Paralithodes platypus. Next base: position 4,085,372 of record CM064483.1, read on the forward strand.
GTGAGTTGCTAAATGTAAGGAATGAAGAGCCAGCAAACATAGCTGGATATGGTATGGGAGGGAGAAGAAGAGAAGTAGTTGAGGAGGAGGTGGGGATCAGGAGGTCAGAAGTGTGGGAAGCCATGAAAAGAGTGAAGTTGGGGAAAGCACCAGGAACAGATGGAGTGTGTAGGGAAATGTTGAGGTATGGTGGTGAGATAGTGATAGAATGGGTATGGAAAATGTGCAAACTAGCATGGGAGAAGGGGAGTGCACCCGATGACTGGAAGACTGGCATAAAAGTCCCCCTATATAAGGGCAAAGGGGAAAGAGGAGTGTGTGGTAACCACCGAGGAATATATCTTCTAAGCGTAGTAGGGAAGGTATACAGTAGGGTAGTGATTGAGAGAGTGAGAGTGAGAACGGAGAAATGGATAGGCGACGAGCAGGGAGGTTTTAGGAAGGGAAGAGGATGTGTAGATCAGATTTTTACCCTGAATTGTGTTGTGGAGAAGTATCTGGAGAAGAAACAAAAGGTGTATGTTGCCTTTATGGACTTGGAGAAGGCCTATGACAGAGTGGATAGAGAAGGCTTGTGGAAAGTACTAAGAATATACGGAGTAGAGGGCAAGTTGCTGAAAGCAGTGAAGAGCATGTATGAGGGTGCAAAGGCGGCAGTACGTGTGGAGAGTGAGCAGAGCGAGTTCTTTGACCTGAATGTTGGTTTGAAGCAGGGGTGTGTGATGTCCCCGTGGTTGTTTACTGTATATATGGATGGAGTCCTGAAAGAAATACTATCAAGAGCAGTGGATGTTGGTGTATCGCTGAAAAGGGAGGGAATTGAGTGAAAGCTACCTATACTGCTGTTTGCGGATGATACAGTTCTGATGAGTGATAATGAATGGGAGTTGCAGGGTCTGGTAAATGAGTTTGGAACAGTGTGCGAAAAACGGAATTTGAAGGTAAATACGGGGAAGAGCAAGGTTATGGTCTTCGAAAGGGTGTGAGTGTGAGGTGAAGCTGAACGGTCAGGCTATGGAGATCGTCAACTCTTTTAAGTATCTGGGCAGTGTGTTGAGTAAAGATGGGACTATGGATGAAGAAGTGCGGGAGAGGGTACAACAGGGGAAGAGGGTTGTAGGAACGCTAAAAGCAGTAACAAGAAATAGGGTGGTCAGTATGGAAGTGAAGAAGTCCTTGCATGACAGTGTGATAATCCCGACACTGACTTACGGAAGCGAAGCATGGACGTTGGTTGAGAGACTCAGACCAAGAGTGAGAGCAGTGGAAATGAATTACTTAAGGAGTGCGTGCGGAGTTACATGGAGGGATAGACAGACTAATGAGGAAGTAAGAAGGAGGTAGATGTGCTGGAAAGTGTGAAAAGGAACAACTTGAGATGGTTCAGCCATATGGAACGTATGGAAAGCGAGAGAATGACTAAGAGTGTGTACGAGAGCGAGGTGGAGGGACGGAGAGGGAGAGGTAGACCGAATATGAGGTGGAAGAATGGAGTGAGGAAGTACATGAACGAGGGCGGTGCTGGTTGGGGGGAGGGGCGTCGACTGACTGGGGACAGAGGTGCATGGGGGCGGTTCGTTCGTGGCCACCCCTTTGGGGATCACGGCGTCAGGCAATAGATAGATAGATACCAGTATATATTTAAATTTAGTTATTTGTTTTATATATAATTTATTTTTTTCTTGTGGGCATTTTTTTTTTTTTTTTTTTTTAATATATATATTCCAACTTACTTCCTCTCGGGCATAGGCTGAGAGCCTTAACATTCACCGCTTTACAATGAACAGTGAAGCCCGTGAGGTCTTGTTCCAGTCTAGGGAGTGAGACATGTGAAGCACGTAGAGTACAATGAGCACTTGCCATCTTGCCTTCACATGAGGCACGGTGCTCACTCATGGCCCGAAACGACCCCATCTCTGAAGCCACCTCGTTCCCGTGCTTCACTGTCTCATCCCCTACACTCAGACTCACACTTACACACACACAACGCCACCTGTTGAGCAGATAACTCACTAGGCATTGCACCCCTATAGCATATTTTGAATATGGGAATATTCATACAGTGCTATTTAATCAGGGAACAATGAGGGTATTTTATTGACGTTTCGGTGGGCTTGTGGTAATGCACTGATACTAGGTACAACACAAATTCCCTCCCAATAATATCTTCCCATTGATACATCGGGATTTGAACCCGGGACCATTGGATTACCAGGCCAGTGGCAAGACCACTCCACCACACCTCCCCTAGGCATTATAAGGCATTAAGATTGATATTTCAATTTAATCCTTACTCATTTTATATGCCAAAGATAATGATGCACCAGTTTTGCACTGTAGTACCGTCAACGGGCGAATTCGGACTATTATTGCGTATTTCCGTAGTATTTCTAATATGTTTGTTAATTAATTAATAATTATTTACTTAATTTGTTTTTGGTGATGTCCGAATTCACCCCAGTTGATGGTAAGTTATTGTTCAGTTACTGTTTTCTTGGAATAACCAAAAATGGTGTATCTGCAGTGAAAGGGTTAAGCCTGTTGACATGTATGTTGGCCCTGTATGTAACCACTTGTAATGTCAACAAGATTTACAGTGAAAAGTTATTTCCTTGTTGTCTCAAACCTTACAGGAACCTACCTTGACTTGTTACCATACCATACAGTACATCTTGGATCCACCAACATGGTCACTTCCAGCATTTATCTGTCCTAGAGCAACATGAAGTAGCCCACCATTGAAGTGATACTATTGAATTTTCTATAAATGAAGATTGTAAACTTTTGTACCTTTGATTTTAATTAATGTAAGCACTATTCAATCTGTTGATTTGGAGAATTACTGCTTGTGACAGTTGAAAACATTTTATGCCAGACAGCGTAAGAGGGTGGAAGCGCTGGACGTTGTGTCTGAAGACAGTAAGTTGTATTAGATAGTATGACAGTACATACAAGTTTAAAGACCGTTTTGTCCACAGAAAATTTGGTTACAGTCTCACGTCCTAAATGGCTTCTTTCCAGGTGGCCCTGTCAAGGGCTGCCTCTGTTTTCAAGTTCTTTATTATGAGATCGGGCCAGAGTACCTGAGCCCACGTCATTCTAGGTCCACCCTACGTGCAGCTCCCCCCACGTTCAAAGTCCGGCATTTCCTTACCCAGTTCTGATCATCCATTTTCTCCCATGTGTCCAAACCAACCAAGTCGGCTAGTGTGCATCACTTCATGACACTCCTAAATTACCCAGATGCCTTTTTAATTCCTCGCTTGATACCCTGTCCCTGAGATTAACCCCACATATCCATCTTCTCATTCCGTTCCATTCTATTGATATCCTCCATTTTAACCGGCCACGTCTCCAAGGCGTAGGTCATTACGCTCCTAACACAAGAGGTATACACCTTCCCTTTAAGGTGGGGTGGAAGCCCTCTTATGGTCAGCTCTCTTAACTTTCCCCAGCTACTTCTGACTAGCAATGGAGCCAGCTTCAGCGCCACCTCCGGCGGAAACTGAATCGCCCAGGTAGCAGAACTTATTCACACACTCCAGCGTTACACTGTCGAAATCAACACGGACACATTTAGCACAAGATCTCCCTTGCACATTCAAAGTCTATGATTCTTGTTTTCAAAGGTCCTCTAGCTCCACTACATCTCTTGTGTACCCAGTCACTACAGGCGCAACATTGAATTGAGTTACTTCCCACCCCCTTCCTGCATACTGCGCATGGATAGTCGCTGCTTCTTTCCATAGCTCCACGCCCTACTCCACTAATCATGACCTTTGTTTTATCTATATTAACTCTTAAAAACTAAGACCCTTGTTTGCCATGCCATCCCTCCGTCTTTTAAACTTTGCCTCTGCTTCCTGCGCACTATCTGCGATAAGAACCAGATCATCTGCATATAACAGCTCCCATGGGAGTCCTGTCCTAAAGTCCCTTAACAGAGCCTCCAGGACCAAAACAAACAGTAATGGGCTCAGCACTGAACCTTGGTGAACTCCAACTTTCACTGGGAACTCTTCCCCCAGGCCCCCATTCACTCTAACTGCTGCCCGTGACCCCTCATACATTCTCATTATCACACGCACCAGCCACTCCTCCACTCCGAGCTTTCTCATAGCTCACTGCATTACTTTCCTGGGCACCCAGTCAAAGGCCTTCTCCAGATCTACAAAAACTAGGTATAACTCCCTGTTTTTCTCTAAGAACCTCTCTTGCAGTTGCATAAGAATGAAGATAGCATCAGTTGTGCCAGGTCCTTGCATAAATCCAAACTGCATGTCGCTGATGGCAACACTTTCCCTGATCATGCATTCAAAGACCCTTTCACTGACTTTCATGACTTGATCGAGCATTTTCAAACCCCTATAATTTCCCCTGTCTAAGAGTCACCCTTGCCTTTGTATATAGTTACTATAACTTTTCTGCCATGCATCAGGAATTTTTTCCTCCTTTATGATAGCATTAGTCAGCTCTGTGACCAATTTTACTTGAATATCTCCAGCTGCTTTTAGCATCTCGGCGACAAAAAGCTCCGTCGGCTTTCCTGGACTTCATTTTATCTATAGCACTTTTAACAGCGTTGTACCCTATCAAAGGTGGAGGGCCTTGTACTGGGACTGCAGTGCTGAGCTGTTCTCTTCCATTTAACCCTCAATTCGCGGTGACCGTCATATGACGGGAGAGAGAAAATTGGCCATCCGTACGGTGCCCGTCATATGACGGATGCCATTTTGTGGCTATTATGAGCTGAGAGAGAGACCGGGCATTGCAGGGACAACAGGTGGGTTTGGTCCACTTGCCACGGGTCGTGTGGCACGTACTGAGGTCTACCTCTCTCGTCTCCTACACCTCTCACACAAGGAAAAAAACGTCAGAATACCTAATTTTCATTGATTTTCCCCTTCGGTTGCACGATCGTTGCAAGATAACCCGATGTCGTACAAGGATAATTAAGGTCTCATTGGAAAGCTCTATCTTTGCACTTTCACGGATTTATAATTTTATTACGCTCAGGCTCTTGTTTATACATGAAAACACATGGAATGAATGTAATTTTCGGCAAATATGCCCGCCAAGCGTTACAATGATATAACCCCCACCCTTTGGGAGTTAAGCAGTCTTTCATAATGCTCCTTCCATGCCTCTCTGATTTCGTTTTCTACGTACACAGTCATGCCACTATCGTTATTTATGCATCTCGCACTCACGACGTCCTGACTACAGTCCCTCACATTCTTAGCTAATTTATAAACCCCATTGGTATTATTAGTGCTACAAACTTGTTCTATCACTCAATCCTGTATGGTTTTCTTTGCCCTGTAGACCTCTCTTATAGCATTGCGTTTGGCGGACAGGTATTCTTCCTTGTTGCCACTTTCCTTCCATACTTTGAAACATCTCTTCTTCCTTTTGACTGCAGCTTCGACATTGTGTTCTTTTATTTATAAATAATTATTTTACTTAAGCGTTGTTTCCACATAGCGATTTTGATTAGTTATTTTGTCTTTGTACTTTGTTCGTATAAGTTTTGTTTGTTTATTTTGCAAGTTTTACGTTATAATTATTGTTCCACCACTAGGAGAACTTATGTCTGGGTGACCCCTTTGTTTTGCCACAGCCTTTGTCTGTGGTATCAAGGAGGCTGCATTCTATAAAATTCCATTTGCTATCAACATCGTCTGGCCTAGCACCCGTTTTCCTTTCAATTTCCACCATTTCTTTGTGGAATCTGTCTCTGTACTCCTCTTTTTCCAACAACCATACTTTCCTTTTTGGCAAATGAACTTTCTAACAGGAACTCTACTTAGGCACATATCACACAGTGAGAGAAATGTATGGGGGTAGGTGTAGTTGACTGGAGAGAGCAGATCGAGGATTGCCTGGTGGTATGGGCATGTGGTGAGGATGTGTGAAGAGTGAATGATGAAGAATATCTAGAAAGTAGAGATGGAGGTTGTGAGAGTGAGAGGAAGACCAAAGAGGAAATAGAGAGCTGTTTAAAGGACTGATGAAAAGGGGCTTGACAATGCAGGAGTGTGAAAGGGATGCAAGAGTAAGAGTAATTGGGAGTGAAGTGATATATGTGATGAAATGACATATCGGGCAGTGACATCCAAGCTCTTATTAAGTAGTATGGGTAACAAGTGCATTGCAGAGTCTGAGTGTGGAAGCACGTATAATTTTTCCTTTCGGCAAGAAAGTGATTATGAAAGTGAAAGCGTGTGTGAATGACCTTTTGTCTTGTCTTTTTTTTTTTTTTTTTTTTTTTTTTTTAATCTGGGCATTTAACATTTTTATTTTCATTGCCTGTTTAGAGCATCGTGGAGTGGTGGACAAAACTGTGGATGAAATTCACTGAGCTGAGCCAACTGTCTGCGACTGCTGAGGCAAACAGTGAGATAGAGGAGCTGGGTCGGGTACTGTTAGGGTTCTTCCAGGATCGTCCCCCAGTCCCTCCTGATCTTCACGTTACTGCCATACTACTAGCAGCCCACGTCTTGGCTATCCTCACACAAACACTGCGGTATTCAGAACTTGGCAAAACCCCACCCAAGAGTAAGTACTAGGAACAATCATCAGTTAATTATAGAAGTACAGTACTGTAAACTCAATTTTATCAAAAAATCAAGAGTCTTGAAATTTTGAATAAGCGATTTTTACGGGTAAACGAGAGTCCCTCTATATAGAGCTAATATGTGCACAAATGGCCAAATATACAGTTTTCAATGCACATAACTATTTCTAGGTTGTCTTAACTTCAAATTATCATCTAATTCAAGCTATGTCTACCGTAAAGTGGGGGTAATTTCGGACTTGGGTCATAACTTTGGACATCGGCGATAATAAGTTGTTGTTGTTGTTGTTGTTCCCCAAGCTGCCTGGCCGAACAGCCCCAAGGCCCCGAGCAAGGCCAAGGCCATAATCGAGCGCCGCCACAGAACCCTCCCCACCGACCACAATAAAGCCTGGGTGACCGAAGCCACTCCATGGCGGGGAGCTGAGGAGGGTGCAGAAATGCCCGGGAAACCAAAGCCCCACCCAGGGCCCTGTGTCCCTCAGCAATTATGAAGAGAAAGTTGAGGGGCAAGGGAAAAATGTGACGCTTTGGCTTCCAATCTTGGTAGATTGGGAGGTCAATCCACGTTAGAGACGCCGTCACTTGAGATCTAGAAAATATATAAGTAAAAGGAACAGTCAGAGTAAGCTATGGGTATGGCAGAGATTGCTCAGTTCTCACTCTGATAGACCAGCCCATCACCACATGACTAGAACCCAATCCTCTCAGCATCAGCTAGGAAAGGCCCTAGAAAGCCGCCTTTGGCGGGGGGATAGCTCCCCTATTTCAACCCTTTTCGGGGTTGGGCACCCGCCCAATAATAATAATAAGTAATTAGACATTGTCATTATATAATGGAAACGCTTTTTATTTTATTTTTTTGTGGGGTCCGTTTAGAGAAATGGCAAAGGAAGAGCATGTAAAAGTCCTAGGGAACTGACATGTGTATACTGTATGTACACAAAAAAAATATATATGTGACGAAAATATGTACATTTTTCGCTACCCTGCCAAACTTCTATCACCCTGAAGAAATTTGTTTGTATGAATGATGTTGTGACTGATATAATTTTGTAGTAACATTACCAGAGACAACATCCACCAAAGGAAATTTGTTACACTTGTATAACGCTCTAGCTAGAACGCTATCATTTAACCGATTGTGTTTAAAAAAAAAAAAAATGGTAACTTCGGACATGGAACAAAACAATCGTTTGTTATTATTTGCCCTATGAAAATCATTCATAATACTTGTACATCATTAACATGGTGGTAAAAGATCAAATAATAATTCTCCGAGTCCAAAAACCCATTAAAATATGATACTATGCTAACCGATTTATGTATTTCGGATAATTCTGGATATTAACAAATTTAACAATATTAACAAAACCAAAGGTTATGCATTGTAGATTGAGACGAGGCAATGTGGAAAAGAGCGGTGCATACCCATGTGCAGTGTGTGGAAAGGGAGTGGGCGTTAACTCAATTCAATGTAGCATCTGTCGATGTTGGGTACACCATGGGAGTAAGCGCTGTAGTAGAATAAAGGGGCCCATGCCGAAGGATAAGTCAGAAATAGAGAAATTTGAGTGCGTAGTGTGCAAAGGCGAGCTTGTGTTAAGTGATGATCCTGTGGCTGTGAATTTTGGAAATGAGTCTTTGGAGCTGGTGAACAAGTTTTGTTACCTAGGAGATACCATCTCTGCCGGTGGTGGGGCCGAGGCTGCCACTGTTGCTAGAATTAGGTGTGGCTGGGGAAAGTTCAGAGAATTGATGCCAATCCTGACCATGAAAAGAATGCCTCTCCCCCTGAAGGGAAAGGTGTATGCCTCATGTGTTAGAAGTGCAATGACGTATGCCTCAGAAACATGGGCCGTTAAAGTAGAGGATGTCAACAGAATGGAGCGTAATGAGATGAGAATGGTGAGATGGATGTGTGGGGCCAGGCTACAGGATAGAATAACAAATGTTGAGCTGAGGAGACGTTTAGGTATAAAGAGTATTAGCGAGGTGATGCGTACAAGTAGACTGGGATGGTATGGACATGTGGAGAGAATGGATGAACAAAATTGGGTGAAAAAATGCAGGTCTGTGATTGTGGAGGGAGTTGCACCAAGGGGTGGACCGAGGAAGACCTGGGATCGGACTATACGCGCCGATCTCAAATCCAAGAACTTGACAAGTGAAGCAGCCCTTAACAGGGTTGCCTGGAACGCCGCCATTAGGACAAGAGACTGAAACTGCACTTATGTGTGGAACACTCAGTCTTAAAATGTTATGTATGTACCGGTATGTATGTATGTATATAATATATATAAATTAGGAGAGGCATATATCTTGTCCAAATTTTTTTTTTATCTGCCGAAAGAAACACCAACAAATACGTTATACCTATAAAAATGCTCAAATTCATAAAAGTGTATATGCAGTGATATATTATACATACCTACATATGTATATATTTTCACTAGGCCTAGTTAATTTTCGAGTTATTGATTAGACAGCATTGGTTATTTTTCCTGCTCAATATTTTCTAAGAGTGAGCTCAATGCCTAACGAGAACAGATCCAAACAGAATATATGTTAAACATCGTATATATTCCCCCTCCTATACTGATTATACAGGCCTAAAAGTATTGACTGTGCATTTTCCACTATAACATCGGACAGGAATAAGCAGCAATAATAAAATATTCATATAAAATAGTAGGAGCCGAAAAATGAATGAAATAAGGCCACGAACGTACGTCCGAAGTTATCCCAGTTTTCTTGGCAACCATTTTCCATAAGAAATCACTGTATGTCCGAAGTTATCCATACATGTCCGAAGTTATCAACTTTTCAAGCAAACTTCGGACATCATTTAGGATAAGGATAGCTCTCTTATTATGGGGGATAATTTTAGGAGGCTTCCTGGATTACGGCGCACTATCACCATACATCACTTGACCTAGTTAAATCTCTATAATGTGTTTACACTCAGGAGAAATTGTTAGAAAACATCGAAAAATTTCCGAAGTTACCGCATTTTACGGTACTTCAGAGGGGTTAAATTGATGCAATTAAGCACTCGGAGAGGCTTAAATAAGTGAAAACTAGTGAGAAATATGGATAGCAAAAACTTTGGTTTACTGAAATCTTTGGATAAAAGGGAGTTTACTGTAAAGGAAGTATTTAATATTCTTGAAATGGGCAAAGCTGCTGGTGTAGCTAAAGGAAACATTTAGCATACCTGTACTTAAAATGGGCAAAGCTCCAGGTAAAATGCTGAGATATTGGAGAGATTAGCCCAAGCTGTAGATATAATACCTAGTTTTTGTAAATTAGCATAGGAAACAGATCCTTGCAATAACCATTAAAATATATCTTGGTTTAAAAGTTTAACAGTTTTGTATACTTACAGTGTTCTCCAGTCCAGCTAAGCCAAAGAAGAAGCCACACCCCCTCCACAACCTTGCAGCTTGTGTAGATTTATTTTCTCTATTGTTTGACCGAGTCTTGCGCATGGTATCCAGCCAGCGTCAACAATCGGCCCACAGACTGTGTGTTTCCGCTACACACATGATCAGCAACATCTATCAGGCCAAGACTGTCTACATTAATGAGTTTATCAAGCACCTGGTGGAGCCACTCATCCTGACTCTTGAGGTTAACCCAGCTGCTAAATTCAACTCTATGGTGGAGAAGCGAGTTGTGTCCATGTTAGCTCAGTATTGGAGCCTGGTGGAGAGTCAGTATGGGAAGAAACACTCAGGAGAACAGCTGACTCGCATGCTGCCCTTGCTGAAGGTGGCCATCTCCTCCAGTAACGAGGGTATACAGAGTGAGGCTGTGAAACTGTGGAGAAACTGCTTCGCCTCCACCAAGGTCCCTCTCCCATCATCCTTCATGAGTGTCCTTAAATCTCACAGCCTTCCACCAGCCAGCCTCATAGAATTGGAAGAGAATGTGTTCAGCCCCAGCTCGAAGAGTGTTCCAGGTGGGTACAGTAACATTATTTGATATTTTACCAGTAGTTCATTACTGATGTTAGATTGTAAAGAGTTACAGTATAGGATTAGGTACTGTATCCTCCAGGGGGTAAGGGGGGCCTTCATCTTATGGTAAGGAAATAAAGAATATACCCCATGCATCCTACTGCATGTCGTCCAAGCTACTAAGAGGGGAGTTTGCGGTAGACTTGTGGACCAAAAGACATTACTATGGAATAAAGCCTTGCTAATGGCGCTGTCTTTGAGGCTGGTAGGGCACAGATAGGTGCCACAGGGGACTCTATACTAGTCTTATACCTCCAGCCACAGTGTTTGCATGGTGAGGCAGTGTTGTGGCAGGACTTTGTTAAGTTCAAGTTACTTAATGTACAGTTAAGTCTTGATGTGGTTCTGTCTTGTAGCACTGTTGAGCTGTTTTGGTTTGCAGATGCTGCAGGGGAATTGAGTTTTGCTGAGGCACGGTTAGCACTATGCCAACATCAGCCACAGTGATGATCTGGTTGGGCAGTGTTGTGGCGGAACTTTATTGTGTTACACACCAAATGTGGAAAGGCAACCCCGTCTGAGCCATTAAAATTTATCGACAGTATTAGAAAATTACGCTAAACCATTGTATTTAAATGACAGTTCTCCATATCACAGACGTACTGAGTTGCTTATGAAGAATAAAATTGGTGCATCAAGAGTCTTGAGTTGGCATAAATTAGATTATAGTAAATGTTATATAATCTAATTAATGTCACCCCCAACACCAAACACCTGCCATTATGTTTATCTAGTATCTTTATGGCTGATGGATCCTGCCAGCCCAGGTGATATGGATAACAATCCTCGGCTTGTCAAACAGTTACTATGAGCAGTAACTGTTTGTGCTTGGTACTTTGTGCAGAACCACTATATTATCTAATGGATGATAGGTGTACCGTATCAAAGAAGAATTGTCCCATAAAATGAAATATATGAAACTTGACAACTTAACTTAAATGCATGCTGAACAAACAGTTACCAGGGTATAATATTGGATATTGATAATGCTTGTCACTTTATACAGAGATTCACTGGTTTATCTTGTGTCGCCCCAGTTTTGGTTTGTTTATTTTGCAAGTTTTACATTATAAATACAGGGCAGCCATTTATAGAAGTGGGTGCATGGTACCCACACCTATCTGTTTAAGGATAATACTAGTAATTTCTATACTATTTTAAAACATTCTAAATTAGTTATTATTTTTTGTTTACCTGTTTGTGTTTGTTTAATTTCAGCGGTACAGAGAGGGAGTGCGTTCTTGCGTGAGGCTCGAGCCAAGATTACACCCAACAAGGCCAACTCACCTAAATTGGGACCATCTGCTAAAAGTCCAGGAATGTCAGGACCAAAGGCAGGCTTGAAATTTAACACAAGTTTGGAAGATATGAATGATGAGGTAATTATAGAATATTGGTTTGTTGTTGTATTTATATATGTATGAATGTATGTATGTATGTATATACTGTACTAAGGCACATACCCCAGCGGTGTGTTGTTGTATTTATATATGTATGAATGTATGTATGTACTGTTTATACTAAGGCACATACCCCATAACTGGGGTTGGCCGACACGAGACAGAGCCCGAATAGGGACAACACAACACAACATAAAAAATAAAATATAAAATTCACACACATTTAGCTCGCCAGGAGAAGACCCAAAAACCATGGATCACTAAGTGAGGATGTGGTGATAGGCTGGTCTATCAGATTGAGAGCTGAGCGTTCTCTGCCATACCCATAGCTTACTCGGACTGTCCCTTTTACATATATATTTTCTAGATCTCAAGTGGCGGCGTCTCTTGACTGGGAGCCAAAGTGTCACATTTTTCCTTTGCCCCTCAACTTTCCCTTCATGATTGTTAAGGGGCACAGGGCCGGGGCATCGGTGTCCCGGGCGTTTCCGCACCCTCCTCAGCTCCTCGCCTGGGAGCTGCTTTGGTCACCTGGGCATTCTTGGTGGTAAAGCAGGGACGGTTCTGTGGGGGCGCTCGGTTATGGCCTTGGCCTTGCTCAGGACCTTGGGGCTGTTCGGTCAGACGGCCTGGGGAACAACAACAACTGAGTGAGGAAGTAAATAAATTAAGGCTGTTTTAATATATGCCTTTTGGCTATATTCCCGTTTTACACAAGAGGCCTCATCACTTCTGATCATTATTTTTTCCAATATAGGACTTTGTGAAGATAGCATCTCCGAGTAGCAGTGGGCGGCGAGTGTTGACGGAACACCAGAAGGAGCGGATGAGGGAGCGACGCCATGATATACCAGCACTCTACTCGGATCTCTCACAGGCCTCACAGCTTACTTCACAACTAACATATGATGGGTAAGGACACATGATTCAGTTTTTAACTTAGTGCACTCCCTTGATTGACAGGGCTAGAGTGTGCCCTTATTACAGGGACACAGATAAAAATGAATAAAATGCACTTATAATCCATGAAATATATGTATATCCCATATGAATCTTTGAACACTAAACAGTGAAGTATTTGGGATATTACATATCAAAATTAAATGAGAATTGTGAGATAGGTATGAGGTGTTAATCTTAAGAAACCATGAGATGAGAATGAAGGGTTAATAACTCCAAAAGATCAATAATGAGGAACTAAGGATGCAGTTGAGTACTGTACAGTATTAGGAATATCGGTTAAGTGATATGCATGAGTATACTTTGTACATTTGGGTATGTGAATACGATTATTATTATTACTTTTTTTTTTTTTTTTTTTTTTTTTTTTTTTTTTTTTTGCCAGGCGCCGTAATTCCCGTGAAGGGGTGGCCATGAATATTAGGCGTTTGTCACGAATCGCTATGTCAAGTTGCCCGGGCTTGACCAATAACATTTTAACAGTGTGGGCTCGATCCGCTAACCATTTGATCAGCAACCGACGCTCTACTGACTATGCCACGGCTCGCAAAGAAGATGAATGTTCATAATTAATTAGGTGAAGAAATGCAAATCTGAACGTGAAGGTATTTGTGCCAAGTAAATCTATGGCCGAATTGTGGAGGTCATTTTCATAATTGGTGTCTGCAACTAAACTCTGGCATTCTTTTCCTCAGTCTATCTTTCCACTTCCTGCGAATTAACCTTCTTCAAGCTCTGCGTGTCCAGGCTATTTTTACTCCTCAATCTAAATGGACACTTATTACAGGCAGGCTTGCATTTTGTCCCCTTTCTTACTATTTCCTTTCACCTATGCATAGCCTATGGTAGCGCAGTTGGAAAGTGTGTACATGCTTAGATTGATATGCAGGATTCGAAACTGCATAATAAATCGTAGGCTTGTCCACCTTTCTGTCTTCGTGGTGCAATGCATAAGTGTGTTGATTTTAGGTGTGAGCATCCTAGGTTCGAATCCCCGGACTGCCACATGTGTTTGTTAATTTCATTAATCGAGTTTAGGAGTAAAGTTGGTTGGTGGAGAGAACATAATTATTAACCCTTCTTGCCCGGGCCCGCCTTCCAAAGGACAGCATTCAGATCCGGGCGATCTGGCCGAAAACTTTTGTAATAGGCCTAGCCCTATCTTTGTTATTTTAACTGCTAGAGAATTCACACACATCTCAAAACGTAGCCCTGTTTCGTATCTGTAGACTGGCATTGAGTAGAGCTCTCTAGATCAACTGGTTCAGTTGTGATGACGATTTCCGTAGAGAGCATTTTGCCGCGAATTTAGCAATATCGGACAATAACAAACACTAATCTTGTTCCACAGAACAATAAAAAAAAAATCCAACTTCTTCTTGGTTTTGAAGGTGCGCGTCGCTCCGACCGGCTTTGTTTCATACGGTTTGACGCACAGCTTTCAAACCACGCTTAATAGGCTTTCAAGCTTACGGATTTTAAAATGACACCCGGGCTCCTGCCCACCTGCCGCGGTGTCATTTTAAAATGCTGCCCGGTCAGGAGGGGTTAAGCGTTAATTTTTAAACTTTCAGACCAGAATTACTGGAAAAAACAAGTGTACAATATATATATATAGATAGATAGATAGATAGATAGGTATGTATGTATGTACAGTATGTATATTGTATACTCAGGCCCAATCCCCACATTTCCTTTGGGGGGGGGGGGTCATCCAGGAGAAGACCCAGAAACCAAGGTCCCTCCAGCACTCCCCCCGACCCCCGACCACCCAGAGAGGTTCCGATCTCAGCAGACAGACATGCAGCGAAGCCGAAACCACAAGCTCGCCCACCACACTTCCAGGCGCACCCTTCATATAAACCGTCTCCCCGGGCCAGGCGCCTGATGGACTATTATCTAGTCCAACTTGCGCCCGACCCCTTCCCCCTAAATGACCACGTGTTCACTCATCTATTCACAAGCATTCTCCATTCATTCCTGTTTATTATCATTTCCCTTGCCTGATCTATAGTCATTCCTCTATCATCCAAAGCTTGTCTTACAGTCTCTCCATCTCAGGGGAGGTGTGGTGGAGTGGTCTTGCCACTGGCCTGGTAATCCAAAGGTCCCGGGTTCAAATCCCGATGTATCAATGGGAAGATATTATTGGGATGGAATTTGTGCTGTACCTAGTATCAGTGTAGTACCACAAAGCCCACCGAAACTTCAATAAAATATCCTCATTGTTCCCTGATTAAATAGCACTGTATGAATATTCCCATATTCAAAATATGCTATAGGGGTGCAATGCCTGGTGAGTTATTTGCTCAACAGGTGGTGTTGTGTGTGTGTGTGTGTGTGTGTGTGTGTGTGTGTGTAAGAGTGAGAGTCCAAGTGTAGGGGATGAGACAGTGAAGCACGGGAACGAGGTGCCTTCAGAGATGGGGTCGCTTCGGGCTATGAGTGAGCACTGTGCCTCATGTAAAGGCAAGATGGCAGGTGCTCGTTGTACTCTATGTGCTTCACATGTCTCACTCCCTAGACTGGAACAAATCTCAAGGGCTTCACTGTTCATTGTAAAACGGTGAATGTTCAGGCTCTCAGCCTATGCCCGAGAGGGAGTAAGTTGGAATATAGAAAAAATAAAATAAAATAAATAAATAAATAAATAAGGGTCTTCTTGCCCCTCTATCTCCTCTTGTATCTGACTCATATATTCTCATTCTAAGCCTTTCATCTTCCAATCGTTCAACATGACCATACCTGCTCAGCGCCCTTCTGTCCACTCTGACCGACAAATGTTCCTGCTGCCCCACTCTCCTACGTATCTCTTAATTCCTCAATCTGTCTCTACGAGTAACTCCACACATACTCCTCAAGCAGCTCATCTCCATCACATCCAGCTTTCTTCTCTCCTTTTCCTTCAGAGCCCATGTCTCAGCCACATCATCACTGTTGGCACAGCAATTCCTTGATACATTGCACTTTTTACTTTCATTCCGAGATTTCTCAACTTCCACATACTTCCCATTGCTCCAAAAACCTTCCTTCCTTCACACACTCTCTGTTTTACCTCCATTTCCATACCTCCACTCCTTATCGTTCCTCCTAGATATTTAAAACGCTCTACTTGTTCCAATATTTCCCCATCCAGCCTCACATATAGATTCACCATACGATCACCCCTATTACACACCATTACTTTACTTTCATTGACATTTACCTTCAGTTTCCTCCTCCCACAAACCACACCAAACTCTATGACTACCCGCTGACTCTGTGGGGGCGCTCGGTTATGGCCTTGGCCTTGCTCGGGGCCTTGGGGCTGTTCGGCCAGGCAGCCTGGGGAACGGCAAAAAAAAAAAAAAAAAAAAAAAACTACCCGCTGCAGTTACTCCTCAGAATCCGCCACCAACGCTGTGTCATCAGCGAACAGCAACTGATTCAACTCCCAATATCTACCATTCTTTCCTACTAAACCCAATCCTCTTCCCATAGTTCTCATTTTCATCTCCCTCACCACACCATCCATAAATATATTAAACAGCCATGGTGACATTACACAACCCTGTCGCAAACCTACATTTACCTCAAACCATTCACTCAACTCACTATTTTCTATTCTAACACACGCTCTGCTCCCTTCATAAAAACTATTAACTGTTTTTAACAAATTTCCTCCAATTTCATGAATCCTTAACACCTTCCACATTGCTTCTCGATCCACACGCTCGCCCCACGCCACCGGGGGGCGCAATTCCAGTCCTAGGCGCTATCTACCCTAGATACGCCCCTGCTGGTCTATCATAGTGAGAGTTGAGCGATCTCTGCCATACCCATAGCTTACTGACTGTTCCTTTTACTTATATATTTTCTAGATCTCAAGTGACGGCGTCTCTTCCGTGGAATGACCTCCCTACTAGATGCCAAAGTGTCACATTTTTCCTTTGCCCCTCAACTTTCTCTTCATACGTAATTGCTGAGGGGCACAGGGCCTTGGGTGGGGCTTTGGTTTCCCGGGCGTTTCCGCACCCTCCTCAGCTCCCCGCCTTGGAGTGGCTTCGGTCACCTGGGCTTTATTAGTGGTAAGCAGGGAGGGTTTTGTGGGGGCGCTCGGTAAAGGCCCTGGCCTTGCTCGGAACCTTGGGGCTGCTCAGCCAGACAGCCTGGGAAACAGCAACAACAATAACAAAACTTCCCTTGCCTGATCTATAGTCATTCCTCTATCATCCAAAGCTTGTCTTACACAGTCTCTCCATCTCAATGAGGGTCTGCCTACCCCTCTATCTCCCCTTGTATCTGACTCACATATTCTCTTTGTAAGCCTTTCATCTTCCATTCGTTCAACATGACCATACCAGCTCAGTACCCTTCTGTCCACTCTGGCTGACAAATGACCGGCTGCCCCACTCTCCTACGTATCTCTTCATTCTTCGATCTGTCTCCACGAGTAACTCCACACATACTCTTCAAGCAGCTTATCTCAATCACATCCAGTCAGGGTTGGAAAAAAAATCAGATTTTTTTAATAAAAATCAAAATCATTGATTTTTTTTTTTATTAAAATCGGATTTATTTGATTATAATAGATTTTTTCTATTTTTGTACACAAACTTCCATTTTGTGCATAATATGTATAATACTGTAAGTATATATATATATATATATATATATATATATATATATATATATATATATATATATATATATATATATATATATCCAGAGGCAGTACTCGTTACCTTGCTATGATTGAAGACTAGAAGTCCAAGAGGTTCAGTTTTTATTGTGAAAATTAGGTCAGTTTTGGCCGCTGAAAGCCTAGAATCGTGTAAATTCCCAAGTTTCGTCATTTACAGATACTCGTATCTCTGCAAATAATAGCTTAACCTAGGTTATATACATACCAAAGGCAGTACTCAAGTGTTATCATGAGAGGGTGGATGAACGGGGTTGGGTGAGGGAGTGCAGGTCTGTGATTGTGGAGGGAGCTGCACCAAGGGGTGGACCGAGGAAGACCTGGGATCGGACTATACGCGCCGATCTTAAATCCAAGAACTTGACAAGTGAAGCAGCCCTTAACAGGGTTGCCTGGAACGCCGCCATTAGGACAAGAGACTGAAACTGCACTTATGTGTGGAACACTCAGTCTTAAAATTTTATGTATGTATGTATGTATGCGATGGGTGAAGACTAGAACACTACATTAAGCGGTTGTGTGATGTGGGAAATAAAACCGGCTGTTTTGTGATGCTACCGAGAACTGTTCGAATACGACGATGCAGTATTGGCAGCCACGGCTACGGTCTATTTACATTCATTCAACAATTTATTATTATGTATTCTGTATTAATATTGATTATTGATTACTGATTTATTTCACCATTATAAGCATTCCTATTTCACTGTCGACTGTTTTCATGCATCGTTTGAGACTCAGGAAATCAATAGAAGCTTGCGTTAGGCCTGCACGCAAGCAGGAGTCCCCTAACTGACTGGCTATGTGTTTTTGTTCTTGTTGGTTATACGGACCATCCGCTAAGACAGTAAAACTTTCTCAAGTGCAGTTTTGAGTGGTTTTAAGCCATGAAATAATGCTATGGAGCTTTGTAAGCCAGCCGGGCGATACGGGGCAAACTAGATATGGAGCTATGGAGTCTAGCCGGGTAAGGAGGGTTAAGGAGCAATATACCAGTAGGCTATATATATATATACATATATATATATATATATATATATATATATATTTATATATATTTATATATTATATATATATATCCCCGCCGTTGGGGAGCCACCTTGTCGTGGTAGCGGGGTCGCTGTCATCCACTCTTCGGAGCAGGGATTACAGCGGCGTCGTGGACGAAGTACCCCCCCGTCGTCTTTGGGATAAGCGGAACCTTCCGGTGACGGCGTTTTTCTGGTTCCCGATTTTGACCTCGCTTTGCGGAGGGTTTCCTCCTCCTTTTTCACTAAATTGTGCCGGCTAGGCTCAAGACGCCTTCCCTCGCTGAGTGGGGAGTTCTGACTCCTCCCCGTTTACAGGGGCAGTGGCAGCTAGCTCACTGCACGTGGGGGTTGGTACCGGGGGCGGCGGCACGGTCGCCCGTGCTGTCGCTCCATGGACCGCCCATCAGTGAGGCCCGGTCTCGGTTTCCGGGGGTCCGGTCTACCTTCCTGGTGGGTTTCCTGGCTTCTGTCCGGCTGCCCTCCATTACGTACAGATTGGGGATGTTTGCAATTCATTTTGCCCTCAGTCCCAGTATAGCGGTTTTGCCTAAGCTAGGCCTCTCTGTACGTAGTGGTGCTATCCCCCCTTGTCTAGGGGGGTAGGGTATGGGGATGAACCCCCTAGGACCTGCCCCTGTTTGTGCCGTCGGTGTGGGGGTCGGAGCTTCCTGCCTCGCGACAGGGGGCTCTGTTAGCTCTTATGGTACGCTCTTTATTTTTGCTTTGTTTCTGTTTTTCTTTTCATTTTCTTTCTTTTTCTTCCCCTTGGTTAGTTTTTCTTTCCTTTTTCGTTTTCCGACAAACCGAAATTAGAATAGTAAAAACAACTTGGGTCATCATGGTCCGTCCATACAACCCCACTACCCCGGACCAAGCTAAGGCGCACCCTGTCCCGGTCCCACGCGATCTCACGGACTCTCCACCTGACCTTTCTCAACTCTCTGGGGCTTCCGCCCTCGACGCATCCGTACCTACTAGTACCGTACCAGCTCAAACCTCTGACTCTCTCCTCATTGACCGCTCTCCGGCGCCTTCCTCAGCTTCGACTTTGGTAGGCGTGGAGTGTGTCGCCTCTCTTTCCGATTCTTCATTAGTTCAGCCTGCTCTTTCTTCTACTGCTTCCTCTTCCTTATCCCTCCCCGCTCCGCCAGTTCAGCCCTCTTCTCTTCCGTCGTTTGCTATCCCTTCTACTGCATCTGCTACTCTTCCTTCCTCCATTGCTTCCTCATCTCATATCGTCACTTTCGAACCATATTCTCCTTCTTTTTCTTCTCCTTCAGTTCCTTCGCCTTCGGTTCCATCTACTTCAGTTTCTTCTTCTGCTCGCCCTCGTTCTTCTATTCTTCCTCTCTCCGATCTCTTTGCCCCTGCCGATTTTGTTAAATTCTTTTCTATCCCCGCCTCAGCCCCTCTTGCCGGGGATGACCTTCTGTTCCACCTCAGTCTCCTTCAGAGGGTGGGCAAGGATGTCACTTTCCACTCTCGTCATGATCATTCCCGTCTAGTTACAGTGCAAAACGAGAGTCAGGCTGCTGCTATGGCGGCCTTTGCAGATCCCAACGGTACTCCCATCCCTGCTTTTAAAGACCAAAGAATGAACTCGTGCACAGGTACTGTCCTGATCCCTTCTTATATCCAACTCGGTGATCGGGACTTCAAAGATTGTGCCGACCTTATTGGGAAGGCCGTTGTTGCACAAGACCATGTTGTAATTAATATTGTCTGTTACACTATCCAACCTCGCCACAATCGCCGCTATCCCTCTAATATCGCTAAAATAACGTTCGATGGTAATATTCTCCCTTCTCACGTTATTGTCGGTGGTACTCGCATCGACGTCTTAGAGTCCCTTCCCCGCCCTCAGCAGTGCAGGGGTTGCTGGCGTTTTGGCCATCCCGTGAAATACTGTCGCTCTCTTAACCCCGACTATCCTACGTGCCCGTACTGTGCGCAACCTGGCCATATTGCTGATGACTGCCCGTCTACGACCCCCTGCTGCCTCAACTGTAAAGCCTCCCATCCTGCCTATTCCCATGATTGCCCCGTTTACAAATTTGAATCTGAAGTTACAATTCTTAAAGCAAAACAAGGCCTTACTCACTCTGCTGCCCGTAAGGAAGCTCTTCGCCTGGGCTTCTCTCCTCGTCCGATTTCTGCACTTATCTCTCACCCTCCCGTCTCTTCTTCCACTCCCTCCGTTCCGCTTCCCTTGTCCTCGTCCTCCTCTTCCTCTGTTCCGCTCTCTGTCCCTTCTTCCCTTACTTCTACGCCTTCGGTTTCTTCTGTCTCCACTCCTCCTATTCCTGTCTCTTCGTCTTCTATCCCTTTGTCTAACTCTTTCTCTGTGCTTGACTCTTCTACTCCTACTTCCGTTTCTTCTCCTTCCACTTCCTCTCCTCGCCCTCGCCCCTCTTCTTCTGGTTTGGCTCAACGCCCCACCCGCCAGCGGTCCCATCCCAAGCCTTCCTCTAGTTCTCCTCCTCCCTCGTCTCGTGGTTCCCTTTCCTTCCGGTCTCCTCTCTCTACCAAACGTATTTCCAAAATTCCTTCCCGTACCTCCCGTTCTCCCTCTCCCCACTCCTCTTCTAAACGCAGGGACTTCCACCGTACTGTCCGGAGTCCGAGTCCCGGTGAGAAGAAGAAAAAGAGGTTGCCTCCTTCCTCCACCCCTCCTTCCTCCTCCTCTCCTTCCTCCTCCTCTCCATCTCTTTCTTCTTCTTCCTGCTTTTGCCCTCCCTCTGACTTAAACATGTCCTTTGAGTCCATTCCCAAGATTCGAGCCTTTCTCGATTCTTCTCGTCCCCCGCCTCTTACCGTTTCTGCTGACATTCATCCCGTCCCCTCTACACTGCCCCTTACCCCTCAACCGCCTCCTCCTTCCCCTGTCCCCCCCTCTTCTGTCTCTACCCCTTCCCAACCTTCTTCTCTTCCTTCTGTCTCTCTTTCGTCCTCTGCCCTTCCCTCCTCTCTTTCTGGCCCTCCTCTTTCTTCTTCTCGTTCGCTGTCAAGCCTCCCTATGCCCCCCGGTTTTCGGTCCTCCCCTCTGCCTCCTTCTCTTCTGTCTCCCCGTTAACCCATCCACCTCTTCATTGTTGTACATAAGTGTGTATTTTTTCCCTTTCTCATTATTTGTATTTATCTGTCTCCCGTTCGCCCATCCGCCTCTTCATTGTTGTGTATAAGTGTGTATTCTTCCCTTTCTTTTTTTTGTTGGCTTTTGCCTCCTTTTAATTCTCCACGTTATCCTCATTCACCTTTTCTTAATTGTACATAAGTGTGTGTTTTACCTTTATTGTTATTTGTGTATATTTCTTTCCTTCTCTGTGTGTCCTTCCTCTTTTTCTGTGCGTTCTTATTTTCGGTGGCTTTTGCCTCCTTTTCTGGTTTTCTTTTGTCTGTTTTCGTTGTTTTTTCGTCCTTTAGTCTCCTCTTGGTTTCTTTTTTCTTTTTCTTTTATTATGTCCATTTTGCAGTGGAATCTTCGTAGTCTTCATGCTCAAAGGATTGACTTACGTTTTCTTCTTTCTCTTCACTCCCCTAAGGTCGTTTGTCTTCAGGAGACTCGTCTTTTCTCTCCTCCTGTTCCCTTTCCTCATTACTCTTTTTATAGTTCTCCCCACTCTCTCCATGATACTTGTCTTCTTATTCATCGTTCTGTCCCTTTTGAAGAGCTGTCCTTTTCTACTCATTTCCCTTGCACCTTTGCTAGAGTCTATCTTGACCGCTGGTTAACAGTGGTTTCTGTGTATTTGTCGCCTTCTCTTCCCATCGATTTTCCCGAATTCTCCGAGATTTTATCTAAGTTGCCCGCTCCATTCTTAGTCCTTGGTGATTTTAATGGTCGGCACACCTTGTGGGGTGACAATGTTATTTCACCCCGGGGTCGTCGGCTTGAACCTTTTCTCTCGGTCCGTCCTCTTTTTCTCCTTAATTCTGGTGCTCCTACTCATTTTGATGCTCGGACTCGTACGTTTTCCTGTATCGATCTTTCCCTGTGTTCCCCTTCAGTTTCCCTTGATTTTCATTGGTCAGTTCTCGAGAATTCTCACAATTCCGACCATTTTCCCATTCTCCTTTCTCTGACTACCTACTCTCCTACTCCTAACTCCCCTCGTTGGTGCTTCCAGCGGGCGGACTGGTCTTCTTTCGCTTCCCTTACTGTTCCTTCTTTGCTTCCTCCTCCTTTCTCATCGGTCCGTGTCATGCTCTCGTTTTTTCTGGATCTGGTTTTCGGTGCTGCTTTGACGTCCATTCCCCGGACGTCTCGCCCTTTCTCGTCTAAATGCGTCCCTTGGTGGTCTCCTGAGTGTTCCAGGGCCCTCCGGGTTAAACGGGCGGCTTGGAAAAGCTTTCGCCGTAAGCGTCTCACCCCTGCTTCTCAGGAGTCGTTTTTTCTCTTTCGCCGTGCATCTGCTCTTTTCCGTCGTACTACCAAAGCCGCTAAACGCCGGAGTTGGGAGTCCTATGTTTCTTCTATTACGTCTCGCACTCCTGTCGCTTCGGTTTGGAAACGTATTCGTAAGATCTCTGGTAAACATCTTCCCTTCCGTGCTCCAGTCCTCCGCATTGATGGTGTTTCTGTGGCAGACTCCGAAACAATTGCTAATCGATTGGGCTCGTACTTTAGCTCAGTTAGCAGTGGTTCTCACCTCTCTGCTGAGTTCCACTCGCTTAAAGTCGTTGCGGAAAGTACTCCAATTACTTTTAGTCTTTCCTCTGACGAATCCTATAATGCTCCTTTTTCCTCGACTGAGTTACACACCGCTCTCCGTGCCTGTAAGAACACTTCTGAGGGTCCTGATGGTATCCATTATCTCATGCTCAAACATCTTTCCTCGCAAGCTCTGGTCTTCTTGTTAGCTCTCTATAACACGATTTGGTCTTCTGGTGTTTTCCCTCCCTCTTGGGGTACTGCCCTGACCATACCTTTTCTTAAACCTGGCAAGTCTGGGTTCTCGCCACAGGACTATCGCCCTATTGTCCTTACCAGTTGCCTGTGTAAACTCTTTGAACGTATGATTAACGCTCGTCTCATGTGGATTCTTGAGTCGCGCCATTTGTTGTCTTCTTCCCAGTTCGGGTTCAGACGTGCTCGTAGTACGCTTGACCCCCTCATTCGCTTGGAATCTTCTATCAGGACGGCTTTTGCTCGTCGTCAAACTGTCATTGCTGTTTTTTTCGATCTCGAAAAAGCCTATGATTCTACCTGGAAGTACCACATTTTGCGTCAGCTCCGTTCTTGTGGCATTTACGGTAATCTAGGGGTCTTTATTCAGAATTTTCTTTCTTCTCGGTCCTTTCGTGTCAGAGTCGCTTCCCACTTTTCTCGTCTTTACCCTCAGTTGGAAGGTGTCCCTCAGGGTTGTGTCCTGAGTACCGTCCTTTTTCTCATTGCTATCAACGGTATCGTGTCTTCTCTTCCTGTCGGGGTTCGGTCTTCCTTGTATGTCGACGACTTTGCGATTTACGCAGCCGACTCAGATATTGCCGCTTTACATCTTCTTATCCAATCCGCTATTCTGGCTGTTTCTTCATGGGCAACCCGCCACGGGTTCCGTTTTTCCACCTCCAAATCCTGCGCGATGTCCTTTACTCGTTGCCATTCTATTCCTCATCCTCCTCTTACTCTTTATGGTACTGCCCTCCCTTATCGTTCCTCTACTACTTTTTGGGTCTTACTTTGATTCTCGTCTTAATTGGTCCGCTCATGTTTCTTCTCTCAAGGTTGCTGCCTTACTCCGCCTCCGCCTTCTTCAGTCCTTGTCCCACCTCACTTGGGGTGCTGATCGAGCGCTTCTTCTTCGGCTTCATACGGTTCTTGTCCTCTCTAAGTTGGATTATGGCTGTCAAGTTTACTCTTCAGCCTCTGATTCTGTTCTCCATGCTCTTGATTCTGTTCATCACTCTGGTCTTCGTCTTGCCCTTGGTGCTTTTCGTTCCTCTCCTGTTGAAAGCCTCTATGCTGAGTCTGGTTTCCCTTCTCTTTATCGCCGTCGGGCTCTCCTGTCCCTTCGTTCTTACGCTCGCCTTCAACAATTCCCATCTTCCCATCTTTCCCTTCCCCCTTCGGTCGTTGCTACTTTTTCGTCTCACCCCCGTCTTGGTTCTCCGTTTTCTGTCCGCATGCTCTCGCTGCTCGCATCGTGCTCTTTCCCTGTTTCTAACGTCCTCCCTTTCCGCTTTTGCTCTTTTCCCCCCTGGCTTTTCCCTCGTCCTTCGGTTTGCCCTTCCATCCTCCCTTGTTCCAAGTCCTCTACTTCTCCCCTCGTTCTTCGGTCTCGTTTCTTAGATCACCTCTCTCTTCACGCTACAACCACTCCCGTGTATACTGATGGCTCCAAGACGTCGGTAGGCGTGGGGTTTGCCGTCCTTTTTCCCACTTGCTCGTATCAATATTCTTTGCCTCCCGTTGCCAGTATTTTAACTGCTGAACTTTATGCTATTTTTATTGCCCTCCGTTTTATGTGTTCCTTCCCCTCCTCGTCCTTTACTTTGTTCTCTGATTCTCTCAGTGCTCTACTTCTCTTACAGTCCTCCCCTGCTCTACACCCTTTAGTTCTTTCCATTCAGGAATGGCTTTTCCGCCTTTCCGTCCGCAAAAAGCTTGTACATTTTTGCTGGGTTCCCAGTCACGTTGGCGTTTGCGGTAATGAGCGGGTTGATTGCCTTGCTCGTTCTGCTGCCGTGCGGGGTACCCGCTCCTCACTTGCTGTCCCGGCCTCTGATTTCTTCCCTGCCTTGTCCAGGTTTCTTTGGTCGAGGTGGCAGACTCAGTGGTCCACTATCTCCGTTAATAAACTTCGTTCTGTCAAACCGTCCGTTTCTGGGTGGTCTGATCCCTCCCACCGTAATCGCCGTTGGGAGACGGCTTTGGCCCGTCTCCGCATTGGCCACACCAGACTTACCCATTCGTTTTTAATGTCCCGTTCTCCTCCGACTCTTTGCTCGCACTGTACCGTTCAGCTTTCTGTCTCCCATCTTTTCCTCGATTGCCCCTTATTTTCCGTTGCCCGCACGCGTTTCTTCCCTTTTCTAGCTCTCCTCCGCCAGCCGCCATGTCTTGCAGATTTTCTTTCTGAATCTCCCTCGTTTTCTATCTCCCGTATTATGTCCTTCCTTCATCATGTTCGAGTTCTCGATGATATTTAGTTAACTTCCTTCCCGTCTTTCCATATTTCGTGCCATATGGCCTTTGTCGCCTGGTGCGTTGACTTCATTAATGTAATGTAATGTATATATATATATATATATATATATATATATATATATATATTATATATATATATATATATATATATATATATATATATATATATAATGTGTGTGTGTGTTAGGTTCATTGTTTGGTTTAGGTTAATGATATCTATTTTGAGTTTGGATTGTATTATACTTTTTTTAAGACCCTGTTCAATCATCTGACACCTATCTTTTAGATTTCATAAATCCATATAATCACTGAATCAGGATAAAAAAATCGAATAAGTCAATCTCGTTAACAGTTTAATTAACAAATTATTGCACTACATCTGACATCTGACCGACTGACATCTACTGATACTGTATATGAAAATCACAACTGCACTTTCCTTGCTTTTACTGATGCAAATTGGTCTCTCCATTGAGATGGAGAGACTGTGTAGGACAAGCGTTAGAAGATAGAGGAATGACTATAAATCAGGCAAGAGAAGTGGTAATAAATAGGAATGAATGGAGAATGCTATTGAATAGATGAGTGTAAACCCGGTCGTTTGGGAGAGAGGGTCATGCGCCAGTTGAACTAGATAATATTCCATCAGACGCCTGGCCCGGGGAACCGGTGGTAGTGAAGGGTGCGCCTGGAATCATGGTGGGCGGTCTTGTGGTGGTAAAGCTTCGCTTCGGGTCTGCCTGCAGAAATCGGAGCCTCTCCGGGGGATCTGGGACCTGGGAATCTTTTCCTGGGGACTCCAAATGGGCCTAGGTCTCTTGAGTATTTCTCCTGGACGACCTTGATCTGTGATTTTGGGTTTTTGTTTTGTTTTTCTGATGTGTTGTGATGCCCCTGTTCGGGCTCTGTCTCGAGTCGGCCACCCCCAAAAAACGGAAAACTGGGGTAAATAAAATTATAAAAGTTGCAAAATAAAGAAACTAAAACTTGGACAAAGACAATATAAAGGCTAAAGAACTAATCAAAATTGCTATGTGGAAACAACGCTCTAGCAAAATAAAATTATGAAATAAAAGAACACAATCCACCACATAGGGGTGTACACCACTACATGAGCAAGTTAATTTGTTTCCCAAGCAAACTAATCGCACACATAACGCACTATCGTCACATTCAAGGAATTAGTCAATTTGGGAAGTCCAGGACGTTCAGGTAAATTTGACTAAATTCTGTATGAATAAAGAAATGACACTGTATATCAAAATATTATATTAAAATCAAATTTGCAATTTGAAATGCCAGAGTAATATACAGACATACATACATTATTAAAACCTACATATTATTGAGAGAGTTTACTGGATATATACCGGTATATTGGTTAATGGCTCTGCCTTTAGTAGGCCACCCTCAGCTATGTGGTATGTGCCTAAGTATATACATACATACATTGTGCATTTATTTATCATACTTTTCCTTATCTTCAGGATGATTAATTGCATTTCCAAATTCCCTTTTCTTTCAGATCTATTGAGAAATCAGTCGACCAACCTCTGGGGAAATCAGTTGAAGCTGAGAAGAATATCTTTACTGAGCCTCCTCCACAGACCATGCAAAGAATGACCAACAAAAACACCTCCTTCACAATGTCCGACAACTTGTCCTTCACTGGTAAATTATC
Source organism: Paralithodes platypus (assembly GCA_032716605.1). Lineage (NCBI taxonomy): Eukaryota > Metazoa > Arthropoda > Malacostraca > Decapoda > Lithodidae > Paralithodes > Paralithodes platypus. Next base: position 4,112,871 of record CM064483.1, read on the forward strand.
CACCTTCCGTGCTGCCCAGAAAGAAAATGTTCCTGAAGATAATAATGACATAGTAGAGGATGTTACTGAAGCTGATACCAGTGCATCAAAGTCAGATAATGGTGAGGTACTTGACAAAATCTCTGTTAAGCGAAGAACCTCTGAGAGGAAAACCAACAATTCGGAAGATAGTGTCAAAGCCAGTGAGAAGGCTAGTCTTGAAAAATCTGAAACTTCAGAGAAAGAGTCTGATTTTAATAAGTTAAAGGGCCAAGAAATGAATAGTTTGGAAATAGCCACGCCAAAGACTAAGAAAAAGGATGACAAAGAAGTAAATAGTTCCGTAAGAGAGACACCGAGGACAAAGAAAAAGGATGACCAAGAAATTATTAGTTTGGAGACTCCAAAGACAAGGAAAAGGGATGACAAAGAAGTGAGTAGTGTGGTACAAGAGACACCAAAAACACAGAAAAATGAAGACAAAGAAGCATATAGTTCGGCAAAGGAGACACCGAAGACTAGTAGAGATCAAGACAAGGAAGCAAATAGTTTGGTTAAGGACACACCAAAGACAAAGAAAACTGATGGCAAAGAGATAAATGACACACCAATGACAAGGAATTATCAAGACATATTACCTGTATTAAGCGACGTGTACAACAACTCTCCGGGCCTCTTCAAAACGTACCCCGGGAAGAAAAAGAAGCAGGAGGTGAGCCCCCGCAGGTATGGCAATGGCGAGAGTGACTATACGGACGAAGAGCTTGACGAGGAACTACGCAAGACTTCTATCGAGCTTCAGCGGTCTTTGGAAATATCTGCTGACAGCGAAACCAATACCACCTTGAACGACACCACCTCCGCTACACTAGAAATTCACCGTAGGAAATCTCAAACACCGCTCAAGAAGACTATTTCAGACGTACGCAGAAGTCTGAGAGGGAATTCTACTTCTCGGAAAAGTACTGAGGATGCGGATAAAGTTGAGCAGGTGAGTTTACCAGCCAAGCTAAAGTCCAAACCTAGAATCAGCTTCCGAGAGGTGGCTGTTTCACCGAGTATAATAAAGGATGATAAGTTAGTTAAGCAAGTGCCAGAAGTCAAGCTGAAAACTGATAAACAGATCAGGAATACTTCCACAGTGTGTGAGACTGATTCAGAAGATGAAATCCCAGACTCTCAACCAAGTGAAGAGATCTCTAGCAAGTCACCATTTTCCACAAATTTACCAACTCGTTTGAATTGTAACAATTCTAAAGATGGCCAAGTCACAACAGTTAAAAGAGGACGTGGTAGACTTAGAAGTAAAAAAAGTCTTGAAGATCCAAATAATCTCAACTCTGATAAAAGAGGACCTGGTAGATCTAAAAGTAAGAGAAGTCTTGAAGATCCAGTTAATTCAGACTCTAATAATCCTAGTAAAAAGAAAAAGTCAATGGACAGTACAGGTACCATTACTCAAAAGCCAACAGAAATGAAGCAGAATTCAAGTGATGAGTCTATTATAGTAGTAGAAGAAATTAAGAAACTTGAGAAATTGAAAAACCAGATTAAAAGTACAGATTTGAAAGAGCAACATATAAGTGAGAAGGCATTATCAGAGTCTGGGAGTGATTTAGAGGAGTACCAGGAAGACTCTGAGCCCCGGCAGATCACCCCACAGAAGGTAACTCGCTCCGGCCGTAAGATCGTGGCACCAAAGCGGGACATGCCAGAGCCCATGACGCCTCCCGGAGTTTCTAATTCAAAAAAGAGAAAGTCACAAGAAAATGCTGTTCCAACAAATGACAGTGATAGTGAACCCAATAACCATGAAGATTTCCCTACTGAAGTGAAGGATAAATCTGCTAGGAAGAGTCTACAGATGAAAATGACAGACATTTTTTATTTAGAACCAAAAAAGTCTTCTGAAAATGAATCTAGCAGTGGAAATCTGCCTGAGATGGAGGACATGGATGATGATGCTTATGGTGGCATGGAAGATTATGAACCGGATCAGTTAGAATCCTCCTCGGAATCTCCCCTGAAAGAAACTGATGAAGTTGTGGATAACCTATTGAGATCCAAAATAGATAATGTAAAGAATAAGATAATGAATGAATCTAACCAGTCTGTAATATTGGATGAAGGTAACAAGTCTGTAATATTGGATGAAGGTAACAAGTCTGTAATATTGGATGAAGGTAACAAGTCTGTAATATTGGATGAAGGTAACAAGTCTGTAATATTGGATGAAGGTAACAAGTCTGTAATATTGGATGAAAGTAACATGTCTGTAGTATTGGATAAGGATGAAAAGAATAATGATGAGGAACACAATGACAAAAAAGATGAACTTGCTAAGGAAGCTGACCAGTCCTCTAGTAGCTCCATTGAACCTCCCAATAGAGAAGAGATAGAAGACACTGTCTCACCTGACAACCAAGATGTAGCAGTAAACACAAATTCTACAAACACAGAAAGAGAATCAAGTTCCTCTAAACATGATCATACATTGGACAACTTGCCTGGTGAAAGTATAGAAGATAGCGACAAAGTATTACCAAATCAAGATGATGATGAAACTGTAGATAAGGTAATGACAAACAATGTAGATAAAGTAACGAAAAACAACGCAAAGAAAGTAACAAAAAACAATGCAGATGAAGTTTTGGAGAGAAAAGAATCTCAAGTAACTGAAAAGGATACTGATAGCCTGAGAAAAGAAGACAAACCGACTAATGACAAATCTATCCTAGAATGTGAAGAGGAACCCAGAGAAGTGGAAGAATTTATTGATGTGGTATGCAGTGAGGAAGAGGGTGTAGATAAATCTAAAAACACAATAACGGAAGAAAAATCCAAAACAACTTCAACCGGGGAAGAAACAAAGCCGACTAAAAATCTGACGAACAAGGAGATACCAGTAGCAGATGAAGATAGTGAACTTGTAAGTCCAGTAAGAGAAAATGAGAAGTCAATTGAAGAGAATAAAAGTATAACTAATTCTAAAGAGTCGGATAGAAATCAAAATCAAAATAATCAAAATGAATCTAAGGAGAAACTAATCGAACCAGAGGACCAGCAAGAGGGCATGGAAGTGGAGAGCGTGGATCCAAGCATCACAATCGTGGAAGATGTAGAGTCGAGTCCCATAAAACAACAACACCAAGAGGAACTGTCCCCCGAAAAGTCCGACAAATCCAAATTTAAGTCGGCTGTGAGCACTCCAGAGAGACTGAAGAAGAAAGGCAGCCTGAAGTACGCTGGGTCCCGTGCAGCTATGTTGGTGGCCTGTGCTAAACAGAACATCAAGAATAGAGGAGAGTCACCCACTAAAGCACAAAATGGAGGTTAGTTTTAGTGTTATTTATTTATTTATATATTTATATAAATCTCCTATTCTTAGGGTCTGGGACCACGAACACGTTTCCTCGCCCCTATCTCTGTCTCGTTTTTTTTGGTAGATTTATTTAAGGGGAGAAGGATACCAGGCCCCACGCCTCCGATCCCCTTTAGCCGACTTCTACATCTCGCAGGAGAAAGCGGAGGTGGACATTTCTCACCCCTCCACCACAGAGGAGGCTATCTGCACCAGAAAGTGGCGAGCGTTGGGGTCGCCGCATCCCTACACCATGGGAGACGGTATATACAGTATATGGTGTACATTACTACATAAGCAAGTTAATCTGTTTCCCAAGCAAACTAATCGCACACATAACAACGCTCTATCGTCACGTTCAAGGAATTAGTCAATTTGGTAAAGATTGGGAGTTGAATCAGTTGCTATTTGCTGATGACAGCGTTGGTGGCAGATTCTGAGGAATAACTGCAGCGAGTAGTCAAAGAGTTTGGTGTGGTTTGTGGGAGGAGGAAGCTGAAGGTGAACGTCAATAAAAGTAAAGTACTGTAATGGTGTGTAATAGGGGTGATCGTAGGGTGAATCTAGATGCTGGATGGGGAAATACTGGAACAAGTAGAGCTTTTTAAATATCTAGGAGGAATGATAAGCAAGAATGTAGGTATGGAAATTGAGGTAAAACAGAGAGTATGTGAAGGAATAAAAGTTTTTGGAGCAATGGGAAGTACTGTACAGTATGTGGAAGGTGAGAAATCTCGGAATGAAAGCTAAAAGTGCAATGTATAAAGGGATTGTTGTACCAACAGTGATGTAGGGTCTGAAGGCAAAGGAGAGAAGAAAGCTGGGTGTAATGGAGATAAGCTGCTTGAGGAGTATGTGTGGAATGACTCGTAGAGACAGATTTAGGAATGAAGAGATACGTAGGAGAGGGGCAGCAGGAACATTTGTCGGCCGGAGTGGACAGAAGGGTGCTGAGTTGGTATGGTCATGTTGAACGAATGGAAAATGAGAGGTTTACAAAGAGAATATGCGAGTCAGATACAAGGGGATGTAGAGGGGTAGGAAGACGTCCATTGAGGATGGAGAGACTGTGTAGGACGAGCGTTGGAAGATAGAGGAATGACTATAGATCAGGCAAGAGAAGTGGAAATAAATTGGAATGAATGAAGAATACTAGTGAATAGACGAGTGTAAGCGCGGTCGTTTGGGAGAGCGGGTCAAGCGCTAGTTGGACTAGAAAATAGTCTGTCAGGCGCCTGGCCCTGGGAGCCGGTAGAAATGAAGGGTACGCCTGGATGCATGGTGGGCGGGCTTGTGGTGGTACAGCTTTGCTGCATGACTGCCTTCGGAAATCGGAGCATCTCCGGAAGATCTGGGACCTGGAAATCTTGCTGGAGACCCCAAATGGGCCTGGGTCTCTGGGTATTTCATCTGGACGACATAGATGTGTGTGATTTTGTTTTGTTTTTGTTGTTGTTGTTGTTGTTGTTGTTGCCTAAGCTGCCTGGCCGAACAGCCCCGAGTCCCTGAGAAAGGCCATGGCCATGATCGGGCTTTCCCACAGAGCTCTCATTGAGTGTAGATTGTGTTGTTGGCGTAAGTGGTTGTGTGAAATGCAGTCTTCTATGATGTGTTTAATGGTATGGGGTGCTGTGTTACATCCCGGGCAGGCGTCGACAACAGAGTCATCCAGTCTCTTCTGATAGCTCAGGAGAGCTGGATGGTGTCCGCATTTCAGCCTGGCCAGGTGGACTCTGTCCTCGCGAGGAAGGGAGGATTCGGAAGGATGGATTTCGGGAGGTCGTGCATGCAGCTGCGTGTTGTCTGTGAGTGAGTGGATGGATCGGTGAGAGATATGAGTATGGATGTGCTTTTGGAAGTTGGTTCGGGGAGGGAGAGAGGACAATAATTGTGTGTGATACCGTGTGCTGGGTGTTGTTTTGATATTTCTTGGTGTCTGTGGGTGTGTTGCCATGTAGTTTAGTGGGTGGTCTTGGTTCATGGAGGCTGCTGCCAGGAATTGAGTGCCTCTCATGTCCAGATGGTCTTTAACTTTGAGGATTTTGGTTTCTTGATGTAGGTGATCTGTGGGTGAAGTAGCTGTGCAGCCTGTAATGATCTTCAGGGCTTTGTTTTGAATAGTCTGTAAGGTCTTATGATGTGTTTCAGCTAGGTTAGAAGCCCAGGCTGGGCTTGCGTATTCCATCACTGATCTTATGTATTGTTTATATACTGTGGTGGTAGTTTCTTTGTTGTGTCCAAATTTTGTGTGAGCAAGTGACCTGAGGGCGTTAAGTCTGGGTGTCAGTTTCTTTTTAATGTTTGTGGTGTGCTGTTTGAATGTCATATGTTACTCCTAGGATTTTGGGTGTGTGTGTATGTGTTAGGGGTGTGTTGTTTATGGTGAGTTGAGGGATGTATTCGTGTTCTGTCCAACTTGTGAGCAGGGTTGCGGTGGATTTGGCTGGGGCTAGATTAAGTCTGTTTGTAGTGCACCAGCCATGTAGTGTGTTGAGATAGGGTTGAAGGAGATCTGTTGCTCTTTTTGGGTCATGGTGTGTGCATGTGAGTGTTATGTCATCTGCATAGGAGGCTAAGTTTATTTGGGGTGTATTGGGTGTAGTTATATCGTGCATGTACAGATTGAAGAGTGCGGGCGATAGGACGGATCCTTGTGGGACTCCGTTTGGAAAGTTTCTGATTTTTGATGACTGACCGGCAAAAAGTACGTGTGCACATCTGCCTGCTAGGAAGTTGGCCAGCCACCTTTTGTGTTGTTGTGCATGTTTGTGTTGTAGATTTTGTTTGTTAGGTTGTGGCGGGGGATGGCATCGAAGGCTTTACTAATGTCGAGTGTGGCTAATAGTGATCTGTGTGGTGGTCTAGCTGAGTTGATGCCGTCGAAAGCTCTTTGTGTAAGGTCTGTGAGAAGAGTGTTTGTGGAGTGCAGTGGCCTAAAGCCATATTGTGTTGGAGCTAGGGGTAGGTCAGGTGTAATTAGTTGTAATACTAGGCGTTCCATGACTTTGGAGGGGGAGCAAAGGAGTGTGATGGGGCGGTGCGAGGAGGGTAGCGTGGGGTCTTTGTTGGGTTTGGGGAATGTGATGATGATACCATGCTTCCAAATGTCTGGTATTGTGTTGTGTGAATAGCTGTAGTTTGATATGTTAGTGAGTGCTTGTATGCCTTGTGGTCCCAGGTGTCTGAGGTGTATATTATATAGCTTATGTTGTCTAGGCCACAGGCGGGTGAGTGCTTGAGATTGTTGATGATATGCTTTGTCTGGTGATTGGTGAAGCGTGTATAGTCAGGGTCTGTGGGGAATTGTCTCTTACGTCGGATGACACGTCGGTCGTCTTTGTGAGGTTTTAGGTGGCTTACATGTGAAAAGTGATTGATGAGAGTGTTTGCTTGTTGTTGTGTTGTGTTGTCCCTTTTGGGCTATGTCTCTAGTCGGCCACCCCCAATAAAAAAATTAAAGATGGGGTGTGTGCCAGAGTATATAGTTATAGATTAATGATAATTAACCGTGCTACAACATGGCAGCAATAAGATATTACTGTAACTGTTACAAAGGCTGACTGCACCACTCTCAGTAAGTAAGCATATTAGTTTAGTTTTAGATTCTGATATTCTCAAGGAGGCAACATTCTAGCTGAAATAGAAGAGGTTCTGTTTGTAGGTCATTGTACTATATAAATTATAAGTGCACTATGAAAATCAAGTTTTGTACGAGCAATACTTTCCCATTTGCAGTGGATGAAGGTCGTCGTGGTGAGTCAGGTTTCTCCCCGGGGTGTCGCAGCGTTCCGAGCAAGATCTCTCCCTCATCTACGCCTTCCAGACGCAAGAGGAAGTTCCATGAAAGGTTAAATTTATATATACTCTGTATTCTTTTATGAGTTTATGTCTTTGTACAGTTGTGGAGAGGAATATTTGTACAATATTTTATTTCTTTGAAGAAAGGACATTAAATGGTTCATTAGGTTTCACTAGTCAATGCTCATGGTGTAATTTTTATCATGAGCTGTTCAAGTCCTCGACTACAAATACTTTTAATGATTCCTTATAGTACTTCTAAATATTAGAAAATATTGAACATTTACCAATTCAGAAGGATCCTATCATCTACACCTTATAGATGCAAAAGAAAATTCCATGACAGGTTTAAATTATTACCATTTAGCTAAAGAGAAGATACCTAATGAATATACTGCATCATCATTATCTTTATTATTATTTTTTTAAACTATTTGTCTACATTTCCAAGGCAAAATCCCTTTTAAAACTAGTCATCAAGCTGTTCTGAAGGTATCGGGGTAAAATGTCGCTAGGGTCCGATTGCAAAATGTTCTCGCTTGTGCTTGGTCATTGCTATTCCAAATAGCATGAAAGATAGTATGTGCGCAAACAAATCTATGAATGTTTGTATGTATGTATGTACAGTATATACTCAGGCACATACTCCATAGCCAATGATCCTCCAGCAACCTCCAGGTTCCAGACCTTCCGAAGAGGTTCCGGTCTCACCAGGCAGGGACGCAGGGGAACGCACCACAATGTCCGCCCACATTACTTCCAGACGTATCCTTTAATATATACACCAGCTCCCAGGGCCAGGCGCCCCATGGTCTATTATCTAGTCCAACTGGCGCCCGACCCCCTCTCCCTACGACCCCATTATCACTCATCTATTCACAAGCATTCTCCATTCATTCCTATTCATCACCACTTCTCTTCCCTGTTCCTCAGTCCTCTCTCTATCTTCCAATGCTTGTTTCACACCATCTCTCCATCTCTTCCGAGGTCTTCCTCTCAATCTGAATGTCCTATATAAATACAAAATATTTTTCCATTTTCTTTTTTGTGTGTTATACTTCTTTTGCCCACCTCACCCAGGCGGGAATCTGTTTTTGATATTGTGCGGTTCCTGTTTTGGTTTGTTTGTTTTGCAAGTTTTAAATTTTAATATATATATATATGAAATCTTATTTTTGTTTTGTTTTTTTATTTTTAGTGATGGTGGTCGTCCGTGGGCCAAGCATGAACCTTCGCCCGGAGCCTCTCCGTCTTCCAGTATTCTGAAAAAGTCCATCAACAATGAGCAGACTGGTCAGTGTCGAGTTGTTTCCCTATAAGAGTCTTATGAATGTATTGTCAGATTTGTTTCAGCTTAGGAAGTAAGTCCTAGTGGTCAATCCGTGCCATGATGTCCCTAAATTTAACATGCATTTTGAAGTAGCATCATTACGGTTATCTTTTGTGACTCGGTGAATCTTTATGCTTGAATATGTATAATTAGATAATCTACTATAGGTATAGTTCTTTGATATTACAAGAACAAGAGTTATTAAAGTTATTTTCTCATTGTTTTATATATCTTTTTTGTACAGAAACACCCTCCCCTCCCCTGTCAAAGTATCGTCGTGTGAGCTTTGCTGACCCACCAGTCTCAGACAAAGTTGAAATTCCTCCCTCACCCAAGAGTCTGAAGAGCATCAAGGCACAGAAGAGGCTGGATATGACCAATGCCTCCTCCTCACTCAAAGGTTGGTATTGACTATACTTTATTTTTTTCAAGTTGATACTCTAGAATCGTAGATTTGGCAACTGCGCGGTATGTCTCGTGATTGGTTGGAGTGAATCTGTTTCATTTCGTAGGTTGCTTGTGATAACAATTAAAATTACCGTTTCATTGTAATTATTTGACTCATCATATCTACAAAGTATAATAGTGTCTTCTATTATAAATCTTGTAAATGCCGTTTAGCATTGATATTCTGCAATACAAACAAACATTAACCAAAAATGCATCTGTACCCAAGTCAACTGCTGCCCAAACGAACATTGACACTTCAGTACATGAATTATATTTGAAAATTAAATGACATTAGACTGTTTAACCACATATAAAAAATAGTATAACACTTAAGTACATGTAATATAAGGCATGTACTACATTTAAAGTAGCCTATATGTTCAGAGAATTTAGTAAATGTGGTGGTTGAGGAGGAAGAGGGAGAGGCGGGAAGTTTAAATCTGTTAACCAGACTCTGTTATCAAGCTTTTCCTTCATGTAAATATTTTCATGGGCATACACATTTTAATGTTGCCAATAATATTTTGTGTATTTAACTTGTACGAAAATTGGGTAGCCTACAGTTGTGAAGATATTCTCCTGTTGCTTACCCAGGACCGTACCCTAAACAACTCTGCCTCACCAAGCCTATAAACCACTTGTGAGTTTCAGGCTACCCAATTTTCGTACAAGTGAAATACACACAATATTATTGGCTACATTAAAATGTGTATGCCCATGAATATATTTACATGAAGGAAAAGCTTGGCAACAGAGTCTGGTTAACAGATTTAAACTTCCCGCCTCTCCCTCTCCCTCCCCAACCACCACATTTACTAAATTCCCTGAACATATAGGCTACTTTAAATGTAGTACATGCCTTATATTACATGTACTTAAGTGTTATACTATCTTTTATATGAGGTTAACCCGTTGAGCCCCGGCTAGTTATAATATTTTGTTCACCCCAGTCCCAAGCCATTTTCACTTATTTTTTTTGTTTGCTAAAATGGAAGACAAGGATGAGAAATGAAAAAAAAAAAAAAAATCACCTCTGACTTTTTTTTTGGGGGGGGGGGGAGCCTCAAAAAAATGTGTTGAGCCAAAATGGAAGAGAATGGTGAGAAATGAAGACAAAAAATAAAAAAAAACTCATTTCGGTCATTTGGGGGGGGGGGGGGGGGGTTTCAATAGTTCGTCTCCCCCGCATGACCACCCGCCCGGGAGCACTAGGGTAAAAACTGAGTATGGCATTGTACGGCATACATCCTAAGGAGTATCTCACATAAATCTCAAGCCTCTAGCTCCCATACGACCGGAGTAATGAAGGTTCAAAGTGGCGGTGAACTAGGGGTGTAAACTATCCCCACTAAGCCCACCACCACCAGCCGCGCGGCTGTCTCGGCCCGCTCACACCTACTGGCCCGGCTCCCACACACACTACGGTACCTCCCCCTCCTATTCTCCCGCCATTTCCTACCTTACGAGCCACGTAAGTGTTTTTTATATGTCGGACGCACGTGATGCGTCGCTGGGAGTTGGTGATCAAAGACTGCCGACGCAACACGTGCGACGCTGGGTCTCACCGGGTTAAACAGTATAATGTCATTTAGTTTTCAAATAGAATTCATGTACTGAAGTGTCAATCTTTGTTTGGGCAGCAGTTGACTTGGGTACAGATGCATTTTTGGTTAATGTTTGTTTGTATTGCAGAATATCAATGCTAAACGGCATTTACAAGATTTAAAATAGAAGACACTATTATACTTTGTAGATATGGTAAGTCAAATAATTACAATGAAACAGTAATTTTAATTGTTATCACAAGCAACCTACGAAATGAAACACATTCACTCCAACCAATCACGAGACACTACCGCGCAGTTGCCACATCTACGATTCTAGAGTATCAGCTGGAAAAAAATCAAGTATAATTCTTTATAATTATTACTATAATACACCTACAGTAGATGTGTGTGAATTTATATGAATATATACTGTATATATACAACTCAACTTCTAGTGAGGACACTTCTTAAACGTTGTTATTAGTTCAAAATTATGATAGATTCCACTGTGTGTACCACTGGTGTTTACCAAGTCGTCTCAGGCGGGTGCCCAACCCCGAAAGGGGTTGAAATAGGGGAGCTATCCCCCCGCCAAAGGCGGCTTTCTAGGGCCTTTCCTAGCTGATGCTGAGAGGATTGGGTTCTAGTCATGTGGTGATGGGCTGGTCTATCAGAGTGAGAGCTGAGCAATCTCTGCCATACCCATAGCTTACTCTGACTTTTCCTTTAACTTATATATTTTCTAGATCTCAAGTGACGGCGTCTCTTCCGTGGATTGACCTCCCAATCTACCAAGATTGGAAGCCAAAGCGTCACATTTTTCCCTTGCCCCTCAACTTTCTCTTCATAATTGCTGAGGGGCACAGGGCCCTGGGTGGGGCTTTGGTTTCCCGGGCGTTTCCGCACCCTCCTCAGCCCCCCGCCATGGAGTGGCTTCGGTCACCCAGGCTTTATTGTGGTCGGCGGGGAGGGTTCTGTGGGGGCACTCGGTTATGGCCTTGGAATTGCTCGGGGCCTTGGGGCTGTTCGGCCAGGCAGCTTGGGGAACAACAACAACAACAACCAAGTCGTCTCATGCACTCCAGTGATTTTCGTACACAGTGTATTTTAGCATGAACAAATTTAATTGAATAACACATAAGAACTGCCGATTTAACTGCTATTCTTGAACCTTCTTCCATAAGTTTGTCATGTATATGCTATAGCAGCATTAATTTATGGTTGCGAAAAAACTTCAATTGGTTAGCCTAACCTCTATAATTTCGCCTACTATTTTTTCACCCTCTCACACTATCCACAGTGGCATTCATGGTTAATAATTTTTTTCCTGTATGTACCCATTTCATTGCTAATTTGAATTTTGTTTTTCATAAGTTTGTCATTTACGTGTATGGCATCAACAACTTGTTATTTTGTAAGACTTAAATTATTTTGCCTAACCTTGGTCTATTTTGTAAGACTTAAATTATTTAGCCTAACCTAGGCCTAACTGTTATTTCACTTACAAGTCTGTTCTGGTATTTGTAGTTTCCTTTTTTTTTCTTTTTGTGATCTGCAAATTTTATGGCCAATCTAGAACTCTTATCATAGCTTAAGATTGTATTCATTAACACTCAAGCCGCGGGGCCCGACATATGTCGTATGAGAGAATCATGGCCACCCCTGCGGTGCCCGACATATGTTGGAAGGGATTTTGAGCACATTATCGGCTCAGAGAGAGAGTCCACGCGTTAGGAGGACAATAGGCGGGCTCTGACCGCTCGGCACGGCCCTAGTGCCACGACTGACACCACCTCTGCAACATTCCACACTCACGGCCTCGCAAGACCAGGAAAAAACTCGGGAAATTACCGTATTTAGGAATTTTTCACCTCCGGTTACGCAATTGCTACAGGATAACCCGTGGTCGTACAAGGATGATTCAGGTGTCATTGGATAGCTCTATTATCACCCTTTCATGGATACATAATTGTATTACGCTCTGGCTCTTGTTTATGTATGAAAAAGCATGGAATGAAGCTCGTTTAGGGTAAATATGCCCGCCTGCCAGGTAGTAGAAGTTACAAACATCCCCGTCGATAAAGGGTTAAAGCAACCTAGGAACACGCCAAAAATACCGTTTGTCTGCCTGTTTAGACAAAAATTACCAGATAGTTTATTCAACATCGGTAGCAGACGACAGCAGAGCTCAGGGTTACCAAATCAAAACAAAATAATCCGCTAGCTCCATTTTCAAATGTCACTAGAAGGCTGCTAGATAGTAGGTTTGTGCCGAAAATCTCCAGAATAATGCAAGTCTCTAGAATATCAATCAAATCTGGCTCGAATCTCCAGGGCCGGTATTTATAAAATAATTTTAAAAATTTCCTAAAAGTAATTTTAACTAAAAGAAAATCCTTAAAAGTTATTCATAAAACATTTAAAAGCAGCTTTTAGTGGAAGCGTTAAGAAGGCTGCCACAACCGCTAGTTCGCTACATCTAGGAAGATTACAATCGATGAATAAAGTTTAATAGGTAAGTATAGGCTTCTAATTGCATATACTAATTACTATAAAACATTAGGGTAATTATGCAATATTTTGTTATTGTGAAATCTATTATATATTGCTAAATTGAAAGGGTAATATATTTACCATACGAAAACAATTGCATACTCCGGTGTGGCAGCATCAGAGATAGTTGCCAAATTCGCGAGTTTTCACAATTCGTAAAGTGGGGTAATTTCGGAAATTTTTCGAGTTTGTTTTTTACAATTTCTCATGACTGTAAACACATTGTAGAGATTTAACTAGGTCAAGTGATGTGTAGTGATAATGCGCCGTGCGCCGTAATCCAGGAAGCCTCCTAAAATTATCCCCCATAATATCCTTATCCTATCCGAAATCACCCCAGTTTACGGTAATTTGCGAAAAAATAGGGTGCAAATAGGCTACTTGTTCTCGGATGTTATGAAATAGGCCTATCTTGTGACAATCCAATATTATATCTTAGTCCTACACTCCTTTAATTTGGTCTATTTGTTAGTGTTCTTCCAACAAGTACAGTATAGGCATTTGTCAACGAGGACGCTGGAACTGTCAAGGTTGTGGGCGGAGGAGGAGGAGGAGGATTTACCCATCTAAAAATAGAGACCGACCGCGGCAAAAAATGTAGTCGGACATATATACAGTATAAATCGAAATGTTTAAAGTAGGTTGATACATAAGGTGGTAGGTTACTTTCTAATATAGCTTATTCGTTGGAGAACACACAGTGGATCACCTTTGGGTAGTATGATGTACGGGGTGGTATATGGAATTTATGGATAAAATCAAGAGTTACCTAACATACTGCACTTGATAATATATCTAACCTACAATCATACCACCATGAGTTACTCATTCAGTTACATTTTGACCGTTGCCAAATAACGTAGGGTACTAGGCCTACATACTTTCATCTCTGGGTTAAGAGCTTTGTTCTTCTGTCTCCTTCATGGTTTAAATGGTGTACTTCGATTAACTCGCTATAGGCCTATTAATCCAATTAATCTTTCTAACATGAACATTCCTTGGCAGGGGGTGGCGGATTTGTTATTCAATCATCTTCATCGTCCTCTAAAAGTAACTTTTAAGCGCTAACAGTCCCAAGGGGAGCTTTTAGTTTTCGCTGGGTTTAAAAGCTACTTTTAGCCGCTAAAAGTTTTTTTGCCCAACTTTTAAGTTTTAAAAGTTGGCGCCATCTTTAAAAGCTACTTTTAGGCCTAAAAGTGCTTTATAAATACCGGCCCAGAATATCAATGTCGCTAGATGTAAATATTTGCTGCTAGATGAAAGTAAAAACCTAGGTCTAGCGGAAAAAATAGCAAAATTGTCAACACACCTGCTGCTTCCTTACGATCCCATGACTTGGTTTGTGTGTTACCTGTACTTATGTGTTTTATGGGCCAGTTGTATGCTATATTGCAGATGTAGTTATAACTACATCAGCAATATAACAAAATACTCATATATTGATTCGGTTTGAGCAAAACGGTGGGTAACACAGGTGGATAGGGGAAAAATTTGGGGTCCTAGAACCAAACTATTTAATCCCATTAAGCCGTCTTTTTGTGCAACGTAATTTCGCTCTGCGTACGGTATTTTCGGAACCGAACCTGTTCGCTAACCGAGGGTCTTATTTATATATATACAGTATATATATATAGTCATTAGGACAAGAGACTGAAATTGCACGTATGTGTGGAGCACTCTTTCTTAAAATTGTATGTATATATATATATATATATATATATATATATATATATATATATATATATATATATATATATATATACATACAGTATATATATATCTCGAGTCAGCCACCCCCAGCTATGGGGTATGTGCCTGAGTATATACATGTATGTATGTATGCATTATGCTCTGGCACCTACCCCATTTTTTTTTTTTTTTTTTTTTTTTTTTATAAGGGTGGCAGTCTCAAGACAGAGCCCGGATAGGGATCACAACACATCAGAAATACAAAACAAAACAAAACATAAAATCACACACATGTAGGTCGTCCAGGAGAAATACCCAGACACATACGACTATTTGGGGTCCCCAGCAAAAGATTTCCAGGTCCCGGATCTACCGGAGACTCTGGAGAGGCTCCGATTTCAGCAAGCAGACCCACAGCGAAGCCACCGAAAGCCCGCCCACCATGCTTCCAGGCATACCCTTCATTACCACAGGCTCCCCGGGCCCGACGGACCACATCTAGTCCAACTAGCGCATGACCCTCTCCCAAACGACCGCAATTACACTCATCCCTCTCCCAAATGACCGCAATTACACTCATCTATTCACTAGCACTCTCCATTCATTCCTATTTATTACTACTTCTCTTGCCTGATCTCTAGTCATTCCTCTATCTTCCAACGCTTGTCCTACATATTCTCTCCATCTTAATGGGGGTCTTCCTACCTCTATCTCCCTTTGTATCTGACTCACATATTCTCTTTGTAAGCCTTACATCTTCCATTTGTTCAACATGACCATACCAGCTCAGCACCCTTCTGTCCACTTTGGCCGACAAATGCTCCTGCTGCCCCTCTCCTACGTATCTCTTCATTCCTCAATCTGTCTCTACGGATCACTCCACATATGCTGTACTCCTCAAGCAGCTTATCTCTTATCATATCCAGCTTTCTTCTCTCCTTTACCTTCAGAGCCCATGTTTCGGCCCCATACATCCCTTGATACATTGCACTTGGGTTAACTTTCATTCCGAGATTTCTCACCTTCCACATACTTCCCATTGCTCTGAAAACAATGACTCAAGACCGCCCGAATAGGGACAACACAACAGAAAACAATGAACACACAAACATAAAATACAAATTCACACACATCTAGGTCATCCAGGAGAAGAATCTTCTACATACATACACACAAACAAAGGTGTATCATCTTTGTCCATTACCTTACAATCTACTGTGAGCCTTTATAACAAGCAAGCCAATAAAATTTAATAACTTTTACAGATAACGATTTTCCATCATCAAGTGTGGAGTCCCAAGAGATTGATTCCCCAGTGATGCTAGACTGTAGCCAGCCCCTCTACCCGGCTCTCACTGGCTGTGGGGACAAGCTGGACACTATCCTGCACCACCTCACTTCTCCACCACTGTAAGTTATTTCTTTGTTTAATATGTAATTATATATGAATTATAATGTAAAATTTATAAAATAAACAAACCCAAATAGGGACGACACAATATAAAGGCAAAATAACTTACCAATCGCTATGTGGAAATAACGCTTTAGCAAAATTATGATAATATATATAAAATATATAATTTCATATCATCACCAACCCACCAATTAACCCTTTCACGCACGTGTGGATGCGATCGCGTCCTTAACCCATTGAGCACCAAATTATTTATAATAAATGTATGAGGGACCAGCAGGTTGTAATTTTTTTGTTTTACCTGAAAACGCATGGGATGGGTTAGTAATGAAGGAAAAAACACACAAAAACGCTCTTCTAGGTAATTTAGGGGTCCTGCGGTGTGGCGGAAAGTAACAATTAACATGGGGAAATGGGTAGGCAAAATACTGGAAAAATCACTCCCGCACGCGCCAACACGCACGCGGCTAGACTTGGAGGGTTTCCAACCATCGATATTGTTGCGTGGGATATTAAAGCAGTTCCCATACAAATTTTAGTCCTCTAAGTGCCATAGGACAAGAGAAATTAACGCGAATGCAACCATTGCGTCGCTGGGGTTTAGCGTTACATACATAGGTGACGCATAACGTGTGTCGCTGGTACTCAAGGGGTTAAGGGATACTTTAAACCTTTGTGACCATCAGGGGTCTTTAGAAACCTTTAGTATAATTACTTCAACCTCTGCAGCTGTCTTTGAGCGAGTTGTGGGCAGAAAACTAATTTTGTAGAGATAGAAACTAAAAAGTGGGGATTGGGCCTGAGTAAATAGATAGATAGATAAATAGATAGATAGATAAATAGATGGATAGATTAATAGATAGATAGATTTATGAGATTGAAAGAACTCTATTTATATAGATAGATAGATTTATGAGATTGAAAGAACTCTATTTATGATTGCTAATTACTAACCCCCTGGGGGTTAGGGAATAGAATATGCCCCACGTGCCTTCTGCGTGTCGTAAGAGGCGACTAAAGAGGTTGGGTCGGTGGGCTTGCGACCCCCACCCGGAAAAAATACCTAAGCAAAGAAAAACGAACGAACAGCTGAAGGGAAGAGGATGTGTAGATCAGATTTTTACCCTAAATTGTGTTGTGGAGAAATATCTGGAGAAGAAACAAAAGGTGTATGTTGCCTTTATGGACTTGGAGAAGGCCTATGACAGAGTGGATAGAGAAGGTTTGTGGAAAGTACTTAGAATATACGGAGTAGAGGGCAAGTTGCTGAAAGCATTGAAGAGCATGTATGAGGGTGCAAAGGCGGCAGTACGTGTGGAGAGTGAGCAGAGCGAGTTCTTTGACCTGAATGTTGGTTTGAAACAGGGGTGTGTGATGTCCCCGTGGTTGTTTACTGTATATATGGATGGAGTCCTGAAAGAAATACTATCAAGAGCAGTGGATGTTGGTGTATCGCTGAAAAGGGAGGGAATTGAGTGGAAGCTACCTATACTGCTGTTTGCGGATGATACAGTTCTGGTGAGTGATAATGAATGGGAGTTGCAGGGTCTGGTAAATGAGTTTGGAACAGTGTGCGAAAAACGGAATTTGAAGGTAAATGCAGGGAAGAACAAGGTTATGGTCTTCGAAAGGGGTGAAGTCACAGAGTGTGAGGTGAAGCTGAACGGTCAGGCTATGGAGATCGTCAACTCTTAAGTATCTGGGCAGTGTGTTGAGTAAAGATGGGACTATGGATGAAGAAGTGGGAGAGGCTACAACAGGGGAAGAGGGTTGTAGGAACGCTGAAAGTAGTAACAAGAAATAGGGTGGTCAGTATGGAAGTGAAGAAGTCCTTGCATGACAGTGTGGTTATCCCGACACTGACTTACGGAAGCGAAGCATGGACGTTGGTTGAGAGACTCGGACCAAGAGTGAGAGCAGTGGAAATGAATTACTTAAGAAGTGCGTGCGGAGTTACATGGAGGGATAGACAGACTAATGAGGAAGTAAGAAGGAGGTGTGGTGTGGAGGTAGATGTGCTGGAAAGTGTGAAAAGGAACAACTTGAGATGGTTCGGCCATATGGAACGTATGGAAAGCGAGAGAATGACTAAGAAGGTGTACGAGAGCGAGGTGGAGGGACAGAGAGGGAGAGGTAGACCGAATGAGAGGTGGAAGGATGGAGTGAGGAAGTACATGAACGAAGGCGGTGCTGGTTGGGGGGAGGGGCGTCGACTGACTGGGGACAGAGGTGCATGGGGGCGGTTCGTTCGTGGCCACCCCTTCGGGGATCACAGCGTCAGGCAATAGATAGATAGATAGATAGATAGATAGATAATTGGCAACCCCTGCAGCCATACGTGCGTGAAAGGGTTAACTTACGAATAAACCTAATTAATGAAATTAATGAAACAATTAATACAATAATAAATATAAATGCTAATGTATCATATGCTGCTTTGGCATACTGGTTATTATTATATAACATTGGTAACAATCTTATATTTTTTAGTGTAATCATATGATCATATTAACATTGATTGGCAGCACCAAATAGGCGACTCCGATTCAGAAGAGTTTATTGAGGTAGTACAGGATAGTTTTTTATTTCAATTCATAGATACGCCGACTAGAGGTATTAATATTCTTGATTTAGTTTTCAGTAACAATGAACATATGATAAATAATGTAGAGATTGGTGACCACCTAGGAAATAGCGATCATAAATCTATTTATTTTAATATACAATGGACAGGGAATGCTAAAGAGAATACGACACTTATCCCAGATTTCAGAAAAGCCGATTATGGTGGGCTAAGAAGAGACTTAAGGGTGGACCCTATTGTTAAGCAATTAAGTCAGGATATGCCAGAGTTAAACTTGCCACCTACATATAACCAGTTTATTGCTTCACTCCACAATGCTCAACATAAATATATCCCTAAAAGAAGATTTAGATCGACGCAGAACCAACCAAAATGGATGACTAATAAGCTAATAGATCTTATAGGAAAAAAGAAAGGAATATATCGAAAAATAAAGAAAGGTGAAAATCATTTACATATATACTATCAGACTCTATCAAGACAGGTCAAAAGGAAATCAGGAAAGAAAAAATAAATTATGAAATAAGGATAGCCAGCGACTCAAAAATAACCCTAAAGCTTTTTACCAACTATATAAATCTAAAGTTAGAGATGTAATAGGCCCCCTAAAAACTTCAATAGGAGAAATAACAGAAAATGATTTAGAAATGTGCAGTACATTAAATAGTCAGTTTCTTTCCGTTTTCACTAATGAAAATTTGGCACAGATTCCAGAAGCCAATATGGTATATAGTGATAGTATAGAAAATATGTTAAGTACAGTTAGTATAAGTAGAAATGATGTGCTTAAGGAAATTGACAGACTGAAACCTCAAAAATCGCCTGGTCCTGACGAGGTATATGCTAGAGTATTAAAAGAATGCAGAGATGAGTTAAGTAGTCCATTAGCATTTATATTTAACAAGTCATTAGAAACAGGTTTAGTTCCAGAAGCTTGGAAGCTTGCAAATGTAGTTCCGATCTTCAAAAAAGGTGATAAATCGATAGCATCCAATTACCGTCCCATTAGTCTCACATCAATCATAGGAAAGTTGCTAGAGTCCATTATTGCTAGGAAAATTAGAAGCCACTTAGTAAAATTTAACTTAATAAATTCTTCTCAGCATGGATTCACTCAGGGACGTTCTTGCCTTACTAATTTGCTTAGCTTTTTCTCAGAGGTATATGAAGCAGTAGATAGTGACAAGTCATATGATATTATATTTAGATTTCAGTAAAGCTTTCGACAGAGTCCCTCATGAGAGATTGATGAGAAAGGTTGAGGCACATGGAATAGGAGGGTCGTTGTTGGGATGGATTAGGTCATGGCTAATTGGTAGGAAACAGAGAGTCAGCATAAATGGTACCAAGTCAGAGTGGGGAGCAGTCAAAAGTGGTGTCCCCCAGGGATCGGTATTAGGTCCCCTGTTGTTTCTTATATACATAAATGACCTAGATTTAGGTATAACTAGTAGGATAAGTAAATTCGCAGACGATACTAAAATGGGGAGATCAATTGATTCAGATAGCGATATAGAGTGCCTCCAAAGGGATCTAGATACCTTACATGAATGGTCAGTAAATTGGCAGATGAAGTTTAACATTGACAAATGCAAGGTATTAAAGATAGGGAAGATGCAAACAAATGTTAAATATAAACTAGCTAATTTAGAATTAGAAAATTCAGACTGCGAGAAAGATCTAGGTGTGTTTGTTAGCAATGATTTGAAGCCTAGAAAACAGTGTATAAGCGTTCGTAATAAGGCAAACAGGATTCTCGGGTTCATCTCTAGGAGTGTGAGTAACAGAACTGCTGATGTTATCTTAAAACTTTACTTGTCATTAGTGAGACCCCATATGGATTATGCTGTCCAATTTTGGTGTCCTTATTACAGAATGGACATACTGTAGATTCATTGGAGAGAATTCAGCGTAGAATGACAAAAATGATCCATAATATTAGAAATTTTCCGTATGAAGAAAGGTTGAAGAAATTAGGTTTACATTCGTTAGAGAGACGCAGAGTTAGAGGGGATATGATAGAGGTGTTCAAGTGGGTTAGTGGGATTAACAAAGGGGACATGACAAATGTACTAAAGCTCAGTGATAGCGAAAGAACTCGTACCAATGGTTTCAAATTAGATAAATTTTGTTTCAGAAAAGATATAGGCAAATATTGGTTTGGTAACAGAGTTGTAGAGGGGTGGAATAGGCTACCAAGTGATATAGTGGGATCAAGAACGATAGGGAGCTTTAAGAAAAAATTGGATAAGCATATGGACGAGAAGGGTTGGGTGTGAAGGGGGATCAGCCGGGTTGGGCCAATCAGCGCTCTGCAGACCCCCGTAATCCTGCGTTAATCTCTAACCGGTTTGGTAAGATGATCCTCAGGGTATTAGAGTGTTGAGCCTATAATTGGGCTTTGTAATTGGGGTTGTGTGGGACAGGGATCTGCCTTGCTTAGGCCAATCGGCTTTCTGCAGACTCCCATTTTCTTATGTTCTTATGTTCTTATATCAGCTTGGATTTTGAATAATCAATATAAATTTCAATATAATTAAACTGGCCAAGAGTAGAACCCTGGCTTCAAATTTGATTTTGCAATTACAAGAACCAAACAAAAAAATAATCAACTTGGCAATGTGTTTCAGAACTGATGGTCTGAAGGCAGTGTTAAGAGGTCTTGGTGTACACACAGTGGGCCAGCTCAGCCAACTCACTGAGGCTGATGTCAGTAAGTTACCTGTGAGGGCACCAAAAATATCTGCCACCATTCAGGCACTCAAGAAACATGAGGAAACACTAGTCAGGTAAGTTATTGATATGAGGTATATACACTAATATATAAACAATGTTTTGGTCAGATACCGCTTCTTTATTAGTCAGGTTAGATGACTAGTTACACCTTTCAGTATCACATCAAGGTTATTGTTGCCCAGAGCGACATTAAGGTTGTACAGCCCTGTTGTATGGAACACTATGCTGCTCCCAACACTTCCACATGGATCCTAGAGGTGGAAAGGTGGTGCTGAAGCTAGAGGCTCTCGCATAAATGGTGTGTTGCAGTTTGGGATTCCCCTCTCTGTTTCTATTACCTAGAGTACCACCTTTGGTAAGATTGTTGTTGTTGCCCCCCAAGCTGTCTGACCGAACAGCCCCAAGGTTCCGAGCAAGGCCAAGGCCATAACCGAGCACCCCCATAGTCTGAGAACCCTTCCTGCTTTACCACTAAGAATGCGCAGGTAACCGAAGCCGCTCCTAGGCGAGGAGCTGAGCAGGGTGTGGAAACCCCCGGGACACTAAAGCCCCACCCAAGGCCCTGTGCCCCTTAACAATTATGAAGGGATAGTTGAGGGGCAAAGGAAAAATGTGATGCTTTGGCTCCCAGCCTGCCAACCTCTAGGTTGGCAGTTGTCGGAATAGACGCCGCCACTTGAGATCTAGAAAATATGTAAGTAAAAAGAACAGGCAGAGTAAGCTATGGGTATGGTAGAGAATGCTCAACTATCACTGATAGGCCAGCCCATCACCAGCCTTTGGTAAGGTTTGAGGTAAATGTAGGTCTGTGACAAGGTTGTGAAATGTCACCATTGTAGTTTGATGTATATATGGATGGTGTGGTGAGGAAGGTGAAAATGGGAACTATTGGTAGAGGATTGGGTTTAGTTGGAAAGAATGCTGGAGATTTGAGATTTGAATCAATTGCTGTTTTCTGATAACACAGCGTTGGTGGCGGATTCTGAGGAGAAACTGCAGCGAGTAGTTGTTGTTGTTCCCTAAGCTGCCTGGCCGAACAGCTACGAGTCCTTAAGGAAGGCCATGGCCACGGTCGGGCTTTCCCACAGAGCTCTCAAAGAGTGTAAATTGTGTTGTTGGCGTAAGTGGTTGTGTGAAATGCAGTCTTCTATGATTTGTTTAATGGTATGGGGTGCTGTGTTACAACCCGGGCAGGTGTCGCCGACGGAGTCATCCAGCTTCTTCTGATAGCTCAGAAGAGCTGGATGGTGTCCGCATCTCAACCTGGCCAGGTGGACTCTGTCCTCGCGAGGAAGGGAGGATTCAGAAGGATGGATTTCAGGAAGTCGTGCTTGCAGCTGCGTGTTGCCTATGAGTGAGTGGATGGAACGGCGAGTGATATGAGTATGAATGTGCTTCCGGAAGTTGGTTTGGGGTGGGCAGGGAGGGAGAGAAGACAGTATTTGTGTGTGCTGGGTGTTGTTTTGATATTTCTTGGTGTCTGTGGGTGTGTTGCCATGTAGTGTAGTGGGTGGTGTTGATTCGTGGAGGCTGCTGCCAGGAATTGAGTGCCTCTCATGTCTAGGTGATCTTTGACTTTGAGGACTTTGGTTTCTTGATGTAGGTGATCTGTGGGTGTAGTAGCTGTGCATCCTGTGATGAATTTCAGGGCTTTATTTTGAATAGTCTGTAAGGTCTTATGATGTGTTTCAGCTAGGTTAGAAGCCCAGGCCAGGCTTGCGTATTCCATAACTGATCTTATGTACCGGTATGTATTGTTTGTAGACTGTGGTGGTAGTTTCTTTGTTATGTCCAAATTTTGTGTGGGCAAGTGATCTGAGGACGTTATGTCTGGGTGTCAGTTTCTTTTTCGTGTTTGTGGTGTGCTGTTTAAATGTCATTTGGGTGTCGTATGTTACTCCTAGGATTTTGTGTGTGTGTGTGTGTTAGGGGTGTGTTGTTTATGTTGAGTAGTCAAATAGTTTGGTGTGGTATGTGGGAGGAGGAAGCTGAAGGTGAACGTCAATAAAAGTAAAGTGATGGTGTGTAATAGAGATGGTCGTAGGGTAAATCTAAATGTACGGCTGGATGGGGAAATACTGGAACAAGTGGAGTGTTTTTTTAAATATCTAGGAGTGATAAGCAGGGATGCATAAGTGGAAATGGAGGTAAGACAGAGTATGTGCAGAAAGGAAATTTTTTGGAGCAATGGGAAGTATGTGGAAGGTGAGAAATCTCAGAATGTAAGCTAAAAGTGCAATGTATCTAGGGATAGTTGTACCAACAGTGATGTATGGGGCTGAGACATGGGCTCTGATGGCGCAATAGAGAAGAAAGTTGGATGTGATGAAGATGAACTGCTTGAGTGTGTGTAGAGTGACACGTAGAGACAGATTGAGGAATGAAGAGGTACATAGGAGAGTGGGACAGCAGGAACCCTTAGAGTGGACAGAAGGGTGCTGTGCTGGTATGGACATGTTCAGCGTGTGGTATCGTAATGCTTAGTACGCCAAATTTTGGTGTGAGTATTCTAGGTTCGAGTACCACATATATTCATTAG
Organism: Paralithodes platypus; assembly: GCA_032716605.1. Classification (NCBI taxonomy): domain Eukaryota; kingdom Metazoa; phylum Arthropoda; class Malacostraca; order Decapoda; family Lithodidae; genus Paralithodes; species Paralithodes platypus. The sequence continues at coordinate 4,136,851 of CM064483.1, forward strand.
TTTCATTTATTTAATTAATTAGGTTTATTTGCAAGTTAATTGGTGGGTTGGTGAATAAATATGAATTAGAAAGAGAATATATGAGTCAGATACAAGGGGAGGTAGAGGGATAGGAAGACCTCAGTTGAGATGGAGAGATTTTGTAGTACAAGCGTTTGAAGATAGAGATGACTGTAGAACAGGCAAGAGAAATGGTAATGAATAGAAATGAATGGAGAATGCTTGTGAATAGATGAGTCATAACGCGGTCGTTGGGAGAGGGGGTCGGGCACCAGTTGGACTAGATAATATTCCGTCAGGCTCCTGGCCCGGGGAACCTGTGTTTATGAAGGGTCATGCCTGGATGCGAGGTGGGCGGGTATTGTGGTATGGCTCCGCTGCGTGTCTGCCTGCAGGGATCGGGGGAGTGCTTGAGGCCCTTAGTGATCCTTGGTCTATGGGTCTTCTGGGAGACTCAGATGTGTGTGAATTTTATATTTTTCTTTTTTGTGTTGTGTTGTCCCTGTTCGGGCTCTGTCTCGAGTCGGCCACCCCCAGCTATGGGGTATGTGGATTAAGACCATTAGCACTGAAGGAGGGTGGGTGACTAGAAATCCTCTTGTAAAATTCACCTACTAGATGAGACAGAGAAAGGGGCGAGGTAATGAGGAAGTGGTCCCGGACCCTAAGAATTGGAACTTTAAATATTGTTTCTATTCGGTCTCTGTCTCGAGTCGGCCACCCCCAAGCTATGGGGTATGTGCCTGAATATATACTGTACACACATAGCACTGAAGGAGCAGACCCAGAGCAGGCCCTCACCCGGATGGCAGTTCCACTAATGTTTTGCCATTTTCTTTACCCTCTTGGGGGGCCTTGGCTTGAAGCATACCGAGCACAGGAGTCTACAGATAGATTGAGAAGTAACAAAAAGAAATCTATGGAACTGTTGCCTGAGTACTAATAAAAGAGAACCAAAGAAGTAACAGAATAAATCTATAGAACTGTTACCTCTCCTCACCATGAATCAGCTCTATATGTTTATGCCAAAGGAAACTTATGTCTGCATAATTATATAAGGAGTGTTGTGAATGTGTATGTGCTGGAGAGTATGAAAAGAAACACCTTGAGATGGTTCGGTCATGTGGAACGTATGAGGAGCGAGAAAGTAACTAAGAGAGTGTACGAGAGTGAGGTGTAAGGACAGCAAGAGGCAGATTGAGAGTCAGGTGAAAGGATGGAGTTGAAAGGTATATACTGTAAGTGAAACTGGTTATGGGTAAGAGGAGGGGCGCTGACTGACAGGACAAAGGTGCATGGAGGTGATGCATTCGTGGCCATCCCTTCAGGGATCATGTTGCAATAGATATGTAAAGGAGCATAAGGTTGAACTATTGTATAGCTGTGAGATATGTCCTATAGAGGAGGAGGAGGAGAATGCATGCAGACTAGAATGCACAGAAATGAGGATAGTGAGATATATGTTGAGAGTTTCATTAAGTGATAATATCTGAAAATTGAGTATTGAGAGAAAAACTTAGTACAGTAAAACCTCGCCCAGCCAGACTAATTGGGGGAGAACCCTGTCTGGATCTGCCAAAAGTCTGGATATATATTTAGGCATCCAGACATATCCGAATGGCTGAAACATGAGTCCGTATATCTAACTTAAACAACTAGACTTAGGTTTCAGCCATCCAGACAAATACGAATGGCTGAGTGCTGACATACAAGTATGGATATCAAACCGATGTACAGCCCCTTCTGAAACTGATTACAGTGTCCCTCCAATATACACTGACCCAAAGCATGTGATTTCCAAGTATATGAAGATATAAATGATACTCTATTGTACAAAGTAGGCCTAGGCTTATGCCTTTATTTTTTTATTTTTTTTTTCCCAAAGTATGCGCACCAATGCGCATCAGTAAACAGTCCCTTTATTAAACAAAGAATTTCCAATACAGTTTATGCCACCAACACCATCTACAAGCTATATTATCCCCAAGTCAATTAGATTTAATTTCACAACGTTACGAGATCTACGAATTCCCAATTTTCGTCACTTTAGTAAACAGAGGCCGATGCTCAGCTGACTAGTGGTACAGTCCATCCTCCTATAACACGACTATATGGGCGGCAGAACCCGTCGCGTTGTAGGAATAACACTTTATGTGGAGATAATTCTATATGGGTCTGCGCTCCACAATTTTGCCCCTTTTTTCCGGATTTCTTGCTAAACAAACGCCTATATTACCTACCAGAGATCAAACCATTAACAAATATAAAAAGACATCACTTACCTTAAAACTAATGAAGACAAATTAGTCGATCCGACCCTCGCACTACATAAAATTCGCGCTATGTGATCGCGTATACATACGGAGGCAATACGGTGGTAAATAAAAGTGACCGATCGGTCCTAGGAAAGACCTAGAATATTTCAAAATGTGTGAATATATAATAGAGAAATTAGTTTGAAAATATTTGAATCTACAATATCATGGCTACAATTAACTGAATAAATGTACTACAGTATTTATCGGGATCCCCCCTCGTGTTAAAGGAGGATCGCGTTGTAGAAATTCGTGTTATAGGAGGATAGACTGTACATATTAAATAAATTTGGTAGATATTATTAGTCATATTGTCAATATTGAGCTTTTTTATGTTATATTCGATAGGAATCAATATTGACTATATATGACTAATAGTATCTACTAAAATAATTTAAATTTACTAGTGGTCTCTGATTCTGTGCGTACATTGAGAACTCATGATCGTGAATCTCGTAAGGTTGTGAACTTGAATTGAATTGAATTGGGGATAATATAGTGTGTTTGATAGTGTTCGGGGCATAAACTGTTTTGGAAAGAGTTAAAAAGAGGGACTTTGTGGAGGGGATATATTATAGAGAATAATGTAGGGATAATAATAAGCACCGCACGTACCGGTACCGAACTCTAGATGTAAACAATAGGCGTGGCGACTTGTATTTGTCTCGTTCGTTTACATACATACAGTCGACCCTCGATTTAACGGACCCCGATGTAACGGACTTCGGATTTAATGGACTCTGTCCGTAGCCGGACAATGGACCCAGCATTTGCTCGAAAAAAAGTCCGGTAATTGGCTGGCGCGGCGCACCAGTTTCGCGGAAACCCCTGTATTTCTATGGTTTTTATTTGTTTATCTCGGTAATGAAAGAATATTTTTATTAATTTTTTTTTTTTTGTATGTGCAATATGTAAGGAAAGACATAAAAACGCCCGGAAAGTTAAAAATCTTCATTTTCGAGGCATATTAGGGCTAAATCGGCGATTTTCGAGAGCGATTTTCCAGCAACGGACATTTTCCAGTAACGGACACCGTCTCCCCCCTATTAGTCCGTTAAATCGAGGGTCGACTGTACATGCATCAAATTTTAAGACGGTGTGCTCCACACATTCCGGATTGATTTATATTTTTCCCAAGCCATGCAGACAAGTTTAGTTGTCCGAATCTCTTGGGTTTCCGGATCTGAGAGCATCGGATCGGCGGGGTTCTATTGTATGTAAATTATTGGTGAGAAGATCCAAATAGGTAGATAAACATGTTTAGAAAATGGAGTAGGATAATTCGGTAATGAAATTTACTAACATGAATGTAGTTTGCCTAGGGAGAAAACCAGAAGAGAATTGGAGGAAGATACAGTATAGTTTTTACTGCCATACACTTCCTTGATTGACAGGGCTAGGGCGTGCCCTTGTTAGAGGGACTTTACTGGATATTTGCCACTAATCGGTAGACCAGAGTGTCCAACTCTTGACGTCTACCATTGGCATGGGGTGGGATCGAACTGCCAATCCTTTGATCAGCAGGCAAATGCTCTACCGACCATGCCACAGCTTGCGGCATGGAAGGTATTGAAGAATGATAAATAGCGAGATAGCCCACTACCTGATACCTGGAGAGCTATTATCGGGTGCAAGACCAATATATGTGTCTATAAATGTAGTTGATTTATATATTTTGCTATTGGTATTATAAATGTAAGAAAGGCAAAAACAGAAAAATATAATATGAAACTTGCAAAACTAACCAAAACAGGGATGGCAAAACAATACTATGAAATATATAATACAAATGATAAATGGTATCACTAAACAACTAAACTCCTCCAGGGTGGACAAGACGAATGAGCAAACAGTGGACAACGTCGAGGCCCAGATGTTTGAGATGTTCGGTGGCCTAGACCGCGAGGACAAGGAGAATCTTAGACCAAACCGACAGGACCGTACCCGCAAGAGCTTTGAGTCGGAGAGAGAGATTGAGACAGAGGCAGAAAGGGAGATTGAGGTGGAAGGGGAAATTGAGGCGGAAAGGGAGCTTGAGACCACGGATGAACGAGAGATGGTGAACGTGGATAAAGGCCAGGTGCAGGAAGAAAAAGCGGAGGTGGTGGTGGATGAAGTGGAAGGTGTTTGTCCGTTGGATACATCCTTTGAAGGTACAGTATATATATGCGGTTTTTATAATTTTAAGTTTGTTATGACTGTGACTACTCTTGTATTCCTTTATGAACAAATTTATAATGTAAAATTTGCCTTTTTTATTTTATTTTTTTATTTTTTTATTTTATTTATTTTTTTTAGCCCATCGGATCCGCCGGGGGGGGGGTGGGGGGGGGGGGGGGGCCTCATATGATCCCAATCGCTGTCTCCGGGGCCATTTTCGTACAGTCAAGCTTCATAATTCAGTAGCTACTGATTGAGACCACATAGAGCAGTCAATTTTTTTGCAAATTGTAGAACTTTTTGTTGTCTGTAGACTGCCGTTGAGATGACATCGCTACACCGCGTGGTTGCCGAGTTATGATGATTTTAGCGGCGATTTTTAGCCGCGCATTTTGCCTCATATGAGGCCTCCCAGATTCCTGCCAATATTTTTGTTTGCCTCATATGAGGCCTCCCGGATTCCGAGGGTTAACCAGACCACTGAGTCACTATAAGAGACTCATAGGGCTGGCCAATGTAAAACTTGCAAACTATATTAATTATTATTATTATTATTATTATTATTATTATTATTTTTTTTTTTTTTTTTTTTTTTTTTTTTTTTTTTTACCAAAGCTTATCATCTCATTAGAATTACTGTTCTAAGGTTACAAGACCAAACTACATAATACAGTACAGTATGTTGTTTGGTCTTGTAACCTTAGAACAGTAATTCTAATGAGATGATAAGCTTTGGTGACAACAACAACAACCTCTATAACTTGAACACTCCTACAGATCTCTCTTCCCCTTGTACAACAGCACAATACATGCACTCCTCCAGTCTAATGGTACAATTGACACAACAAAGCACACATTGAATAGTCTCACCAACCAATCTATTATCACATCTCCACCCTTCTTTATACACTCCAGAGCAATACCATCCGAACCTTCTGCTTTGCCCGCTCTCATTTGTTTCACTGTTTTTTTCACCTTATTTTCCTCAATCCTTTCATTCCTTACCACCTGGGTGGCCTGGGTAACCTATCTCCATCAACCACTGCTTCTCTTCCATCTCTTGCATTTAGTAAAGATGCAAAATATTCAGCATATCTTTTCCTCACTTCAACTCCTTCCACTAGTAATTCTCCATTTGCATCCATCACTGACTCTTTCCTCTTTTGTCCTCCTTTCCTTACTCTATTTACCTCCTTCCAGAACATCTTTCGTTCTTCAAAATTCTCACTCAACCTTTGACCCCACCTTTCATTTGCATATTTTTTCGCATCTTTAATTTTCCGTTTTGCCTCTCCTTTTCTCCTTGTCTCCTTGTACTGTACCTCAACACTACCATCCTGTAAAACCCTCTCAAAACACTGTATTCTCCTCAACTGCCTTCTCACCGTATCATTCCACCACTCGCTTCCCTTCCTGATACCTCTGCTTCCTACTTTCCTTTTACCGCTTAATACCTCTGCACTTGCTTTCACTCCTTCCTTAAACTGTTGCCATTCAACCTCTACTTCTCTCTCTTGCATCTCTCTCACTTCCATCCACTTTTCATTTAGTCTTTCCTTGTACTCCCTCTCTTTTGTACTCTTCTCTTACTTACTAACTTTTATTACCTCTCTTACTTTAGGCATGTCTCGCATTCTCCTGTAACTCCTAACTCTTAGCTTTCCCTCCACCAGGTAATGATCTGACATACCCTCTGCCTCACCTCTTAGCACATTCACATCCAGCAGTCTACACACTTTCCCTTGTCACCAACACATAATCCATCAATGCCTTCTCTACAATCTCTCCCGTCACAAGTCTATGCTATGTGTACTTGTGTATAAGTTTTTTTTTTTTTTTTTTTTTAAGTACGTAGGCTATACCTACACTCATTCTGCACTCTCCACATACATTTTTCAGTCTTTCTCCACTCTCGTTTACACCATCCACACCAAAACTACTGATGACTCCCTCAACAGGCTTATTTCTTACCCTAGCATTTAGGTCTCCTAAAAGTGTAACATTTTTATTTTCATCAAACCCTTGTAGACAATCTCTCAAATCCTCCCAAAAACCCTCCACCTAGTCTAACTTCCTTTCACTTCCTGGCCCATAAGCACTTACAAAAAACAATCTTTCACCCTTAAACTTCATTCGCACCCACATTAGCCTTGATGACACCTCTTTCCACTCTTTTATAAACTCTCAACTCCTTCACAATAATAGCCACTCCTTCTTTCCCACGGACTCCCTCATCTACTCCAGACTTTCTTTCATTCAGTGCAAGTACAGTAAACTTCCGTTAATCCGAAGGGCAGCGGACCGGCCCTCGTTCGGATTAGTGGATTTTTCGGATTATCGGACTTTACCCCTAGGAACCTGTGGCCTGACGAAAACATTGAGGCATTAGGCCACCCAAATGACACAATGGTGCACACATATCGGCTCATATGTTCATGAAATCACTTCAAAAGTTTACCATTGTCATTGTAGCCTATTACCTACTTCAAAACATTCAGATTAATGGTCAAAGGAATCTGCTGATATAAATGTAAACACCTTCTTCTTCTTCTTATTGCCACATGTCCGCATCGTCTACTAGCGAGTTTGTCTTGCTCTTGAAAGCACCCTTGGGACGCTCCGATCACTGAACTATAAATAGTAGCGTATCGGAACGTCCAAAGGTGCGTTTTCAAGCGCAAGACTGAATGCGCTTGCAGACGATGCGGTGCAAGCCAGTAGCACATCGGAGCGTCCCAAGAATGCGTTCAAGAGCAACACAAACGCTCTAGCAGACGATGTGGTGTTTACGTTTATATCAGTAGCTTCCTTTGACCATTAATCTGAATGTTTTGAAGTAGGTAATAGGCTACAATGACAATGGTAAACTTTTAAAGTGAATTCATGAACATATGATATGTGTGTGCTCCATTATGTGTCATTTGAGTGGACTAATGCCTCAAAAAGGGGACTTTGGGACTTCTTGAAATTCGGACTATCGGGTGAATTCGGATTTGGCCTCAAATTGAAAAATTCGGACTATTGGGAGATTCGAATCATCGGTCGTCGGATTAAAGGACTTTTACTGTACATCATATTTCCTTCTTTCAAATAACCTTCCAATGTCCTCTCGCTTCTCATTCGTACTACATCCACGCACATTTAAAGCTCCTAACTCCTCTAATATTAACTCTTATTTTTGTTGAACAGATATGGACCAAAGAGTACGAGAAAGAGTGAGAGAGAACCCTGAGCTTGTGAATCAAGTGGATCTACAGACCAAGGAAACACTCTTCTCAATCTTACTAGACAAACTACCCTACAGATCAGTCATTGACAAATTTCATCAGTATTTGAGTAGAAAAGATGCAAGCTGAGGAACTATAGTTGGTTTTATTTCAGCTGATGCTACATTGTATCCCCTGGCAACTGAATTCTTGATACCTAACTACGCTCACCTGGCAACTGAATTCTTGATACCTAACTACCCTCCCCTGGCAACTGAATTTTCGATACTTAACAACAAAATATTATGTCTATTATGTTGCTGCACCATATTAATACCAAGTTTTCATAATTAATAACACCTTTCACTTCAAAATAATTGTAATAGTTCAATAAACAAGAAGGGGACGTTGCAATTTAACGTCAGCTGGGAAATAAAGACTATGCTGTGGTCTGTAAACTGCAGTACTATATATTTGATATGAAACGGTAAGGTTTTATTTACACATGGTTTAGCAAATAATAGGTACAAATATTTTTATCGTAACCACTGTTTACAATTTTTTTTTTTTTTTTTTTCTAGATATTTGCAATATTATGAATACAAATGTTAACATCCTAAATTATATATATGGGCAAAAAATTATTCCCTTACTCTATGCAACCTTTGTTACCCCCTTCAGCATGATGAGGTCGTTTTCATCATTCTGGTTACCATAAGACAATTTTCTTTGGCTTTTAAACTACCTTCAGGACTCAGAGAGGTAAAGGCAATCTCAATAAACACTGAATATCATAGGTCCTTCTTAAACTGCACAATATCGTCTAATTTAGCCAAAATAAAAGGTGTCAAGGTGTCATCTTGCTGAAGGGGTTAAAATATACAGTATATAATGTGTACATAATCTACATATAAAGGAACAGTAACTAATAGTTAGGCTTCAGTTACCTGCTAGACATTCCGTTTCTATACCATATGCATTTAATTTGCTAACTATTTTTAATAATTAAAGTTTTATGTTCAGTGCTAATTATGACGGTACTACTTTATAATGTACAGCTACAGACACATATTCATGAGCTCTTGCGATTTTATTTATGCAAATTATCCATTTAGATTGATGTTCAGATCAAATCAGTTATGTATAAATAAATATGTATTATGTTAATTAATATATAGCTGATTTGATCTAAATATCAATCTAAATGGTTATATTTACATAGAATAGAATCACAAGAGCCCACAAACATTCGTCACTAGTTGTACAATAAAGTAAGTTTTAAAAATTGAGATACAGTATTGCAAATGTATAAATAATTAGTCTTGGTCATTTATTATAGGTAAATAGCACCGTGGGCAAAATTAATTTTGTCAAGGCAATAATTCTCAAACCCAAGTATTTGTAAGTTTTGTAAATATTTTGAAAGTCTCTGAATCTTTTAGTCGTATATTTAATCCTATGTAAAAGGGGTTATCCATATTATAAGTCTAAATAATTTAGATTGCTTAGGGCTTGTATAGTTTATGTAAACCAGATATCTGTATTATACAGTTTACAGAAAATTTGTATAGTTTCATTAATGCATTTACCGGTATTTGTTTCCCCCTTTTAGGTATTAAAAGAATAGTAAATATATAAAAGTTTTAAATGTGCTTGGCTGTTGTTGTTGTTGTTGTTGTTGTTGTTGTTGTTGTTGTTCCCCAAGCTGCCTGGCCGAACAGCCCCAAGGCCATAACCGAGTGCCCCCACAGAACCCTCCCCGCCGACCACAATAAAGCCTGGGTGACCGAAGCCACTCCATGGAGGGGAGCTGAGGAGGGTGCGGAAACGCCCGGGAAACCAAAGCCCCACCCAGGGCCCTGTGCCCCTCAGCAATTATGAAGAGAAAGTTGAGGGGCAAGGGAAAAATGTGACGCTTTGGCTTCCAATCTTGGTAGATTAGGAGGTCAATCCACGGAAGAGACGCCGTCACTTGAGATCTAGAAAATATATAAGTTAAAGGAACAGTCAGTAAGCTATGGGTATGGCAGAGATCGCTCAGTTCTCACTCTGATAGACCAGCCCATCACCACTGTGCTTGGCTGTAGTACAAATTAGAGGTGAGAGGACATTGGAAGGTTATTTGAAAGAAGGAAGTATGATATGCTTGCACTGAATGAAACAAAGATATGATAGGAGAGGGAGAAGTGTATTTTAGAAATATGAAAGGTAGAAAGTCTGGAGTAGATGAGGGAGTCCATGGGAAAGAGGGAGTGGCTATTATTGTGAAGGAGGAGTTGCGAGAGTTTATAAAAGAGTGGAAAGAGGTGTCATCAAGGCTAATGTGGGTGCGAATGTGGTTAAATGGTAAAAGGTGGGTTTTTATTAGTGCATATGGGCCAGGAAGTGAAAGGAAGTCAGAAGAGGTGGAGGGTTTTTAGGGAGGATTTGTGTAATTGTCTGCAAGGGTTTGAAGAAAATTAAAATTTAGTTTTAGGGGACCTAAATGCTAGGGTAGGAAATGAGCCTGTTGAAGGAGTCATCGATAGTTTTGCTGTGGATGGTGTAAACGAGAGTGGAGAAAGACTGATTGATGTATGTGGAGAGTGTTGAATGAGTGTAGGTATACGTTCTTAGAAAAAAAAGACTTATACACAAGTACACATGGCATAGACTTGTGAGGGGAGAGATTGTAGAGAGGGCATTGATGGATTATGTGTTGGTGACCAGGGAAAGTGTGTAGACTGCTGGATGTGAATGTGCTGAGAGGTGAGGCGGAGAGTATGTCTGATCATTACCTGGTGGAGGGAAAGCTAAGAGTTGGGAGTTACAGGAGAATGCAAGACAGCGTGAAGTAAGAGGTAATAAAATTATTATTTTATAATGTAAAACTTGCAAAATAAACAAACTAAAACTTATACGAACACAGTAAAAAGACAAAAAAACTAATCAAAATCGCTATGTGGAAACCGCTTAAGTAAAATAATAATTTATAAATAAAAGAACACAATCCACCACATAGGGCAGTGTTATTCACTAATTTTTTCAAGAGAGCCAAAAGTTCAGGACATATTCAGAGTGAGAGCCGCATAAGCCATAAGGCAAATAAGCCACAAGGATAAGCAGAACAAAATATATATTGGAACCAAATTACATATTTTTGTGGGTTTCCATAGCCACAGGTTTATAGAAAACGACTAGTAACAATTATATTGAAATTATTTTGTAAAAAATATATTATTTTGAAATTCTAGACATTACTAATATAAATTAAACAAATAAATACTTTCATTTAATGTTGTGATGACCAGAAATGAGCCAGCTGTTTTTTTACTTTCTCCATGCTGTACTGTACTTGTAATTTGTCACTGCTATTCTTGTTAGGATTCACACATGATTCACTCTTAGAAGGTTGTATTTCTGGTGGTTCATCTTCTTTTGTGTGCTTACGTTTTATAATACATTTGTCCATTTTGAGTATAGCCTGGATAATTCACTGCCTGGAATACGACAAATTGGTGAAAAAATAACCAAATGTGCAAAATACAGCGTTTGAATTTGTAAGAATACGAGTTTATGTCCATAAATTTCATGCATATACCGAAAGTCTTTTTCTCATAAAATAACACTAATTTACGAGGCACCATTACCCACTTTTCTGATGTGGTGTTAATAAAACAAGTGAATGGACAAGACTGGCTGAGTATGGGCTGCCGAGCGCTGGACTTACGTAACACACTTACAGTTCCTGTACAGAAGGCTCGTTCTACTCTCTCTCATAATTTCTGTATAATGGGTGCTCTCTCTTTTCTCCTTTTCTCTTTGTGTTGAATAATTATGAAAAGTAAAAAAAATAGCCAGGGCCCCTAGGCCTATTCCCATTAGTAATTTTATTAAGTGATACGGCATAATGATGCAATTTATATCTAATACTTTAGACTTTTCTCTGATTACTGATGACATGCTCTCTCTCTCTCTCTCTCTCTCTCTCTCTCTCTCTCTCTCTCTCTCTCTCTCTCTCTCTCTCTCTCTCTCTCTCTCTCTCTCTCTCTCTCTCTCTCTTCTTCTTCTCCTCTCTCTCTATCTCTCTCCCTCTCTCTCTCTCTCTTCTTCTCTCTCTCCCTTTCTCTCTCTCTCTCTCTCTCTCTCTCTCTCTCTCTCTCTCTCTCTCTCTCTCTCTCTCTCTCTCTCTCCTCTCTTGCGAGCCGCCACTGGCTCGCGAGCCGCGCAATGAAGACCACTGACATAGGGTGTACATTACTACATGAGCAAGTTAATCTGTTTCCCAAGTAAACTAATCGCACACATAACAACGCACTATCGTCACGTTAAAGGAATTAGTCAATTTGGGAAGTCGGGGACGTTCTGGTAAATTTGACTAAACTCTGCATGAATAGCGAAACTACAATTAGTGTCAAAATTTTCTATTTAAATCAAATTTGCAACATGACAAGACATTAACTCCCAAAGAGCGGGGCCATTTATAACTTCTACTACCTGCCAAGCGGGCATATTTACCCTAAACGAGCTCTTGCTCTTTTTTATGCATAAAGAAGAGCCAGAGTGTAATACAATTATGTATTATAATTATAGTTATAATTATTAAGTTAGTGAGTTAGAGAAGAGTACAAATGAGAGGGAGTACAAGGAAAGACTAAATGAAAAGTGGATGGAAGTGAGAGAAGTAGAGGTTGAATGGCAACAGTAAGGAAGGAGTGAAAGCAAGTGCAGAGGAAGTATGCGGTAAAAGGAAAGTAGGAGGCCGAGGTATCAGTAAGGGAAGCGAGTGGTGGAATGATACGGTAAGAAAGGCATTTTTTTTTAATACAGTAGTTTAACCCATCAGACCCGGTTGGGCTCTGAAGCACCCACAACAAACGCGGCCCGCGGACCCCGGAAGGGCTCTGAGGCTCCGGCAGCTTGAAAGCCTGTAAGCTTGTTTTGAAAGCCGTCCGTCCGACGCATATAAACACAGCCGGTATGCCCGACGCCGTGCACCTCCGAACACAAGAAGGAGAGGCGTTGTTTGTTTGTGTGTGACTATGTTGTTGTTTTAGTATTGAAAAGTGGCTTATATGACTGACATCGCCACAAAGTTCTCTCCACGGCAGTCGTCATCACAACTGAACCAGTTGACTTAGAGAGCTCTACTCAATGCCATTCTACAGGTATGAAACACATCTACGCTTGGGGATGCGGAAGCAGTCAAAATAACAAAGATACGGTAGCCTAGGCGAAACGTTTTTTCGGCCAAATCCCCCGGGTTTCGGGGAATATTTATAGAATACTGTACAGTACATAGCCGAGGCTGGAGGGTTAACCAGACAACTGCGTCACAATACGAGACTCTCATAGGGCTATTACACACCATCACTACTTTTATTGACTGTTTTGAAAGGGTTTTACAGGATGGTAGTGTTGAGGTACGGTAGCGCTAATAAGTCATGTCCCAGCTGTCATTATGTTTGGCTTGCTCTGTGCTGTATTAATGTCTCAGATGTTGAATAGGGTGGTAAGTGTAGGAACATGTTTGTATATAAAAAATATGGTGTGTAATAGAGGTGATTGTAGTGTGAATCTAGATGTGAGGCTGGATGGGGAAATACTGGAACAAGTACAGTGTTATAAATATCTAGGAGGAATGATAAACAAGAATGGAGGTATGGAAATGGATGTAAATCAGAGTACAGTATGTGAAGGAAGGAAAGTTTTTGGAGCAATGGGAAGTATGTGGAAGGTGAGAAATCTTGCAATGAAAGTTAAAAGTGCCATTTATCAAGGGATTGTTGTACCAATAGTGATGTATGGGGTTAAGACATGGGCTCTGAAGGCAAAGGAGAGAAGAAAGCTGGATGTGATGGAGCCGAGCTGCTTGTGGAGTATGTGTGGAGTGACTTGTAGAGACAGATTGAAGAATGAAGAGATACGTAGGAGAATAGGGCAGTAGGAACATTTGTTGGCCAGAGTGGGCAGAAGGGTGCTGAGCTGGTATGATTATGTTGAACGAATGGAAGATGAAAGGCTTACAGCTTACAGAGATAATATGCGAGTCAGATACAAAGGGAGGTAGAGGGGTATGAAGACCTCCATTGAGATGGAGAGACTGTGTAGGACAAGCGTTGAAAGACAGAGGAATGACTAGATTAGACGAGAAGTAATAAATAGGAATAAATGGAGAATGCTAGTGAATAGATTAGTGTAAACGCTGTCATTTGGGAGAAAGGGTCATGCGCCAGTTGTACTAGATAATAGTCCGTCAAGCGCCTGGCCCGGGGAGCCGGTATATATGAAGGGTATGCCTGTAAGTTTGGTGGGCGGGCTTGTGGTGGCGGCTCCGCTGCGGAAATCGGAGCCTCTTCGTGAGATTTGGGACCTGGGAATCTAGCTGGGGACCCCAAATAGGCCTGGGCCTCTGGGTATTTCTCCTGGACGACCTACTGTAGATGTGTGTGATTTTGTGTTTTGTTATGTTTTGTTTTCCTGCTGTGTTGTGACGTCCATGTTCAGGCTCGGCCTCGAGTCCCCCCCCCCAATAAATGGGTGTACTGTAAGTGCCAGAGTATATACAGTACATACAAAAATGGGTTTAATGTCTAATGACATATTACTCTGAAACAACATCCTTGTGGTGCAGGTTTGAATCCCTCCAGTCAGTGTTTTCTATATAGGCTGCAGAACTGCAGTACCCCCCTCCCCCTCCCCCCCTTACCATGCATTGCAAAGATTATTATTCATGGAATCTTGTACCCAAAATGAATTTGACAATTATCGTGCAACAAGTTAGTTTAATTGTTATCAAAAAAATTAAAACTTTGCAAAACAAACCAAATCAGGAACTGTACAAGACAAGACAACATAACTAATCAAAATCACTATGTGGAAATAACGCATTGAAGATTTATCAAAACAATATTGTGGAAAAAAAACCCACAAAACCACCACATAGAATGTAGCCTACACCACTATATGAGCAAGTGAATTTGTTTCCCAGGCAAACTAGTTACACATATATTAACGTACTCTTGTCATATTCAATGAATTAGTCAAATGAGAAATTCAGCACTATTTTCATTAAATATTTTTTCCAAACTAGAGTACCTATCATGACCTGTGTGTGTATTTTCTCTTCTTGCTGGTGGTATCACTATAAGACTCATGGGCTGCAAGGTGAGCAGTCTCTGGGTTATTCACCTCCCTACAGCTTCTGGTTCTTTACAGGGTTACGGTGTGCCCATGTGTGAGGTGTTCAACCCATACAGCATCATATTAATGCTATCTAATCTATTTCTATTCACTGCAATGTTGCATTTATCTCTTCTATTGCTATTATTGATGGATGTGTGGGGCCAGGCTACAGGATAGAATAACTAATATTGAGCTGAGGAGACGATTAGGTATAAAGAGTATTAGCGAGGTGATGCGTATAAGTAGACTGGGATGGTATGGACATGTGGAGAGAATGGATGAACAAATGCAGGTCTGGGATTGTGGAGGGAGCTGCACCAAGGGGTGGACCGAGGAAGACCTGAGATCGGACTATACTGCGCCGATCTCAAATCCAAGAACTTGACAAATGAAGCAGCCCTTAACAGGGTTGCCTGGAACGCCGCCATTAGGACAAGAGACTGAAACTGCACTTATGTGTGGAACACTCGGTCTTAAAATGTTATGTACTGTAGGCTATGTATGTATGTATGTATTACAAAAGCATTTTCGATTGATGGGAACCGGAACACTCAGCATCCACATTCTTTGGCAATTGCATTGGTCAGGAAATGCATCTTTGCTATAAAGAGTTGACCAGTTACACTTCCGGCATCACATTAAGGTGGTTGACAATATAGTCCGGGGTGGTAGAAAAATATACGGACCTGTAGTTGGGATCAGTGTACTGTACTGCTCTCAGCAATCTCATTGGGTCCCTGGAAATAGTTATGTGGTGCTGGAGCTGAGAGCTCCTACATTAACCCTTTCAGGTCCGGGGGTTGCCGTTTAGTATTCAGAAATAAAATTATCTTAATCTCTCCAAAATTTGTTTTCTGCCCACAACTCGGTCAAAGACAACTGCAGAGTTTCAAGTAATTAAACTAAAGGTTTCTAAACACCCCTGATAGTCACAAAGGTTTTAAAGTATCCCTGTAAGGACGCAATTGCGTCCTGGTGCGTGAAAGGGTTGTTGTTGTTGTTGTTCCCTAAGCTGCCTGGCCGAACAGCCCCGAGTCCTTAACCCGGGAACTGCGGGAAGACTCTTAAGAGTTCCCCCGGTGGACTGCGGGAAGACTCTTAACCTCTTAAGTGCGCATGGGGGTAATTAGACACCTCTGCCTGTGCGCATGTATTTGAGCTGTTTCCATCACTAAAATATTAATTTGACCATAAATAGCATTAATACTTATCCATATGCGCCTATTATAGGTTGATTATAAAGGTATTAACCTGTTACAACAATAAAACTAGTGAAAACAGCGTTTGGATGGTCAAAATCGGTGATACAGGCCGCGAGTTACATAATGTATGGGTGAGGCAAGCTCCTTTCCCGCCAATTTCCCCCAAGGCCACTGAGACACTGTCGATCGATACTCTCGCTCTCTCTCTTGCACTCGCTAATGTTAGCACGAAAATATACCTCAGAATAAGGGAATAACAGGGAAAATAGGTGATAACTGAAGGAGGGGAGGTAGAGGACTGATATTTTGTATGGCCCAAGGGCAAATTTTTTTTTTTTTTTTTTTTTTTTTTCGATGTTTAACCCGTCCAGCCCCGGCTAGTTTTGTAATGTTTGTTCACCAGAACCCGGCCGGTTTTCAAAAAATGGTTTTATTCCAGAAACAATAGCGAATGGGTTAGGAATGAAGGAAAAACCAAAAAAAAAAACGCTCAAAAAGCTTAACCCTTAATTAGCGGCGAGCAACATAAGTCGAGTTAAAAAAAGCTGGACTATGTGGCGGCGCTCGACATAACTCGAGTGGCAATTTCAGCACGTAATGTGGCTGAGAGAGAGAGACAAGTGGTGGCAGGAGACTAGCGAGCGTATGACTGCTCCAGACCACCGCGGCGAACCTACTGACACAAATCTCAGCTCCCTCCTCCCTCTCTCACTCGCTACATACTCAATTATGTACTGAAAGTACCGAATTACCTGCTTTTTGCACTCGCGTTGCACGGTTATTGCAAGAAAACTATCCATCATACAAGGATCGTTATGGTGTCATTCGAAAGCTCTGTTTATGCCCTTTCAGGGATAGGTACTTGTTTTACGTTCTGGGTCTTATTTAGGCATGAAAATGATCACGTAAACAGCCCTATTTTGGCTAAAAACACCCCGCTGTGCGGTACACATAAATAAACCGCATAGGCCGCTCGTAAGGTGTTAAAGAATGGTCCTACAGAGCCCCCGAAAACGTATTTTACAGAGTAAAAAATTGAAGGCAATTACCCCAAAAAACCAGGTTATTACGCGCTCACGCGCACGCACGTGGACTTTGAGAGTTTTCAACCATCGGCACGGTTGCGTGGGATACGTACACAGTTCCCATACAAATCTGAGCCCTCTTGAGTGGCTACACCTGAGGTTACGGTCGGCGCAATTAGGGTGTCTCTGTGGCTGTGCGTTACATACATCGCCGACGTGTCAGGCGCGTCGCTGGGGCTGTACGGGTTAAAATTGGTTTTTTTTTTCTCTGACTCTTAAGAGTCTTCCCGCAGTCCGCCGGGGGAACTCTTAAGAGTCTTCCTGCAGTTCCCGGGTTAAGAGTCAGGGGGAAAAAAAAAAAATAAAACACCGAAAAAAGATTTTTTTTTTTTTTTTTTTTTTTTTGCCCCTGGGCCATGCCAAATATCACTCCTCCACCTCCCCTCCTTCCCCAGTTTCCTCCCCTCCTTCAGTTATCACCTATTTTTCCTGTTATTCCCTTTTCCTGTGGTCTATTTTCGTGCTAACATTAGCGAGTTGGTAGCAGGGCGTTGTCATCACTGTTAGCAAGCGAGTGCAAGAGAGAGAGAGAGAGTATCGATCGACAGTCTCTCTCCAGAGGTGGAGTAAAGTGGTGGGCTGGGAGGTTGCCTCAGCCATAGATTGTGTAACTCCCGGCCTGTATCGCCGATTTTGACCATCCAAACGCTGTTTCCACTTGTTTTATTGTTGTAACAGGTTAATACCTTAATAATCAACCTATAATAGGTGCATATGGATAAGTATTAATGCTATTTATGGTAAAATAAATATTTTAGTGATGGGAACAGCTCAAATACGTCAGCACAGGAGTGTGGTGTCTCATACCCCCCATGCGCACTTCAGAGGTTAAGGAAGGCCATGGCCACGGTCGGGCTTTTCCACAGAGCTCTCAAAGAGTGTAAATTGTGTTGTTGGTGTAAGTGGTTGTGTGAAATCCAGTCTTCTATGATGTGTTTAATGGTATGGGGTGCTGTGTTCCAACCCGGGCAGGTGTCAACGACGGAGTCATCCAGTCTCTTCTGATAGCTCAGAAGAGCTGGATGGTGTCCGCATCTCAGCCTGGCCAGGTGGACTCTGTCCTCGCGAGGAAGGGAGGATTCAGAAGGATGGATTTTGGGAGGTCGTGCTTGCAGCTGCGTGTTGTCTACGAGTGAGTGGATGGAACGGCGAGTGATATGAGTATGGATGTGCTTCCGGAAGTTGGTTTGGGGTGGGCAGGGAGGGAGAGAAGACAGTATTTGTGTGTGATAGCGTGTGCTGGGTGTTGTTTTGATATTTCTTGGTGTCTGTGGGTGTGTTGCCATGTGTAGTGGGTGGTGTTGATTCGTGGAGGCTGCTGCCAGGAATTGTGTGCCTCTCTTGTCTAGATGATCTTTGACTTTGAGGACTTTGGTTTCTTGATGTAGGTGATCTGTGGGTGTCGTAGCTGTGCATCCTGTGATGATTTTCAGGGCTTTATTTTGAATAGTCTGTAAGGTCTTATGATGTGTTTCAGCTAGGTTAGAAGCCCAGGCCGGGCTTGCGTATTCCATAACTGATCTTATTTATTGTTTGTAGACTGTGGTGGTGGTTTCTTTGTTGTGTCCAAATTTCGTGTGGGCAAGTGATCTGAGGGCGTTTAGTCTGGGTGTCAGTTTCTTTTTCGTGTTTGTGGTGTGCTGTTTGAATGTCATTTGGGTGTCGTATGTTACTCCTAGGATTTTGGGTGTGTGTGTGTGTACTCGCCTAATTGTACTCACCTAATTGTAGTATACAGGATTTGAGCCTAAGCTCGTGTTGTCCTGTCTCTCTCTCTACATTTATCCAATTTTGCTTTAAAAGTTTGGATATTTCTTGCTCCCACCACCTCCCCATCCAACTTATTCCAACACTCAATGCTTCTATACGGGAAGCTGAACTTTCTTACATCAGACTTACATATAACTTTCCTCAACTTACAATCATGACCCCTGGTTCTTCCCTCGTCCCTCACCACAAAATCTCCCTTGTCCATCTTCTCAAAACCTTTCACACACTTAAACATCATGATCATGTCACCTCTCTCTCTCCTCTCCCTCAATGCCTCTCTCTCTCCTCTCCCTCAGCGTTGGCAGCTTTAGCCTCTCCAATCTCTCCTCATAAGGCAGGTCTCTAAGGCTAGCTATCATCTTAGTGGCAACTCTCTGAACTCTTTCCAGTTTTTTATTATGTTTTGTAAGGTGTGGAGACCACACCACTGCTGCATACTCCAGTCTTGGTCGTATTATTGTCCCTATTATTTTTGCTAACATCTCTTCATCTAAATAATTCAGAGCTATTCTCATGTTAGTCAACACTGCATAGGTTTCACCAGTTATTTTATTTATATGCTGTTCAGGTGACAAGCTGTCTGCCACAACTACCCCTAGGTCTTTTGCTTTCACAGCTTTACTAATTATTTCATCTCCTATTTTATATCCCCAAGAAGGTCTATATTTACTTTTTCCCATCTCAAGAACCTGACACTTACTCGTGTTGAATTCCATTTTCCAAGTTTGACTCCACTCATATAACTTATCTAGGTCTCTCTGTAATTCTTCACAACTACTCCTACTTGTAATATGCTTCATTAATTTTGCATCATCAGCAAACATAGATATATATGAGCCTATTCCCATTTGAAGGTCGTTGATGAAAACCAAAAACATGATTGGGGCCAACACCGATCCTTGAGGCACTCCGCTTTTTACCCTTTTCCACGAGGAGAACTTTCCTTTTATTTTAGTAAAATTTTAGTAAAATTTAGTAAAATTTAGTAAAATTTGCCAGAACGTCCCGGACTTCCCAAACTTGACTACTTCCTTTAACGTGACGATAGTGCGTTGTTATATGTGCGATTAGTTTGCTTGGGAAACAGATTAACTTGCTCATGTAGTAATGTACACCCTATGTGGTGGATTGTGTTCTTTTATTTAATAATTTTCATTTTAGTAAGCGTTGTTTCCACATAGCGATTTTGATAATTTAATTTGACTTTATATTGTCCTTGTCCCAATTTTGGTTTGTTTAGTTTGCAAGTTTTACATTTTAATTACTGTTCGCATTTCCCTCCCAATTAAATAGTTTTCCATCCACTTTATTTGGTGGAACCCCCCGAACAGCAACCAAACAGGGCCCAGAAGCACCAGGAGAAGGAAGAGGAAGAGGCTGAACAGCTACGTAAGAGGGTCGCTGCGAAGCTGGCGGATAGTGACATCAAAGGGGCCGTCAGACTGTTGTCCTCTTCAGAAGGTTTTGCTGGTCAAGGCACCGAAGTTGTTGAAGCCCTACAAGAAAAGCACCCACCTACACCTAGGGACCTAAACCTCCCCCCTGCCCCAAATGACCAGATGCGCCAACCTTTAGTTGTCACGAAGGAGCAGGTGGTCGCCGCAGTGACTTCATTCCCAGCAGGCTCAGCCGCGGGCCCAGATGGTATCCGACCCGCCCACCTCAAAGGCCTCTTGGGTCAGGGATCAGGAGCTGCTGGGGAGGCACTCTTGGAAACCCTCACCAAATTCATCAACATGGTTTTAAGAGGGGAAGTACCCGACTGTGCCACACCCCTATTTTTTGGGGCATCACTCTGTGCACTGGCAAAAAAGATGGCGGCGTGCGCCCAATAGCAGTAGGGAACACCTTCCGCCGCCTTGCCACAAAGGTGGGTTTGAAACCACTCTCGAATGGCCTAGGTCAACACTTAAGACCAGTTCAACTAGGTTTCGGAACTCCAGGGGGGTGTGAAGCTGCTGTACACGCAACCCGCACCTACCTCAGCCAAGCCCAAGAAAAACGAGTGCTTCTAAAGATTGACATGCGGAACGCATTCAACAGCATTCGCAGGGATGTCTTCCTCCGTGCAGCTCAAGAACACATCCCCACTCTGTACCCCCTACTTTGGCAGGCTTATTCCAAACCTTCAATCCTGATTTTTGGCGAGACGGTAATCCCATCAGAGACCGGGTTACAGCAGGGAGATCCAGGTGGTCCTGCTCTTTTCTCAATAGGGGTGGATGCAGCAGCTAACAAAGTAAGGTCAGAGCTGAATGTATGGTACCTGGACGATGCAACCTTGGGTGGGTCAGTAGAGAACGTTCTAACCGACCTAAATAACATCATAACTGACCTCGGCCAGGCCGGGCTAGTGATAAATGACACCAAATGTGAACTTGTTCTCCTCAACCACACACGTGAACAAGGAGAAGAGACTCAGGCCCTGTTCCGAAACATATTGCCAGATGTAAAGATCCTTCAGGAGCACCAGCAAACCCTATTAGGTTCCCCACTAACTCTGGCAGCAATCCCACCAGCACTTCAAGTTAAAAAGGAGGAGCTTCAACGTCTCGTGAGTCGCCTGATACACATCGATGCCCACTCAGCTCTGGCCCTGCTCAAGAACTGTTTCTCCATCCCAAAACTCCAATACCTCCTGCGCACATCGATGACTTACACGAACAATGGCGGCCTCCAAGAATTAGACAGCATAATCCGAGAAGCAGTGACCAGCATCACCAACGTGGAATTTAAAGAACGGGCCTGGACACAAGCCACCCTTCCTGTCCGCCTCGGGGGCTTGGGCATACGGAGAGCCTCGGATATTGCCTCCCCAGCCTTTATCTCTTCCCTCATCGCGACCAACGACCTCGTATTGTCCATCCTTTATTCTAAACCCGGAATGACACTTAATGGGGACGTAACAGCAGCGATTAACACCTGGAAGGGAAGTACAGGAGTAGAGGAGGAGCCTCAGGGTACCTCCAGGAGCAAGCAGAAAGCGTGGGATACCATCTCGGCGAAGAAAACTCAAGAAAATCTCCTAACCAATGCAGACCAGGTTGCAAAAGCACGCCTCCAGGCAGCCGCCCGTTCGGAGAGTGGCTTGTGGTTACACGCCATCCCCATCCCACCTCTTGGAACTCACTTGGATGCTGAAGCGCTCCGGGTCGCCATCGCGCTCAGAGTGGGTGCGGCAGTTTGTCACCCACACACTTGCAAGTGTGATGGGAGGATGGATGCTCAAGGTCACCATGCCTTGTCATGTAATTACAACGCAGGCCGCCTGCCAAGACACTCTGCACTAAATAATGTCATAAAACGGGCCCTGCAGAGTGCTAACTGTGCATCAATCCTCGAACCACATGGACTTCACAGAGAAGACGGCAAACGGCCAGATGGGATGACCACTTTCCCTTACAAGAATGGCCGGTGCCTCGTGTGGGATGCCACATGTGTTGACACTTTCTCCACAACCAACGCCGCCAGAAACGCCGACGAAGCAGGTGAAGCCGCCCGGATAGCAGAAAATAAAAAGCGAGAAAAATATCAAGCCATCGCCAGAATTCATCAGTTCGAGCCCCTGGCATTCGAAACTTCAGGAGTCTTCGGCCCCACCACCCTTAAGATGGTGAATGAAATAGGCCGTAAAATCAGAGAAGTTTCAGGAGAACCCCGGGAAACCCTCTGGCTCAAGCAAAGACTAGGGATGGCTATCCTCCGGGGCAATGCCACCAGTGTCATGAGCTCAGTTCGACAGGACTGAGTCATGCCACTGCGTGAGGCCCCGGCAGGAGTGGTGTATCCGTAGTCTTTCCACAGTAGGGTAAAACAAAACATAAACCTTATTTGTATGTAACATGTGTGATGCACATTAATAAAAGGGGATGTGTCGGATGGTTGAAAGCCACAGTTGCTCGCGCGTTTGGGGCTAGCAACACGTATTATGAAAAACATGCATCCTCCTTCATTCACTGTCCCCCCCCTTCACTCACTCAACCCCACAATTTGCCGGAGGATAACAGGTTTTTCACAATACGTAGACGGAGGTCTTTTTAAAAAAAAAAAAAAAAAAAAAAAAAAAAAAAAAATCCACTTTAATAATACTCCCTCAACCCGCCCCACAGTCCTGAGCTTCCACAACAATCTCTTATGAGGCACCTTATCAAATGCCTTCTTGAAATCTAAGTAAATACAATCTACCCACCCCTCCCTCCCTTGTACAATGTCAATTACCCTATCATAGTAACTCAACAAATTTGTGGTACACGAATGACCTTTTCTGAACCCGAACTGCTTGCTTGAAATTATTTCCCTCTCCTCCAACATACCCACCCATCTTTTTCTAATAATCTTTTCACAAAGCTTGCATATGTGTTAGGGGTGTGTTGTTTATGTTGAGTCCCGGGACGTAATCGTGCTCTCCTGTCCAGCTTGTGAGGAGGGTTGCAGTGGATTTAGTTGGGGCTAAATTGAGTCTGTTTATAGTGCACCATTCATGTAATGTGTCGAGATGAAAGGGTTAACTGATGTGGTGCAGTTTTCTGTTTCCACAATCACCTTTGGTTGACCAGGGCTCTTGTGTATTCCTGTATGCATACATGTATCTAAGCCTTTTAAAATTAATTATTGATTTTTCTTGGGGATTTTGAGCAGATCCTCTGCTAAGGTGTCTCTTAGCCACCCCTGGTGTGATTTAACCCAGGAAGCACAATAAGCCTTCCGGTAGTACAGTCAGGTCTCGATATACGCGCATTCCACATACAGTAGGGTCCCGCATAAAACGTGTTCGCATAAAACGAGTCGATTAAAACGACCGACCTAAAATATTAATATTTAATTTTCGATCAGAACGAATGTCGCTTTGTACGAAATATCGTTCGCTTTGTACGAAATATCGTCGCTTTGTACGAAATATAGTTCGCTTTGTATGAAATATCGTTCGCTTTGTATGAAATATCGTTCGCTTTGTACGAAAATTTTCGCTTACAGCGAACATTGACGCTATTGCGCCACCAAAATGCTGTGTTCACATAAAACGAAATCGCATAAAACGCCCTCGTTTATCGACCATAAACTCGTTTTATGTGAGACCCTACTGTACATGGATTCGTTTGGACATGGTAACCCCAAAAATTCCTGTCGGCCACAACACGGATTTTTTTTTTATATACGTAGACATTTGTGGACGACGGGGGTCCTGCTGCAACTCCGGGTCAGCGCCGGATCTTTCCGGACCGCCCAGGTCATAGCAGACGACACAAATCAGTGAGTGTGGTTTGTTTATTTTGCAGGATATTGCGTGCCTGACACGCAAATAGGTCAGTAGCAAGTCCAAAACAGTTCTTATTGATGCTGTTATTGATACTGTAGCGTTCTTTTATTTCAAAATTTTATTTTGCTGAAGCATTTTTTCCACATAGCGATTTTGATTATTTCTTTTGCCTTTATATTGTCTTGTCCTCGTTTTGGTTTGTTTATTTTGCAAGTTTTACATTTTAATTGCCTGCCTGACACGCAAATCAATTTTTGTTGGTGGTATAATGTCGGCTAAAGGTTAAAATAGGGGACTTTGGGAAAGTGGCTGGAACGAATTGAATTAAATCTCATTAGGCCTGTTATTTCTAATAAACAGTTTTAATATACACTGTACGAAATAACCGTGTATATCGAGACCTGACTATCTCCTAGGCGAAAGCGATAAGCCTTCCGGAAGCGAGAATTTGAAGCGCGTTCAAAAACCGCATCAACAGGTTTACGCGGCTACAAATTGGACCATAGGCCAATGTGGCAACTATCGATACCATACATCATAATACACTTACATCTCACATTCACAAACCTTAATTATCTATAGTAATAGGCAGTGGCAGGGATATCCCTCACCCCTAGATATATTATTATGTTTTTTACACCAACCAACTTCACTTCTAAACTCAATTAATGAAATCAACAAACACATGTGGCACTCCGAGGACTCGAACCCAGGATACTCACATCGAAATTCCGCGCACTATGCATTACGCTATCAAGACGTATACCCTACATATACCATACGTGGCGGTAAAACACAGTGAGCATAAGGTTGCAAGCAGTGGCAATCAATAAACTGGGGGAGGGAGGGGAGGCAAAAATCCTCTACCCTCCCTCGACTCTTTTCCAGACTCATTTATACAGTATATACCTGAATTCATATATAGTATGTAAAAGCTTTATTAATTTCCTACACCTAAATCTGGGTCCTAATTCTTCACATATGCCATGTGAAATATTGCTTTATAAGAGATATAAGGGATACAGTAGAACCTCGTTTATCCGGCATTTACAAAAACAAAGGTACCATCAAAACAACAGCACAAAACCCCCCCTGGCAATGGCATAAATTGGGTAAAATAATACGAAAACTAAGAAAAATAGGCAAAATAAGTGCCTCTGAATTACTATACAGTACAGTACTACAGTACTGTACTATTATGCCTTACTGTGGATATACAAACATATTAACCTTTGATACTCTGGATGTACTTACGATCTACTGGATGGATATACTTACAGTACCTCAAAGTCAAAGACCACCTGGTCATGAGGGGTACTCAATTTCTGGCTGCAGCCTCCACAAATCAACACCACCCACTACACTACATAGCCGCACACGCACAGATGTAGAATTTGTTTTTTACACCATGCCCGTAAGGATGATTATGGAGCTCCGATCTTACTTTCAACCATTATGGCAATTTTACCAACACACCTAAACTTAATTAGATGCTGAAAATGGCCTCCAAAAATCTGCACCCAGGGCGGGAATCGAACCCGGGACCCTTGGGTTACAAGGCAGACACGTTACCACGAGACTAATATAGGTACCTCACTTAGCCTGGTAGTCTAAGTGTATTTCCGCATCTTGTTCAGTTTAGGATAACCTGTTTTAACTGACTTTACATCACTTCACCGTCTGGGTAGCGAAGGCTCCGAACGAACAGAGAGGAACAAGCCTGAGCCGAAATGACCGTGAGTCCGTCAGAGAGACTGATAGGGAGAGGTGAGTCAGCCCACTTGTCATGCTACCACACACATTAACGGCCCAGCTGGCAACTCCTCCACACTCAATCACAGCCTTTGTTGTGAGTCTCACAGCACTCCCAGTTCTCTCCTGCCCCCTTACTTGTTATGTGTAGTATTTGTTTTTTACACCATGCCCGTAAGGAAGGTTATGGAGCTCCGATCTTACTTTCAACCATCTTGACAATTTTACCAACACACCTAAATTTCGTTAGATGCTGAAAATAGCCTCCAAAAATCGGCACCCAGGGCAGGAATCGAACCCGGGACCTTTGAGTGGCAGACACGTTACCACGAGACTAATAAAGGTACAGTACCTCACTTAGCCTGGTAGGCCAAGTGTATTTCCGCATCTTGTTCAGTTTAGGCTAACCTATTTTCACTAACTTTACACAGACACCAAGGAATATTAAAACATCACCCAGCACACGGTATCACACACAAATACTGTCATCTCACCCTCCCTGCCCAACCCAAACCAGCTTCCAGAAGCACATCCATACTCATATCTCTCTCCGTTCCATCCAATCACTCAAAGACAACACGCAGCTGCAGGCACGACCTCGCGAAATCCATCCTTCTGAATTTTCCCTTCCTCGCGAGGATGGAGTCCACCTGGCCAGGCTGAGATGTGGGCACTATCCAGCTCTTCTGAGCTATTAGAAGAGACTGGATGGCTCCGTCGTCGACACCTGCCCAGGATGCAACACAGCACCCCATACTATTTAACACATTATAGAAGACTGCCTACACAATCACTTAAGCCGACAACATAATTTACACTCCTTGAGAGCCCTGTGGGAAAGCCCAATCGTGGCCATGGCCATCCTTAACCCCTTATTGGCGGCGCTCGACTTAAGTCGTGCACCAATTTGCAGCAAGTTAGGAGCATTATTAAGGCTTTTAAAAGGTTAAAATTGAGTGCCAATGGCCGGGAGCATAGCGGGCCAGACAGCTGACTCCCAGGGCTTACCGCCGCCCAGTAACTCATGTTCCCTGTGTTCTCGAGAGGCCAGCAGTGTAGCCAGTAGTGAGCATAGCTGGGAAAAATATACCGATATATGCTAAACTCCCATGTTCGTGGCATCACTGCAAGAGAACCACGAGTGCTACTTAGCTCGTTCTGGTCTCATTTTGAAGCTTTTAGTGCCTAGTTTTTTGCTAAATATTGTTTTTTTTCATGCAGGTGCTTGATTTATCATGCAGGAGGGCCTGAATATGCCCAAATGAGCCCAAAACACCCCGCTAGACAAGGGTTAACGACTCGGGGCTGTTCGGCCAGGCGGCCTATGGAAGAAAAAACAACAACTACTTACCTACTTCTCTACACATCTTCATTGGTGAGTACAAGCCTCTTTATAGTAATCAATATGCTTTTTTAATGTTTATGAAACCATATTTAGTAAGTTAGGATGTATTTATTTGGGTTTTGGACATTCTATAGGAGTAAATCTCAAAACCACGGCAAAACGGGTTATCCGGCAGCACCCCCCACCCCCATTGTGCCGGATAAACGAGGTTCTACTGTACTGTATTACAAACTTTGTCTCCTCCGCTCGCCATCCACCAGTAAAACCTCGAGAGAGAGGTCGCTCGCCGTTTAAAGGTTAAGATTTGTATGAGGTAAGCCAGGTTCGAATCCCGGGATAATCACATGCATTTATGAATTTCATTGGGAGGTGTTGGGTGTCGAGAGTGAAATTAATAAAAAATAAGATCAATGGTGGATCTGTGGTGGTCGAGTGGTGAGCACGCTCGCGTGTCAATCTGCAAGGCCCGGGATCGAATCCCTGCCACGGCGGACATTTAGTGGGTGTGGTAGTACGTCCTAGCATGTTTCACATGCTTGCACCCAGTCAGGGGACATCCTGACGACGTATACAGACTAAACACACATAACAAAGCCACTCCAACAGCTGCCTCTCTCTCCAACACCCCTTCTCCCCTCTCAACACTCTTCTCTGAGCTAGTGCCGATACAAATGGCATGGACAGTCCTGTATAGAATCGTAAGATTCAGAGTCGTAAAGATTCCAGGACAAGCTCAATAGCGGCGGATCCCCAGATCGACCGTGGTGATTGTCACCTAAACATCTACAAAAGTACAAAGTATTCAGGTTCAGGAGTAATTCCTAGGGAGGCCTTCCCTTGTGGTTAAGTGCCCCATGAATTACTCCTTCCATTCATGTAATCATTTAGCTATCATAGTGCAGTTGGGTATATGTACATGCTTAGATTAATATCCAGTATTCGAGAATGGATAATATGTTATAGGCTTGTACATAAACCTTTAACTGTCTTGATTGATGTAATGATCAGTGTTTAAGATCTGTATGTGGTAACCCAGGTTCAAATCCCAGGACGATCGCATCTATCTATATACTCATGCCCAATCCCCACTTTTTTCTTGGGAGGGGGGGGGGAGGGGGCCTTCAAGACAGAGCCCGAATAGGGACAACACAACAGAAAACAATGAACACACAAAAACTAAATACAAATTCACACACATCTAAGTCATCTAGGAGAAGACCCAGAGACCAGGGTCACCAAGGTCCCTCCAGCACTCCCCCGGCCCCCGACCACCTGGAGAGGTTCCGATCTCAGCAGAGCCGAAACCACAAGCCCGCCCACCACACTTCCAGGTGCACCCTTCATATAAACCATCTCCCCGGGCCAGGCGCCTGATGGACTATTATTTAGCCCATCTTGCACCCGACCCCTTCCCCCAAATGACCACGTGTTCACTCCTCTATTTACAAGCATTCTCCATTTATTCCTGTTAACATACTTTCATTAATTTCATTGGGAGGTGTTTGGTGTTGAGAGTGGAATTATTAAAAATAAGATTATATCCTTTATTCATCTATGAAAAATATGTAAATCTTATTTCATACAAAAATATCTTTATTTTGAAAACATACCTATAGGCCTAAACTAAAATATTTTTAATAGATAACCATTACTGTACTTATAACTAAGGAACAATATTGATGAATAATGTGTCCGTCAATAAATCTTCAAAATTATATGTGATATAATGAATTCATAAAACAATACAGTATTATCATGTTATACTGTACAGTACAGTCAGTCCCCCCAATCCGCGCCTATATGGGCGGCATTACACGACGTGTATTGGGAATTCGTACATTGGGGATAACATAACTTATAGAGAAAAATACATATGGGCGGAAGCCCGCATTTCCACACACATTTGACTGTAATTTTTGATCAAAATCAATACTAATTGGACAACCAAGCATACACAATAATAGAAACATAAACAAGTCATTACTTACATTAAAATGAAATGCTATAAGTAGGTGAGAAGAGTGGGGGGCTCCGAGGCAGACCCCCGCGACAGGGCGAGTTCATATAGCGGCTTCCTTCTCAGTCCCAATATCCTTAACCCGGGAACTGCGGGAAGACTCTTAAGAGTTCCCCCGGCGGACTGCGGGAAGACTCTTAAGAGTAAGGGGAAAAAAATCCATTTAAAACACCTCAAAAAAAAAAAAAAAATTTTTTTATTGCCCCTGGGCCATGCCAAATATCACTCCTCCACCTCCCCTCCTTCCCCACTTTCCTCCCCTCCTTCAGTTATCACCTATTTTCCCTGTTATTCCCTTATTCTGTGGTATATTTTCGTGCTAACATTAGCGAGTTGCAAGCAGGGCATTGTCATCACTGTTAGCAAGCGAGTGCAAGAGAGAGAGAGAGTATCGATCGACAGTCTCTCTCCAGACTTGGGAAAGTGTGGTGGGGAGGGAGGTTGCCTCAGCCATACATTATGTAATTCCCGGCCTGTATCGCCGATTTTGACCACATCCAAACGCTGTTTCCACTTGTTTTATTGTTGTAACAGGTTAATACCTTTATAATCAACCTATAATAGGCACATATGGATAAGTATTAATGCTATTTATGGTAAAATAACGATGTTAGTGATGGGAACAGCTCAAATATGTCAGCACAGGAGTGTGGTGTCTCATACCCCCCATGCGCACTTCAGAGGTTAAGTGTCCGTGCGCTGAGACTTGACCCATTTATTGTGTAACAACCGCCTTCCTACACCCTTCAACATCTTCAAAATGCCTAGGAAGAATAAACTGGTGAAGGCACTACTGCGATCGGGAAATCTATGGGTTTATCCGGGGACGGGGACGGGGCCAGTGACAGTGGCGGGGCCGGGGAAGCCTAGGCCTAGGCTATATGAACTCGCCCTGTCGCGGGGGTCTGCCTCGGAGCCCCCACTCTTCTCACCTACTTATAGCATTTAATTTTAATGTAAGGAATGACTTGTTTATGTTTCTATTATTGTGTATGCTTGGTTGTCTAATTAGTATTGATTTTGACGTCACGATGACATTGTGGGAGAAGCTTCATGGAAGCGTCTCCCACAATGCCATCGTGAAGTCACCGTCTTCCCGCTGCCGAGGGCATAGAGTACAGGGTGTGCGCGCGGAGTAGGGAGGGGGGGTGGCGCGGAATACAAAAAACAGTATTTTTACACCACTCTTCAACCGTGATTCGTGTTTTGTGGGGTCAATACGTGTTTTAGGGATTTTGAGTACCTGTTTTACCCCTCGGCGCGGAATAGGGTAAACGCGGACTGAGGATACGTGTATTAGGGGGACTGACTGTACTAGTAAAACATGGTGTCCTCTTGATCCTATTACTGAAAGAAACATGATTTGTAAATTATGTCCATAAATGTTATGAACAAACACTATTTGTCTACTCTGCCACTAATGTGATTAACTCTAATAAATATAAAAATATTAAAACTATTTCAAAACAATGAACAAATACAGTATGGATATACAGTAGAACCTCGCTCTTTCGGACTAATTGGGGGAGACCCCTGTCCGAAAGTGTCAAAAGTCCGAAAGGGCCGAGTCCGAACTCACACTTCAGCCTTTCAGACAAATCCGAAAGGCTGAAATAATGTCCGAAGTTTATAAGTCCGAAACTCTGCTCTTCAGTCCGAATGCGAAATAATTTTTCTCAGCCTTTCAGACAAATCCGAAAGGCTGAAGCATGAGTCCGAAGTTTATAAGTCCGAATACACATTCACCTAACCAGACAAGTCCGAAACTCGGCTCTTTGGTCCGAATGTGATTTAATTTTTCTCAGCCTTTCAGACAAATCCGAAAGGCTGAAGCATGAGTCCGAAGTTAAATGTAGTCCGAAAAGGATGGAGGTATTTTCTCAGCCTTTCAGACAAATCCGAAAGGCTGAACCATGAGTCCGAATTGAAATGCTAGTCCGAAAGTCTGAGAATTCCGAAAGATTTAAGTCCGAAAGAGCGAGGTTGTACTGTATGTAATAACAATGATATACCATGAAAATAAAGATGATGATGTTTGTGTATCTGATGTGTGACAATGAAGTGAACACAAAAATGACATGGCTATATATGAGTCAAGTTATTAAATATCAAACATTATTGCAGTTTTGTAAATATATCTTGTAACAATTGTAATATAAGCTTATAATGATATTGTAATTATGATTTATTTATAGAAATCTCTTAAACTTTAAATGATATATCATAAATGAGGTAGATTCATTGTGATTTACAGTACAGGTACAGCAAAATGCATGATAAATAAATTGAAATTTTCCTTATAAATACAACATTATACTGAATAATTTCATTAAAAGTTAATGATTGGCCAGCAATCAGTATTTGTCATTTAAATATAGTACTAAATAAGGCAACCTTTGGAGAGGTTTAAGTAATTATCATGAATCAGAGAAGAGGTTAAATCTTATGTGAATTTTACCCACCACCGAATCAATCCATAAGTTTTATGTACAAGTTCCATATATACAAGTACATTACTGTACTGTACACTAAGAAAAATAAATAACTAGTTACAATATAATCTTCAACTGGAGTTTGGAAATTCATTGTTTAACATAATACAAACTTAACCAATACAGTATCTACAAAACTTAGATTAATCATCCTAATAATATAAACCTAAGATTACAAAACTGGAACTTAATCATCCTAACACTATAAACTTAACAATACTATAAAGATGTAATAAACCTAATATATATATATATATATATATATATATGTTGATATATGAAGAGAATAACAATGTCTACAAACCTGATAACAAGTGTTGAACTTAATAATATACAGCTCTTAAATAAACTATAAAATGTCTGTAAATGGTAATATAAAATTATCCATAGATTATAATTGTATTTTTCATTTCTGTAGTAGTGGGTTTTGTTGGAAATCATGCTAAGTCAGATATTCAGTAGATACTTAGGTATCATAAATTGTAAAGCATAAATCTTCCATTAATAATTGTCAATCCTTAGTCATGTTATTTTTACAAACAAGAAATTATCCTACTGCTAGATTCATTGCAAACTTATCAAGCAAAGAACATCATAATAATGTACCACCTTTAAGAACCTTACAATCACATGGTATTTTGGACCCAATATACCTTAGTCTAGTCTACCTACATGAGAAAACTTATGGCTGTGTCAAGATATTGAAACATACTAATAAAATATACAGGACAGTATATAGAAATATATGCCAATAACAATTTCATGTAAAATATCACAATATAAGCTTAATCAAATTTCATACCTCTATGGCGGTTTTCTAGATTATTAAGTACATTATTCTGTTGTAATAAAAACACAAAACTAATATATATATTTTTTCATCTAATAATTTTCAGCTAAGCAAACAAAACTATAAAAAGAAACTAAGATATAAACTGCAGTGCATTAAACTTCTCAAAGATTACTTGTACAGTATATAGGCTACTGTACTTATAATGTGATTGTTTTCAATTTGTGTTAAAGCGGCCTATCATCCTATGAGCCACCTCCCTCCAGTTGGTGACTTTGCCAGGCGGGAGACCAGCAGAGATAGGGTCACCCCGGGTCACTGTGTTGCGAGGACAATACTTCAATGTGTGAGCGCTGTCACCTGTTGCACTGCAGAGGGGACACACGTACATCCTCAGTACTGGGCATTGACAATGACCTCGCTCATCCTGGGGGGATAAAATGCTAGTAATAACACTCTCTCTTGTTTTCCTGTCTACTGATGGCCCTTACTTACTCCCATCCAATTAGGGACTTGAAGAGTAGTCAACAACTGACTTACTAAAGTAGGTATCATCCTAGGGATTCTTTCGAAGCCTTACATATTCAGTAGCATTTGAGTATTTATCATAATGTATAGGTAAATTATTTGTAAATTATTGATGATGATGATGAAATTATTTGTTCAAATCCACAGTTGAATTTTTACAAACTTTAAGATTAATTGAGTTCAATCTCTACCTCTTCTCTTTTCTACAAAACAGTTTATAAAAAAAAATATATTGTGCATGAAAAGGTATGCAATAGTTTACTAGAAAGACCTGTGGCATAACATTCAATGCTAACAGACTGTCATTAGGCAACTCCCTCCACCTCACTCTCAGTTTGTTTCTTCCTTTTTGCCCTTCCACCTCAATCTCATACACTCTTTAGTTAATCTCTCACTCCCCATATGCTCCGCATGGTCAAACCACCTCAAGGTGTTCACACTCTCCAGCACATCCACACCACAAAAGGTGTTCACTCTCCAGCACATCCACACCACAATGCTCACATACGTCTTCAATTATCTCTCCATGTGACTGCACAAGTATTATTCAAGTAACTCATTTCCATCACCCCTTTCACTCCTGATTTATGTCTCTCCAAAAACATCCATGATTCCCTCCCGCATGTCAATGTTGGGAGTACAATAGTATAATGCAATGACTTCTTTAGTTCCATTCCTACAATCCTCTTCCCCTGTTGTACCCTCTCTAGCACTTCATCCTCTGAACTTCTTATACCTAACTTCGGTAAACCAGTTCTTATTCGGCGTGATTCTATTCCTCGTGCTCGTGGAATGAGCTTGTATATTAGATCTGGGTATAATGCTCAGCACTTAACTAAGCATATTTGTAAATGCCATGAGATGCAGTTAGTTAAAGTTTCCAGCAAGTATCATAATCATTACATTTTTAGCCTGTACAGAAATCCTGATGTTAACAATGACATATATGACTGCCTCTTAACAGCCATGGCTTCAATACAGTCTGTAGATGTCAAATCATCCTTTATTTTTGTTGGTGATGTCAATGCGCATCATCAAGAGTGGTTGAACTCGGTCTCTCCAACTAATAGAAATGGTCTTGCTGCATTGGATTTTGCAAACTTATCTGGTTGTGACCAGCTAATCCAAGGACCTACTCATATGTCTGGAAATTGTCTTGATCTAGTACTAACAGATATTCCTGGCGTTGTAGAAACCTCCGTTCTTGTACCTGTTGGCACTTCCGACCACAATGCCATCATGTGTAAAATTAATCTTGATTTTTCTGTTCCTGATATTACTCTCTCACGTAAAGTCTACCTTAAATCCCGGGTTAACTGGGACAACGTTTGTAATGATGTATGTAATATTGAGTGGAATCACATACTAAGATCTCATGACCCGGTTTCAGCTCTCAACAATTCCCTTCTTGGTATCCTTCGCAAAAGAGTTCCATCAAAAACAATTAGTCTCGTATCAGGGATAAAGCATGGTTTAATGATGACTCCGGACTAAAAGGAAGAATTTTAGATTCAAAAGCTGTAAGAGGTATGCTGACGGGATCAGACCACTATACAGTGCTGACAAAAGTGAGGATAAGGAAAGAGTGGAAATATGAGAGGAAAGAGAGAAAACTGACAGTAGAGAGAATAAATGTGAGAAAATTAAATGAAGAATGTAATGCAACAAAATACAAGGACATCCTGAAAGAGACTATAAAGGACATGGATGTTTTGATAGATCTGGGAAATACTGTAGACGAAGTATGGAAAGGTACAAGAGACTCCATGATTAAAGCAGCTGAGAAAATATGTGGGAAGAAAACCTTTAAAATGTGGAAGAAGAAAGGTAACGCATGGTTTAGCAAAGAGATATAAGAAATAGTGAAAAAAAAAAAAAAAAAATCAGAAAGAGTATGCTGCAAAAGAATATACCTAGAGAAACTAGAGATGCGAGGAAAGAAGAATATAACAATTTGAAACAAAGAGTGAAGAGGGCGATACAAGACGCTAAAAGGAAGACAGATGAGGCATATGGGAGAAAGATTAGTGAACAGTTTCTGAATGACAGGAAAGCATACTACAGAGCTGTGAAAGAAGCCAGAGGGAAGAAGACTAAGAGTGTCTCAGGTGGTAGGATGAGGGACATGAATGGGGAAGTGGTAGAGGGTGATGGTGTGGTGAAAGTATGGAAAGATAATTTTAGTAGCTTAGCTGTAAAGAGTAGGGGGAAGGCAAAGATCTATCCATCCATAGGAATGGAGAGAGGTAGAATAAACAGGGTAGTTGAAAGCCAGATAAGCAGAGAAGAAGTAAAAGAAGCAATCAATAGACTTAAAATGGGCAAAGCTGCTGGAGTAGATAACATCCCAGGTGAAATGCTGAGATATGGAGAAGAAGCTGTTGACATAATGCATAGGTTATGTAAATTAGCATGGGAAAAGGAAAGTGTACCAGAGGACTGGAGGAAAGCAGTGATAGTACCCTTGTACAAAGGGAAGGGTAGTAAAGAAGAGTGTAAGAATTATAGGGGAATTAGCTTGCTTAGCATACCTGGAAAGGTACACGCAAGAGTAGTAACAGAGAGGCTACAGAAGATAACGGATGACAAAATAGGCGAGGAACAGGGAGGTTTCAGAAAGGGCAGGGGCTGCGTTGACCAGATAGCCTCAATGCGATTGTTGGTAGAGAAGTATCTGGCCAAAAACAGAAAACTCTATGCAGCATTCATGGATTTGGAAAAAGCCTACGACAAAGTAGACTGGGAGGGCCTGTGGGATGTGTTAACAGTATATGGTGTGGGAGGAAAGTTGCTAATGGCAGTAAAATCTTTTTATAGGAATGCAATGGCAAATGTGAAGGTAGGGGATAAGTTAAGTGAAAGTTTTGAGGTCAATGTAGGTGTAAGACAGGGATGTGTCATGTCAGCTTGGTTGTTCAATATATACATGGATGGAGTGATTAGGGAATGTAGGGCTGTATCAATGGTGTGGGAGCTAGACTGGAATCAGAGGGAAGAACATGGAAGATTTTAACATGCCTATATGCGGACGATGCAGTCCTGTTGGCGGAAAATGCTGAAGAACTTCAGAGAGTGGTCACTGACTTTGACAGGGTATGTGAAAAGAGAAAGTTAAAGGTCAATGTAGGGAAATGTAAGGTAATGGTGTTTGAGAGAAGAATGCATGGAACCATAGATTTTAAGGAAAAATATAGAATCAAGAAAGAACACAAGAAAAGTTGTAAAATAAAATTGAAAAATGAAGTACTAGAAGAGGTTGAAAGTTTCAAGTATTTGGGAGCTGTACTATGCAAATATGGTAAAATGGAGAGTGAGATAAAAGAGAGAAAAATGCAAGGAAGAAAGGTGATTGGAGAACTTGATAGTATTCTCTTAGGAAGAATGGTTAGCCAGGAAGTCAAAAAGTCACTGAGAAACAGTGTGCTGCTCCCAACACTCTCGTATGGAAGCGAGACATGGACGGCAAGTGACGAGGACCTCTTCAAACTGAGAGCTGTGGAGATGAGCTTTTTCAGAATGGCAGCTGGCATGAATAGGCTAGATGGGCCAAGTAATAGGGAAGTGTACGAGTCCTTTGGAATGGAAGAGCAGGCTTTGGGCATTGATTGTGGTGTGGTTGAGTGGATAAAGAGAAGTATTTTGAGGTGGTATGGTCATGTTCAGAGAATGGATGAAGACAGAATGCCAAGAGAGATATATGGGAGTCAGGTGAGTGGAACCGCTAGTAGTGGAAGACCATCTATGGTATGGGAAAAGAAAGTGGAAAAATATATTGAAGAAAAACTTCCACGTAGTGGAAGGGGCATTGTGGCACGGGCAAGGGAGGCATGTCTTGACAAAGTAGCTTGGAGACGTTTCTGTCATGGCCATCCTCTAGTGGGGGTTTCCCAGGGGGGAAACAAGGCGTCGGAGATGATGATGATGATGATGATGATGATTATTAATGATGACTGCAAGCGTGCATTTGATGACAAACAGGCTGCATATCGTCTATGGAGGCGTAATCAAACCCCCTTGCATTGGGAAAATTATGTTTTTAAAAGGGCAGCTGCGCAGAGAGTTTATGATGGTGCTGAGAGGGATTATAACTCCCATCTTCAGGATGTTCTGCCAGGAGCTACACAGCCTCATAAATGGTGGTCCGCTTTGAAATCCTCTTTATTTGGAATAGATTCCTCCATGCCTCCTCTTTCTGATTCTGATGGCTCCATCTCTTTTGATCCATTATCGAAGGCCAATATTCTATCTAATATTTTTATTAATAAGCAGAGTAATCAGGAATTGTCTTTGCCATTGACATGTTTCCCTAGACCCAACCTCAATTCAATGGCATTCAAATCAGCTGAACTGAAAAGGTACTTGCTGGATCTTGATACCTATGGTGGCACAGACCCGGATGGGTTTTTCCCTCTCTTTTTTAAAAAGGTTGCAGTGGTCTTGGCACCTAAATTGGCCGTGGTGTTTAGGTTGCTTTTGAAATCAGGTAGTTTTCCTCTTTGCTGGCGTAAGGCTATTATCACTCCTATTCCAAAGGGAAATACTGCCTCATCATCTCCTAATGACTATCGCCCTATCTCCATTACACCTATCCTATCCAAGCTCT
This sequence comes from Paralithodes platypus, assembly GCA_032716605.1. NCBI lineage: Eukaryota > Metazoa > Arthropoda > Malacostraca > Decapoda > Lithodidae > Paralithodes > Paralithodes platypus. The sequence continues at coordinate 4,174,537 of CM064483.1, forward strand.
ATGAGAGGCTTTTGTCCAGACGCCTTTCCTCTTATTGTAATAGTCATAATTTGATACCAAACTCACAGTTTGGTTTTCGTAAGGGACTGGGTAAATGTGATGCGCTTCTGACACTCACCCATGACTTGCAATCTTCATTGGACCAGGGACAGGAGTCTCGTGTCGTGGCTATTGACTTTAGTTCTGCTTTTGATTTAGTCAACCATAAAGCACTTCTGTATAAGTTACAGCTCATCGGTATTGGTGGCAATTTTTTAAGGATCTTTGAAGATTTTTTGACGAAAAGATCTCAGTCTGTGGTCATTGATGGGCGTCATTCCCCTTCTGTTACTGTTGTTTCTGGTGTTCCACAAGGCAGTGTCCTTGGGCCTTTGCTTTTTATTATTTTTACTGCTGACCTGTGTTCCGAGCTTGAAAATAAACTAATCTCCTATGCTGATGATACAACTTTATATGCATCAATTCCATCACCAATAGATCGTCACGTAATTGCTACTGCTCTGAATAGGGATTTAGCCAAAATTACATCATGGTGTGAACTTTGGGGCATGAAACTTAATGCTAGTAAAACACACCATTATCATCAGCAGATCTCGTACCTTGGATCCTCCCCATCCTTATCTACAAGTTTCTGGCGAGCAAATTGAGAATGTGGATACTCTGCGTTTGTTAGGAGTTACTCTTGATCCCAAACTTACTTTTTAAAAGCATATTCGTTCTTTCTCCTCTTCCATTTCCCAAAAAATTGGTCTGCTTCGCAAGGTTTATAAAACATTTGCTTGTGACGCCACAGTTATCAAGTCTTTTTATGCTTTTATTTTGCCACATTTCGAGTACTGCTCACCTGTCTGGTTGTCAGCAGCTGACTGCCATCTCAAGTTGCTTGACAGGTCGTTAAATTGCATCAGTTTTATTCTACCTCATTTGTCTCTTGATCTGTGTCATCGACGTAAAGTTGGTGCCCTTAGTCTTTTATTTACAGTTTTTAACAACCCTCAGCATCCCTTACATGGGGTTCTGCCTGGGCCCTATGTCCGGGCTTGTGCAACTAGATTCACAAGCAATCTTAATGATCTTGCCATGAGCCGTGTTAATTTTTCTACTACACAGTTTTCACAGTGTTTTGTGCCGGCCATGGTTGACTTGTGGAATAAGTTGCCAAATGAGCTAGTCAATTCAGCTCATATCTCCATTTTAAGTCTAGAGTTAATGCTTTTTTGCAGCATTAATTCTAATTTTTAGACTTATTTTATTCTATTTTATTGTATTATATTTATACTTGATATCCTCCACTGCATAATATGTTACCTGTGTTTAATATGTGTATATGTACAGTATACAGTACAGTATATGTTTTTATTTTTTCCTAAGTTGCCGTAGTCTCTCTCCAGTGCCTCCGGGTGTTTTGTGTGGATTCATCTTGATGGTGTTTCTGCACCCTGGTTGGAGACTTCGGCATCTCATATAATAATAATAATAATAATATTCCTATCTTTATTCATCACACAGCCAAAATACTTTGAGGTGACATTCTCCATAGCCTGACCATTTAACCTTACCTCACACTCTGTGACTGCATCCTTCTCAAAATTGACCTTCAGGTTCCGTTTCTCACACACGGTTCTAAACATATTTACCAAACCCTGCAACTTTTAACTCATTATCACTCATCAGAACTTTTTCATCAGCAAAAAGCAACACAGGCAACTTCCACTCACTGCCTTCCCTTACCAGGGGTAATCCAACATATACTGCTCTTCCTTGTATTTATTTGGTATTGATAAATACGCTCAATGTAATGATATTTGGTATTGATAAATACGTTCAATTACATTGAGCGTATTTATCAATACGAAATATCAGTTTTTTTTCATTACATTGAGCGTATTTATCAATACCAATCAATACTCCATCACTGAACAACCAATGGGTCATCACAAACCCTTTCTTCAACCCAACATTCAAATAAAAGAACTTATTCTGTTCATCCTCGACACACACTGTTGCCCTTGCACCCTGATTCATTTTCTTCACAGCTTCCTGCAGCTTGCCAACCACTCCAGTATATTCTCATTACTTTCCACAAACATTCTCTAACAACTCTGTCATCGGCTTTCTTCAAGTCTATGAAGGCAAAATACAACTTCTGTCCCTTCTCCATAACACATCTTGAATGGTCATATGATGCATGACCTAATCTATGCCTGTAATTCGTTAAGAGATCTACATCTACGCGAACATAAGTCAGCTTGTGCGTACACATTTTAATCCCAAAACAGTTCTTCAGTTCTTCATTGCTAAAGGACAGTCAGTGCACTGATAGTCTAGAATTGTCATGAAGTACAATTAAGGTCTATCTATCTATCTATCTATCTATTGCCTGACGCCGTGATCCCCGAAGGGGTGGCCACGAACGAACCGCCCCCATGCACCTCTGTCCCCAGTCAGTCGACGTCCCTCCTCCCAACCAGCACCGCCTTCATCCATATACTTCCTCATTCCATCCTTCCACCTCTCTTTCGGGTTACCTCTCAGGCTCTCCCTCTCTGTCCTTGCACCTCGCTCTCGTACACCTTCTTAGTCATTCTCTCGCTTCCCATACGTTCCATGTGGCCGAACCATCTCAAGGTGTTCCTTTTCACACTTTCCAGCACATCTACCTCCACACCACACCTCCTTCTTACTTCCTCATTCGTCTGTTCCCTCCATGTAACTCCGCACACACTTCTCAAGTAACTCATTTCCACCCCTCTCACTCTTGGTTTGAGTCTCTTCTCAAACGTCCATGCTTCGCTTCTGTAAGTCAGTGTCGGGATTACCACACTGTCATGCAAGGACTTGTTCACTTCCATGCTGACCACCCTATTTCTTGTTACTGCTTTCAGCGTTCCTACAACCCTCTTCCCCTGTTGCACCCTCTCCCGCACTTCTTCATCCATAGTCCCATCTTTACTCAACACACTGCCCAGATACTTAAATGAGCTGACAATCTCCATAGCCTGACCGTTCAACTTCACCTCACACTCTGTGGCTTCACCCCTTTCGAAGACCATAACCTTGCTCTTCCCCGCATTTACCCTTGGATTCCGTTTTTCGCACACTGTTCCAAACAATTAAGGTACATTGTATAATATACCAAGGTAAGATTCTGGTCAGGCTATGGAGATTGTCAGCTCATTTAAGTATCTGGGCAGTGTGTTGAGTAAAGATGGGACTATGGATGAAGAAGTGCGGGAGAGGGTGCAACAGGGGAAGAGGGTTGTAGGAACGCTGAAAGCAGTAACAAGAAATAGGGTTGTCAGTATGGAAGTAAAGAAGTCCTTGCATGATAGTGTGGTAATCCCGACACTGACTTACGGAAGCGAAGCATGGACATTTGAGAATAGATAGATAGATAGATAGAACTCTAAATGGCCTGTAGCAGCCCTGTAATATTAATTCATACTGAATAAAAGAGTACTATACCTTCAAATTGTGGGATTTGTAGAAGGTGGAATGGTAGTTGTTATTCTTGCAAAACACACAGCACTTGGTGGTTGAGGTAGGTGAGTTGGAAGACTGTGGAATAGGTGATTGAGCCACATGAACACCAACAGCCGGCTGAACATTCCTATTCACCATATCTTTGCTAGCTCCTTTAGTTTCGCAAAGCACAGATAGCTCCTGCATTAAGGCAACTAAATCTGAAATAAATTAGGTATATCATAACTATAAGGTAGTACTGTACAGTAGTTTATTTTTTGCAGTTCTATTACCTGCCACAATCTTGAAATGGGTAAAAAGAGATCAAAGAAAAAGAAAAGGGTGACAAACAAAATTACATGTCAGGAAGTGGCAATGTTTCAATCACTCGCCCTTCACTTATTAGACCCCCAAAATACAGTTGACTTCACTTCAGCTGACATAAAATTTCCAGAACAAAGTTGCTACATGTCTACATCTGGAAAGTGTCAGTTTTGTCATGTTACAAAGACAAGACATTTTCATTACAAATGTTCTCCAATTGTTCCTAATACTTACAAATTCTATAAGTTTAGTCATTCTTTTGTCACACTTTAACACACACTAGGACACCATATCAAAGGATTTTCTTATCAACCTTCTACTTTTAAATTGCCTATCATGAGAGCCTAAATTGAGTGGTCAATCCTGTAAGTCCTTCAGTAAACTGGCTCGGGTTGTCCCTCTTACAGGGAATAGGTCCGCTTGGGGGCCTTCTGTGTATGGCCACCCTCATTAAGGGGAGTAAGGCATCCGACAATAGATAGATATATAGATAGACATCCATTATTGTTATGGTACTCTTTTATAAGTCTTTCAAATCATATGGCCAGACCAAAAAAGGTGTGAGATCAGACCTTACATTCTGATCTTGAATAACAAAAAACTGACATTACTAGTAAGGCAGCTCTGAACAGGGATACCTGAAGCGCCACCATTAGAACGTGAGACCGGAACGGCACTTCGTGTGGAGCACTCGGCCTTTAAATTTATGTACTGTATATACATATTATGGCCATACCATCTGAAAATATATTTTCTAAGAATCTATAGAAATAACTTCACATACTAATAACTTCTCCATTCACTATTGCTGTATAGGATAGACTAGCCAATTTGTATGCATTGATTACATTATTATGTAATATCGATAATTAAAACGCCCAACTTTCAGTCACCTTTGTCCTCCCAGTACTTGCCAGGGGATGAGAAGGGTTGCCTAAAGAGTCATTCTTATTTCCTCCCAGTACATCAGATGAATAAAGTTGCTATCAAAATGTACCTTAACTATCGTACAGTTTTATACTAAAACTTAATATTTGTTGCGACTAATAGTTTTATCGATTTCACATATTAATTGGACCACCCTATATGAATTGACTAATCTAACCTATTTTAGTAAAGTGCCGGTATGTAGGCTAGTTACCTGTTTGCTGTCTTTGAGGCTGTGCTCCTAATGCCTCTGTGCTGTTGTATATATCATACTGTGAACCACTGTAGGGTGTTGAGGATTTTTGAGATGAGGCATAGTCCCTTTTTAGAGGTGCACAAAAGTTAGGAGGATCATATGCATTCTTTGAATATGTTGATTGGCTTAGATTTCCAAAATCCCTGAGAGCTTTCCTTTGTTGCAATTTTGAAACAAGCTGGCTTAGTGATGCAGTACTCAGTCCAGACAAACCAACATCAGATCCATTTACAGAAGTTGGTGGATAACTGCTAGGGAAGTTAGGCTTATCTATGTCCCAAATGTTACTTGCCAGAGATGAGTATGGGTAAGGTTGCTTGAAGTGTGTTGTCTCGTGCTGGTCTGATAAGAGGGGTCCAGTATTACTCTTATTTCCTTCCAGTCCATTAGAGAAATCTTGATACAAATTTTCATTTCCTATATTAGGAAATGAATCACTTGTGCCAAATTGTGGGTCGCTACTGAGTGAGCTTAAGCCAAACAAATCTGGAGTCTGGGGAGTCAGTCGAGTCTCCCACTGATCTTTTTGTTTCAACTTTGAGCCAACAACTGGAGAAGAATTTCGCAGACCTTCACCCCAAAAATCAAGAGGTGGGGATAGTGACTGTGAGTTGTTTGGTACAACAAGCTGCTCACTTAGAGAAAAATCATTAGGTGTGAAAGATGGCATACTGATATCTATTCCCTCTTCTGACAGGCTTTTCCAGAGAGAACTTGTAATTCTGGGGGCATTGTTCAAGTCGTTACTGGCACTGCTCTCTAGTGGTGACCGATCCCAAGGGAAGGACCTGTAAAAGCAATACAATCGATAACAAATACAGACAATACAATAGAATGCAAGGCGTATGAGAGGGAGAGAGAGCGGGTGGAAAGATGTGCGAGTGTATAGGGGAAGAGGAGTGACAGGAGTGAAGACGAATAAGGATATGGGTATAGCATACATCTTGGGGCAGGAAGGAGTGGAGGAAGGGGACATAGGAGAGAGCATGGAGTGCACTAAAGAGTGCCTGGATAATTTATGGAGAGTGAGGATGAGAAACAAGAGAGAGAGAGAGAAAGGAGAGTGTAAGGGGTGAGAGGAGTTTTCCTGTAAAGCTTTTTCTTTCAAATTTATCCTACTTCTTTATTATCTCCATAATTTTATATTGCTCTTCCTGCTTTATCCTAGCTTTCCCTAAAAGGGGGGAAGCTGATAAAAGGGCGTGGCTGGGGTAGGAATACCCGGCCGACCCCATAAGAAAAAGAAGAATCTATCTATCTATCTATCTATTGCCGGATGCCTTACTCTCCTAAATTAGGGTGGCAATACACAGAAGGCCCACAAGCGGACCTATCCCCAGTAAGAGGGACAACCCCTGCCAGTTGGTGGTGATGGGCTGGTCTATCAGAGTGAGAACTGAGCGATCTCTGCCATACCCATAGCTTACTCTGACTGTTCCTTTAACTTATATATTTTCTAGATCTCAAGTGACGGCGTCTTTTCCGTGGATTGACCTCCCAATCTACCAAGATTGGAAGCCAAAGCGTCACATTTTTCCCTTGCCCCTCAACTTTCTCTTCATAATTGCTGAGGGGCACAGGGCCCTGGGTGGGGCTTTGGTTTCCCGGGCGTTTCCGCGCCCTCCTCAGCTCCCCGCCATGGAGTGGCTTCGGTCACCCAGGCTTTATTGTGGTCGGCGGGGAGGGTTCTGTGGGGGCGCTCGGTTATGGCCTTGGAATTGCTCGGGGCCTTGGGGCTGTTCGGCCAGGCAGCTTGGGGAACAACAACAACAACAACAACCCCTGCCAGTTTACTGAAGGACTTATAGGATTGACCACTTAATTTAGGATCCGTCCGACCCCGAGGCCCTCTATATATCTTTTTAGCACTACTGTATTTTTCTACAGTGGTGCACGGCTAGTCCATCCACTAACCTGCCTTACCCTTAGGTAAGCAGTACGGATTTGTTATCAGGTTTACTCCCCTAGACAGGTTGCCTAAGGCTGACGAGTCCCATCCACACAGATTTTTATAAGGTTGTCTCACCTAGATGGGTTGCCGACCAAGGCTAACGAGTCCCATCCACCCGGATGGAAGAATAATTTGTATAAAACAGGATTTTTTTTTTTTTTTAAATAGCCTAGCCACTAGCCTATAGGCCTAGCCTATCACTTTCATCTTTGAAAGAGACACTTGTTACAGGCAGCTTTATCTTTGTATTACAGTACTGTATAGGCTAGGCCATATCTTTAAAAATAGACAAATAATGATATTAGTACAGTACAGTAAATAGGCATAGGCTATGCGGAAAGCTTGGTAAAATTTCACAAGTGTCCCATATTTACTAGGGAATGTTAACTAGACTTTTCCGGTGATTTATTATATGACTAATTCCAATTTCATACCAATTTCTGACAGAAATCACCTGTTACATAAATAAACCCAACTAAGATAGTTTATCATTAAACCTTTATTTAGCTAACCTAACCTAGCTTAAATTTACCTTGATTAAAAAAAAAAAAATGTTTAGCCTACTGTAAATGCAATCAAGAAGAGCCCAGATGGCCGCCATCTTAGACATTATGGGACACTTGTAATATAATACAGAAAAACTTACTAAATATATTTACCAGAGGCTAGGCTAGGTTTGAAAAAAAAAAAAAAAAAAAGCCTACCGGCATTGTCATAAGTTTCATGAATAGGTTATAATATATAGCCTATAATGATATATATATATTATGAAACCTTGTCCCGTAAATTACGATTAATAATAAAGAGCCAGTTTCCCTCTAGCCTATAGGCTAGGTGTAGGCGTCTAAAAAGTTCGCAACTCATCGAGGTGTAGGCTAGATTCTCAAAGTCGCACCTGTGAAAGTTGGTTTTACCATTATATTAGCCCGAGGAGAAAAACAAAAACAAAATTAAATTGCATTGAGGAGTATTACCTTAAAGCATCCTTCTCCATTTTACTCGAAGATATGGTGTAACAAATATTATGTTAAAACTGCGAGATTGAGTCGCACGTAACCTCCCCGTCTTGGAACTCTCACTCACCTACGCTTGAGAAACTATTAAGTTTAATGTAAGTAACTAATTATTTGAGTATTATAATTTGAATTGATATGTATATATTATACTATGTTATTTATAAAATATATACATTATTAAATATAGATATAAGTTTGTTTAACATGTATTTTAATTATGTCCGGTAGTATAGACTCTTAGTTGCCATGCTGTTAGAGAAGCGGGGAATTCAAATATTGATATCGAGCGACAAACTACATTTATATAATTTTTAGTGTGGGATTTTAGTATACACTTGTATATACCATAACTACTTTTAATAACATTCAATCATAAAATAAATTATCATCAGACTGACATTTTTTTTTTTGTCTAATCTAAATTTGTAAAATAGGCTATAGCCTATAGGCCTAGCTACTAAGGAGGATAACCTACATGCTGTGTAGGACGTAAAGAGAGACGATGAGGACTGTCTTTATTGTATTTTATTATTCTCATTATCACTGTATAGTGTATAGGCTACTTCCTCTGCCCAAAACTACCAAAATACCAACCGAGCTCATTAATGTAGCCTACTTCAGAGGATTGAAGGAGATGGCTAGTCGACCATGGTGACCGCCTACGTCCCTGTTCCAAATACTCTAGGTAGGCCAGAAATCGTGAACCCTAACCTCTGTAACTCAAATATGGCTAAAGCAACTGTGCTATAAATTTCCACATCTATTCCTTGGCTGACCCTTCCCAATTGTTAAAGATATATAAGTTCGATTACTCTAGTTGTTCGCGAGTTATACAAGTCAATGTTAAATTCCTTGGGACCATATGGAGAGAGATGAAATTGATTTGATATGCCGAGTCCAAAGAATATATATATGTAAAGTTGTAGTTTATTTGTTTGTCTGTGTGTGTCCCTCTAGCCCCCAAACTCTTGGGACTATGGAGATGAGACTTGGCAGGGATAGGCCTACTCAGGAAGTCCCAAAATGTTTTATTTTTTTATGGTGTGAACAAAATAAACATGAATAATGAATAATAGTTTATCACATCTTCGCTACGGGGGTAAGTGATTTCCATGGAGTTTATTATCATAATGTAGCCCTCTCGGGACTATTCTTAACCCACACAGGGAAAGAGTACTGCCTCGGCTAATATAAAATATTTTGGTTTAGTTTTGCTTGAATTTCGTTTATGTACATTTACTCATGATAAACAAGACATATGGAAAGACTAGGCCTATATGCAAGACCCAACTGGTTTATGGAGGGAGGGAAGCGAGATAAGAAAACAAAAATAGAAGGAATTAAAGTTGAGTAGCCATGTCACATGTAAAATAGAAGGCAGAAGAGTAACGAGAAAACATAGGACAAAACAAGAATAATTTGAAGTAGAAAACTAAATAAAGGAAATAGAAAAGATAAAAGAGTTGATAGTCTGCCACTGTTCCTATGACTTTCCACCTACCCTGACTTTCCCTTTGACTAAAGGCCCCCATAGATAGTTAATCATAACTGACAATCAGGACTGCACGAGAACATATCAAATTGTATCCAATACACATAGGCTATGGTTTCAATCAATTAACTTGCGAATTTTGGTCTATAAGGAAGTTGGAGCTGTAGACATCAGTATTTAACAGAATTATCAGCTAAAATACGGTCTTTATACATTTATAAATACATAAATCTAATTTGATCATACTTTTATCCATCAGAAACCCACATTATTATTGCATTTATCTTTAATATCGATGTTCACGGCTCCAACTTCCTTATAGCCTGAAACTTACAAGTGGCCAATTGTGCAAGCTTTCAGCACACCCATACACGATATGGCTATGCCTGCATAAACACCATTTTAGTGCACTCATGATTGATACATGTACATTTATGGTGTGGGACCCACAGAAGGCCGCTCTCGGGCGGTATAATGTGCGGGCGTTGTGCATGGGGGGTATAATGATTATAGGGACAGGATCAGGAGAAGGATCAGGATTGGCTGGATGACTGGTGATCATAGTTCTAAAAGAATCAAGAGTGGGACTATTAACTATACAAAATGGGAGTTGATTCCACTTTTGGATGCTGCAAGAAAAATTGATTGTCTAAATATGTCCGTGCTTGCCTGATAGGTGTGGTATTTTAGGTTGTGGCTTCGTCTCGTTTACGTTTACATTGAGAGACCCACAGAGGGACGCTCTCAGCATGATATGCAGGGGTTGTGCATTAGGACTAGTGGTTGGGGACAGGATCAAGATTAGGGATGTAATGATTGATGATCCTAGTTCTAAATGAATCAAGAGTGGGGCTATTAACTACATGAAATGGGAGGTGGTTCCACTCTTTGATGCTGCAGGGAAACAATTAATGATAGTCTAAATATGTCCGTGCTTGACTGATACGTGTGGTAGCCTATTTTAGGTTGTGGCTGCGTCTCGTAAATTGTATACTTGTAGGGTGTAAATATATATTTTTGTCTATGTCTACTAAGTAGCCTACTATTAAGGTGATAGTGATTTTATATAACATATAATAGTTGTCTGTGCATTTGTCTTGTTGCAAGTGGGTCTAGTCTCATGTCTTGTTTGAGTAAAGTGACAGATGTAATATGTCTGTTTATTTATGTTGTTGTGAGTGTGTGGATCCCAGACGGTATCGCAGTATTCTAAGTGTGGCCGAACAAGTGTTTTAAATGTAAGAATTTTGATGTTTGCGTTACACTATAGGCCTACTTGTAGGGTGTAAATATCCTACTGTATAATATATCTTTGTCTATGTCTAATAAGTTTTAATGATTTTATGTAACATCTGCTGTATGTGTTTTTGTCTTCTCGTTGCAAGTGGGTCTAGTCTAATGTTTTGTTTGGGCAAAGTGACAGATGTTGCATATCTGTAATCCCGTCTGATCCATCTTGCAGCTTTGTTTTGTATGGCCTCTAGTATATTTATGTCATTGTGAGTGTATGGATCCCAGGCAGTTTCGCAGTATTGTAAGTGTCATGATTCTCCGTATCAATGTTGTCGGAAGTTCTGGCCAACTTGCTAGACCAAGTGTGGCTGAACAATTATTTTAAATTATTATGTTCTCTCTGCTAACCAACTTTTCTCCTAAACTCGATTAATGAAATTAACAAACACATGTAGCAGTCCGGGGATTCGAACCCAGGACGCTCACACCGAAAATCAACACACTTATGCATTGCACCGCGAAGACAGAATTTTGATGTTTGCATTACACTTCGTGCATGAATCCCAGGGCCTTGTTAGCATTTGCTCTGATGCTACTAACATGATTTGTTAACCCCCAAATATTGTGGGAGGGAACAGTATCTAAGAAAGTGCTATGGAGTTTGCATAGTGTATAATCCGGGAGCGTCTGTACGCAGCCGGATACCTTATCCTCTACGCATGCGCGAAAATGTAAGCCTCGATCCTTTGGCCCCGCTCCATGTTCCCCGCGTTTAAATAAACCCTTCAAACCATTCCTGCCAGCTCGCTCTGTAGTACAGTCACTAGAGCTCCCGCCTGGCATTTAGATATCCAGTGTTCGATCCCACTCGAAGTTTAGTATATTTTTATATTTTTATTTTGTTATTTGTGTTATGTTATATTATATTGTATTATATTATATTATATTAGGGTAGGGTTAGGTTAGGTTAGGTTAGGTTAGGTCAGGTTAAGTTAGGTTAATCTAATCTAATATAATATAATATTTGTACATTTTCGGCAGTGGGCTGGGCCAAAGGAGGCTTACATTTTCACGCATGCGTAGAGGGTAAGGTATCCGTCTGCGTACAGACCCTCCCGTATAATCCACCTGCGGTAGCGCCGATGCAAAGGACAGTCATGTAGAATCTCAAGAATCCGGAACCAGAAGAAGAAGGAAAAAGAAAGTAAACATTGGCTAGCCGCTTTTGTGTGTCGGCGTCTGGGTTCCAGTGGCTCAGTGGTTGAATATGACATAAATCCAGCTATAACTTGAGATTTATGTGTCATATTTGGCATCAAAGAAGACTTGGAGTATATTAAACTTATCAGTATTGAAATTAATTGTTAGAAAGACGTGATACAAGAACAAGAAAAATGGCTGATATACGGTTAGAAGTTCCCGCAGAAAATTCTGTAATGGAAGTTTTATATGATGGCTCTGAACTACATCAGCAGTAAGTATTTTTGGCTTTCTTTATTGGGTACGATTTTAGTTACTGGACACCTATTTGACAGGTACCACCGAGGATTTAATACATATTTGTTTTCGGTTTCCACGCATCCAACACCAGATCAGATCAGATGTTGTTCGGGAAGTAATGCCTTAACAACGGCACTTCCCTGAGAGGTTCTTGTAATTTTCCTTTTGTGACGTGCTCTGTTATATTATATTGTATTTCTTTTTCTGTTTTCTCTATGTTGCATTATAATCTATTTCTTCTTATTCCAGCTCCTTCATTTTCTTGGTTCTTGTTCTCCACACAGTGTGCCAAAATTCGCCCATTTTCTTCGTGATCCCGAACCTAACATCTGAAAAAATATTGATACTGAAATAGGCTAAGAGCCTGTGACTGTCCCGGGGCGGCCGGGAGCCCCGCTAAACCTGCCATTCTATTTCTACATTACACTCATCAAACGATAGTTGCTTTGCTCTACACTGTACTCTACATTGGCTATGATCTTAGAACTATTATATATCACCTGTATTGAAGTCCAAATGCAGCTACTAATGTAAATATAGACGGATAAACAGGGTGCCAAAACAGAAATTATCCAGTTCTGGATCATTTTTCTAAGCTTACAAGGATCAACTTTGCGCGGCGTCTGCGGGGGGCTGCGCCCCCCGCTTCATAACAGGGGGTCCGGGAGAAATTTTGAGATGTGAAGGTAAATATATGCACAATACATGCTCAAAATGTATTAAAAGGAATGAATAATATTGTAAGTAAAAGGGATGTTATGTATGTTTACTGGTGTTTAATCAGGATACTAGGGGAGCTGGCTGCCTGTACTTCAGTCTCAAAGAGATGCACTTCAGGTCCACTAATATAGGCATTGAAAACAGGTTTTTAAATTATTCTTAGCAGTCCCTGTTTTAGTTTTGTAACTTTTGTCCAATAAAGATTTCATGTATATTTGTTGTTGCATTCCAAGAACTATTACATACTTAATTTATATCCTTTCATATGATACATGAGTTACTATAGAGTACTGGTTAAAATACATACCGGTACCAAGTTTGAGAGCGATTTGTTTACACTTACACTTAGATACACTTAGTTGTATTCCGTCCGTTAGTGACACAGTTGAGCTGGGGCTCCACTGCGACCAGGCAGCTCCCTTTCTTCCACTCTCCATTCCAGAAGTCGGTTGGAGTTGGTGCTGGGGTATCCTGGTGTTGGTGGCCGGTCCGGTATTTTGGCCAGCCACATGTCCAAGTGTTTCTTGAAGGTGTCTGGAGACACCCCGGTTATGTTCCTGAGAGGGGCTGGTATACAGTTGAACAGTCTGGTTCCATTGTATGTAAAGCTGTGATGGATCAGGGATTTGATTTTTTGTGTTGATCCCGGCGTAGTCCTCACATAGCACAGCCTCCCTCGCCTTTGGTGCTGAGTCTCTTGGATGTTTGGGTTTGGTACCTTTTTTTCCAAAATCTTCCAGACGTAGATGATGATGTATCTCTCCCTACGTCTTTGAAGTGAGTACAGCTGCAGCTCCTTAAGTCTCTCCCAGTAGTTAAAGTGTTGAAACCCATGGATTTTACTGGTGAATGTCCTCTGGGTGGCTTCAATTTCTGTTATTTCTCCTACTTTTTGGGGAGACCAGAGCTGGGAGCAGTACTCCAGTCGTGGTAGGACCAGTGACTTCCACAATGTTAGCATACACCTCTCATTTCTTGTGTGAAAGGTTCTCAGGATCCAGCCTGCTATTTGTTTTGCTGTTGTTGTGGCTTTGGTAATATGCTGGGAAAAAGTGGCGTCACTGCTCATATTTACTCCCAAGTCCTTCACTGTGTCCTTGGCGGTAATTTCTTGCTGTCCGCTTTTGTAGTTGGTGTCGTTTTGTAGTGCTCTCTTGTTCCCGTACCTTAGAAGCTCGAACTTGTCTCCGTTTAGGGCCATGTTGTTTTCTTCTGCCCACTTCAGGATTTTGTCCAAGTCTTGTTGTAGTAGCTGAGCATCATGTTGTGAGGTGATTTTCTTCATGAGTCTGGTGTCGTCTGCAAACGATGTGGCTGTTGAGTGTTCCAGGTCCCTGTCGATGTCTCCTATCATGATGAGGAATAGGAGAGGTCCCAGTACTGATCCTTGTGGTACTCCGCTGATGACCCCACCTGCTTCTGATAGGCTTCCTTGAACCGTGACTCTTTGTTTTCTGTTGGTGATGAAGCTATGGAGCCATCTTCCAAGGTCTCCCCCTATTCCCAGTGATTTGAGTTTATGTAGAAGGATCCCATGGTCCACCTTGTCAAAAGCTTTGGCGAAATCTAGATATATGACGTCTACATTTTCTCCGTCTTGAATATCCTGTAGGATTTTGTCGTAGTGTGATAGTAGTTGTGAGAGGCAGGCGCGGCCTTTTCTAAAGCCATGTTGCCCCTCGTTGAACGCCTCATTATCTTCCAGGAAGCTGTCCATCTTAGGCTCTTAGCTCTTATTGTTCTTTCTATGATTTTAATAAGGTGTGACGTCAGCACCACTGGTCTGTAATTTTTGGCTATGCCTTTACTACCCCCTTTGTGTATTGGTGTGACATTACCTTCTTTTAGGGATTGTGGTACATATCCAGTTTGGAGGGACTTGCTCCACAGCAGTTTTAGAGGCAGGGCTAGCTGATGTTTGCAGTTTTTTAGCAGTTGGGCATGAAAGCCGTCTGGTCCTGCTGCAGAGTTTGGTCCAATCTTGTCGATGGCTGCTATTATGTCCTCTGTTGATACTGTTACCGAGGAGAGTTGATGTGGTGTCTCTGGAGCGTTGCCAAAGAAAGTCGTTGCATTCTCGATTTTCTTGTCTTCATTTGGCGGGCTGAAGACACTTTCATACTGCTGTTTGAGTATCTTGGCCATTTCGGTTGGGTCACTCTCAAGTTCGCCCGTAGGTTTTGCAAGTGGTCCACTGAAAACACAACTTGTTCGGTTCGGATGAGGTGACTGACTTTAGCACCAATATAACAAAAATATATTACAATAAGGAAACAGCCATCGTTCATAGAACGAACTCCTGGATGGGAGAGTCCGCTAAAACAAACAAACAAACAAACAACCAATGTACCCCTACACTCCGATGTTATATTGCGCCGAAGGCTGAGTCAAGACGAACACAACTACCGTAATTTTATTGGCACTCGAATGCTCAATAATATGTAGATTAAAGGATAATAATAGGTATTTATCTAAAACTATGTATATATTAACTAAACTACTCCATGTGTTTAATATATTGACTAAATTTCACTGAAATGAATAATGTAAAATATTAATTTAAGTTTGAATGTTAGTTTTCTGATCTGATCTGATCCTAATTAAACTCCCACAAAATACACAATATTTTTTCGTATGTGCTAATTTTATGGGGTCTCTAATTTCTTAAAAATAGTGAATGAATATAAATTTTATGTGTTTGACAAAGAGCGCAAGACCTTGAGGCATAAGGTAAGCTATAAATTAGTACGATTTTATGATGAATTATTGGTTTTCAGGGGTATATATGTGGTTGGATCAATGGAAAACAACGAACGAATATCAGCAATGTTTTCCATTGTGGTGTTTCCGAGAATAATCCAATGATGACGTCAAATTAGCTTGCCGCCAATCAACTGTGGAACACTTGGAAATGTGTTAGCTGTTATTTACCGATATATTTGTGGAAAAATAGAGTGAATTAAGGGGCTGGAATATAACATTGACTTCATGTGAAGTGCGAGTGCCCTACACATTCTAAAATTGTGCATATTAATCTTGGGGAACTCATTATATATAAGGTATAAGTTCAAGGTGATACTTTGGATAAACCTGACTTCTAGCAAGCACCAAACAGCGATTTTGTAAGTAGCCAAGCATATTATTTTTTTTCAGATAAGCCTAGGCCTACTTGTATTAGCCTAGGCCTATGATGATAATGATAATTTGAAGCAGAAATGAGTAGCCTAGGCTGAGGCTAGGCATATTAGGCTTAGGATAACCCATTATCCAACAATCTTAGGACTGCCCCCACTAGTGGGGCTATGTATAATGTATTGATAGGCTAATGAAGATCAAGGAAGATTTGAGGTTAAAGACAGTAAAAAATAAGGTTAGCTAGGCAGCTGGGAATCTGGTTCTGGTAGGCTAAGACTCAGAGCCCACTCTTAACCCGGGAACGGCAAAGGTCCTCAATTATGGTAATTATATAGAAGATGACCTTTTTTTCTAGTTATTAAAAACTTACTCTATGGTGTATTATATGATATATAGAAGCAATAGAACTGTTAAAATGACCTGGGAAGTGTATATTAAACTTAGCCTAGACCAACATTCCTTTTTTTTTTTTTTGTAAGGCTAGGCTAACCTAGCCTAGGCTACTCTTGAGTTTTGGAACACAGTAGGCCTAAGCCTAGGCCTATTTTAGATGTCTAACTTTTAAAATAATAATATAAAAATACGTAGGCTAGGCCTAGGCTAGGATTATTTTTTTTTTATCATTATACAGAAAGTTGTATCACTCAAAAAAACAGCGTCATTCGACACCCTGGCTAGGCTATAGCCTATGACAATAACAGTTTGCCGTTATGCCGTGGGATTATAGGGGTAGACCTGTCACTGAAGAATACTTTCGCAGTCTTACCGTTTGTTTTTGTTTTCAAGGTATAGGCTATAGGCAGAATAGGCTACAGTAGTATCTTATCTACTGGTATCTTATTTTATTGTAGTTTATATTATGAGTGGAAGATTTGCAATAACTTACCCTTACCAAAGTCCAAACTTAGTGTCCAAAGTGGGATCTGCACCCTGCCTCTATGTTCTCATTTTGTATACCGGTAACTTTTTAGCCAGATTACCGGTACAATTTAATAAGTGTACAGCCAGCAGCTAGGCCTACCGCCTACAGTGCACTTATAGAATTCCCGGAATCCCGGCCATGACTTGGGTATCACTAAAGAATCTTTCTGCAGCCTTATGTACAATTGTTTGTTTTTATTTCTTCAAGGAATATAGTACAGTAGTTTATTGTTCAATTGTTTATCATGTTATGAGTAGATAATTTGCATTACCTTACCCTAACCTAACTTTACTTAGTCTTAGTGTCCAAAGTGGGGGCTGCCACTATCACAGTCCACACACCCGCTAACTAACATATATTATTGGTATGTCTTGTCATTACTATAACCTGACTTCATGGGGGTAACGGAGACTTGATTGAATATTTTCGGAATTAGCCTCGCAGAATCTTGAGTCTTTTAAAGTTGTGAAAATTAAAATAAGTTTCTACGTTCCTACTGAT
Organism: Paralithodes platypus; assembly: GCA_032716605.1. Lineage (NCBI taxonomy): Eukaryota > Metazoa > Arthropoda > Malacostraca > Decapoda > Lithodidae > Paralithodes > Paralithodes platypus. Next base: position 4,191,976 of record CM064483.1, read on the forward strand.
TGTACTTAACCCGAGATGGGAATAGCCTACCCAGGTATTTTTTACTCGGCCCAGGGAAAATAATAGACAAACAAATGTTCTAATCAAAGTTTATTCTTGAAACTTGGTACCGGTATGTATTTTAACCAGTACTCTATAGTAACTCGTGTATCATATGAAAGGATATAAATTAAGTATGTAATAGTTCTTGGAATGCAACAACAAATATACATGAAATCTTTATTGGACAAAAGTTACAAAAACTAAAACAGGGACTGCTAAGAATAATTTAAAAACCTGTTTTCAATGCCTATATTAGTGGACCTGAAGTGAATCTCTTTGAGACTGAAGTACAGGCAGCCAGCTCCCCTAGTATCCTGATTAAACACCAGTAAACATACACAACATCCCTTTTACTTACAATATTATTCATTCCTTTTAATAAATTTTGAGCATGTATTGTGCATATATTTACCTTCACATCTCAAAATTTCCCGGACCCCCTGTTATGAAGCGGGGGGCTGCACCCCCCGCAGACGCCGCGCAAAGTTGATCCTTGTAAACTTAGAAAAATGATCCAGAACTGGATAATTTCTGTTTTTGGCACCCTGCACTCCACATACCATATAACATCTTCTTCACTCGTTCTTGGTTTTCTTCTTTGAACAGTAGATTTCCTATCACTTGGTTTTCCTCCTCAACGTAAGGTTGTTGTAGCGCTGTTTCCTTTACTCTCTCCTCTATATATATAGGGCACCATAAAATAAAGTGTTTGATGTCCTCTATCTCAGCATTACATAGTAAGCATTTTATATCTCCTCCTACATGCCTGTTCCTGTCTCTTAAAGTCTTAAATTTAAATTATTCGTTCTACACCTATATAATATGACTGAAGCTTCTGTATTATCATAAAGTTCTTCTTCTCCCTTTATTTCTGATTTAAAGGCCCTGTATATTTCTAAACTGCTTTTCTCCCCTAGCTCTTCCTGCCATTTCCTTGTATCCCAATTTTTAACTTTCTTCTTAATTTCTTCCTTCAGTATACTCGCTAAATCTGTTTCTCCTAAATTTAAAATTTTTATATATTTTCTAATTTCCATTGTCCATGGATCTTTTGGTTCAATGTTATTTTAATACCACAAATTTTATTGATATATTTGAAGATAAATATTGAATCTATATGCTCTAAAGATCATAAGAACATTTGTTTTAACCCTCGGCAAAACCTAATAAAAAAGTCTGGTACTAACATTTATTTTTCGTAACAAGGTTGTCAATACGGTACTTCCAGTATTCGACAGCTCTAAAGATCATAATATTATGAAAATGTGTTAAACCCTCGGAAATACCTAATATAAAAGTAAGGTACTAAAATTTAAGGTAAAATATTAGTTTCACGTACACAGCGACAAAAGGGAGGCGCCATTGTAAAGGCATAGCTTCCCAACCAACTATGAAGATCGGGGAAATTGCTGGGTAAAAGACGTAATAATGATAATAAATTACATTAACGACATTAGCCTAACCTAACAACCTTACCTAACCTAACCTAGTATTATGAGGGGGGGCTGCCGCCCCCACACCCCCGCTGGTTGAGTACTAATCCCTTAATACAAAAAAAAAACATTGGCTGTCGATTATACGAAGGTGAAAGAAAAGTCGATGAAGTCTATGGTGTTTACTCTGCAATCTTCAGCTTGATTGTACATTGATAACGGGAAAGTACCGTATTGACAACCTTGTTACGAAAATTAAATTTTAGTAGCATACTTTTATATTAGGTTTTTCCGAGGGTTTAACACAATTACATATGATCTTTAGAGCTATCGATGACTGAAAGTACCGTATTGACAACCTTGTTACGAAGAAGAAATTTTAGTACCATATTTTTTATTAGGTTTTGCCGAGGGTTAAAACAAATTTTCTTATGATCTTTAGAGCATATAGATTCAATATTTATCTTCAAATATATCAACAAAATTTGTGGTAATTAAAATAACATTAAACCGATCTTTTTTGTTGTTTAATTTTTCTTCTGTTATTCTTCTAAGTAAATCATTACTGTCTTCTCCTCTTAAATATTTTAAATATTTTATACTTCCTTCCATAATTCTTGCTTCCATTGTGGATGCTCCTATCTCCCCTCTCAGGGTCACTTTTTGTGCATATCTCGGTGCCCTTAATATTTGTCTAAATACCCTATTTTCAATATTTTGTAACTTGTTTATTTCTGTTTTTGTAAATCCTATTATGCTTGAGCCATACAGGACCGACGGGAGCACCACACTCTTCCAGTATGTTTTACCAATTAGAATTTTTTTGCAGCTTTGTGCTATTACCGGATAGGTCATATTAGCCATTCTATTCGCTTTTCCTATTGCCTCAGATTTCTGGTCTTTGAAACAATTTCTAGTATCATTTACTTTTATTCCTAAATACTTAATCTGCTTAACTACTTCTATTTCTTTGATATTGTTTGGTTTCTCCTTCATATTAAATATTAATATATGACTTTTATTTTTATTTATGTTTAGCCCACATTCATTTCCTATTTTAATTAGATTAAATTGCTTTTTCAGCCTCTTTTATTGTATGTGCCATAAGTAGACCATCGTCAGCATAGAATAGCGCCTTTATTTTAAAAAACTCATCTGTGAATCCTCCTTCTTTTTCCAAGTTTTTTATAATTTCATAAGTTAAAAGTTTAAAAAGTGTGGTCGATCCCGTGCAGCCCTGTCTAATGCCACTAGTGACTTGAATCTGTGTTTCATTTTTATAACCTTTATTTATAATTGTGCTGTCATCAATATAGACTTTACTTATTACATTAATTATATCTGAATTTATATTATATTCCTTTAACACTTCAATCATCTTCTCTCTTCTTACTGAATCGTACGCTTTAGAAAAATCAATAGAGATGACAATTAGTGGTTTCTTTAGTTCAAAGGCTCTCTGTATACAGTACTTCAAGATAAAGAGGTTATTTTCTATTCTGCCTTTACTCGTGAATCCACTTTGAGTCTCTCTAACCTCTTTATTTGTTAGTAGTCTTGGCAAATCCAACGTCAAGGCTATTAACCTAATTGCAATGACGACTTGTCTATTTTGACTGCTATGTCGTCATTCCAACCGCGGTTAAAAAGAAAACGTCTAGAGTCTACTCCTTATCTTGCTCTAGGAGACGTTGTACATTAACCAAAACTACCACCGAAGGTGAAAAAAGCATAGAAGAGAAGAAAAAGGGGTTTACCTTAGTTACCGCTTAAGGCCCATCCTGTGTTCCGTCATGTGCAGATCCCTGTCGAACGTGCGCATGAGCGACCCTCTCTTGTCATCATTTTTTCACGCGCTCCATTGAATGCAGTCGCTTTTGTTGTGCTCCTTTAATTCACCCTGTTTAGGTTCGTTTCGGCTTATCTGGCCTTCTTTTTTGTTAGACAGATGTTACGTGATCTAGGGCACACGTAAATGGGCTCCTCAGTGTGTTTAATGGAGACGCGTGTGGAAATAGCTACCGAAGGTACGGGGGCGCCTGGCGTTCCTCGTGTGTGTTTTCATTCCTTTCTCTTTTCATATTCTTTTTTCCTGTTAGTCTGGGCATAGTTTAGCTTTTAGCTTATTTTAGCCTAGCTTGTTTCTCATTCAGGAATTGCTATGCCCCTATGAGTTTTCATATTTTCATAGCCTAGGTGTACAGTTGGTTCACGATCTGAGATTTCGTGGTGGCGGTGCTGTTTGTAGGGTTTGTGTCGGCCGCATTATTAGCGTTATTCCCGAGTCCCCCCTTTCGAGCCTTCACTGTGTCTCAAGGGCCTGGGCGCTTGGTGGTTCGTGATATCCTGGGGTACCCCACGGGGGCCCCTCCCTCACACCACAGGGTTTTTCGCCCCTGACACATTCTCTCCTCACGGCTAGGCCACCCTTTTTCTCGCCAGTTTCATTTACTGGTTTTTGTGTTCCCTTACTGTTTTCACCTCCATCCTTTCATACCCTTTTGCCCAATCCTGGGGTACCCTACGGGGGCCCCTGTTTGTGCCAAACCACCCTTCCTGCCACTTCTCCTCATGGGCTTTGCTCTATCTCTGTGGGTTGGGTGGTTCCTAGGGGATGTGCCTCCTCTCCCCTGGTGTGTCTTCCTTGCCTCTCCCTTGACCGGTTGAGTCAGGATATTATCAAGGAAGACACTGCTCAGCTTGATGGCCATCGTCGCTTGGAGTTCATAAGGAGATGCGCTTTTTTCTGGGCCTCTTTTGGTATTTCCTAGACGCTCCTCTCGCTTTTTCGGCGCCGGACCATTTCGGCCGGTCCCGCAAATTTGCGGGGTGCTCGATTCGGTCCTCTGGGACATTTCGGTTCCCCGCAAATTTGCGGAGATCGTTGGGGGGGTCCCGCGAAATTGCAGGAGGATGGTGTCGGTACGGTTATGCCTCCATTGGCCCGCAAATTTGCGGTAATAGTTGGCTTTCACTATTGACTTTTGTTATGTCATCTTGTTGCCTGATACTATATTGGTGTATGCACTTTACTGGTGTTATAGGCCCTGCATGTAAGATGTTGAGTGGTGGTTCACACTTTCTCCATCTTTGCAGGTTCTGCTAGTGCTCTTCCGCCTCGGCCGCCCTCCTCACCTACCTCTGTGCTCCCAGTTTAGGGTGAGTACGGATACCTGTTTGCATGTGTGTTCCTGTTTCCCCATGCTCCTTCCCTGGTTCTTCTTGGACATTCTCTCCACTTACTCCTTCGACGTGCTGATTATGGTGTGTGTTCTTCTAGTGCAGGTAGGCTGCCTTGCTTTCGCCTTGGTTGTCGCTCCCCGTGCTTGGAGAGCCACAAGTCCTGCTTGCGCCACTCGCTCTGTGTGTCCTCTACGGCCTACCTCCCTGCTCTGTGTGGCACGTGTCTGGCCCTGGTGGTTGTGCTGCTCCATGGCCCTGGTTCCTCGGCGGCGGCTGTGGCCTCCTGCTTCCCTTCCGTCGGTGTGGACGATGGTCTCCCGCCACGTTAGGACTGTGGGCCACCGTTCCCCGGCCTTTGTTGCCGACCGGATCCGCGTCGCCCTGGGTATCCCTGACCCGACTGACGGCCATTTACCTGGCCCTCTCCCCTGGGTCCCGCAGCCGGTCGTCCCATCGTCGGGGGGTTCCCCGGCTCCGTCCACGCTCTCGCTCGCCTCGTCGTCCTCCTGATCGCCTTGACGACGCCCATCGCCCTCGTCATGGTTCTCGCCCTGAGGCCGGGGTTAGCGGCTCTGCCCCTGTGCGCCCTCCCCTGGCCTCTATGGATAGGGGCTCTACTCCCTTCCGCCCGCTTCCCCAGCCCAGACGACTTCCTCTTACGTTGTCCTCTCTGCGCGCGGTTGTTCATGCTGTAGCTGGCCCTCTGCTCCCTCCTCCTACACTGTCCAGGAGGGTCCGCCTGGATGTCGTTGCTTCTCCTACTTCACCTGCTTCAGTGCCTATTCTTCCTTCACGGTCTCGTCCCACGGTGGTGGTCCCTCCCTCCTCCGCCTCGGTGTCGGGCCGCCCTGTTATCTCAGCCCCGGGGATCCTTGCTCTGTTTCCCCCCGCGGCTCCTGGCCTCCTTTCACCCGGCCAGCCTTCCCACTCCCGTCGTCCTGCTCCTCCTCATTCTTCTCTTCCTGACCTTCACTTACCGTCTCGCCAGGGGGGTACCCCTCCTCTTGCCTCGGTGGGGTTTCGCGAGGTTTCGGGGTCCCCTTTCTCAGGAGCTGATGTGTCGCTGGAAGAGGGGAATGGTGCTGTTTCCCCCTCGGCCGTTCGTGATCGGGGACGAGTCCCTCAACGGCGACACAACCGTCGTCGCTCGCCTTCCTTGGGCCGCGACGCTGCTGGTTCGTGTCGTGGGTCTCGCTCCCGCTCACGCTCGCCCCTGCGGGCCGACCAATCTGGGGGGGGTAGCCTCTCTCGGATCAATTGTCGGCTATGCAGGGCTGGGTTGTGTCACGCTTCGACGGGCGCTTGGAGTCGATGGAAGACTCCCTCTTCTCGCCCTTCTTGGCGGTGCCTCACCCTCAGCACCTCACCATACCTACCCCTGCTACGGTCCCCCTCCCTTCTGCAGGCCTACGCTCTGGTCAGACTTCAGCCGCCCTGACATCCTTCCGGCTGTTCAGTCCCTGGCTATGTTGCCGGGTCTGTCCTCCTATGGGACAGGTTTGTGCGACGCCGGTACGCCTGGCTTAGCCATCATGCTCGGTCACCCTCTCCCATTGGAGGCCTGGTTTGCTGAGGCCTTCGACTTCACACACCGATCCGTCGACGGCTCTCCTTCCGTCCCTCCCCCGGAGTCGTCCCTGCTTTTGCCTCCTCTTGTGTCTGTCGGCGGGTTGGACGGCGCGTTCTGGTCCTGGATGAGCGCGCCCGTTCTTGAACTTTGTTCTATTGCTACCCCGTTCTTCTCTCACCCGGATCAGCCCTCTGTCGCCGAGGTTTTTCCCTTGCGACAGAGGGTGACGGACTTATTGTCTTGTCTTTAGGTTCCCTCCAGACGTCTGTTCACCACCTGCGGCTTTTCGAGGCGTCTGCGCCAGGCGATCTTCGCGAGGGTTTGGACCGCGTTCAGCGGGTCCACCTTCGGCTCGCGGTGTCTTTGGTTCCCGAGCTGAAGGCGGTTTTGTGCGCGGCAACTCGGCACCGCACGACGGTACGGTCTTCGTTCTGCCGGCCGGCCCCCTTGGTTATTCGTCAGGGTTTGTTGTACTCTGCGCTATATACGTCGGGTTTTTTTAAGCAGGATGCTTGGGAATGCTACGCTTCTCTGTCGGCGGCCCCTGCTTCCGACACGCGACGCCGCGCTGTGTCGTTCCGGCCCCTGCTTACGTCATGCACCGACGCGCTGTGCCGCGCGCGGGGTCTTCTCAGTCCCGTCCTTCTTCGGGGTGCTGCTGCAAGTGCTGCCGCCTTGCACGGGCGCAGGACTGGGACGTTGCTGGCCTGTGCGTCGGTTCCGCCTCGCACTTCTGTTCTTGCCCCTTTCATCCCCTCTGTGTCGGGGCTGGCCGGCCTTCCGCTTCCGGCCGCCCTTCGAAGGGGTCAGCCCCGCGCCGGCCTGGGGTTGGGGTGGCCCGCCCTTTTCGACGAGGTTGGGGGGGGGGGGCAGGGGTAGAGGAGGTCAACGTGGCGCTCATGCCTGCACGGCCCGTACCGGGGGTACCTCCACGTCAACACAATGTGTAGTTCTCTGGGTCGGCCTCCTTGTTCTCCTTCTCGCCTGGGCGTACCGGGTCGCTCCCCTCCTCTCGGGTGCTCCCTCGGGTTGTTTTCGCCCTTGCGCCCCTCGGTAGCCGCGAGGGACGTTGGGGGCGGCTGGTTGCGCGGAGGGGTCTCACCTGGAGGTGGACGTCCAGACCCCCACTCCGCTCTTGTCACCGACAACGGCCCATCTCTTCAGAGGTGGCCCACGTGTTCACTTCCATGCCCGAGCTGGGTAGCGTCGAGGGAGTTGACCGCCGGTCACCCGGTTTTCCTCTCCCGTGTCTTTCTGGTTCCGTCGCCGACCTGCGACGCGATGCGACCGGTGGTGGATCTGTTGGCCCTCAACGGGCACATCGTGCACACACGGTTTCGGATGCTGCCGGTACCCCTGGTACGCCTGGCCCTGTGCCCTCTGTCGTGGGTAGTGTCGCTGGCCCTCCAGGATGTGTCTTGGCTCGTTCCTCTCCATCCTCGCTTCCAGCGATTCTTGGCCGTTCGGACTTCCGATCGTGTGTTCCTGTTCGACGGCCTTCCCTTCGGTCTCCACATCGCGCCGCAGATCTTCTCCGCACTGGTGGGGCAGGCTCTGGGTCCTCTCCTCAGGAGCGGGCTCCAGCTCCTGTTTTCCTTGGCCGTTTGGTTGGTCGTTTCCGACGCCCTAGGCCTGTGCATTGGCGACGCCCTCACAGTCATTCGCGACATCGCACGGTTAGGGTTCCCCTTCGATGTTCCCAAGTCACGCTTGACCCCGTCGCGTGTCGTGCCATGGGTCGGTCTCGCATGGGTTTTGTCCGGCGCTACGGTGACCCGGGGTCTGCCGGCCGCGGTGCACCTTCGGTGGACGGTCCTCGCCGTGTTGCACTCGGTCTCCCTCCCGGGGTGGCTCTGGGACTCGTTCGTGGGTTCGCTGCATTGGGCCGCTCTGCCCCTTCCCTTAGGGAGCCTCTGGCTACGCCGCCTCCTCCTCATGGGCACCGCGGTGTTTCCGTTGCCCCTATGGATCGGCTCCTGCCGCTCCCGCGTACCGTTCGCCGACGCTTCGGTCGCTGGGTTGCTCGGGGCTCGCTCTCTGCGGCTGTGCCCTGGACCGCCCCCTCCCGCCGACGGTCTGGGTAACCACAGATACGTCGAGCGAGGTTGGGTGAGGTTCCCAATCGAACCTGGGACGTCCACTTCCCGGCAGATGGTTGGGTCTCCCTCCTCTTACCTGTCTATGCCCTCGGATTGTTGGTTCCTTTGTTCTTCCTGCGGGACCACGCGCTGGCCCTTCGGGGTGAGTCGGTGGCCTTCGGGTTGGACACTCAGACAAGCTGTCCCCTGTTTCCTTATGCGGGGGTCCTCCAGGTCGTTGACTCTATTAGGGGTCTCGGTGGAGTTGTTCTTCCTCGCGGACCGACACCCCTTCTCCTTGCATGCCTCCTCCCTGCCCGGGCCTGCCGCCCTGTCGAGAGGGCAGGGCGTTCTTGTAGAATGGGCGATGAAACGGACTGTGTTCGCCGACCTCGCGGCTTCCTGAGGTGTTCCGGAGGTCGCCTTGTTCGCATCGGGGGTGCCGCGCCAGTTGCCTCTGGACCTCTCCCTCCGGCCTCGCGCTCCGGGGGGGGTCCGGACGCTTTCATGGTCGCCTGGTACAGGTGGCGGTCGATATCCATCTTTCCGCCACCAGACGCGCTGTTGATGTGCCCAGTCTTCGCGAAGCTGCGGCTGTACCACGGCTGCGTCTGGCTCCTCGCGCCTCTGTGGCCGGCACGGACTTGGTCCGCCCGGTTGCCGCGGTGATGCCCGGGTCCGGTCCCTCTACCTGTCTCCGGCTTCCACTTGGGCTAGGTTGGGGTCCTGCGGACCTCTTTGGCCTTCGCATCGTGCTTGTTCATGAGGCACGGTGGCTCCCGGTCCCCGGCCGGGCCCTGACTGACTTCCTGCAGCGTTCCTGGCCGTCTTCTCCTTGGGGGCCTTACGGGTCCCGCTGGAGGTTTTTTACTAGGTGGCTACAGGCCACTCGCCTGCCAGTTGGCTCTCCTTCCCTCGTCCTACGCTCCTTGTTTCACCTCTTCCGTACGCGTCGCTTTCCAGTCGACGCTATACGTACCCACTTGTCTGCCGTCCGGGGGGTTCTTTGGGTCCGTCGCTGGGCTGGTCGTTCCGCCACAGGTGCTGGATTCCTTCCTGACGGCTGCCTTCCGGGATCGACCACCTCCGCGCCAGGTCTCTCCGCTGTGGGATCTGGGGCGGGCTCTGGTCCTTCTGGCTTCCCCCACGTATACGAGGGCCGCTACGCCGGTTCCGTTGCTCGGGCGTCCACTCTTCCTTGTCGCTCTGGCCACTGGGGATCGGGTGTCTGCACTAGCGGCATTGTCACGGCCCCGGGACTGCGTACGATTCTCCCCGTCCTTGCATGGCGTCTCTTTCGCCTCCTCCCCACCTTTTGTTACCACGCATGGGAGGGAGGCCCCCGTTTTCCAGCCTTTCGCCGTCCAGGCTTTACGGCGTGGGCATCCTCGCCATGTGTTGTGCCCGGTGTCAGCCTTGCACTCCTCTGTTGCGTCTGTGGCGCCGCCTTCGGGTACTGCTGTGTGGGTGTCTCCTCGGACAGGTGGGAGGCTCTAGCAGGTGCAGCTGGGCCGCCACGTTTGTCGGACCGTTCGTGCCCGTCACCCTGTTTGTAGGGGTTCTGCGCGCGATGTCAGATCCTTTGCTGCCTCCTTCCGGTTCCTGCCACGTCGATCCTTCCCTGCCTTCGCCTCCGCGGTTTTGTGGTCTTCTATCAATTCCTTCATCTCCTCCTACCTCTCCGTGTCCAGTGTTCGACCCCCTCGGCCGGTGATTGCTCTCGGGGGTCGTGTTTCCTGGTGCTCTGGCGAAGATCCCTGGTCTTCCCCCCTTGTCCCTCGTTCTTTTCCTTTTTTTTTTTTTTGACAAAGGGGGGAGGGGGGGGGGGGGGGGTGTATGGGTTTGCAACACTGGATTGCAAGTTTGGGATTATGTATTGTTCCAGTACATAAGTGTTTTTGCCACATTGAAAATTGTGTTTTGTTCTTGTGTTCAGTGTTTTTGTTGGTTTTTGAAGAAAAGGGATTTTGGGTACAGTACCTTTTTGGTTTCAGACAAGTCTATGTTTTTGCATTACTATGAATGACGGGCATGTGTTAAAACTGTTCTTTTTAGCTACTCCTCAGTTTTTCACTCTTTTATTAAACTCTCTTGTTTACATTGTGTCTTTGTCATTCGTAATTTTGTTTTATGCATTGGTTTTTTTGGTAGGTTGGGCTTGGATGTCCTCCTCCTATTTGTTATGCAGCCTTGACGTTGGATTTGCCAAGACTACTAACAAACCTACAAAATAACCTACAACCTACGGATAACGACAACCTACCAAATAGGAAAACCTACTATTTGGTAGTAGTCTTGGAAAATCCAACGTACATAATACCCTCCCTCACGCCGGACCCCTGCCCATCCGCGTTCTTCTGCTGACGTGAGATGTGATGACAAGAGAGGGTCGCTCATGCGCACGTTCGACAGGGATCTGCACATGACGGAACACAGGATGGGCCTTAAGCGGTAACTAAGGTAAACCCCTTTTTCTTCTCTTCTATGCTTTTTTCACCTTCGGTGGTAGTTTTGGTTAATGTACAACGTCTCCTAGAGCAAGATAAGGAGTAGACTCTAGACGTTTTCTTTTTAACCGCGGTTGGAATGACGACATAGCAGTCAAAATAGACAAGTCGTCATTGCAATTAGGTTAATAGCCTTGACGTTGGATTTTCCAAGACTACTACCAAATAGTAGGTTTTCCTATTTGGTAGGTTGGGAGGTACGTCAAACCTCCCAATTATATGTTACATGTTCTTCTATTTTTTTTTAATTGCAGTTGTCATAAATAATTTATATGATACATCTGTAAGTGCCAATGGTCTTAATTCATTCACCTTTGGTTTACTTATTTTTGGTATCATCACGGTCTTTGATTTTTTCCAAACTTCTGGTATTATGCTAGTATCTAAGATTCTATTAAAGCAGCTTGTCAGTTTCTTTAAACATATATCACTTTGAATAATAGCTTTATAAAACTCAGGTTTTAATGAATCCAACCCAGCTGCTTTCCTATTTTTTAACTTCTTCAAACTCTTTTTAACTTCTATAGTTATTTTGGGTTTATCCATATATTTAATATAATTATCAATCTTAAAAGCCATATCCATGTGCTCCGTTAACTCTTCTGTTACTGTTACTGTATGGATACCGGTACTATAGTTATGGTCTTCAACTACTGGTACTCCTATTCTTATTTTTCTTACTTCCCCCCTTGTCTGTCTTGCATTTCTCTCTCCCTATCTTCTCTATATTGATTCTGAATATCTTGATTCCATACTTCGTCAATCTTATTCTCATGCATTTTATATATTGCTCCAGAAATTCTTGAACTCTTCAGCTGTTTCTACATCTGTTAATTGCCTCCCTTGATCATTATAAATTTGTAATTCATTCTTCTGGCTTACATTTTTATTTCTTAGTTTATTTATATGTGTCCACATCTTTTTACTTGTATCCCCACTATCTTTTATTTCTTTAGTTAGTTTTTCTCATGTGCATAGATAGCTTCCCTAACTTCCTTTTGTACTTTACCTTTTTGTTTTATATACAAAGTTTTATATCTTTCTTCTTCGTCTCTGTCTTTTGCGTTCCTCCTTCTTCTGTTATACTGTCTCCTCTTTTTAATTCCTTGTCTTATACTGTCATTTATCCATGGTGCCTCTTTTTTAGTTTTATCCTTCCCTATTCTTCTGTAAGTAGTTTTAAGTTTATCATCTGCTACCTCCTTCATAGTTTGGTTGAATATTGTATATCATTGCTTTCACTTTAACAGTCGTCTTTCCAGTTCTGTTATATTTTGACAAAGACTCCTTATCTGTTTTGTAATATTCTCTTGTTTCCCACTTCTTCCTGTTAAAACCTTTGCCTTTACCTGTACTCCCTTTGCAGTCAAAATCTACCTGTATCATATTGTGATCTGTCAAATCAAACATTTCCTGTTTCTCATCTATTTTCATTTTTCGGGAGTCAATATAAATTTTATTTGAAATGAAAACATAATCTATTGTACTGTATTGTTCATTTCTCCTCCATGTCACTTCCCCTTCACATCCTGGGTCATCATTTAACATGATTAATTTATATTTCTCCATCCACTCAAGTATGATTTGACCATTTCTATTAAGTTTTTGCTTTCCCTTAACCCTCTGTTCCCGGAAGGGCTCTTGAACGCCCATAAAAAAGCATACACGAGCTGCCCGGAAGGGCTCTTAAACACCCATGAGGTCAAAGCCTGTGAGCTTCGTGTGCGAGGCGTCGGTCCGACGCATGTAAACAACAGCCGGCTGGACCGTCGCCCCGCATCTCCGGCCACAAGAAGGAGAGCGTCGCTTGTTCGTGTGTGCCTGTATGTTGTTGTTAAGTATTGAAAAGTAGTGTAAAGTGGCTGTTTTGGCCATAAAGTTATCTCCAATGAAATCATCATCACAACTCAACCAGTTGACTTAGAGAGCTCTACTTAATGCCATTCTATAGGTAAATAACACAGCTACGCTTGGGGATGCGCGGGAATGTGGGAAGCAGTCAGATTAACAAATATACGGTAGCCTAGCCTAGACGTTTTTCGGCCAAAACACCCGGGTTTCCGGGAATATATATATAATACATAGCCGGGGCTGGAGGGTTAAACCCGACATGTGCGTTTAAGTCTCCAAGTACAATAATTCTATCCTCTTCTAACTTATCCAAATGATTCTCAATTTCTCTCTTAATTTCAGAGTTTCTTCCCTCATCTTTTACTGATAAATAAACTAGAAATATATGAGTTTCCTTTCCATATATATTACCCTTTACATACAAAAAATCTGTGTTTTTAGATTCTATTTTACTTAAATTGATTTTGTCATTGTCTTCCAATAGTAACATTAACCCTCCTCCTTTTTTGTCTTTTATGTCTCGCATATTTTCATATACGTTAATGTTTTTATCAATAAAGCTACACCTTTTTCTGGTCCGGTAATAGTATTGAAAACGATATAATAACTTTGGTCAATTTAAAGATGATGTAATTAAATTGCTAAAAAATCGTTTCGATTGTTTTTATGTAGTTTTAGAGTTGTGTAAGGGTGTTTTGATGTGTGAAAATAGGCGTAAATGCATATTTACCCATTAAACAACAATCTAAAAACACGTCCCTTCACTCGCGAAAAATAACTATTTGGCCATAACCGTTTGCCGTTGGATACAAAATATGTAGAGGGGGGGGGGGGCAAGCCCCCCCCTCACCCCCCCAAGATTTATTGAAATCGTCATATATTTAAACAGTAGGGGGCAAAAACCAAATTTTCCCCAACGCTTCTTCTTCTTCGCGGCGGATGTAAACAAAGCCACCCGCCTCTTGCGATGTAGGCGATATAGAGGATATTTTGTTTTTTTTAGGATCAGTAATAAATTTTTACGCGCATTTAGACACATATAGGAATGAAATACATGGTATAAGAAACCTGTAGGCCACGATAAAATCGATGTATGAATTTAATTACATCATCTTTATATTGTCCATAACTTTTTAAATGTGGTTTTCGACGAGAATAAAACGGCGCGTTTGGGCCGAAAATCTGCGGCGGGGGGAGTCCGTCGTCGCTTCGGATCGTCACAGTTTGTTTACCCAGGACGCTCGAGGTTACTACGGCCAGCTGTTTTACTTGCCCCCTGCTGGCCACATATATGACGATTTATAATTCACGGGGGGGGTGAGGGGGGGCAGAGCCCCCCCTCAACCCTGTCCTGTATCCCACGGCCTATAACGCAAGTCTTTATCAAAAAATGGACCCAACAACTGGTTGTATAAGCTTCGCCATTTGAAGTCGACCGCCAAGGCGGCGGGACCGGGAAGTCACTCCGAGCGTAAAGTAAACAAAGCTACGCTACTTCCACGAACGCAACCGAGTTGTCTTTATATTTCGTCTCATATTATCATTATTAAAGTGTCCCCATTGCTTTTTTAGTGTTTCGTACACCAGAAAAGGGTGCAGCTTGGTGTTGGATGCGTGGAAACCGAAAAATAATATGTATTAAATCGTTGGCGGTACCTGTCAAATAGGTGTCCAGTAACTAAAATCGTACCCTTTATTGTGCACAATTGATATATTGCAAAGCTTTCTTGGTTATCTTAAGGCTTAAGCTAATCTGGTCAAAAGGCCTAGGCTATAGGCTAGCCTAGGTTTTGTGCACCACAGCTAGGCTCTAGCCTATTTTGGTAAAAATTGAAGAGACCCCGGACAGCCTTTTTACTAGGCCTAGTTAATTCAATTTTTTTGTTTATTTTTCTTTGATACCTAGGCTAGGCTATAGGCATAATAGGCTAGCCTAGCCTACAGTGTTATTTAATACCGAGGACCGTCGCATTTTAGGGTAAACCTGACTTTTTGGACCGACAGCGATTTCAGTAAGTTTTATTTTGTTTTTTGTAATTTTTACTTCAGATATAGCCTAGCCTAGGCCTAAGCCTAGGCTAGTGTTGTTTTATACTGAAGAGGAGCTGAAAGCCTGAAATGAGTATTTACCCATTAGGCCTATCCAACAATCTAAAAACACGCCCCCCACTAGTGGGGAGGGCTATGAAGTTCAGGGAAAATGAGGGGTTAAAAGCGTAAAAATACAATAGGCCTAGCCTATAGCCTAGCGTTTTGTAGCAAAGCTCGGGTTTTCCCAAATTGCAAACCCATAGGCCTAAAACCCAATTTTGTGAATACCCGAGCCAACTTTTGACGAAAGCTGGCTCGGATTTCACGGGGTGGAGTGGGTAGCCTAATATCTCATGTTATAAAAATAGTCAACTTTGGGAAGACATTAGCCTAACCCAACAACCTTTACCTAACCTATCCTAGTAATATGGGTGGGGGCTGCTGCCCCCACACCCCCGCTGGTTGGGTTAGACTATTTTTTTTTTTTTTTTAATGTTGTAGGCTAGCCTATTAGCCTAACCTAACACCCTTACCTAACCTAACCTAGTATATGGGTGGGGGCTGCGCCGCTGCTGCCCCCACACCCCCGCTGGTTGGGTTACTTTTTTTTTTTTTTTTTTTTTTTTTTTTTTTTTTTTTTAGGCTAGGCCTATGTGCTAGGGCCTATTTGCCTAACTTAGATTTTCACATTTCAACAACCTAACCTAGTATATGGGTGGGGGCTGCCGCCCCCACACCTCCGCTGGTTGGGTACTGGCTGAAAAACTTATTGTTTTACAGTAGCCTATAGCCCTATATGTATTTTAGCGTTTTTTTTTGTCTCCCTTATAATACATTTCAGCTCTTAATGACATATATAGCAATGATGTATATGCTCTACCGGACCTATTAGGCTTAAAAAGATCGATGGGCTAACTGTCGGTCCAAAACAACAGTATAACCCATTTTAGTATTTTCAACATTAGCCTAACCTAACCTAACCGAAAACTAACCGATGGTCTAAACCTAGCTCACGTTCCCTGTTTATGGGTGCACGACGGTCTAAACCCAGCTCACGTTCCCTGTTTATGGGTATGCGACGGTCTAACCCCAGCTCATGTTCCCAGTTTAGTTTTCGGTTAGGTTAGGTTAGGCTAATGTTGAAAATACTAAAATGCGACGGTCCTCGGTATTAAACAGCACTGTAGGCCTATATCAAAGAAAACTAAAAAACAAATTAGAATTAACTAGCCTAGTAAAAAGGCTGGGAAAAACTCCAGGGTAGGATGTAGTGAGCGGGCGTACTGCCATCTTTGTTTACATTACGCGTAGTGGCGTCGGACCTTTCCCATCATGTTCCCGTCTATTTTAACCTAACCTAGTATTCATGTAGTAATGACAGGGGGCAAATAGCAGAAAATATAGCGTCGAAATAGACGGAAACGTAAATGCGACCGCGGAGATCACCTTATGTAAACAATGACGACCGTACGTCCGAACTCTACATCCATCCCAAACTCTATTTTTATGTCACAAATTTTCCCATGGATTTTTTTATTTTTCCCTGTTAGTTTTCATCAATATACAGTATAGCCTAGTGTTTGGAAATAATTACAACCCTCGGTGAAACCTTTTTCCCCATTATACAACGATCTTGAGACACGCCGCCCGATAGTGGGGAGGGCTATGAAGTACAGGGAAAATGAGGGGTTAAATGCGTAAAACGGCGATAAAAACGTATTTTTAGCAAAACTTGGCTCGGGTTTTAAGGTCTAAAACCCAATATTTCGAAAACCCGAGCCAAGTTTTGGCCAAAGCTGGCTCGGATTTTGCGAGTTTGTAGACAAAAAAATTACAGTAACCTCATTTAGAAATTTGGCTCAGGTTTACCGAAATTGCAAAGCCATAAAACCCAAATTTTTGAAAACCCGAGCCAAGTTTTGGCAAAACGTGGCTCGGATTTTTGCGAGTTTTAAGAGTAAACAAATTACAGTAACCTAATTTAGAATTTTGGCTCATGTTTCCCTAAATTGCAAACACCAACAAGCATAATTTTGGAAAATCCGAGCCAATTTTTGGCAAAACTTGGATCGTATTTTGAGAATCGAAAAAGACTAACGAAATGTCGGAAATCTGCTCATGATTTCCCTAATTGCAAAGCCAAATAACCAGATTTATCGAAAATGTAGCACTTATTTAAATCATAAATATCCATTAACATAGACCTAGTACATTGGATACAAGCCTAATCCACACCTAACGCCTGCAATGTGTCCGTAGTACCTAGTAGGCCTACGTGGGATACAACACGATTGGGCGGTTGGGCCGCCGCCCATTTAGTATTCAGGCGTATCTGTAAATACTACCGCAACTACGAATCTTGTTTCTGAGACCTAGTATATTAACCTAACCAAACAACCCAACCTAACCTAACCTAACCTAGACCCAGTACGTGGGATACTAAACTAGCCCTTGCAAGCCAGGTACAGCGGATTCATAGTACTCAGTACGTGGCATACTAAACTAGCCCTTGCATGCCAGGTACAGCAGATTCATAGTACTCAGTACGTGGCATACTAAACTAGCCCTTGCATGCCAGGTACAGTGGATTCATAGTACTCAGTACGTGGTATTTATTACCCATTAATTTCCGGAAGTTTAAACCTATGCGTAAAAATCTTACCTCTTACACGTCACATCAGTAGTCAAGCACCCATGTTCTAAATGGCGTGTGTACGAATCGGTGCCGTCTATAGGAAGGTATTGACAACCATGTTACGAATTTTTTTTTTTTTAGTACCATATATTTTTATTAGGTTTTGCCGAGGGTTGAAACTAATTTTAATATGATGCTTAGAGCATATAGATTCCATATCTCTCTTCAAATATGTCAAAATAATTGGTGACAAATAAATGGAGTTATACTAAAGGCTGTCCGGGGTCTCTTCAATTCTTACCTCTATTTTTTATAGCCTAGCCTAGGCTATTTTTATATTCTGTTATTTAGTTTTTTTGTTTTTTTTTGTCATGCTTTTATAATAGGCTAGGCCTATGGTGTGATTTTACTTTAGTAGGCCTAGCCTAGTGCACACTTTACAGATAGGGCCTAGGCCTATTACCACAGATTTAGGCTAGGCCTATTACAGTTTTGGTACGATTTTAGTTACTGGACACCTATTTGACAGGTACCGCCAACGATTTAATACATATTTTTTTCGGTTTCCACGTATCCAACACCAAGCTACACCCTTTTCTGGTGTACGAAACACTAAAAAAGCAATAGGGACACTTTAATAATGATAATATGAGACGAAATATAAAGAAAGACAACTCGGTTGCGTTCGTGGAAGTAGCGTCGCTTTGTTTACTTTACGCTCGGAGTGACTTCCCGGCGCCTTGGCGGTCGACTTAAAATGGCTAAGCTATAACCAGTTGTTGGGTACATTTTTTGATAAAGACTTGCGTTATAGGCCGTGGGATACAGTATACGGGTTGAGGGGGGGCTCTGGCCTCTCTGCCCCCCCTCACCCCCCCGTGAATTATAATAATCGTCATCTATGTTGCCAGCAGGGGGGCAAGACAAAAAAAAGTTTTGAGAGTGCAGTCGTAGGAGTCATGAAGAACAAGGAGAGTGTCGTGAGGGAGGCCATGGACAGGGATAGAGGTGTAATCATGCATGGAGATATAGAGGCTCATATGAATGATAATGGAGTGAGAAAAGTGAGAGATATGGAGAAAGTGAAGGAGGTCATGAAAGCTGTTGATGTAGATGGATGTGGATGGGATGGGCAGGTGGAGGAAGTCAGTAGGATAGGTAGATATAGAAGGGGGGAGATGAGACCTATAAGGGTACAGTTTAAAACCAGGGCAGTGGCAGAGACAGTGACAAATTTTAGTTGGACACTAAACACAAATGAAGAACTGAAACATATAAGATTAAAGAAGGATTTGAGCATAACAAAGAAACAAAATAAGGAAACTACAGTACAGGAAAAGGCTGATGAGGAAAATGGAAAGTTGGGTGAGGAGGATAAGAAGACTTTTTCTGGAGAGTGAGGGGGAAATTGAAGAAGTGGTTTATACGAATAGAGGGAAAGGAGATCTGGGAGGGAAGAGAATGTAAATTTTAGATTCAAAAGCTGTAAGAGGTATGCTGACGGGATCAGACCACTATACAGTGCTGACAAAAGTGAGGATAAGGAAAGAGTGGAAATATGAGAGGAAAGAGAGAAAACTGACAGTAGAGAGAATAAATGTGAGAAAATTAAATGAAGAATGTAATGCAAAATACAAGGACATCCTGAAAGAGACTATAAAGGACATGGATGTTATGATAGATCTGGGAAATACTGTAGACGAAGTATGGAAAGGTACAAGAGACTCCATGATTAAAGCAGCTGAGAAAGTATGTGAAGAAACCTTTAAAATGTGGAAGAAGAAAGGTAACGGCGTAACGCATGGTTTAGTAAAGAGATAGAAGAAAGAGTTCAGAAAGAGTATGCTGCAAAAGAATATACCTAGAGAAACTAGAGATGCGAGGAAAGAAGAATATACAAATTTGAAACAAAGTGTGAAGAGGGCGATACAAGACGCTAAAAGGAAGACAGATGAGGCATATGGGAGAAAGATTAGTGAACAGTTTCTGAATGACAGGAAAGCATACAGAGAAACTGTAGAAACTGAGAAACTGAGAAACAGTGTGCTGCTCCCAACACTCTCGTATGGAAGCGAGACATGGACGGCAAGTGACGAGGACCCCTTCAAACTAAGAGCTGTGGAGATGAGCTTTCTCAGAATGGCAGCTGGCATGAATAGGCTAGATGGGCCAAGTAATGGGGAAGTGTACGAGTCCTTTGGAATGGAAGAGCAGGCTTTGGGCATTGATTGTGGTGTGGTTGAGTGGATAAAGAGAAGTAGCTTGAGGTGGTATGGTCATGTTCAGAGAATGGATGAAGACAGAATGCCAAGAAAGATATATGGGAGTCAGGTGAGTGGAACCACTAGTAGTGGAAGACCACCTATGGTATGGGAAAAGAAAGTGGAAAAATATATTGAAGAAAAACTTCCACGTAGTGGAAGGGGCATTGTGGCACGGGCAAAGGAGGCATGTCTTGACAAAGTAGCTTGGAGACGTTTCTGTCATGGCCATCCTCTAGTGGGGGTTTCCCAGGGGGAAGCAAGGCGTCGGAGATGATGATGATGATGAAGAGAATGTGATAGAAGTTGTGGCAGAGGTGGAGAGCAGGGTGGAAGCGTCTTGGGGAGAGACATGAGAAGAAGAAGCTGCAGACACAGTACCGGTAGTGTGAGAGGGGGAGTAGGGCACGGACAGGAGGAGCGGGATGATGTAGCTGCTGAAGGAATGGTAGAAAGATTAAGGATTATGCTTAGCAATGTTGATGTGTTTACCCAGGACAAGAAAAGAGAACTGATATGTAGGTTGCAGGATGAAGAGGAAAAACCTGATGTCATAGCCTTACAGGAAGTAAGACCAAAAAATGCTAGAATTGAAAGGGAACCGGTGGAGTATAATTTGGAGGGTTTTGAGTTGTATGATAGGAATGCTATTAGAGCAGAGGTTGGAAGAGGACTGTTTATATTT
The DNA here is from genome assembly GCA_032716605.1 of Paralithodes platypus. Lineage (NCBI taxonomy): Eukaryota > Metazoa > Arthropoda > Malacostraca > Decapoda > Lithodidae > Paralithodes > Paralithodes platypus. The sequence goes on from CM064483.1 coordinate 4,212,252, forward strand.
ATGTAAGAAAAGAGCTCAAGGTAAATACATACATACATACAGGATCTTCAAAAGGACCTAAATGAGTTTCAATGCAGAAAGTGTCATGTTTTGGAAGTGGGAACAAGTGAGATAAGGCCAAGCTGGGAGTACAAATTAGGAATTGAAATAATCGGCAAAACACGGCATGAGAAGGACCTTGGAGTGAAAATATAAGATGATCTATCCCCGGAGAAGCATATTAACATGATCATTGGAGGAGCATATGGAATAATAACCAATATGAGAGTGGCATTTAACTATTTGGATGAAGAAATGTTAAGAAAACTGATAATGACTATGATAAGACCAAGATTAGAATATGCAGCAGTGATATGGTCACCACATTTGAAAAAACATATAAACAAATTAGATAAAGTCCAAAGGATAGCAACGAAGATGATCCCAAGATTGAAGGAGTTGACATATGAGGAAAGACTTAAGACACTACAACTGCCTACCTTGAAAGAGAGAGGGAACGAGGCGACTTAATAACGATGTTCAAGGAGTAAAAAGTTTGGAACAAGTAGATAGGGAAGATCTATTCTTGAGGGATAATGGAAGGACAAGAGGGCACGAGTTTAAGCTGAGGAAGGGCAGATGTCGTAAGGCCACAAAGAAATTCAGCTTCCCATATAGGAGTATAGAGACTTGGAACAACTTGGAGGAGGAGGGTTGCGAGGAACATTAACATGTTCAAATCTAGGTTGGATAAAAGTAAATATGGAAATAGGGCAACATAAGTTATGATATGTTAGTCCAAAATACTGGGAACTGGGAATATCCATTACGATACTTGTCTAAGTAAAATGGATTGATTATAAAGTAACTAAGACAGGACAACACGAGCGCTGCTCAATTCCTGTAAACTACAAATAGGTAAATACATACATACATAAAATTTTAAGACTGAGTGTTCCACACATAAGTGCAGTTTCAGTCTCTTGTCCTAATGAGGTGGATATGAGACAGCAGTATTGTGAGTATTTGTGTATTGAAGTAAAATGTGCAAGAGGGTCAATTCTAATTGCCTCTATATATAGAAACCCAAATAATAGTAGGGAAGAGGATGATAACCTACTGAAAGCAATGGAGGAAATAGATAATAGAGAGAACAAATATAAGATTTTGATTGGAGATTTCAATTTGCCAAGGATCAACTGGGCAAATTGGGAGGTTTGATGTACCTCCCAACCTACCAAATAGGAAAACCTACTATTTGGTAGTAGTCTTGGAAAATCCAACGTCAAGGCTATTAACCTAATTGCAATGACGACTTGTCTATTTTGACTGCTATGTCGTCATTCCAACCGCGGTTAAAAAGAAAACGTCTAGAGTCTACTCCTTATCTTGCTCTAGGAGACGTTGTACATTAACCAAAACTACCACCGAAGGTGAAAAAAGCATAGAAGAGAAGAAAAAGGGGTTTACCTTAGTTACCGCTTAAGGCCCATCCCGTGTTCCGTCATGTGCAGATCCCTGTCGAACGTGCGCATGAGCGACCCTCTCTTGTCATCACATCTCACGTCAGCAGAAGAACGCGGATGGGCAGGGGTCCGGCGTGAGGGAGGGTATTATGTACGTTGGATTTTCCAAGACTACTACCAAATAGTAGGTTTTCCTATTTGGTAGGTTGGGAGGTACGTCAAACCTCCCAATTTGTTAGTAGTCTTGGCAAATCCAACGTCAAGGCTGCATAACAAATAGGAGGAGGACATCCAAGCCCAACCTACCAAAAAAAAACAATGCATAAAACAAAATTACGAATGACAAAGACACAATTTAAACAAGAGAGTTTAATAAAAGAGTGAAAAACTGAGGAGTAGCTAAAAAGAACAGTTTTAACACATGCCCGTCATTCATAGTAATGCAAAAACATAGACTTGTCTGAAACCAAAAAGGTACTGTACCCAAAATCCCTTTTCTTCAAAAACCAACAAAAACACTGAACACAAGAACAAAACACAATTTTCAATGTGGCAAAAACACTTATGTACTGGAACAATACATAATCCCAAACTTGCAATCCGGTGTTGCAAACCCGTACACCCCCCCCCCCCCTTTGTCAAATAAAACAAAGGAAAAGAACGAGGGACAAGGGGGGAAGACCAGGGATCTTCGCCAGAGCACCAGGAAACACGACCCCCGAGAGCAATCACCGGCCGAGGGGGTCGAACACTGGACACGGAGAGGTAGGAGGAGATGAAGGAATTGATAGAAGACCACAAAACCGCTGAGGCGATGGCAGGGAAGGATCGACGTGGCAGGAACCGGAAGGAGGCAGCAAAGGATCTGACATCGTGCGCAGAACCCCTACAAACAGGGTGACGGGCACGAACGGTCCGACAAACGTGGCGGCCCATCTGCACCTGCGAGAGCCTCCCACCTGTCCGAGGAGACACCCACACAGCAGTACCCGAAGGCGGCGCCACAGACGCAACAGAGGAGTGCAAGGCTGACACCGGGCACAACACATGGCGAGGATGCCCACGCCGTAAAGCCTGGACGGCGAAAGGCTGGAAAACGGGGGCCTCCCTCCCATGCGTGGTAACAAAAGGAGGGGAGGAGGCGAACGAGACGCCATGCAAGGACGGGGAGAATCGCACGCAGTCCCGTGGCCGTGACAATGCCGCTAGTGCAGACACCCGATCCCCAGTGGCCAGAGCGACAAGGAAGAGTGGACGCCCGAGCAACGGAACCGGCGTAACGGCCCTTGTATACGTGGGTGAAGCCAGAAGGACCAGAGCCCGCCCCAGATCCCACTGCGGAGGGACCTGGCGCGGAGGCGGTCGATCCCGGAAGGCAGCCGTCAGGAAGGAATCCAGCTCCTGTGGCGGAACGACCAGCCCAGCGACGGACCCAAAGACCCCCCGGACGGCAGACAAGTGGGTACGTAGAGCGTCGGCTGGAAAGCGACGTGTACGGAAGAGGTGAAACAAGGAGCGTAGGACGAGGGAAGGAGAGCCAACTGGCAGGCGAGTGGCCTGTAGCCACCTAGTAAAAGACCTCCAGCGGGACCCGTAAGTCCCCCAAGGAGAAGACGGCCAGGAACGCTGCAGGAAGTCAGTCAGGGCCCGGCCGGGGACCGGGAGCCACCGTGCCTCATGAACAAGCACGATGCGAAGGCCAACGAGGTCCGCAAGTCCCCAACCTAGCCCAAGGGGAAGCCGGAGACAGGTAGAGGGACCGGACTCGGGCACCACCGCGGCAACCGGGCGGACCAAGTCCGTGCCGGCCACAGAGGCGCGAGGAGCCAGACGCAGCCGTGGTACAGCCGCAGCTTCGCGAGGACTGGGCACATCAACAGCGCGTCTGGTGGCGGAAAGATGTATATCGACCGCCACCTGTACCAAGCTACCATGAAAGCGTCCGGACCCCCCCCCCGAGCGCGAGGCCGGAGGGAGAGGTCCAGAGGCAACTGGCGCGGCACCCCCGAGGCGAACAAGGCGACCTCCGGAACACCTCAGGAAGCCGCGAGGTCGGCGAACACAGTCCGTTTCATCGCCCATTCTACAAGAACGCCCTGCCCTCTCGACAGGGCGGCCGCCCACAGGGTGGCAGGCCCGGGCAGGGAGGAGGCATGCAAGGAGAAGGGGTGTCGGCCCGCGAGGAAGAACAACTCCACCGAGACCCCCAATAGAGTCAACGACCTGGAGGACCCCCGCATAAGGAAACAGGGGACAGCCTGTCTGAGTGTCCAACCCAAAGGCCACCGACTTACCCCGAAGGGCCAGCGCGTGGTCCCGCAGGAAGAACAAAGGAACCAACAGGCCGAGGGCATAGACGGGTAAGAGGAGGGAGACCCACCCATCTGCCGGGAAGTGGACGTCCCAGGTTCGATCGGGAACCTCACCCAACCTCGCTCGACGTATCTGTGGCTACCCAGACCGTCGGCGGGGGGGCGGTCCAGGGCACAGCCGCAGAGAGCGAGCCCCGAGCAACCCATCGACCGAAGCGTCTGCGAACGGTATGCGGGAGCGGCAGGAGCCGATCCATAGGGGCAACGGAAACACCGCGGTGCCCATGAGGAGGAGGCGGCGTAGCCAGAGGCTCCCTAAGGGAAGGGGCAGAGCGGCCCAAAGCGAACCCACGAACGAGTCCCAGAGCCACCCCGGGAGGGAGACCGAGTGCAACACGGCGAAGACCGTCCACCGAAGGTGCACCGCGGCCGGCAGACCCCGGGTCACCGTAGCGCCGGACAAAACCCATGCGAGACCGACCCATGGCACGACACGCGACGGGGTCAAGTGTGACTTGGGAACATCGAAGGGGAACCCTAACCGTGCGATGTTGCGAACGACCGTGAGGGCGTCGCCAATGCACATTCCTAGGGCGTCGGAAACTACCAACCAATCGGCCAAGGAAAACAGGATCTGGAGCCCACTCCTGAGGAGAGGACCCAGAGCCTGCCCCACCAGTGCGGAGAAGATCTGCGGCGCGATGTGGAGACCGAAGGGAAGGCCGGCGAACAGGAACACACGATCGGAAGTCCGAACGGCCAAGAATCGCTGGAAGCAAGGATGGAGAGGAACGAGCCAAGACGCATCCTGGAGGGCCAGCGACACTACCCACGACAGAGGGCACAGGGCCAGGCGTACCAGGGGTACCGGCAGCATCCGAAACCGTGTGTGCACGATGTGCCCGTTGAGGGCCGACAGATCCACCACCGGTCGCATCGCGTCGCAGTTCGTCGACGGTACCAGAAAGACACGGGAGAGGAAAACCGGGTGACCGGCGGTCAACTCCCTCGACGCTACCCAGCTCGGGCATGGAAGTGAACACGTGGGCCACCTCTGAAGAGATGGGCCGGCGTCGGTGACAAGAGCGGAGTGGGGGTCTGGACGTCCACCTCCAGGTGAGACCCCTCCGCGCAACCCGCCGCCCCCAACGTCCCTCGCGGCTACCGAGTGGCGCAAGGGCGAAAACAACCCGAGGGAGCACCCGAGAGGAGGGGAGCGACCCGGTCGGCCAGGCGAGAAGGAGAACAAGGAGGCCGACCCAGAGAACTACACATTGTGTTGACGTGGAGGTACCCCCGGTATGGGCCGTGCGGGCATGAGCGCCACGTTGACCTCCTCTACCCCCCCCCCAACCTCGTCGAAAAGGGCGGGCCACCCCAACCCCAGGCCGGCGCGGGGCTGACCCCGTCGAAGGGCGGCCGGAAGTGGAAGGCCGGCCAGCCCCGACACGGAGGGGATGAAAGGGGCAAGAACAGAAGTGCGAGGCGGAACCGACGCACTGGCCTGCAACGTCCCAGTCCTGCGCCCGTGCAAGGCGGCAGCACTTGTAGCAGCACCCCGAAGAGGACCGGCAGAAGGACGGGACTGAGAAGACCCCGCGCGCGGCACAGCGCGTCGGTGCGTGACGTAAGCAGGGTCCGCAACGACACAGCGCGGCGTCGCGTGTCGGAAGCAGGGGCCGCCGACAGAGAAGCATAGCAGTCCCAAGCATCCTGCTTAAAAAAAACCCGACGTATATAGCGCAGAGTACAACAAACCCTGACGAATATCCAAGGGGGCCGGCCGGCAGAACGAGGACCGTACCGTCGGGCGGTGCCGAGTTGCCGCGCACAAAACCGCCTTCAGCTCGGGAACCAAAGACACCGCGAGCCGAAGGTGGACCCGCTGAACGCGGTCCAAACCCTCGCGAAGATCGCCTGGCGCAGACGCCTCGAAAAGCCGCAGGTGGTGAACAGACGTCTGGAGGGAACCTAAAGACAAGACAATAAGTCCGTCACCCTCTGGCGCAAGGGAAAAACCTTGGCGACAGAGGGCTGATCCGGGTGAGAGAAGAACGGGGGAGCAATAGAACAAAGTTCAAGAACGGGCGCGCTCATCCAGGACCAGAACGCGCCGTCCAACCCGCCGACAGACACAGGAGGAGGCAAAATCAGTGATGACTCCGGGGGAGGGACTGAAGGAGAGCCGTCGACGGATCGGTGTGTTTAGTCGAAGGCCTCAGCAAACCAGGCCTCCAATGGGAGAGGGTGACCGAGCATGATGGTTAAGCTAGGCATACCGGCGTCGCACAAACCTGTCCCATAGGAGGACAGACCCGTCAACACAGCCAGGGACTGAACAGCCGGAAGGATGTCAGGGCGGCTGAAGTCTGACCAGAGCGTAGGCCTGCAGAAGGGAGGGGGACCGTAGCAGGGGTAGGTAGGGTGAGGCGCTGAGGGTGAGTCACCGCCAAGAAGGGCGAGAAGAGGGAGTCTTCCATCGACTCCAAGCGCCCGTCGAAGCGTGACACAACCCAGCCCTGCATAGCCGACAATCGATCCGAGAGAGGCGACCCCCCCCCCCCCCAGATTGGTCGGCCCGCAGGGGCGAGCGTGAGCGGGCGCGAGACCCACGACACGAACCAGCAGCGTCGCGGCCCAAGGAAGGCGAGCGACGACGGTTGTGTCGCCGTTGAGGGACTCGTCCCCGATCACGAACGGCCGAGGGGGAAACAGCAGCATTCCCCTCTTCCAGCGACACGTCAGCTCCTGAGAAAGGGGACCCCGAAACCTCGCGAAACCCCACCGAGGCAAGAGGAGGGGTACCCCCCTGGCGAGACGGTAAGTGAAGGACAGGAAGAGAAGAATGAGGAGGAGCAGGACGACGGGAGTGGGAAGGCTGGCCGGGTGAAAGGAGGCCAGAAGGAGCCGCGGGGGGAAACAGAGCAAGGATCCCCGGGGCTGAGATAACAGGGCGGCCCGACACCGAGGCGGAGGAGGGAGGGACCACCACCGTGGGACGAGACCGTGAAGGAAGAATAGGCACTGAAGCAGGTGAAGTAGGAGAAGCAACGACATCCAGGCGGATCCTCCTGGACAGTGTAGGAGGAGGGAGCAGAGGGCCAGCGAACAACCGCGCGCGGAGAGGACAACGTAAGAGGAAGTCGTCTGGGCTGGGGAAGCGGGCGGAAGGGAGTAGAGCCCCTATCCATAGAGGCCAGGGGAGGGCGAACAGGGGCAGAGCCGCTAACCCCGGCCTCAGGGCGAGAACCATGACGAGGGCGTCGTCAAGGCGATCAGGAGGACGACGAGGGGCTGTAGAGGACGGATGACGAGGCGAGCGAGAGCGTGGACGGAGCTGGGGAACCCCCCGACGATGGGACGACCGGCTGCGGGACCCAGGGGAGAGGGCCCGAGCAGGGAGAGGGCCAGGTGAACGGCCTTCAGTCGGGTCAGAGATACCAAGGGCGACGCGGATCCGGTCGGCAACAAAGGCCGGGGAACGGTGGCCCACAGTCCTAATGTGGCGGGAGACCATCGTCCACACCGACGGAAGGGAAGCAGAGGCCACAGCCGCCGCCGAGGAACCAGGGTCATGGTGCAACACATCCACCAGGGCCAGACACGTGCCACACAGAGCAGGGAGGTAGGCCGTAGAGGACACACAGAGCGAGTGGCGCAAGCAGGACTTGTGGCTCTCCAAGCTCTCCAAGTACATTCAATTTTCTAACCGACAGAATCTCACTGACTCCCATATATTTTTTAATGATGTAAATATTCCCACTTCCCCTAGTATTGACATTCTCGGTGTAACATTAACTACTAACTTGAGCTGGACACATTATGTTAGAAGCATTGCTAAGAATGCCTCTAAAAAACTGGGACTCCTGTACAGAGTTCGAGAATTCTTCACTGACGAGCAGTTGGCCGTAATATATAAAAGTCATGTGCGCTCTCAGATGGATTACTGTTCACCTCTGTGGGGTGGAAGTGGAGTGGTTGCATTGAGGCAGTTGAACAAAATTCAAAATAAAGCTATTAGATTAATCAATAACCCTGCAATCACACAGGACCTTCCTACATTAGCCATACGAAGAAACGTTGCATCCCTTGCATTATTCTACAGATATTTTCACAGCAATTGTTCCGAGGAACTTGCTTCAATTGTGCCGCCTCTCCACATCTTTCCCCGTAGAACTAGGGCAGCTGAGAGCGCCCATGAATTTACACTTTCTCCTCCACAATGTAGAACTTCTGCTTATCAGAATTCATTTATCCCCAGAGCTACTACTCTTTGGAATTCACTTCCCTCGAATTGCTTTCCACAAACTTACAATCTACAAATGTTTAAATCCAGTTGTTACAAACATTTTATGAATGGAGGATGCCTTTAGGCACATGGACCTTTTTGTTTTATCTGTGTTTTTCCTTCCTCCGTTCATTGTCTCTTTAAAAAAAAAAAAAAAAAAAAAAAAAAAAAGCACGGGGAGCGACAACCAAGGCGAAAGCAAGGCAGCCTACCTGCACTAGAAGAACACACACCATAATCAGCACGTTGAAGGAGTAAGTGGAGAGAATGTCCAAGAAGAACCAGGGAAGGAGCATGGGGAAACAGGAACACACATGCAAACAGGTATCCGTACTCACCCTAAACTGGGAGCACAGAGGTAGGTGAGGAGGGCGGCCGAGGCGGAAGAGTACTAGCAGAACCTGCAAAGATGGAGAAAGTGTTAACCACCACTCAACATCTTACATGCAGGGCCTATAACACCAGTAAAGTGCATACACCAATATAGTATCAGGCAACAAGATGACATAAAAAAAAAAGTCAATAGTGAAAGCCAACTATTACCGCAAATTTGCGGGCCAATGGAGGCATAACCGTACCGACACCACCCTCCCGCAATTTTGCGGGTCCCCCCAACGATCTCCGCAAATTTGCGGGGAGCCGAAACGTCCCAGAGGACCGAATCGAGCTCCCGCAAATTTGCGGGACCGGCCGAGATGGTCCGGCGCCGAAAAAAGCGAGAGGAGCGTCTAGGGAATACCAAATAAGGCCACAAAAAATGCGTCATCTCCTTATGAACTCCAAGCAATGATGGCCATCAAGCTGAGCAGTGTCTTCCTTGATAATATCCTGACTCAACCGGTAAAGGGAGAGGCAAGGAAGACACACCAGGGGAGAGGAGGCACATCCCCCAGGAACCACCCAACCCACAGAGATAGAGCAAAGCCCATGAGGAGAAGTGGCAGGGAGGGTGGTTTCGCACAAACAGGGGCCCCCGTGAGGTACCCCTGGATTGGGCAAAAGACTATGAAAGGATGGAGGTGAAACAGGAAGAGAAAACAAAAACCAGTAAATGAAACTGGTGAGAAAAAGGGTGGCCTAGCCGTGAGCAGAGAATGTGTCAGGGGCGAAAAACCCTGTGGTGTGAAAGAGGGGCCCCCGTGGGGTACCCCTGGAGTATCACGAACCACCTGTCGCCCAGGCCCTTGAGACACAGTGAAGGACTCGAAAGGGGGGACTCGGGAATAACGCTAAATATGCGGCCGACACAAACTCTACAAACAGCACCGCCACCAACGAAATCTCAGATTGTTTACCAACGGTACAGCTAGGCTATGAAAAAATGAAAACTCATAGTGGCATAGCAATTCCTGAATGAGAAAACGAGCTAGGCTAAATTAAGCTAAAAGCTAAACTATGCCCAGACTAACAGGAAAAAAGAATATGAAAAGAGAAGAATGAAAAACATATACGAGGAACGCCAGGCGCCCCCGTACCTTCGGTAGGCTATTTCCACACGCGTCTCCATTATACACACTTAGGAGCCCATTTACGTGTGCCCTAGATCACGTAACATCTGTCTAACAAAAAAGAAGGCCAGATAAGCCGAAACGAACCTAAACAGGGTGAATTAAAGGAGCACAACAAAAGCGACTACATTCAATGGAGCGCGTGAAAAAATGATGACAAGAGAGGGTCTCTCATGCGCACGTTCGACAGGGATCTGCACATGACGGAACACGGGATGGGCCTTAACCCTCCAGCCCCGGGGGCTATAGCTTGCGACTGTGCTCCGGTACCGGGTGTTTTGACGATCTTTGGCCTATGTTAACTACTCTGTAAGTCAATGAATATGGCATGTAATGTTGTGAATAAAAAAGAATAATGTTCCACAAACCTTCCTCTGTCGAATGGCGTTGAGTAGAGGTCTCTAGCCCCTCTGGTTGCGTAATGGTGAGTGCGGGAAGACGAGTGCTTTTCGGCGGCAAATTCTTCCCGCGTTCGGACGCGTCGCCCCGGCCATGGCTACGACGCACCTAGCCGCTCGTCGCGCCAAAGTATTTATCTCCCTTAGACGATTTTAGTGTTTGATATTGAGAATGTGATGTTTATTTGATATTTTCTAGTTATTTTGAGGCCAATTATATAAAATATGTTTATTAGGGTATCACTGTCACTGATATTGCTAATTTTCACTCGATACCGTACATTTTATTAGTAATTGAGGTAGCTTATTGTTGTATTAGGCACTGATTATTCGTTATCACAGGTGTTTATTATACTTTGGCCATCATATATTAGGTCTTGTGTGACTTTCACTTTGACAAATATGCTTTAGAGAGTGTCACTGTCACTGATAATGCTCATTTTCACTCGATACCGTACATTTTATTAGTAATTGAGGTAGGTTATTGTTGTATTAGGCACTGATTATTCGTTATCACAGGTGTTTATTATACTTTGGCCATCAAATATTAGGTCTTGTGTGACTTTCACTTTGACAAATATGCTTTAGAGAGTGTCACTGTCACTGATAATGCTCATTTTCACTCGATACCGTACATTTTATTAGTAATTGAGGTAGGTTATTGTTGTATTAGGCACTGATTATTCGTTATCACAGGTGTTTATTATACTTTGGCCATCAAATATTAGGTCTTGTGTGACTTTCACTTTGACAAATATGCTTTAGAGAGTGTCACTGTCACTGATAATGCTCATTTTCACTCGATACCGTACATTTTATTAGTAATTGAGGTAGGTTATTGTTGTATTAGGCACTGATTATTCGTTATCACAGGTATTTATTATACTTTGGCCACAAATATTAGGTCTTGTGTCACTTTCACTTAGTTATATGATTTGTAAACATTTTATATACAATTTATTGTGTCTTTTTTCACTGATTTATATATTTCTATAGGTTCTAATCATATGAATGTCACTTGGTATATACATATGTGTCACTTTCACATATTATTATGGTGTAATTGTATTTGTATCAATTTTCATAATACATGACTTTTGTATTACAATAAATTGGTTTTCTTCCACTTTTTGCCTATATATAATTATAGTGTACATATTGTCATTTTATTTGGCAATTTCAGTATGATTATTAGAACTCCAGCTTGGAGTGGTAATCAAAGAAGCACTCTAAAGCACAGAGTGCCACCTTGCACTCCACACACTCCATGGTTGACTTTTTACCTGACCTCGGCCTCACCCTGCTGTTGTAGCAGACATGGCACCGCTTCTGCTGTGTTCTTCCTGATTCATTCTGAGGCAGGGAACCAAGCCTGTGCCTAATCAAGTATTGAGCACACTGCAAGTGGTCAATAACGGCGGGCCCAGGATGTGCCACTGCCCTCTGTGGCGTAGCATACTTCTCCAGGAGCTCCGTCAACACCTGCTTTTGGAACCTCCGCAGGCTATTGAACTTCATGGGTGTGTTCACATTCCGAAGCTTGTATATGTTGTAGGCATTCAGAACTGACATGTCCACCATATGCAGAAAGAACTTTTTGTACCATCTGCACGAGGTACGCAGGCAGTCAATGAAGCCTATCTGCATGTCGGACTTGTCCACCAGCCTCATGTTGATGTTGTAGTCCAGGACAGCATCGGGCTTGGTCACCCTGGCCTGGGTGCGGCGATCCACCTTGCCAGTCTCCACCATTTCCCCCTTGTGGATGGTGGTCAGGAGGTTGACCTTCCGCTGGTCGTGCCAGTGGATAGCCAGAATGGGCCCCGACTTCTTCTTGAACACATCACCTTTTTTGGTCTTTGGAGGGAAAGGTGGCATGCCCTTCCTTTTCCCTCGTACTGTGCCTACAGTCCCCATCTTGCGCTCATGCAGGTACTGTGAGAGAGTGGGGGACGTGTAATAATTGTCCGTGTAGAGGACGTGATTCTTGTGAAAGTAGCGGTCCATCATGGCTTGCACCACTGCTCCGCCAAAGCCAATGAGGGGGTCCACAAGCAAGTCCCCTTCCTTCCCGCTGTAGACCAGGAAGTCCAGGACATAGCCAGTTTGGCAGTCGCACAGCACAAAGAATTTTATGCCAAAGCGATGTCTTTTTGAGGGGATGTACTGCCGGAAGCTGAGTTTTCCCCGGAACAGCACAAGAGACTCGTCAATGACGACCTTGCGGAAGGGCTTGAAGTAGGAGGTGAAGCGTTCTCGCATCATCATCTCGTACAACGTCCTAATCTTCCACAGCTTGTCTGGGAGGTGGACGTCAAGGTTGGTGACAAGATGGAGCGCTGCGAGGATATCAAGGTACCGGTCGCGAGACATATATTTCCCGAAGGCAGGGGTGGATATCAGATCATTGGTGATCCAATAGTCAGGCAACCTATGCTTCTTGACATGAGGCATTAGCATGGTGAGTGCCAGGAACACCATGAACTCTTTATGAGTCACTGGGGTCCACTGCCTCATGTGGCCCTTGGTCACCTTTCCCAAAAAGTGGACCTGGAATTGGTGCTGCTTATTTGTCTCTTTGACAACATAGCCTACCACCTCCTCATCAAAGAAGGCCTCAAATAGTTCGTGTGGTGGAGCATTGGGGCCTGCAGGAAAATTGGGGGTAATGCCTGAACCCTCCAGTACCTCATCAAAAGCTGGCACATCAGGGTTGTATCCATCCTCATCAACTACGTCTTGCCACTGAAAAACGTAGAATGGGTCTTGTCTACGCTGACGAGGAGCTCCAGCTGGTGGCCCAGCACGCCCACGGCCAACTCGGGAGGCACGCGCCCTAGGGCGGCGAGGGCGGCGGCCAGGGAGGCGGCCAGGGAGGCGGGCAGCACGACGGGCAGCACGACGCCGGGCCAAGCGGATGGGTCGAGGGTCGTCGATGTCCATATAGTCATCGTCAGAGTGGTCATCTTGCCCTGACGGTGGACCTATGTAATCATGGCCAGAGTCTTCAGAGAGGTGCCCATCATCATCAGTGGCCTCCACATAATCTGGCGGGGAACCAGTGATGCGTGGGCGGCGTGCGGGTGGGCGAGGTGGGGAAGGAGTGGCAGGTGAGGCTGTGTCCCCCCGAGGTCCTGGGCTCCTTGGTCTGCGACGAGTGACAGAAAGCAATGTTTCACTGTCACTAGGCCCAGGTATTGGTGATGCGAGCTCAAAGACTTCTTCAGGAAGACATGTTGAAGGCGGGAGAGGTGGGGAGGACCGTGGGGAAAGTTGCGGGGACGTATGGCTGGGGCCGGCCGGGGTGGACGCCGCGGGAGCCTCGAACAAAACTCTTACTTTTCTTAATTTTTTTGGTATATTTCCTACCTTTCCCCTTTTCGGCAGCAGTATGTCTCCTGTCTGGGGACCTAGGAGGCAAATAGGCCGAAAGTGGGGGATCCTCAACCCTTGGCAATGGTGTGGGTGGTGGGGAAGAATGCGGGGCATCCGGGTCATCTTGGGTGGCGTGGGTAGATAAGGGAGACAATGGCGGACGAGAAGGGTCACCACGCTGACCCTCACTCACAGCCTCATCCTCACCAAGTAGTTTTGCTTGTTCCCTAGCTGCCGCGGCCGCCTTCTCAAGTATTTTCTGCTTATACAAATGTAGCTTGAAAGGCGATTTACCTGGGGAAGGGCTTGGCGTCGTGTCACTTATGCGAAATTTGGTGAGTGACCTTGAACTCTCCCACTCACTCACTCTCTCAAGTTCACTGTCTTTAGGTAAACCAGCTTCCTCAACAACTGGTACATCACCTTCATCACTCTCATCACTGTCATGTTCTTTCGCAAATCCCAGGAATTGCTCTTCTTTGTCACTCTCATGGCCATAATCACTCGACTTATAATTACTGGAGTCGTCACTGACTTCATCATCAACATTATGCTTGGCATCAGCTCGCTCATAAAGTCTCAATGTCGTCTCAATACCTCCGGGAGATAACACATTTAGGCGATGGCGTCGGGGTAAGGCGCGACGAACTAGCAAGGGCGTCGTAGGAAGCACGGTATCGGACACAGCGGAATCACTATTTGGCGTACTGTCCATGATGGCGTCGGGGTAGATACTGTTGCTGTGGCGTAGTTTACGCCTGGTGGCGCCACCTACCGTCCCACGATACCGAAAATGTACGCGCGGCATTCGAAAGCACTCACGCAAGCAATGGGCGTTCAAGAGCCCTTCCGGGTTGCGCGGGCCGAGGTTGTTATGGGCGTTCAAGAGCCCTTCCGGGTTGGAGGGGTTAAGCGGTAACTAAGGTAAACCCCTTTTTCTTCTCTTCTATGCTTTTTTCACCTTCGGTGGTAGTTTTGGTTAATGTACAACGTCTCCTAGAGCAAGATAAGGAGTAGACTCTAGACGTTTTCTTTTTAACCGCGGTTGGAATGACGACATAGCAGTCAAAATAGACAAGTCGTCATTGCAATTAGGTTAATAGCCTTGACGTTGGATTTGCCAAGACTACTAACAAATTGTACTACTCCAGCGGGACAGTGTAGCCTGGAAAACAAGTTTATAGAGAAAGTGAGAGATTTTTTTTTAATGCAACATATTACAGAGATGACAAGATATAGAGATGGGGCGCAGGGGAGTGTACTTGATTTGATGTTTAGCAATGAGGAGGATATAGTAGAACATGTCAATGTGGATAGCCCTATAGGTCGTAGTGACCATGCCTGTATAAGTTTTAGTTTCAATATTAAAACAGAGAGGGATAATAGAAGCAATAAAGAAATATACATGTATGATAGAGCAGATTATGAGCTGCTGAGAAGGTGTTTGGACATTGACTGGGGGGAATACTTGAACGGTGAAGACGCTATGTGGAGGAAGATTAGAGTCAAACTGGAGAATGCTATATCTAAATGTGTATCAGTAAGGGAATATAAGGATAAAACAAAGTTGAGGAAAAGAACGAACCCAGAATTACCAATGAAAAGAAAGCTTTGGACATGGATAAGAAGAACGAAACGATTGTGGGATAGACTAAAAGTGTTAAAAAAGAACAGGGTGTCTAGTATAGAAGCTAAAGAAGTGGATTTGGAACGTAGATAAATAAACAATAAAATAAGGTGGGAGACAAGGATTGGGGTTAAGGAGAGGGAGAGAGAGATTGCAAAAAACGTGAAGGATAATCCAAAAATATTCTGGAAGTACATTCAGGAAAAGTAAACAAGAAGAGTAGGTATCCCAGAACTGATAAGAAAATTGGATGATAGGAATAGAGCAGAAACTGATAAGGAGAAAGCAGAGGTGCTGGGGAAATACTTTGGGGAGGTACTAACAGTGGAGTCGGATGATGCAGTGCCTACTATTCCCATCAAACAGGCACTGGCACTAGAACTAATAGAGTTTTCCCATGCTAGAATAAGTAGGGCTATAGAAAAAATTAATAGAAGTAAGTCCCCGGGACCGGATGGGATACATCCAAGAATCATAAAGGAAGGAGGTGAGATGTTAGTAGAGCCATTAAAAATGTTATTTGAGGCATCTTTTAATACAGGACAAATCCCAATGGACTGGAGAGAGGTGAACATAACAGCTATTTTTGCCATCTTACAAGAAACAAAACTCCGCACAACACAAAAAACACCCACATTTCATAATTTCACCACCATCAGACAAGACCGGGCTGTCGGCGGGGGCGGTGGACTCATCACCCTGGTACACAAAGAAATATCATACATAGTAACCAGTGTACAAACCAAATCCCTCCTCCCCCCAAATGATAACACAACAGAAATACAATCAATTAAAATATGCACTGGCAACAACTCCAACATAACTATCATAAACACATACATCCCTCCCCAAACATCCGCTACAGTACCAAATGAATACAGACCACACTTACAACACATCACAAACACCCCACACATCATCCTGGGTGGTGACTTCAACGCCAAGACGTCGGCCTGGTTTGTCTACAACCCCGACACAGACAGAGGGCTGGTACTACAAAACCAAACTGATAACCTCATCATCCTTAACGACATCCATCAACCTACCCATATTCCTCACCAAGCCCTCTATAACCCATCATCTCCAGACATCACCTATTGCTCCCCAGAACTCGCCCCCACAACATCCTGGAGGGTGGTCAGAACCTTAGGCTCTGACCACCTCCCGATCATTATCACCACCAAAACGAGACTCACCCCAGCTAGCCACAAACACACATACACCAATTATAAAAGAGCTAACTGGGAAGCATTCACAAATGAGACAGAACAACACTTCACAACTCTAAACAGTACACCCATCACTAACATCAACAATGCTGTACACATACACTGTACTCAATAAAACTATCCAAAACGCTGACAAGAAACACATTCCAAGAGGTAACAGAAAAAGACACAACCCCAACTTCACACCAGAAATTCAAAACCTCATCAGACAATGCGACATACTGAAACACTCCCCAGCACCCCACACAAGACATCACACAACAAATTCAAGCACTCAACACCCAAACTAACAACAAAATACAAGAACAACAAAAACTAAATTGGAATAACTTCCTACAAACACTTGATCACAAAACAAACCCCAAAAAACTATACAAAACACTAAACAGCATCACACTTTCCAACAGCAACACAACACAACACAATCACATGCTGCAATCACAACAACAGACTCTACTCCTTCATGTAAACAACAAGCAAACACTCTCATCAATCACTTCTCACATGTCAGCCACCTAAAACCTCACAAAGACGACCGACGTGTCATCCGACGTAAGAGACAATTCCCCACAGACCCTGACTATACACCCTTCACCAATCACCAGACAAAGCATATCATCAACAATCTCAAGCACTCACCCGCCTGTGGCCTAGACAACATAAGCAACATACACCTCAGACACCTGGGACCACAAGGCATACAAGCACTCACTAACATATCAAACTACAGCTATTCACACAACACAATACCAGACATTTGGAAGCATGGTATCATCATCACATTCCCCAAACCCAACAAAGACCCCATGCTACCCTCCTCGCACCGCCCCATCACACTCCTTTGCTCCCCCTCCAAAGTCATGGAACGCCTAGTATTACAACTAATTACACCTGACCTACCCCTAGCTCCAACACAACATGGCTTTAGGCCACTGCACTCCACAAACACTCTTCTCACAGACCTTACACAAAGAGCTTTTGACGGCATCAACTCAGCTAGACCACCACACAGATCACTATTAGCCACACTCGACATTAGTAAAGCCTTCGATGCCATCCCCCGCCACAACCTAACAAACAAATCTACAACACAAACATGCACAACAACACAAAAAGGTGGCTGGCCAACTTCTTAGCAGGCAGATGTGCACACGTATCTTTTGCCGGTCATCTAAAATCAGAAACTTTCCAAACGGAGTCCCACAAGGATCCGTCCTATCGCCCGCACTCTTCAATCTGTACATGCACGATATAACTGCACCCAATACGCCCCAAATAAACTTAGCCTCCTATGCAGATGACATAACACTCACATGCACACACCATGACCCAAAAAGAGTAACAGATCTCCTTCAACCCTATCTCAACACACTACATGGCTGGTGCACTACAAACAGACTTAATCTAGCCCCAGCCAAATCCACCACAACAACCTGCTCACAAGCTGGACAGGAGAGCACGAATACATCCCTCAGCTCACCATAAACAACACACCCCTAACACATACACACACACCCAAAATCCTAGGAGTAACATATGATACTCATATGACATTCAAACAGCACACCACAAACATTAAAAAGAAACTGACACCCAGACTTAACGCCCTCAGGTCACTTGCTCACACAAAATTTGGACACAACAAAGAAACTACCACCACAGTATATAAACAATACATAAGATCAGTGATGGAATACGCAAGCCCAGCCTGGGCTTCTAACCTAGCTGAAACACATCATAAGACCTTACAGACTATTCAAAACAAAGCCCTGAATATCATTACAGGCTGCACAGCTACTGCACCCACAGATCACCTACATCAAGAAACAAAAATCCTCAAAGTCAAAGACCATCTGGACATGAGAGGCACTCAATTCCTGGCAGCAGCCTCCACGAACCAAGACCACCCACTGGGCTACATGGCAACACAGTCCCAGACACCAAGAAATATCAAAACAACACCCAGCACACGGTATCACACACAATTATTGTCCTCTCTCCCTCCCTGCCCACCCCGAACCAACTTCCAGAAGCATATCCATACTCATATCTCTCGCCGATCCATCCACTCACTCACACACAACACGCAGCTGCATGCACGACCTCCTGAAATCCATCCTTCCGAATCCTCCCTTCCTCGCGAGGACTGAGTCCATCTGGCCAGGCTGAGATGCGGACACCATCCAGCTCTCCTGAGCTATCAGAAGAGACTGGATGACTCCGTTGTCGACGCCTGCCCGGGATGTAACACAGCACCCCATACCATTAAACACAAAATAACAAAGCTTAGGGTAGAGGGTCAATTATATGAAGACACAGTGGGTATGTGTGAAATTATGAATGATACATTAACATCCGTGTTTGTGGAGGAGGATGACTATGTAGAACCTGTGGTGGAATTGAATGAGATACAGGGACTAGAGTCGATAGAAGTCAACAAGGATGAACTAAAATCATTGTTGGAAGAATTGGACGTGAGAAAATCTATGGGCCCAGATAACATTGCTGGATGGGTATTAAGAGAATGTTCTGAACAACTAGTGAGACCTATTTTTAATATTGTTCAATACTCATTAAACAAGGGGGAACTTCCCTTAGAATGGAAACAAGCAAATATAACTCCAATATATAAAAGTGGAAATAAAGAAGACCCGCTAAATTATCGACCGGTATCCTTAACGAGTGTTATATGCAAGCTTTGTGAAAAGATTATTAGAAAAAGATGGGTGGGTATGTTGGAGGAGAGGGAAATAATTTCAAGCAAGCAGTTCGGGTTCAGAAAAGGTCATTCGTGTACCACAAATTTGTTGAGTTACTATGATAGGGTAATTGACATTGTACAAGGGAGGGAGGGGTGGGTAGATTGTATCTACTTAGATTTCAAGAAGGCATTTGATAAGGTGCCTCATAAGAGATTGTTGTGGAAGCTCAAGACTGTGGGGCGGGTTGAGGGAGTATTATTAAAGTGGATGGAAAACTATTTAATTGGGAGGGAAATGCGAACAGTAATAAAAGGAAAGTTCTCCTCGTGGAAAAGGGTAAAAAGCGGAGTGCCTCAAGGATCGGTGTTGGCCCCAATCATGTTTTTGGTTTTCATCAACGACCTTCAAATGGGAATAGGCTCATATATATCTATGTTTGCTGATGATGCAAAATTAATGAAGCATATTACAAGTAGGAGTAGTTGTGAAGAATTACAGAGAGATCTAGATAAGTTATATGAGTGGAGTCAAACTTGGAAAATGGAATTCAACACGAGTAAGTGTCAGGTTCTTGAGATGGGAAAAAGTAAATATAGACCTTCTTGGGGATATAAAATAGGAGATGAAATAATTAGTAAAGCTGTGAAAGCAAAAGACCTAGGGGTAGTTGTGGCAGACAGCTTGTCACCTGAACAGCATATAAATAAAATAACTGGTGAAACCTATGCAGTGTTGACTAACATGAGAATAGCTCTGAATTATTTAGATGAAGAGATGTTAGCAAAAATAATAGGGACAATAATACGACCAAGACTGGAGTATGCAGCAGTGGTGTGGTCTCCACACCTTATAAAACATAATAAAAAACTGGAAAGAGTTCAGAGAGTTGCCACTAAGATGATAGCTAGCCTTAGAGACCTACCTTATGAGGAGAGATTGGAGAGGCTAAAGCTGCCAACGCTGAGGGAGAGGAGAGAGAGAGGTGACATGATCATGATGTTTAAGTGTGTGAAAGGTTTTGAGAAGATCGACAAGGGAGATTTTGTGGTGAGGGACGAGGGAAGAACCAGGGGTCATGATTGTAAGTTGAGGAAAGTTATATGTAAGTCTGATGTAAGAAAGTTCAGCTTCCCGTATAGAAGCATTGAGTGTTGGAATAAGTTGGATGGGGAGGTGGTGGGAGCAAGAAATATCCAAACTTTTAAAGCAAAATTGGATAAATGTAGAGAGAGAGACAGGACAACACGAGCTTAGGCTCAAATCCTGTATACTACAATTAGGTGAGTACATCATAGAAGACTGCATTTCACACAACCACTTACGCCAACAACACAATCTACACTCAATGAGAGCTCTGTGGGAAAGCCCGATCGTGGCCATGGCCTTCCTCAGGGACTCGGGGCTGTTCGGCCAGGCAGCTTAGGGAACAACAACAACAACAACAACAACAACAACAACAACAACAACAACAACAGCAACAGCTATTTTTAAGAAGGGAAAGAGAAATGACCCAGGAAATTATAGACCAGTCAGTCTGACAAGTGTTGTGTGTAAACTAATGTGTCGCACAACCTCACTCACTGACTTCCGTTGTTGAAGTGCGCGGGTCCGCCAACCCAGCAACATCGTAGGCGTCGGCGTCGGCGTCGACATGGGCCCATCACATTGCGCGCCCAGCCACATCATCGGCGTCAGTGTCGGCGTCGGCGTGGGCCCACTATATTGCGCGCCTTCCCGTGACGTCACCGCATAGCGACGTCACACCAACACACTCGTCCTCTCTTCTTAAGTTGACGAATAATTCCATGGACGAGGCGGAACTCTTGACGATCAATCCAATACTTAGACTCTTGTTTAAGTACCACAAATTACCCAACCAATGTTTCCGTCAGAGTCCTTCTTCAAATTGTAGCAGTGTCTGTATTTCCCAGTGGCTTTACCCACCCGACTCACAATCCTCCCAGATATTAATTCTCCACTTTCTGAGTGTATTCCCTAATTATGTTGACCAATAGATACTGTGGGAGGCTTTTCATCTAGATTTTCACCATCGGGAGGCTCAACATGAGGCTGTTCAACCGGAATCTCATAATTTTCCGAATCGTCATCTTGACCATCAGTAGGCCTATCCTGGACTGCATCACTCCCATCACTGCTGACACTTTCAATGTTCTCATGGCCCCCAATTGCAATATTCCGCTCCGGACCGTGCGACAGACGACACACATGCACTCTCACGTAGACACCGCCGTGTCTCACCAAAACTTGTTTTCCATCTCTGCCTATCACAATTCCGGGACCATACCACTCATGACTGTCATTCCTCTTGTAGAAGACTTCGTCGCCATTGCTAATGTCGTTCAAATCACTCGAATGTATGTTGTGCCGCAGAGCCCTGGACAGACGTTCACTCGATTCAGCCTTGACGAATTCCTGTCGTGCCAAATGAAGAGCGTTCAGATTGACCCTTACAATTTCAGATGTTGATGGCAGTTTCAAGGCTGGAAGATCGTTCTCGCACACGTTCGGCAGGCCAGGGTTTAGTCCAAAAACAAGCTGATTAGGAGAATACCCCGCAAAATTGGTGAGAGCATTTCTCGACGATACTGCCCAAGCCAAGGCCACATCCAAGTCACAACGGCTATCAGCCATTATCTTCCTAACAATGTCACCAATCACCGCATTTTGACGTTCACAGGCCCTATTGCTTCATAGACTCTCTGCAGACGTTGTCATGATCTTGATGTTGAAGGCCTCACCCAACTCTCGCATCTCAGCATTGTTGAATTCACAACCATTATCAGAGGGAAATTTCCTTGGTGCACCAAACATACCAATCCAGCTCCGGAATACTCCCTTGATGATGGTGGCCGCAGACGTGTCCCCTATAACTGTCACAGTGCGGGCGGGTGCCCAACCCCGAAAGGGGTTGAAATAGGGGAGCTATCTCCCCCGCCAAAGGTGGCTTTCTAGGGCCTTTCCTAGCTGATGCTGAGAGGATTGGGTTCTAGTCATGTGGTGATGGGCTGGTCTATCAGAGTGAGAACTGAGCGATCTCTGCCATACCCATAGCTTACTCAGACTGTTCCTTTTACTTAGATATTTTCTAGATCTCAAGTGACGGCGTCTCTTCCGTGGATTGACCTTCCAATCTACCAAAATGGGAAGCCAAAGCGTCACATTTTTCCTTTGCCCCTCAACTTTCTCTTCATAATTGCTGAGGGGCACAGGGCCCTGGGTGGGGCTTTGGTTTCCCGGGCGTTTCCGCACCCTCCTAAGCTTTCCGCCATGGTGTGGCTTCGGTCACCCAGGCTTTATTGTGGTCGGCAGGGAGGGTTCTGTGGGAGCGCTCGGTTATGGCCTTGGCCTTGCTTGGGGTCTTGGGGCTGTTCGGCCAGGCAGCTTGGGGAACAACAACAACAACAACTGTCGCAGTGCAAAACCGAGTTGCCAAATCAACAAGGACTAAGAAATAACGCCTCCCCCAAACTTTCAAATCCATGGCTACGGCCTCATTAAACCTGGATGCCATGGGCAAACAGACAACGGGTCGGGGCTAGGCTCTCTTAAACCTCCCACAGACCGTACATGCATCAGACACCTTTTTGATGGCCCTCACCAGTCCCAAATTTTTAATACCTGCATCTGTAACCAGTTTAATTAGCCTCGCTGACGTAGGGTGTCCAAATTGTCTGTAAAGTTTTAAGGCTGTTTTCCCCAAGTCAGTCCCAAGAGTTGCCAGTGTAATAGCCCCACCTAACCCACGGCCTAGTCATACGGAGATCGGAAGCAGGTAATGGCCCGAAGATGAGGACTTCAAATCAACCACCGTTCCACAAATTTTGACCTGATCACTTTCAAAATTCATCAACATCTTTGCCCTCTTCATGGAACATTTGCTCAGCAGCAAGGGAATATTGCAGTCCCCAACATCTGTCACTATGGTAGCACGCATATTTCCAATGTAGCAAGGCAGAGTAACACGTTTGAGCGAAGAAACCGTGACACCACCAGCGAAAGTAAACGTCGAGGACGACTTATCCTCAATAACAGCCTCACACTCATAATCACTCAGATCACTTAGATAGCAATTAATCCACCCCACTCCGCATACAGTTTTAGAACACCCAATGTCTAGAACAGCGCATCCCTTAGATTCCTTTACCAATGTCTGTAATTTACTTCCATTTGCTTCATCACCTGCATAGCCCATAAATAATGATAGATGTACTGTTTCAGAATCATATTAATTCCTGCCGTCATTTTCGTATGCATCTGGACAATCACGTGCCCAATGGAATCGAGAATCGCATATTAACCCTCAAGCCCGGCTACGCATTATATATATATTCCCCGAAACCCGGGTGTTTTGGCCGAAAAACGTCTAGGCTAGGCTACCGTATCATTGTTATGCTGACTCCTTCCCGCATTCCCGCGCATCCCCAAGCGTAGCTGTGTTATTTACCTGTAGAATGGCATTAAGTAGAGCTCTCTAAGTCAACTGGTTGAGTTGTGATAATGATTTCAGTGGAGATAACTTACGGCAACAACAGCCACTTTACAATACTTTTCGATACTTAACAACAACATACAGGCACACACGAACAAGCGACGCTCTCCTTCTTGTGGCCGGAGATGCGGGGCGTCGGTCCAGCCGGCTGTTGTTTACATGCGTCGGACCGACGCCTCGCACACCAAGCTCACAGGCTTTCAACCACTGGTACAATGTTGTACCACCCGGGTTCCTGGGGGCAAAACATAATGGTACACACGTGTACCATCCGAGTTTGAAGGGTTAAACATCCTGATACTTTACAATCAGGTCCTAGTTGGTTCTGCCTCCTACCAGTGGATGAACGTGGGGAGGCTCTGGCATATCCGGTTGAATATCGGCTGGCTCCACGATCTCGACTACGTATTACACCACCCCGAGACCGTGTTCGCCCTCGTCCTCTAACATAAAGGGTCTCCTCACTCCCACCCTCGTCACTCCAAAAAACAGGTTCACTCTTCACCACACTAACAGGCAATGATGCCTTATTCTGACCGCCAATTCCACCAGCAAATATACGATTCGGGGCCGATTTCATATTCTCATAGGTCACCTCATTTATTGCTGACATCACTAGTTGTTGCTCACCATCAGACAGTTTACATGAAGCCAGCAGCATAAAAGCCCTCACAGCATTCGGCAGATCCATGCCATGCTTCTTAAAACTGAAATAAATATGTTCAAATTCAGCCACAAACTCCCGAATAGTCGTATTCCCATTTCGTCTGAGGTTATACAACTCATGAAAAGCCGCAAACTGCCGACGTCCCTTGTCCACGAGGAATAAATCATCCAGCTTTGCCAACAACTGCTCGACACCATTATCTTGCTTCAAAACATCTGCTTCAATTTCCGATGACGCAACCCTCGCCCTTCCTGATAACGAAAGGTGGATGGCAAGCGCTTGTTTCTTCTTTGGTAAATCCGTCAAATCACACCAAATGCCTATGTCTTTCTTCCAATTTTCATAAACACAGTCACTTTCAAGTTTTGGAGGCCACTTAGTTGAACACGACGCCATTATGTTCGAACTACGGCCCGAATTAACTACGCTGTGCTACCAGTGTCGCACAACCTTACTCACTGACTTCCGTTGTTGAAGTGCGCGGGTCCGCCAACCCAGCAACATCGTAGGCGTTGGCGTCGGCGTCGACATGGGCCCATCACATTGCGCGCCCAGCCACATCGTCGGCGTCAGTGTCGGCGTCGGCGTAGGCCCACTACATTGCGCGCCTTCCCGTGACGTTACCGCATAGCGACGTCACACCAACATAATGGAAACGGTAATTAGAGAAGGAATAATGGAGCATATGAAATCAAACCAACTTTTCAGTGGGAGACAGTTCGGATTCTTGCCGGGGAGGTCGACAGTACTACAGCTAATTAAGGTGGTAGATGATTGGATGCAAATTCTGGAGGATGGTGATGTTATAGACGTGGTATATTGCGATTTTATGAAGGCCTTCGATAAGGTCCCACATAAAAGGTTAATAGAGAAAGTTAGAAGCTATAATATAGGGGAGAAATGTGTGAAATGGATAGAAGCCTTCCTGAAAGATCGGAGACAGAGGGTACTGGTGAATGGAATAGGCTTGGGGTGGAGGGAAATTACAAGTGGGGTACCTCAGGGATCTGTGTTGGGACCACTACTGTTCGTTATATTTATCAACGACTTACCTGAAGTTATAACTAATGGAAGTGAGATATACCTGTATGCGGATGACACTAAGCTGTATAGAAGAGTGAGGAGTAAGGAAGATGTGGGTTTGCTTCAAGGAGATGTGGAGGGCATGAAGGGATGGTCTGAGCATTGGTTAATGCCTTTTCATCCAAAAAAATGCAAGTACATGCGGATTGGGACAAGCAAGATAGACAAGGTAGGATACAGTATGTATGAAGCGATGGAGGATGTTAATGCAGAAAAGGATATAGGAGTAGTGATAGACAATAAGTTAAATTTCTCAGAACATTTAGCGGAAAAGATAAACAAAGCCAATAGAATTGTAGGGCTGATAAGGAGGACATTTGTGTCACTTGACGAAGAAATCTTCAGGAATCTCTATACAGCGCTGGTTAGGCCGCACCTGGAATATGCGAACCAGGTGTGGGCTCCATATATGGTAAAGGATATAGAAGCAGTGGAGAAAGTGCAGAGGAGAGCTAGCAAGCTAGTACCAACGTTGAAGAACGCGGGCTATGAGCAGAGGTTGAGGACACTGGGGCTTTCGACACTGGCATATAGGAGAAAGAGAGGGGATATGATAGAGACTTTTAAGATAGTGTCAGGAATGTATGATGAGGATGTGTGTGAAGGTATCTTCTTGATGCGGGAGGGAACAAGAACGAGAGGACACTCTAAGAAAATGTACAAAGAAAGAAATAGGCTTGAAAAGGCAAAGAACTCATTTTGTGATAGAGTGGTAAATGAGTGGAACGCACTGCCCCAGTATGTAGTCGATTCCGAATCAATAAGGAAGTTTGAAAGTAATCTTGACAAAGCATGGGGAAGACAAGATTTGAAGTTTGATTATAAAGCAAAAATACAGAATAGTAAAAATGTTGCGTCTGCTACCGCCGCCGCCAACACCGTGAACGACCGCAGCAGTGCAAGTACTGGCACTGAGCTGGATACACAGGCCTAGTTTGCCATTTTCCAGAGGATCTACTGTAAGAAACTGTAGAACGGAAGTAAAGGAGTCGACTGCATGGACGGTGGTAGGTAAACAAAAAGTCAAGGATTTGGAGGATATTATGAAAGAGCAAAAGGAAGAAATGAATATGACCAAAAAAAGTTTTGAGAGTGCAGTTGTAGGGGTCATGAAGAACAAGGAGAGTGTCGTGAGGGAGGCCATGGACAGGGATAGGGGTGTAATCTTGTATGGAGATATAGAGACTCATATGAATGATAATGGAGTGAGAAAAGTGAGGGATATGGAGACAGTGAAGGAGGTCTTGAAAGGTGTGGATGAGGACGAATATGGATGGGAAGGGCAGGTGGAGGAGATCAGTAGGATAGGTAGATATAAAAGGGGAGAGATGAGACCTATAAGGGTACAGTTTAAAACTAGGGTAGTGGCGGAGACTGTGACAAATTTTAGTTGGAGGCTAAATACAAATGATAAACTGAAACACATAAGACTAAAGAAGGATTTGAGTATAGAACAAAGGAAAAAAATTAAGGAATTACAAGAAAAGGCTGATGAAAATAATGGAAAGTTGAATGAGGAGGATAAGAGAAATTTTTACTGGAGAGTGAGGGACGGAAAAGTGAGGAAGTGGTTTATAAGAGTAGAAAGGAGGGGGAGATCAGGGAGGGGAGAGAATGTGATGAGAGTTGTGACGGAGGAGGAGAACGGGGTGGAGGTGTCACAGGGAGAGACAGGAGACAAAGAGGCAGACCCAGTAGTGCTAACAGGGGAGTAGGGTACGGACTGGAGGGTGTAATTGCTGAAGGAATGGTAGATGGATTAAGGATTATGTTTAGTAATGTGGATGTGTTTACTCAGGACAAGAAAAGAGAACTGATATGTAGGTTGCAGGATGAAGAGGAAAAACCTGATGTCATAGCCCTACAGGAAGTAAGACCAAAAAAATTTAGAATTGAAAGGGAACTGGTGGAATATAGTTTGGAGGGTTTTGAGTTATATGAGAGAAATGCTATTAGAGCAGAGGTTGGAAGAGGACTGTTTATTTATGTAAGAAAAGAGCTCAAGGTTAATGAGGTGGATATGAGACAGCAGTATTGTGAGTATTTGTGTATTGAAGTAAAATGTGTAAGAGGATCAATTCTAATTGCCTCTATATATAGAAGCCCAAATAATAGCAGGGGAGAGGATGATAACCTACTGAAAGCAATGGAGGAGATAGATAATAGAGAGAACAAATATAAAATTTTGATTGGAGATTTCAATTTGCCAAGGATCAACTGGGCAAATTGTACTACTCCAGCGGGACAGGGTAGCCTGGAAAATAAGTTTATAGAGAAAGTGAGAGATTGTTTTTTAACGCAACATATTGTAGAGATGACAAGATATAGAGATGGGACGCAGGGGAGTGTACTTGATTTGATTTTTAGCAATGAAGAGGATATAGTGGAACATGTTAATGTGGATAGCCCTATAGGTCGTAGTGACCATGCCTGTATAAGCTTTAGTTGTAACATTAAATCGGAGAGGGATAATAGAAGCAATAGAAAAATATACATGTATGATAGAGCAGATTATGAGCTTCTGAGACGATGTTTGGACATTGACTGGGGGGAATATTTGAACGGTGAAGACGCTGAAGGAATGTGGAGGAAAATTAGAGTCAAACTGGAGAATGCTGTATCCAAAAGTGTACCAGTAAGGGAATATAAGGATAAAACAAAATTGAGGAAAAGAACTAACCCAGAATTGCCAATGAAAAGAAAGCTTTGGATATTGATTAGAAGAAAGAAACGATTGTGGGAAAGATTAAAATTGTTAAAAAAGAACAGGGGGTCTAGTATAGAGGCTAAGGAAGTGGATCTGGAATGCAGACAAATAAACAATAAAATAAGGTGGGAAACAAGGAGGGGGGTGAAGGAGAGGGAGAGAGAGATAGCTAGAAATGTGAAGGATAATCCAAAAATATTCTGGAAGTACATTCAGGTAAAGTTAACAAGAAGAGTAGGGATCCCAGAGCTGGTAGGGGGGTTGAATGATGGGAGTAGAGCGGAGACTGATAAGGAGAAAGCAGAGGTGCTGGGGAAATACTTTGGGGGGGTTCTAACAGTGGAGTCGGAGGATGCAGTGCCTACTATTCCCATCAAACAGGCACCGGCACTAGAACTAGTAGAGTTTTCCCATGCTAGAATAAGAAGGGCTATAGAAAAAATGAACAGAAGTAAGTCACCGGGACCGGATGGGATACACCCAAGAATCATAAAGGAAGGAGGGAAGATGTTAGTAGAGCCATTGAAAATGTTATTTGAGGTATCGTTTAATACAGGACAAATCCCGATGGACTGAAGAGAGGCGAACATAACAGCTATATTTAAGAAGGGAAAGAGAAATGACCCAGGGAATTATAGACCAGTCAGTTTGACAAGTGTTGTGTGTAAACTAATGGAAACGGTAATTAGAGAAGGAATAATGGATCATATGAAGTCAAACCAACTTTTCAGTGGGAGACAGTTCGGATTCTTGCCGGGGAGGTCGACGGTACTACAGCTAATTAAGGTGGTAGATGATTGGATGCAAATTCTAGAAGATGGTGATGTAATAGACGTGGTATATTGCGATTTATGAAGGCCTTCGATAAGGTCCCACATAAAAGGTTAATAGAGAAAGTTAGAAGCTATAATATAGGGGAGAAATGTGTGAAATGGATAGAAGCCTTCCTGAAAGATCGGAGACAGAGGGTACTGGTGAATGGAATAGGCTCGGGGTGGAGGGAAATTACAAGTGGGGTACCTCAGGGATCTGTGTTGGGACCACTGCTGTTCGTTATATTTATCAACGACTTGCCTGAAGTTATAACTAATGGAAGTGAGGTATACCTGTATGCGGATGACACTAAACTGTATAGAAGAGTGAGGAGTAAGGAAGATATGGGTTTGCTTCAAGGAGATGTGGAGGGCATGAAGGGATGGTCTGAGCATTGGTTAATGCCTTTTCATCCAAAAAAATGCAAGTACATGCGGATTGGGACCAGCAAGACGGTGGACGGTGGGCATCATCAAAAATCATCAAACAACATGTCATTCAACAGGAACAGTGAAAAGTTCGAACTCATCTGGTATGGACAAGATAAAATCCTGCGGGAAAACACCTACACTGCAGGTGAAAATACGATTGAAGAGAAGGACTCGCTCAAAGATCTGGGAGTGTGGATGAGAGTAGAGATTGCACTTTCAGTGACCATGTCCAGAAAATCACAACAGATGTCAGGCTGGATTCTTCGCACCATCCTGTCCAGAGATCTAGAACATCTTCTACCGCTATGGAAGTCCCTGGTGGTCTCCAAAATGGAGTATGTGTGCCAGCTATGGTGCCCCTATCGAATAAAGGACATTCAGGAACTGGACAATATCTCAAATCCTCCCTTAAACCCTCCACCTCATTTAACTCCCTTTCACTTATTGCTTATGGACCAGGAAGTGAAAGGGAGTTAAACGAGGTGGATGGTTTTGGGGAGGATTTGAGAGATTGTCTACAAGGGTTTGATGAAAATTAAAATCTTATAGTTTTAAGGGACCTAAATGCTAGGGTAGGAAATGAGCCTGTTGAGGGAGGCATCGGTAGTTTTGGGCTGGATGGTGTAAACTAGAGTGGAGAAAGACTGAAAAATGTATGTGGAGAGTGCAGAATGAGTGTAGGTAATACGTTCTTTAAAAAAAGGCGTATACTGTACACAAGTACACATGGCATAGACTAGTGGATGGAAATATTGTAGAGAGGGCATTGATGGATTATGTGCTGGTGACAAGGGAAAGATTGTGTAGACTGCTGGATGTGAATGTGCTGAGAGGTGAGGCAGAGGGTATGTCGGATTATGTGCTGGTGGAGGGAAAGCTAAGAGTTAGGAGTTACAGGGAATGAGAGACAAGCGTGAAGCAAGAAATGTAATAAAAGTTAGTGAGTTAGAGAAGAGTACAAAAGAGGGAGTACAAGGAAAGACTAAATGAAAAGTGGATGGAACTGAGAGAGAAGTAAAGGTTGAATGGCAATAATTTAAGGAAGGAGTGAAAGCAAGTGCAGAGGTAGTATGCGGTAAAAGGAAAGTAGGAGGCAGAGGTATCAGGAAGGGAAGCGAGTGGTGGAATGATACAGTGAGAAGGGCAGTTGAGGAGAAGAGACTGTTTTGAGGGTTTTACAGGATGGTAGTGTTGAGGTATGGGAGAGGTAAAAGGAGAGAGGCAAAACGGAAAATTAAATAAGCGAAAAAAAAAGCAAACGAAAGGTGGGGTCAAAGGTTGAGTGAGAATTTTAAAGAACGAAAGATGATGTTCTGGAAGGAGGTAAATAGAGTAAGGAAAGGAGGACAAAAGAGAGAAGAGCCAGTGAAAGAGGCAAATGGAGAATTACTAGTGGAAGGAGTCGAAGTGAGGAAAAGATATGCTGAATATTTTGAATCTTTGCTAAATGCAAGTGATGGAAGAGAAGCAGTGGTTGATGGAGGTAGGTTACCCAGGCCACCCAGGTGGCAGTGAATTAATTGAAAGGATTGAGGAAAATGAGGTGAAAGAAGCAGTGAAACAAATGAGAGCGGGCAAAGCAGAAGGTTTGGATGGTATTGCTGTGGAGTGTATAAAGAAGGGTGGAGATGTGATAATAGATTGGTTGGTGAGACTATTCAATGTGTGCTTTGTTGTGTAAGAGGGTACGTGGATCAGATTTTTGCAGTAAGACAGTTATGCGAGAAGTATTTAGAGAAGCATAAGGAGATATTTCGGACTTTTATGGATTTGGAAAGAGCGTATGATCGTGTGGATCGTGAAGAAATATGGAAGGTTTTAAGGATACTGTATATGAAATTGGAGGAAATTTGTTAAAATCAGTTAAGAGTTTTTATGAAGGGAGCAGAGCGTGTGGAGTATGAAATGGTGAGTTGAGTGAACGGTTTGAGGTAAATGTAGGTTTGCGACAAGGTTGTGTAATGTCACTGTGGCTGTTTAATATATTTATGGATGGTGTGGTGAGGGAGGTGAAAATGAGAACTATGGGAAGAGGATTGGGTTTAGTAGGAAAGAATGGTAGAGATTGAGAGTTGAATCAGTTACTGTTCGCTGATGACACAGCGTTGGTGGCGGATTCTGAGGAGAAACTGCAGTGGGTAGTCAAAGAGTTTGGTGTGGTTTGTGGGAGAAGGAAACTGAAGGTGAACGTCAATAAAAGTAAAGTGATGGTGTGTAATAGGGTTGATCGTAGCGTTGATTCTAGATGTGCGGCTGGATAGGGAAATATTGGAACAAGTAGAGTGTTTTAAATATCTAGGAGGAACGATAAGCAGGAGTGGAGGTATGGTAATGTGGTGCTAGAATTATGACCTAAATCTGCCTTTTATTTACTGTATCTTATACCTGTAGGTTACGGTACCTTCAAGAACAAACCACCATTATGATCCCTTACTAACTTTAGTTCTTTATTAAACCTATGAGTATGTGAGGCCTTTCCTTAGTATAATCTATTTATCTATTGCCGGATGCCTTACTCCCCTTAATGAGGGTGGCCATACACAGAAGGCCCCAAAGCGGACCTGTAAGAGGGACAACCCGAGCCAATTTACTGAAGGACTTACAGGATTGATCACTCAATTTAGGATCTGTCCGACTTCGAGGTCCTCTATGTATCTTGTTAGCACTATTTTTCTATTGTTCAACTAGTCCAGTCACTAACCTGCCTTACACTTAGATAAGCAGTACAGATTTGTATCAGGTTTACTCCCCTAGACAGGTTAGGCTGACCAAGGCTGACAAGTCCCATCCACCCGGATTTGTACAGTACCGGTATAAGGTTGTCTCCCCTAGATGGGTTGCTGACCAAGGCTAACGAGTCCCATCCACACCCTTAGTATAATACAATTACTAAATCAGTATCGGGCATTTCTTGGTCACCTAATAGCCATTCTCCATACTGTCCAATCCCCTGCATCTCTTGTCAAGTACCCTAACCTTGAAATCCTTCCTGAGGTCCTAGTCCCAGGCCTTCTATGGTCTACTGGCTCTTCTCCTTCTGGCAACTTCCATGCTTCTAGTGTGCTTCACCCAGTCATCTTCATCTTTTCTTTCGACATGGTAAAACCACTGCAATCTACGAGTACGCATCACCTCACAGATCCACTCTAGACGACTAAGCTACCTTCTGAACTGGTTCTTCTCTGGCTCTCTCACTGTGGCATTATACTGTACATTCGTCTCGCCATGCTATTTCAGTGCACTCAAGTCTTCAGGAAGTTCTGGTGTCATCCTTTTTGCTAGATTGTCCTTGTCTTGCTACCATAAAGCAGCATACAGCCTTCTATTAGTAGAAATTATTTGAATGATTTCCCTCTCTTTGCAGGCCACCTTCCATGTCCGAGCACCTGACACAGTTGGCAAGGAAGATTGACTTTGCGACAGACGGTGAAGAAATAACAACGGAGGAGAAGAAGGAAGAAGAAGAGGAGAAGGAAGAGAAGCAGCCGTTCCAGCAGCCTCACTGGCCCTTGGAAGACGTCAGAAATAAGATCAGGTACAGGAGATAAACAATCCTTTAGTGTTAGCTTTAAGAGGCAACTGAACCTGAGCTTTGGAAGTTTTTAAAGATTTTAGGTACTTTAACCCTCCAACCCTGGATGACCTCTTACAAGGTATTAGACACTTTCCCCGTGGGGCCCGGATGGCCTCTAAGCAGCCTTAGGGCTATTCTAAGGCTTAAAACCACTTAAAACTGCACCAGAGAATTTTTTTTTTTGTCTTGACAGGTTGTCCAAATAACCAACAAGAACAAGAACACACAGCCAGCCAGTCATGTGACTCCTGCTTGCAAGCAAGCCTTATGAAAGCTTGTATTGATTTTCCTGTCCCAATGCATGGAAGCAGACGACAGTGACTTAGGAATGGTTACAATGGTGAAATAAATCAATAATCAATATATTTAATATTATTACATAATACATACGGTAATCAATAATAAATTGTTGAACGAATATAAACAGATCTCGGTATTTCCTGCAAACCTTCGGTCTTATTTCCCACCTCACACAATATCCGCTCAATGTACAGTGTTCTAGTCTTCACCCATCGCAAGACAACTCCGATATCTGCCTCTGGTATGTATATAAACTAGGTTAGGCAATTTATTTGCAGAAATATCAGTACATATATGTAAAGACGGAAACCGGGAGTAAACACAGATTCCTAGGCTATCATCCGCCATATTGACCTACAGTACTGTACTTATTTTCATAATAAAAGACTTCTAGTTTTCACCCATCACAAGATATCGGCGACTTCTACCGCTGGATATATATTTATAACCTAGGTTAGGCAATTTTTTTGGCGTATTTATAAGCGCACCAAAATCCTGAGAATTCAACGATTCAGCCGGATCCAGGACTCGCGGGATAATTTAAAGGTGCGAGGGCCCATTGTACAAGGGTCAAATTACTTAAATAGTCTGCTTTCAGTCTAATTGAAGATTCCACTGAAAAAAAGATCCCCCTTTGACAACAGGGCCGCCTGGAAAGCTGCCATTTAGGATGTGAGACTGTAACCACATTCTCTGTGGACAAAACAGTCTTTAAACTTGTATATAATTATGTACAGTACCAGTATGTAAATATTTGTAAAAAAAAAAAATCTTTTCTTAATACAGTGCAGTAGAACCTCACCCATCAGGTGCTCTCAGATCCGGAAACCCAAGAAATTCAGACAGGCATTTCGATCCAGACTATGTTTCAGCCAACCTAACTTGTCTGGATAGCTTGGGAAAAATATAAGTTAATCCGAAAACGAACGAGACTAATACAAGTCACTGCGTGTATTGTTTACATCCAGCGTTAGATATCCAGACTTGTATGTCAGCCATCTGGATTTGTCTGGATGGCTGAAACCTAAGTCTGGTTGTTGTTGTTGTCGTTCTTTAGGCTGCCTGGCCGAACAACCCCGAGTCCCTAAGGAAGGCTATGGCCACGATCGGGCTTTCCCACAGGGAAAAGGGAAATAAATGACGTAGAGAGTGTACAAAGAAATTTCACTTCGCATATAAGTTCGATAAAACAGCTACACTATTGGGAGCATTTAAGAGCACTGAATCTGTACTCACTGGAACGTAGAAGAGAACGTTACCTAATAATATACACGTGGAAAATCGCAGAGGGTTTAGTACCAAACCTACATACTCCGATAGTCATGAAATTCAGTGATAGGAGAGGCTGGGAATGCGAAATCCCCCGGATGAATAACAGGGGTGCTATGGGCTCTCTGCGAGAGGGCTGGTTATCAAACAGAGGCCCACGTCTCTTCAACAAACTCCCACGGCGAGTAAGAGACATGAGGGACGTCTCGTTAGACAGCTTCAAGAGAGCCCTGGATGTCGAACTGCAAAAGGTGCCAGACGAGCCCATCCTCGCAAGGGAGCGAGCTGTCGCTTCAAACAGTCTACTGCACCAAATCACCACCCAAAACGAGGGGCGTCGCGCTCCTTGGTGCCGCTAGAAGAGTGGCGAACACATCATAAGGTATCATAAGGTAAGGTAAGGCTCTCAAGGAGTGTAGATTATGTTGCTGGCGTAAGTGATTGCGTGGAATGCAGTCTTCTATGATGTGTTTAATGGTATGGGGTGGTGTGTTACATCCTGGGGAGGTGTCGTCAACGGACCCATTCAGTTTCTTCTGATAACTCAGAAGAGCTGGATGGTGCTCACATCTCAACCTGGTCAGGTGGACTCTGGCCTCGCAAGGAAGGGATGATTTGGAATGATGTATTTCGGGAGGTCGTGCCTGCAGCTGATTGTTGTAGTTGAGTGATTGGATGGAACGGCTAGAGATATAAGTATGGATGTGCTTCTGGAAGCTGGTTTGGGGTGGGCAGGGAGGGAGAAAGACAGTACAGGTATTTGTGTGTGATATCGTGTGCTGGGTGTTGTTTTGATATTCCTTCGTGTAGACCTGGAGAAGGCCTTTGACTGGGTGCCCAGGGAAGTAATGCAGTGGGCGATGAGAAAACTCTGAGTAGAAGAGTGGCTAGTGTGTGTGATAAATGAGAATGTATTAGGGGTCACAGGCAGCAGTTAGAGTGAATGGGGGCTTGAGCAAAGAGTTCCCAGTGAAAGTTGGAGTTCACCAAGGTTCACTATTGAGCCCATTACTGTTTGTGATGGTCCTGGAGGCTTTGTCAAGGGACAGGACAGGACTCCCATGGGAGCTGTTATATGTAGGCGATCTAGTTCTTATTGCAGATAGTGCGCAAGAAGCAGAGGCAAAGTTCAAAAGATGGAGGAAGGGTATGGCAAATAAGGGCCTAAGAGTTAACATAGATAAAACAAAGGTCATGATTAGTGCAGTAGGGCGTGAAACTATGGAAAGAAGCGGCGACTATCCATGCGCAGTATGTGGGAAGTAATTAAATCCAATGTTGCGTCTGTAGTGCGTCTGTAGACAAGAAGTGACAAGTGATGTAGTGGAGCTAGAGGACCTTTGACAAGAATCATAGATTTTTAATGTGCAGTGTGCAACAGACATCTTCTGTTAAATGGCCCGCCTGTTAGTGTTGATTTTGAGTGTAACGCTGGAATGTGTGAATAAGTTCTGCTATTTTGGCGATGCGGTTTCCGCCGGAGGTAGCGCTCCATTGCTAGAGTTAGAAGTGGCTGGGGAAAGTTTAAAGAGCTGCTGCCACTCCTGACCATGAGAGGGCTCCCACCCCACCTTAAAGGGAAGATGTATACCTCGTGTGTTAGGAGTGCGATGACCTATGCCTCGGAGACGTGGCTGGGTAAAGCGGAGGATATCGATAGAATGGAACGGAATGAGAAGAGAATGATGAGATGGATGTGTGGGGTTAATCTCAAGGACGGGGTATCGAGCAAGGAATTAGAAGGCGTCTGGGCATTAGGAGTGTCAGTGAAGTGATGTGCACGAGCCGATTTGGTTGTTTTGGACATGTGGAGAGAATGGATGATCAGAACTGGATGAGTGAACGTGGGGGGAGCTGCGTGTAGGGGTAGATATAGAATGACATGGGATCAGGTACTCCGGTCCGATCTCAAAATAAAGAACTTGACAAGAAAGGCAGCCCTTGACAGGGCCGCCTGGAAAGCCGTCCTTTAGGACGTGAGACTAACCACATTCCCTGTGGACAAAACGATCTTTAAACTTGTATGTATGTCTGTTGGTGTGCTGCCATGTAGTGTAGTGGATGTTGCTGGTTTGTGGAGGCTGCAGCCAGGAATTGAGTGCCTCTCATGTCTAGGTGGTCTTTGACTTTGAGGACTTTGGTTTCTTGACCTGTAGTGGTGGTGTCTGCGTCGTGGGTTCACCTCCCTGGGCTGCCGACCCCTCCCGGCTGGAGACTAAATCGCGGACTGATAAGGACCAGATAGCTGCCGACCGTGGGGAGCAGTTCCTGGGAGCCAAACTGCCACAACAAACCCCTGCCCCCTCTTGGGGGCACAAGAACCTGGGAGTGGCTTCGGTCGCCCGGGCAAGAAACCTAAGTCTGGTTATTTAAGTTAGATATCCAGACTCATGTTTCAGCCATCTGGATTTGTCTGGATGGCTAAATATACTGTACAGTATATCCGGACTTTTGGCAGATCCAGACACGGTTCTCCCCCAATTAGTCTGGATGGGCGAGGGGGGGGTGGCCTCGAGACAGAGCCCGAACAGGGACATCACAACTCATCAGAAAAACAAAACAAAACACAAAATCACACTCATCTAGGTCGTCCAGGAGAAATACCCAGAGACTAAGGTACCTAGGCCCATTTGGGGTCCCCAGCAAAAGATTCCCAGGTCCCAGATCCCCCGGAGAGGCTCCGATTTCCGCAGGCAGACCCGCAGTGAAGCTGTACCACCACAAGCCTGCCCACCATGCTTCCAGGCACACCCTTCACTACCACTGGCTCCCCTGGCCAGGCACCTGACAGACTATTGTCTAGTCCAACTGGCGCATGACCCTTTCTCCCAAACGACCGCATTTACACTCGTCTATTCACTAGATTTACTATTCCCTATTCTATTCACTATTATTTAGAAGAGATAACAGATGGACAACTAGAGCAACAGAATGGGAACCTAGAGATGGAGCTAGAGGAAGGAGTAGACAGAGAAACAGATGGAGGGATGAGACCCGAAAGTTGCTGGGATGGGATGGAACAGACTAACATCTGACCAGTTGGAGTTGAAACGTTTGGGAGAGCCTTTGTCCTGCAGTGGACTAACTCAGGCTGATGATGATAATGTGTGTATGTATGGTATATACTTACTGTAATCTATTTTTTATTAATTTCACCACAACACCAAACAACTCCAATGAAATTAATGAAAGCATCACATATGGTACTCCATAGCTGGGAGTAGCCGACTCGAGACAGAGCGAACATAAACAACAATACAGTCCTCCCTCGGGTAGCGCGGCTTTGGACAGTGCGGTTTTGGTCTAACGCGGGTACCCCTAGTGTGCCGAGTCAGCATCTAACACGGTTTTATTTATGTAGCGCGCTCTGTGGTCGGCTGGGGGCTCGGCATCTCTCGCCATATCTCGGCCGTGACGTCAGACTCGGTAGACTCGTGACGTCAGACTCGGCTAGGCTCGGCTCGGCTCGGCCTCCCCCACGCTTGGGTAGGCCTAGTCCTACGCCGCGTCTCTCCGTGATAACATAGTGCCCGCCCAAATCGTTTCTGTTCTACCAAGTATCACCGCAACCATGCCCCCACCACTCAAGCGCCGCAAGGTCACTTATGCAGAGAAGCTAGAGGTGGTGAAGAAGGTGGAATCTGGTACCAAGAAGGCACATATTGCCCATACTTATGGGGTGAATGAATCGACAATACGAACAATCTTCAAGAATAGAGACAAGATACGAAAAGTTCTCAAGGGTAACCCAGGCGTAGCGAGTCAACATGCCTTTAAGGTAGCCAACCCTGTTCTCAAGACGACTGAGAAACTTGTTGGTCGTTATATTGATCGCCAAAGCAGGAGGGGGGTCCCTCTTGATGGAAAAGCTATTCGTCAGAAGGCCAAAATTTTTTATCTAGAAGTTGCTGTCAAGTTGAGCGTGCCTAACCCGCCACCATTTCAAGCGTCACACGGATGGCTCTGGTCTTTTCTTAATCGGCAGAAGGTTAAGAATGTGCGAATAACTGGAGAAGCCGCAAGTGCCAATGTTGCAGCTGCCCGAGAATTTCCTGCCTACCTACGCCAGATTATAGAAGAGGGTGGATATTCAGCTGACCAGATTTTCAACGCCGATGAGACAGTCTTTTTTTGGAAAAAAATGCCCAAACGCACCTACATCCACAGGAAGCAGAAGAGCGCCAAGGGTTTCAAAGGGGCAAAGGATAGGGTAACATTGCTCTTGACGTGCAATGCTTCAGGGTCTTGCAAGATGAAGCCCCTAGTCATCCACCGAGCTAAGAAACCTCGCCCCTACAGGAACTTAGACATGTCACGTCTCAACGTGCATTGGATGTCCAACAAGAAAGCCTGGATGTCAGCTGCCCTCAGTCTTGAGTGTTTTGATAAATATCTTGTACCTGAACTAGAACAGTTTTGTCTGCGGAAAAATCTAGCTTTTAAGATCCTGTTCTTGCTGGACAACGCACCTGGTCATTCGCCCCTGCTAGTTGACAGACACCCTTCAATAAAGGTGATGTTTATGCCACCAAACACAACCTCTCTTCTACAGCCATTAGATCAGGAGATCATCGCCTGTCTTAAAGCTGCCTATGCCACGAAGACCTTCTTAATGTTGGATTCTGCAACCGACACAAATGAAGAAATTGATCAGATGTCCGACCTGGATTCTGATCCTGATGACCCCAATGCCGCCCCACAACAAGCCCAAGATCCAGCCCCTGACCAAGCCCCTGAACAAGCCCAAGATCCAGCCCCTGAACAAGCCCTGCACAAGCCCAAGATCCCCCTGAAAATCCAGCCACCCTTACAGTCTTCCAATTTTGGAAGCAATTCCACATAAAAATGGGAATTGACTTCATTGTCGAGAGTTGGAACTCAATCAACCAGCCCACTATCCACCACGCATGGAGGAATATTTTGGAGGGGTTACCTGGCCACAAGCTAGACCTGCCAGGTGAGCGTCAGAGGGTAGAAGCTGCGGTTGAACAGGCAGTGGCAGCAGCTCGTAACGTGGCAGGCCTACAAGATATCAACGAGGAAGACGTCCGAGAGATGATTGTTCCACCTGAGCAGGATCCCGAGGACTTACTGCAGGAATTGGATGAGGAACTAGCGGATGAAGAAGCGCCTGCCGAAGATGGAGTTAACGATGGAGACCCTATCACCAGTGACTTACGTGAGATCGTCGAGTTGGCTGATCGCTTGGCTGACCGTATCCAGAACAAAGATCCAAATAGGGATAGGGCTCGAGCAACGTCTATGCAACTCTCAACTCTGCTGAGACACTACTCCGAGATGTTTACTGAGAGGGTCAATGCTCGCCAACAGAGAAGGATCACAGAGTTTATCCGTGACCTCCAGGAACAGCAGGGTGACGATTCGGAGGAGGAAGAACGCCAGCTGGGTGACGATTCGGACTCCCTCCCTTCTGATATTGACATTGACGACAACATGTCATTGTTCTCAGGGTTCGGCGATGACGACCAGAACCTGGGAAGGCCTTCAACCTCCTCAAGGCCTTCAACCTCCTCTCAGTGACGCCCATCTTGGTGTCGTGGGGGAGGGGAGGGGAGGGGGCAGGCGGGCGGGCGGGCGGGAGGGAGAGAGAGAGAGAGAGGGAGGCGACGCACCACATCCACAGCACCACTCGACAAGGTAATGAACAGTAACTTACCTGTGTGTCTCATTTCATAGATATTATCTGTAAAATAGGGTTAGGTTGTCTGTTACTAATGTTTGATCCATATTTGGTAAGGTTATTGGGTGGTAAATGGTCAAAAAGGTGACTTTGGGGAAGTCGTCAGAACCAATAGAATTAATCCCATAAGTTCTTTGCTTTGTGTAGCGCGTGTTTGCGTAGCGCGGCGCGGTCCCAGTACGATATACCCACGCTACCCGAGGGAGGAGTGTACATAAAAAAAGCAACCTCACACACATCTAGGTCGCCCAGGAGAAGACCTGGAGACCAAAGATCACTAGGGGCCTCCAGAAACCCCCAGATCCCAGACCTTCACAGAGAGGTTGCGGTTTCAGCAGGCAGATACGCAGTGGAGCCACACCACAATGCCCGCCCACATTACTTCTAGGCATGCCCTTCATATATACACCGGCTCCCCGGGTCAGGACTATTCTCTAGTTCAACTGGCGCCTGATTCCCTTTCCCTACGACCGCGTTATCACTCAATTCACAAATATTTTCCTTTCATTCCTATTAATCACCCACTCTTGCCTGTTCTTCAGTCTTCTCTACCTTCTAACACTTTTATTACACCATCTCTCCTAACAATAGCTTACTCTGACTGTTCCTTTTACTTATATATTTTCTAGATCTCAAGTGACGGCGTCTCTTCCGTGGATTGACCTCCCAATCTACCAAGATTGGAAGCTAAAGTGTCACATTTTTCCTTTGCCCCTCAACTTTCTCTTCATAATTGCTGAGGGGCACAGGGCCCTGGGTGAGGCTTTGGTTTCCCGGGCGTTTCCGCACCCTCCTCAGCTCCCCGCCATGGAGTGGCTTCGGTCACCCAGGCTTTACTGTGGTCGGCACGGAGGGTTCTGTGGGGGCACTCGGTTGTGGCCTTGGCCTTGCTCGGGGCCTTGGGGCTGTTCAGCCAGGCAGCTTGGGGAACAACAACAACAACAACAACAACAACAACAACAACAACAACAACAATAATATATGTATCATGTACAAGTAATGGTAATAACTGTAATAACTACCGGCAGATGTTACAAATATCAATGATTTCATTGGGGAGCAAGTGCCTATCCATGCTTCCCTCACCCCCCATCCCTTCCAGATGTCCCTGCTGATTGGGTAGATAGAGCTAATGCTATCCAACTTGGAGGTTGGATAAAAACAACTAATGCTATCCTTCCCTCACCCCCCTAATACCAGACAAGCACTGACAGAAGTATCAGTACTGCATGACCTCCTGGCAGTAGTGAAGCCAAAGCCGCCCCAGTACATGGTGTTGGACCCGGTACAGGCAGAGCCACCGGAAGCCAAGGCATACATCCAGTTCCTAGCTCTTAAGAAGGTTAGTTTGTGATTGTGTTTTTTGTATTTGTGCAAAGTGTATGTTTGGATATTTGCACAGACTGAGCCACT
The DNA here is from genome assembly GCA_032716605.1 of Paralithodes platypus. Classification (NCBI taxonomy): domain Eukaryota; kingdom Metazoa; phylum Arthropoda; class Malacostraca; order Decapoda; family Lithodidae; genus Paralithodes; species Paralithodes platypus. The sequence continues at coordinate 4,253,604 of CM064483.1, forward strand.
ACAACCGGAGGTTTATGAACAGTTACTAATTATTGAGGTTACTGATACTGCGTGTATTTTATAAGAGTAATGGAAGAAGCTTCACTTATGTGTTATGTGTATTTTATGAGAGTAATGGAAGAAGCTTCACTTATGTGTTGAGAAGACACTTTTATGCCTAAATTATCTTATTATGATACTGGTACCTTTTTACCACTTATAAGTAAAAGAGAACTGATTTCTTAGTTGCATAAGATCTAATTGTAGCTTACATTACGAGAGTTAGTAAAAGGCTGATTGTTTTGAAGTTTAAAGTTGGGGAAAGAATTCTGAATGTGATATCTGCATATGCCCCACAGGCTGGCCTACAGAAAGAGATAAAAGAGAACTTCTGGAATGACACCGTCAGTGTCATTTCGGGCCTCTCGGAGAATGAAATAACAATCCTGGGAGAGGACCTGAATGGTCACGTGGGAGCATCTGCAGATGGATACGAGGGAGTACATGGAGGAAATGGTTACGGAAGGAGGAATCTGGAAGGCGAATATATTCTGGAGTCCTGCGTTGCACTCAACATGGTTGTATGTAACACGAAGTTCAAGAAAAGGCAGAGCTATCTGGTCACATATAACTCTGGGGTCTCCAGTAGCCAGATAGATTACTTCTTGGTTAACAGGAAAGACTGGAAACTGGTTCAGGATGTAAAGGTCATCCTGAGCGAAGAATGTATCCCCCAGCACAAGCTACTTGTGTGCGACATGAGTTTGTACAGAGACCCTAAGCGCAAGAAGGTATAAATGCCCAAAAGGAAAGTGTGGCTGCTGAAGAACAAGGAAGTTAGGGATAAATTTCATAGTGAACTGGAGGAAATGAATAGAAATAAGGAAGCTAGGCCTAACGATGTAATTACTGTAGTCAATGGAATTTTCTTAAGCATAGCCTTCTCGCTGCCACTGACAAAGTCTGTGGGAAAACAAAGGATCACCCCAGGAATAAGTACTCCTGGTGGTGGAACGATGAGGTAGAACATGCTGTGAAAAAGAAAAGGAGATCCTTCAAAGCATGGAAGATGGGAGGCAGCAAGGAGGAATACCAGGCAGCTAAACGAACTGCCAAAAGAGTTATTTACAATGCTAAAAAAGGCATTAAGGACCTGGTCCTCGAACAAGTGTGTAACACTGACAATCCCAATGGGATCTTCAACCTAGCTGGGTGAGTTAAAACTGACAGTAGGGATATCATAGGTGAACAGTGTGTTATAAATGATAATGGGAAGATTGTGTATGCAGAAAATGAAATCAGAGAAGCATGGAGGCCCACTAAGAACGATTGCTAAATGTAGAGTTTGAATGGGATAAGGAACAGCTTAGTATCGAAAAACCAATATCTGGACCCCCTCCTTTGATAGCACCAGCTGTAGTGAGCGACGCAATCAATAAAATGAAGGACGGTAAAGCTCCAGAGTTCTCTGACATTGTCGCTGAGATGATAAAAGCCTCGGAGGAGACTGGTGTCAACTTAGTCACTGAGTTGACAAACAAAATTGTAGTAGAATAAAAGGACCCGTGCCGAAGGATAAGTCAGAAATAGAGAAATTTGAGCGTGTAGTGTGTAAAGGCGGGCTTGTGTCAAGTGATAATCCTGTGGCTGTGAATTTTGGAAATAAGTCATTGGAGCTGGTGGACAAGTTTTGTTACCTAGGAGATACCATCTCTGCCGGTGGTGGGGCCGAGGCTGCCACTGTCGCTAGAATTAGATGTGGCTGGGGGAAGTTCAGAGAACTGCTGCCAATTCTGACCATGAAAAGAATGCCTCTCCCCCTGAAGGGAAAGGTGTATGCCTCATGTGTTAGAAGTGCAATGACGTATGCCTCAGAACCATGGGCCGTTAAAGTAGAGGATGTCAACAGAATGGAATGTAATGAGATGAGAATGGTGAGATGGATGTGTGGGGCCAGGCTGCAGGATAGAATAGCAAATGATGAGCTGAGGAGACGTTTAGGTATAAAGAGTATTAGCGAGGTGATGCGTACAAGTAGACTGGGATGGTATGGACATGTGGAGAGAATGGATGAACAAAATTGGGTGAAAAATGCAGGCCTGTGATTGTGGAGGGAGCTGCACCAAGGGGTGGACCGAGGAAGACCTGGGATCGGACTATACGTGCCGATCTCAAATTTAAAAACTTGACAAATGAAGCAGCCCTTAATAGGGTTGCCTGGAACGCCGCCATTAGGACAAGAGACTGAAACTGCGCGTATGTGTGGAGCACTCGGTCTTAAAATTTGATGTATGTATGTACTGTACATTCATTAATTGAAAGACCGGGTGCTCCACACAGAGTGTGGGTTCGGTTTCATGTCCTAATGGCGGTGCTCCAGGTAGCCCTATTCAGAGCTGCCTCACTTGTCAGGTTTAGTATTCAAGATCAGACCATATGGTCTAATCCCACATCTTTAGTTGAATAAAATAAAATAAAAATAAAAATAAAATTTGAATGAAGTAAACTTATCACTGTGAAAAGATTATCAGTATGTCTAATGAATTATGATTGGTAAATAACTTGCTCTGACTGATTTCTTCCCCTCCCCTCCATCTTCACTAGAGCCTGCAAGCCGCAGGCACCATCCTCCTAAATGGTGCAGAGCGATTACGGACGTCCCAAGCGGAGATGGGGAGGCAGCCTGCAAGAGTCGCCGGCCAGGACTTCCACATAGAGCTCCTGCGACTCAGACAGAACTGGCGCCTCAAGAAAGTTGGCAATACCATTCTTGGAGACCTTTCCTATCGTTCTGCTGGCTCTATGTACAGACATGTGAGTATGGTACCGTACACTACAGGGGTTTGAGAGAACAGTACTGTATATAGGCTTAGATGGTATGGATATGTGGAGAGAATGGATGAGAATAATTGAGTTATGAAAAGTGTCAGGGCAATTGATCTAATTTACCCGAGTTCTTTTATATAATCTCTCTAGAGGGCCAATTAAAAGAAACATAAGTAGTCCAGTTAACAAGTGTATTATATATATTTAGTGCGAATACATAAATATCAAACGCCAATCATTTAACATATTTACATCACTCTTACCATTCATACCACTCACACACACAGTTATTCAGGAAGAGAAGCTAAATCATTGAATATACCTGTGAACTAAAACTAATATGTCACACATCCAAGCACACTAAATCAAGCACTTTTAGTCTGGCACAAGTTAATCAATATAGTCAATTATTAGCTGGTTCCAAGGACATGCCAGCCGACTCCAGGACAAACAGTACCAACTAGCTGCATCCAGGGTACCACCACTGGCAACAGAACACGCCGGCTGACTTCAGGGTCCCACCAATGGTAACAGAACACACCAGCTGTCTCCAGGGCACCTCAACTGGTAACAGAACACACCAGCTGTCTCCAAGGCTCCTCAACTGGTAACAGAACACACCAGCTGTCTCCAGGGCACCTCAACTGGTAACAGAACACACCAGCTGTCTCCAGGGCACCTCAACTGGTAACAGAACCCACCAGCTGTCTCCAGGGCACCTCAACTGGTAACAGAACACACCAGCTGTCTCCAGGGCACCTCAACTGGTAACAAAACACACCAGCTGTCTCCAGGGCACCTCAACTGGTAACAGAACACACCAGCTGTCTCCAGGGCACCTCAACTGGTAGAGTGTCATAACTTTGGTGAGCAACTGTACTTGCAAGATCACCTGCAACCGCTCTCGCCCCACACGCTAGCATAGGACATCACAATCACTTGCGTTATGGACCACAGCTCTGGATACAGATAGACACGGCCCTCATATATGTACACAGGCGGGACTCGTGCCGGGAACTCGAGTAGGCAGACCAGGAACTGCCAACTTCCCTCACACACACAAGGCTGTGATAAAAACCAATTCTTAAATTCACATAACTGGTAAATATACAAGGGCTGTAACCACAATGATTTAAGTGACTAGTAACTATTTCACGGCAATCAATACAATAGCACCATACTTTCTATAAACGCAATTATCTATGTGACAAGTTACTATTTCACGGCGATCATGAACACAAACGCGCCACACTTAACAGGCACAAAGCTTACCGCGGCGATGTGTACAGCAACACACAGGGAAAGAGAATGCTACCGGGCCAATAAGGCAAGCTCTCACTTAACCTTTCATTAACATGCTTCACACAACGAATCTTCGATACATACCGCTCCCCTAACCTTTTACTAACACACTTCATTCGAACGAATCTTCGACTCATTTCAACCAACGGGCGACTATGCTAACAAGTAGGGGCCCTCTATAGGAGCACCATCAAACATGCGAGACTTCGGAGCACGTGAACAGGTGTTCGACTACCTACAGCCATACAGTCATAGAGGAATTACGACACTATTTCCTGACAAAAAGCATGTTGTTGTTGTTCCCTAAGCTGCCTGGCCGAACAGCCCCGAGTCCCTGAGGAAGGCCATGGCCACGATCGGGCTTTCCCACAGAGCTCTCATTGAGTGTAGATTGTGTTGTTGGCGTAAGTGGTTGTGTGAAATGCAGTCTTCTATGATGTGTTGAATGGTATGGGGTGCTGTGTTACATCCCGGGCAGGCGTCGACAACAACGGAGTCATCCAGTCTCTTCTGATAGCTCAGGAGAGCTGGATGGTGTCCGCATCTCAGCCTGGCCAGGTGGACTCTGTCCTCGCGAGGAAGGGAGGATTCGGAAGGATGGACTTCGGGAGGTCGCGCATGCAGCTGCGTGTTGTCTGTGAGTGAGTGGATGGATCGGCGAGAGACACGAGTATGGATGTGCTTCTGGAAGTTGGTTCGGGGTGGGCAGGGAGGGAGAGAGGACAATAATTATGCGTGATACCGTGTGCTGGGTGCTGCCCTGATATTTCCCGGTGTCTGTGGGTGTGTTGCTAAAAGCCCAGTGGGTGGTCCCGGTTCGTGGAGGCTGCTGCCAGGAATTGAGTGCCTCTCATGTCCAGATGGTCTTTGACTTTGAGGATTTTGGTTTCTTGATGTAGGTGATCTGTGGGTGCAGTAGCTGTGCAGCCTGTAATGATCTTCAGGGCTTTGTTTTGAATAGTCTGTAAGGTCTTATGATGTGTTTCAGCTAGGTTAGAAGCCCAGGCTGGGCTTGCGTATTCCATCACTGATCTTATGTATTGTTTATATACTGTGGTGGTAGTTTCTTTGTTGTGTCCAAATGACCTGAGGGCGTTAAGTCTGGGTGTCAGTTTCTTTTTAATGTTTGTGGTTTGCTGTTTGAATGTCATATGAGTATCATATGTTACTCCTAGGATTTTGGGTGTGTGTGCATGTGTTAGGGGTGCATTGTTTATGGTGAGTTGAGCGATGTACTCGCGCTCCCCTGTCCAGCCCGTGAGCAGGGTTGCGGTGGACTTGGCTGGGGCTAGACCAAGTCTGCCTGCAGTGCACCAGCCATGCAGCATGTTTGTGGAGGGAGCCGCAAGGATAGGTAAACCAAGAAAGATGTGGAATCAGGTATTACTGTACTGTACACAGTGATCTCGCAGCCATAGGACTGACTAAGAGAGATGCCAGAGACCGAGCTGCCTGGAACGCTGCTATGAGGTGGACAAAAAGACTGACCTACTCATGTGTAGATAATTATTTTTAATGTATATATGTATGTAGTATTGTGGGAAAGGTATTAATGAGGATAACTTTTACAAAGCTAATGATGTATTTTTTACTGTAATTTTTGTGTTTAGATGCTATCGATATATTAGTGTACACTCTTGGACATGAATCGTGGCCTTAATTTTTTTAATCTATCCCAAACTGAATTGATTTTTTTTTTTTCATTCTTTAGTTATTGTAATAATTACTTTGCTGAGCTTCGTTTATGCTTTTCAAAGATTTTTATATGTATTTGTGTATGTATGTATGTATAACGTATGGAGTTTAATCCATAAATTGTGACTTACCTTTTGAAAGGCCCTGACTATGAATGTTACATGCCTTTTAGAATCCATAATTCCTTCGTCTTTCCTGGACATTTCAGCAGGCCCACACTTTATGTAGAGGTGCGTGTATAGATTAATACAAATGTCTCACATATTAGAAAAGTACTTATAGTCCAGGAGCCAAGGGGTGTTTGCATGCATGAAAGGGCCAGAAAATCACCCGCTTGATTTAGTTAGAGGGTCCACTGGGACACCTTTTTAGCGAGGGTAGACATCCCGAAACCCGGCAGTTATCGTGTTATTCGGGATTTTCGCTGAATTTAATGAAATCAAAATAACTCCTTTTTTTACGTGTGACGGTTACATAAATTGCAATAACTCGGCAATGAAATGGTGTACAGAGCTCTTTCACCACTTAACATAAAGCTTAAAGAATTATCTATTCAATGGATACAAACACAATAAGATTGGTCAATACCCAAGGTCACAAGAGGTCAAAGTATGCACCTTTTGTGATGAGGAACTAAAATTTATGACTTTTCAAAATTAAATATTTGTGAAAAATAGGTAAATGGATTGAACGTTTAATGCTTTTATATTCTGGTTAGGTACACCATAGGCAAGTTTTTAAAATTAGTTGAAAAAGTTGATTACGTATTTTAACCCCTTGGCGTCCAGTACAATAATATGAAATTTACGAATGATATACCAATAATAGCTATGTATTGGTTATATAATTATGGTACTACTGAGTCAGCTAAAGTTCTATCAAAACACTCTGTATCACAGTATCACACATTGCATATATATCTTCAAAGCAGATTTCAATTATTTTTGTCACATTAATGAATGACCTACTTTTGGGGAGAGGGGTGAGCCGGGGATACAGTTGGAAATGTATTCTGTGATGTGTCACATTAATGGCCTAGGTTTTGACATCCTTTCACCTGACATTTGCAGTAAGGGCAGCATTTCATATCTAGTTGTATGCAGACACAGCGTTTAGTAGAGCAGGAGGTACATTTACAGGGCATTGCAAAGTCATCCGGTAGCAAGACTTGAAGATGGTCTGGTTGAAGAATGCCATCTTCTTCAATGAAACCAAAGTCTCTGGGATCCAGTTGAGGATTGCTTAGGCAGTGTAGCTGTAGATATGTCCCAAAGAATGCCCTGAGGACATGACCTTTGACTGATCGGCTGGTGGGAGGCAGTTCCAAAATGGTCTTTTTGCTGTGGTGGTAGAGGTAGTACCGTAATTCATCCATTGTTCTGCATGAGGTTCCTGATTTGTACACATTCACAAGGAACTCTTCCACCAAGATGAAGTTAATACAGTTCAATTCCTTTCCAAAATCAAGCAGATAATGCACCGGATCTGCCTTCAGTGCAGCAGCCTTTGTACCAAATTTACTTGTGGAATCACAACCAGTGAGATGGTGCAGGGCAACTAAGATTTTGCAAGTATCTGATCCCAACTTATCGCCTAGAACATGAAGGGGTATGTATCTTGTGGTATTACCAACACCAGCACAAATCCACATCTCTCGTAGGCCATGTGCCTTCAGAAGCGACCAGTAGTGTAGGGCCAAGATTACTACATCAGTATCATTTGATATAATAACCACTCTCTTAGTCCCATTCTCAACTGCATGACGAGCATGTGGGATAATTCTGACGTCGGCCTCTTCAATCGTTGTGTCTAGATCAGGTAATGGTGTCTCTTTTCCATTCAAAATAGCCAGGCATGGTTCAATTTCAGGTGGAAGTCCAATCGAGCTAACAACTGTATCTGTCATCGGGTTTGGCTTGGTTAAGATGCGTTGTCGAATGAGTTTCTGTAGCTTGGATTTGTTTGCAGATGAGGCCCAGAATGCATTCATTGTGACTGGCAATTGCGTTCCTGTACCTATCCGATATAAATCAATTGGGCTGCAACCACACCTTCTAGTTCTTTCGCTGTCCTTCACTGAACCCTCAATGTATGTGTCAAAGACGAAGTCGACACGTTTAGAGTTGCTGCCAAGTCCATATGACACCTCCAAGAACTTATCGCAGAGTTCACCAAAGGTGTTCATCTGGGATACCCGCATACGACGAAGGCCTGCCATTACATCAATGATAGTCACTGTATTTGCTGGCTTCCATTTAGATGGTGGTATATAGTCTGCTTTTTCAAGGTGTTTTTCTAACTCAGTGCACAGTTCACTTTTGTTTGGTTTGGTCATTAGTCCATTCTTGTCAAAGAGGTAACTGCTGTCAATCAGGTCAAACCCCAGCAAATGTTTCATGTCATATCCTCAGACACGAGCAATGTCATAGATCTTCTGGGTTTCTGCCATTTGCTTCTTGGTCTCTTTGCTTGTAGACTTATAGGTACTTTGGTCTCCCTTCATGGATTTGAATGTCTTAAGGTTCGTCCTGTGAATGGTATCAAAGATGGATCTGTGTTTCATTACGATTCTTTCATTTCGGAATGTTTCATACTTCTTCCTAGATCTTTCATCAAATTCGAGCAGATTGTCACGGATTTCCTTTGTCATGATTTCCTGTGTGAGGATGTTGTGAAGCTTGTCTTTGTCTCCTTCACACGGTAACGTCATGGGGTTGTCATGTTCTTTTACATACTCAATCATATCCTGAATCAATGTCTCAGATGACCTTGTTGCTGATAAGTTGAACTCGTGGTTTACTAAAAGTTCTGTGCTAGGTGTGACGACTCCACTGACCTGACGTTGGAAATTGACAACAGCTAACGTTTCATGGTAAATGATCTCCCACTGAGCAACGAATTGCTTCTTTTTGGTGCTACCGATGATACCCCCAGCACTCTTCTGGGATCGATTTATCGTCTGCTCGAGACACATGTCTGCCCCTACAGCACTGAATGGTCCATCTGTCCACTTCACCACAAACTTGCCTGCCAGGAAACTCTTGTACACATCTTCTGGTAGCTTTCTCATATCTTCTAGGTATAATGAAGCCCATCTAAAATAGTTGACCCTATCACATCCAGCAAATAGCGGCAGCACAGATTGAACACTTTGGAGATGGAGTTTCCAGTCTCCCTCACGGTCTGCCCTAACCAAGTCCTTTAGAACAGCCACCATTCTGACGAAGTGGTCCCAGAATGTAAAAGTCTCTGACGCTGCACTTCTCTGACATCTAAATTTATTGAAGTCTTCAACCATGACTTCTGAGTTTGACATAAATGCCTCCAAATGAACCTTGCTTTCCTCCCTCTTCTTTTCTGCTACAGAGTTTTTCAACAGTCTCAGATGCTCAAGCTCATCCCTGTACCTCTCAATTCCTTCCACTTTGAAGAACTCCGCCCACTGCAGCCTTTCTATACACTCAGAGAGCATGAACAAACCCTTCAACGACCTCGTATAATGTGATCCATCAAAAACTGATCTTACCACATTTTGGCCAAATGCTTTAGACTCTACCAATATAGTTTCTGCTCCACTGCCATTAATGAGCTTTCCTATCGCACCCATGACTACCTTAATCATATGAAAAGAGCCCAGACATAACACCAAGTTATTAAATTCAAATGGTTTGCTCATGGTGATTTCACGGGCAATGTGATACACCCCCTCATCACATACCACGGGCAAGTGTGTTTGGTCTAGTTGACTCAAAATATTCTGGAAGTTTTTTGATGCTGTGTAAACTGTGCCATATTCCGTAACAGGGTGGGGAAGGACTGGTAGGAAACCTACAACCTTCTGACACACATTCTCATCAGTAATAAGAGAGTTAAAGGCACTCCAAGAGGGCATTGTTTGGTCCATAGTTGTTTCTTTAACACCTTCCGTCATACATGATAGATCCATTCTACTTACAGTCCAAGCTACGTCCTTCCTGCTGACACTTTTTGCATGTGATTTGTCTATTTTGTACAGTTCTTCCGGAACTTCGTAGATTGTTGGAAGGCTTGGCTTTTTAGCAGTTTTCGTGTAAGGAAACAAAGTCTGGCAACCTAACTCTTGTGTGAATTGTCTCTCTCTCTGTGGGTGACACCAGTCTCCGATATCTTAGGCTTACTATTCAGAGTCACTCCTTGAAGTTTGTCCTGCATAAGAATCATAACAGTGTCATGACTTCCTCCTATGCCAGATAGTGTTGCTTCCTCATGATCAAAATTATCAAAGGCCCCCAACGTGAAGCTTGATGTGTTTAAATGACTAGGAAGTGGGACCTGACCCTGACTTGCTTCTGTAACAAATTATGCCATATCAGAATGATAGTGGAGTAGCTCGTCATAACTAATTGCCAGTCCAAACCTATTGAGACTAGAAATAAGCGTTTTTGACCTACACACATTATAAATAGCTTCAGAGTTCAACATGTGCAAAGGGGTTCGCTTTTTACCATTATTTACAATGTAAAAGATGACTTGATACACAGATAGTACTTTTTTATCTTGGAAGATCTAGTGTCACTCTCCTCATAAATTTCAGGCTCACCATCTACAATATTGTCACTGTGTAAAATATCAACATCAAAAAGAGCTGAAAAAAAGTCTGCAACGTCACTGGGAATTATCATGTCAGAATATGCTTTCTCAAGTTCATTGGCATCACAGAACCTGTCATTCAGCTCAAAGTCTTCGTTGAGGATGCAATCTCTCAACATGGTACCTCACTTTCTTACTGTTTCCCTATCTAACAACCTTTCACTTCTCTCTGGCTCTGTCTCAGCTGCACCTGGCTTGAAAACAATGGTGTTTTTTTTTTAACCGGTTGGGACAAAAAATGAGACATCCCCCCCAAACAGGTGGATTAGGTATATTTTCACATCCCTGTTTGTGTATGTAAAACGAGTTTGATCATTACTCCGCGCTTCATTACAGCACTTGGAAATATAAGTCAGGTTATAGCATCTCCCCGAGTTCAACCCTGGTTCTAAATCTTTCATAAAATTTGCAAAGGTATCAAACTTCTGCTGGCCAGTTGGCGTTGACGATGATTCAGTTGCTACTTTCTCTCCTTTCCTGATGTAGTTACAAATACACTGGCTGTGACAGTAAAGATCCGCTCCAAATACGGCATTCGCATCTTGCAAGTCGGAAGTTCGGGTAAACACATCATCCTGAAGTATCATGGCTGCCTTTAGGAATGATTCAGCCCGTCCTTTTTCAGAAATCCTCCATTTATCGTATACGTTGTTGTGTTTTGGATTTCCACAAATGACACATTTCTTTAAAAACTTGTTAATATTAGCTGGCAGAGATACGGGGTCTCGAGAATCCACCATAGACCGTCTACTCCTTTTAGAGGATGAGCTATCCTCTGGGGAATAAGCAGCAATATCCGTGGAGACTTCGGTTAACTGCTTGAGTTTATCCAGTGTTTTCTTGAGGGTATACTGTTTATAACATTCGTTAGTAACATGGTATAAGAATTTGCCTTTGTCCACTTGCTTCAGTCTTTCAAAAACTACGTCCTTTCTCACTTCCGCTGCTTCAATGATACGTGCCCTGCCATTCTCTGTGCTGGTCGTTTCACATTTATCATCATACTTTTGGCAGATTATGCATTTCTTGGGATCGCAAGAACCACTTGAGGATGGTGACTGTGATGCCCTTAATCTTTTCTTTGGTAAGCCAGACATTCTTCACTGAAAACAAAAAAACAAAAATTAGTTTTCCCAAAATTTTAAATGAACAATATATGAACAGAGAACATAAAATATACTGGATTAACTAATTTTTGCATTCCTGTTGCAATCCTAAAGAATACAAATTACGGCATATATCTGTTATGCTTCAGTACGTTGATACGGTATATATACCTTTTATTGATTGCTACACAGGGGTTAAAATACGTAATCAACTTTTCCAACTAATTTAAAAAACTTGCCTATGGTGTACCTAACCAGAATATAAAAGCATTAAACATTCAATCCATTTACCTATTTTTCACAAATATTTAATTTTAAAAAGTCATAAATTTTAGTTCCTCATCAGAAAAGGTCATACTTTGACCTCTTGTGACCTTGGGTATTGATCAATCTTATTGTGTTTGTATCCATTGAATAGATAATTCTTTAAGCTTTATTTTGAGTGGTGAAAGAGCTCTGTAGACCATTTCATTGCCGAGTTATTGCAATTTATGTAACCGTCACACGTAAAAAAAGGAGTTATTTTGATTTCATTAAATTCAGCGAAAACCCCGAATAACACGATAACTGCCGGGTTTCGGGATGTCTACCCTCGCTAAAAAGGTGTCCCAGTGGACCCTCTAACTAAATCAAGCGGGTGATTTTCTGGCCCATTCATGCATGCAAACACCCCTTGGCTCCAGGACTATTATGAATGAGATAAACTGTGTGAAAGAAAAGACAAGAAAAAAAAAAAAAATATGTTTATTCATTACTTTTAATCCTCCCACCACCAAGTGCTCTTCATGCCAAACAATGTGACTTATAATATCCACCACATCCTACCCAGTGTATTTAAACCATCAGACTTCATTTATGAATTCTTTAGAATTTAGTCTTCATATCTGTAAAAGAAATAATAAATATTCTGTAACCATAAATTGTGGTTATGCAATTCAGGGAGTACAAGGGAGGTTGTATTTCCGGTATATTGCGCATGACAGGAAGGTTTAGATTTCCCACTGTTACAATAATACAATTGTAGGTTAAATGCTTAATCCATATGAATAGGATATTGCCTGTGTGTACCCAATAGCTTCCTAGGGATAGGATTATTGTTCTGAAGGACAGAGTCAGCACACTCGGACTTGTCCATGAAGCATTATTTTATTTTTATTTTTTTCCATGCACCTAATGCCATTTTTCATTCAGAATGACACTTGTAACAATTGTATTTGAACTTCTGGATTGAAGATTGATGCAGCTTTTAACACTGTGCACTCCCTTAATTAACAGGGCTAAGGTGTGCCCTTGTTACAGGGACTTAACTGGACATTTGCCATGAATCGCTAGATTGATAGAAAGGTACTATGGTGACCCAAGAGCTTTCCAGCAGTCATCTTTCTTTGAGAGGTCATTCTTTTACATGGCACCAAGGTTGTATAAAAATTACTGCTGTCCATGAGACAACCGAGTTCTGTTGAATGCTGCAAGAGGCAATTTAAAACTTCTTTTTGAGAGAAGCTATAATCATGAAAGGGCTGTCATGAATGATAAATATAGAGTTTAGGTTATTTGCCACTGTTTATGATTGAATAATATGTGATGTACTGTATAGGAATTTTGTTTCATTAATTAGGTGATTCTTCTTTTCTGAGCGCCAGTGAATTCTACAGAAAAATTGGCTCTTATGAGAAATAAGTCTACAGTATTTCTATTACCTGACGCCGCGATCCCCGAAGGGGTGGCCACGAACGAACCGCCCCCATGCATCTCTGTCCCCAGTCAGTCGACGCCCTCCTCCCAACCAGCACCACCTTCATCCATATACTTCCTCACTCCATCCTTCCACCTCTCTTTCGGTTTACCTCTCCCTCTCTGTCCTTCCACCTCGCTCTTGTACACCCTCTTAGTCATTCTCTCGCTTCACATACGTTCCATATGGCCGAACCATCTCAAGGTTTTTCCTTTTCACAATTTCCAGCACATCTACCTCCACACCACTCGTTATTATTATTATTATTATTATTATTATTATTATTATTATTATTATTATTAAGTGAATTCTAGAGGGACATGGGTCAAAGTGTAAATTAATCTAAAATGAGAACGTTCTGCATTGTGGAGAGACTAAAATCTTGAGTATTACAGACACCCTAGTATAATGGGGAAGAATGTGAAGAGTTGTCACACTTGACAGAAATTCTAGTACTATAGTCTATTCGCTGTAAGTAGGCAAACCTCTGTAACTAAAAAACGACTGGAGTAATCAAGCTAATATTTCTACCATTTGGGAAGAGTCAGTCAAGGAATAGATGTGGAACGTTACAGCCAATTTGCTCTAGCCCTTTTTGAGTTACAGAGGATAGAGGTAATGATTTCTCGCCTACTTATAGTGTATAGACTATAGCCAAGGTACCCTGACCATTTTTGAGTTAAGAGTAGTTCCGAGATCCCAAGAGGGCTGCACTATGATAATAAACTACAGGATATATTTGCGGGTGCCTAACCCCGAAAGAGGTTGAAATAGGGGAGCCATCCCCCCGCCAAAGGCGGCTTTCTAGGGCCTTTCCTAGCTGATGCTGAGAGGATTGGGGTCTAGTCATGTGGTGATGGGCTGGTTTATCAGAGTGAGAACTGAGCGATCTCTGCCATACCCATAGCTTACTCTGACTGTTCCTTTTACTTATATATTTTCTAGATCTCAAGTGATGGCGTCTCTTCCGTGGATTGACCTCCCAATATACCAAGATTGGAAGCCAAAGCGTCACATTTTTCCTTTGCCCCTCAAACTTCTCTTCATAATTGGTGAGGGGCACAGGGCCCTGGGTGGGGCTTTGGTTTCCCGGGCGTTTCCGCACCCTCCTCAGCTCCCCGCCATGGAGTGGCTTCGGTCACCCAGGCTTTATTGTGGCCGGCAGGGAGGGTTCTCTGGGGCGCTCGGTTATGGCCTTGGCCTTGTTCGGGGCCTTGGGGCTGTTCGGCCAGGCAGCTTGGGGAACAACAACAACAATAACAACTACAGGATATTATGCCTGTTGCCCTCTCCACTCCTCCACTAAGTGCCTACTGGCATTTTGAAGTTTCCAAAGGGCCAAAAAACATTGTGTATTTAGCTCGTAGCCACAAGAAAATGAATAAAGCTAGGAGTTCTTGGTTTGTGTTTGCAGCTGAAAAAAAGGAATTTGATATTGAGCTGTTAGTTTCCTCTTCTATCTACTGGGTATCTATTGCCGGACGCCGTGATCCCCGAAGGGGTGTCCATAAACGAATCGCCCCCATGAACCTCTGTTCCCATCCAGCACCGCTTTCATACATATACTTCTTACTCCATCCTTCCACCTCTCTCTCGGTTTACCTCTTGCTAATAGAAAAAAAATGGTTAATGATCACAAAATGCCTGTTAACCCGGCAATGGCGAGAAAGCTCTTAAGAAGTTTTACTGGGCAACGGCGGAAAAGCTCTTAACCCGGCAACGGCGAGAAAGCTCTTAAGAAATTTTACTGGGCAACGGCGGAAAAGCTCTTAAGAGGGAAGGCCTAAAAAAAACATTTTAAAAGGCCCCAGTAGCACTAAAAAAAAAATTTTTTTTTTTTTTCTTTTTCCCTATACCTCATATCACTCCTCCACATCCCCTCCTTCCCCCCTTTCCCCTCCCCCCTCCCCCTTCAATTATCATCTATTTTCTCTGTTATTCCCTAATTCGTTGGTATATTTTTGTGCTAACATTAGCAAACTGTGTGGAGTATGTGCTTATGTGCCTAGCGGGTGTGTTACACAGGCGAGAGTGTGAATGAGTAAGCTCAGTCAGGCTTGAGGCCTCGTGAACGGAGGGGTTGCCTCAATTTGCTCCATAATTCATGAATGGTCTGCTCCATGTATATTCGCGATTTTGACCAGAACAATTATATTTCCACTTGTTTTATTGTTGTTACAGGTTACTATCTTCATAGTGAAGGTAAAATAGGCGCATATGAATAAGTAATAACGATATCTATCGTAAAATGACGATTATAGGCATGAATGGAGCCTAATATGCTCGCCCAGAACAGTGGTGTTCAATACACCCTGCTCGCCGTTTATAGGTTAAGAGGGAAGGTCTAATTTTTTTGTTTTTAACCCTTCCTACCCGGTCTGCCTTAGGTAAGGACAGCACGAAAGAAGGGCCACTACCCGGTATGCCTTATCTAAGGCATGAGCTTAATAGCCTAATTAAGCTTGGTCCGAACGCCGTGCGTACGACGTATGTCAACAAACCCAAGCGTTCGTCACCCGCACCTCCGAAAACAAGAAGGAGAAGACTCCTCAATGTTATTGTTCTGACGTCATGACGAAATTAGTGTCTAAAAAGCCCCCATATTGGCAACATCTCTGCAATATTGGCTCCACTGAAATCGTCATCACAACTGAACCAGTTGACTTACAGAGCTCTACTCAATGCCAAAATACAGATTGAAAACCGCACTACGATTATAGATGAGTGGGAAAGTTCTAGCAGTGAAAATAAACATAAATACGGTAGCCTAGGCCTAGACGTTTTTCGGCCATATCGCCCGGGTAGGGGCGACCGTCATTGGGTAAGACAGCCCGGGGAGGAAGGGTTAAACGGCCCCAGTAGCACTAAAAAAAAATTTTTTTTTTTTTTTTTGTTTTTTTCCCTATACCTCATATCACTCCTCCACATTCCCTCCTTCCCCCCTTTCCCCTCCTCCTTCAATTATCACCTATTTTCCCTGTTATTCCCTAATTTGTTGGTATATTTTTGTGCTAACATTAGCAAACTGTGTGGAGGATGTGCTTATGTGCCTAGCGAGTGTGTTACACAAGCGAGAGTGTGAATGAGTAAGCTCAGTCAGGCTTGAGGCCTCGTGAAGGGAGGGGTTGCCTCAATTTGCTCCATAATTCATGAATGGTCTGCTCCATGTATATTCGCGATTTTGACCAGAACAATTATATTTCCACTTTTTTTATTGTTGTTACAGGTTACTATCTTCATAGTGAAGGTAAAATAGGCGCATATGAATAAGTAATAACGATATCTATCGTAAAATGACGATTATAGGCATGAATGGAGCCTAATATGCTCGCCCAGAACAGTGGTGTTCAATACACCCTGCTCGCCGTTTATAGGTTAAGAGGGAAGGTCTAATTTTTTTTTTTTAACCCTTCCTACCCGGTCTGCCTTAGGTAAGGACAGCACGAAAGAAGGGCCACTACCCGGTATGCCTTATCTAAGGCATGAGCTTAATAGCCTAATTAAGCTTGGTCCGAACTCCGTGCGTACGACGTATGTCAACAAACCCAAGCGTTCGTCACCGCACCTCCGAAAACAAGAAGGAGAAGACTCCTCAATGTTATTGTTCTGACGTCATGACGAAATTAGTGTCTAAAAAGCCCCCATATTGGCAACATCTCTGCAATATTGGCTCCACTGAAATCGTCATCACAACTGAACCAGTTGACTTACAGAGCTCTACTCAATGCCAAAATACAGATTGAAAACCGCACTACGATTATAGATGAGTGGGAAAGTTCTAGCAGTGAAAATAAACATAAATACGGTAGCCTAGGCCTAGACGTTTTTCGGCCATATCGCCCGGGTAGGGGCGACCGTCATTGGGTAAGACAGCCCGGGGAGGAAGGGTTAAACGGCCCCAGTAGCACTAAAAAAAAAAAAAAAATTTTTTTTTTGTTTTTTTCCCTATACCTCATATCACTCCTCCACATCCCCTCCTTCCCCCCTTTCCCCTCCTCCTTCAATTATCACCTATTTTCCCTGTTATTCCCTAATTTGTTGGTAAATTTTTGTGCTAACATTAGCAAACTGTGTGGAGGATGTGCTTATGTGCCTAGCGAGTGTGTTACACAAGCGAGAGTGTGAATGAGTAAGCTCAGTCAGGCTTGAGGCCTCGTGAAGGGAGGGGTTGCCTCAATTTGCTCCATAATTCATGAATGGGCTGCTCCATGTATATTCGCGATTTTGACCAGAAAAATTATATTTCCACTTGTTTTATTGTTGTTACAGGTTACTATCTTCATAGTGAAGGTAAAATAGGCGCATATGAATAAGTAATAACGATATTTATCGTAAAATGACGATTATAGGCATGAATGGAGCCTAATGTGCTCGCCTAGAACAGTGGTGTTCAATACACCCTGCTCGCCGTTTATAGGGTAAGGGTAGGTTATGAGTCAAGTTGAAGATAGAGTGAGTCCAGTTATAGGCATTTCAGTTTGTAATAGCTAAAGAAATAAAAACTGAACAAATGTAATTCCTCTCTACAGATGGGTATCTTTGAGGTGTCTAAAGCTGACGAGGGTGGCCCCAACAGTGTGGTGGGTGGTGGTGGTAGTGGAGGGGCATCACCCATAACACCACAACTGGCAGCAGCGAGAGGCCTACAGTCAACACAGTCGTCACTAAGAGTCACTGTACCTACTGAACTCACAGGATCTGCGTATATATTCGTTTGTATTAAAAAAGGTATGTTGGCAAGGTATGTTCAATGAGAATGAAATAATATTTTCAACATAGTAAGTATAGTGTTGAAATAACTTAGAAAAGTTGACAAAATTAATATAAACACCATATGAGGAGTAGCACTTTATTGACAACGTTTCACAGATACTGTAGCTTCTTTAGGTCACTAACAGATGTTAGGTCCTTGGACGCCTTAAGTATCAGTCATGACAGGTGGGGGAGGCAGAAAATAGGGGGAGGGGGTATGTAGGACAGGGAGGGGGAAGGAGTAGGGGGTATAGGTATTGGGTAGTAGACAGCAGTACTGTACAGTGCACTCCCGTTATCTGCGCTCCAAGTATTCGCGAAACTCGTTATCCACGGACACCCCTAAATATCCCATTACTCGTTATAAGCGCAAAAAAACTCGCAAAATACCAGCTATTCACAAATTTGAATCGTGCAGGCAGATGCGCATCCCGATTTTTGTTTTGGTTGGCGATCTTGCAGCTCACAGCCCACCCACCAAAGCCACCATTGTGTTGGAAAAATACCTATTTACAAGTTTTTTTCTGCCTGAACCTCGTATCTCCCGCTTTTATTAGGGCCTTTAGTCCATTCAGTGTTAGGGACAGTGGGCCTGGTGATAATGATCTATCTATCTATCTAGATCATCGCAAAATTCCTGATTCTTGTTTTGGTCGGCCATCTTGGATAGTCCACCCATCAAAGCCACCATTGTGTTGGAAAAATGCCTACAGTATTTACAAGTTTTTTTGTGCCCGAACTTCGTATCTCCCGTGTTTATAAGGTCCTTTAGTCTATTCAGTGATCGGGACAGTGGGCCTGGTGGTAATAATGAAGGAATTAAATGCCCGGGACTATCAAAACAGAGAGCTATGGCCGGTCAAGCCTACCGACGTGACGCCGTGTCAGACGAAAACAGTGAAATTATGCTGATGATTTAGACTAGGCTATATATGACTGATTTCAAATAAAGTCTTTAAGTCTGTGTGGTAAGTAATCTCATAATATGTATTTATAAGTACAGGTATTCTCCTCAAATAATATGTATTTATTGGATGTATTTGGGGGGAAATGAGGGTCTAAGATGGGTGAGCCTGGTACGACCTAAGTCAATTTCCCATTGAGACCTATGTTAATTAGTGCCCACGTATACGCGGAAGGGGGCTGGTACGACCTAGGCACGATTACTGGGACTGCACTGTATGCACAAATACAGTACACAAATTTTTATGGGCTAACAACGGAACACAATATGTAGATACTATTATTAACCTACTATATGAATAATAATGTGCTGGAAAGTGTGAAAAGGAACAACTTGAGATGGTTCGGCCATATGGAACGTATGGAAAGCGAGAGAATGACTAAGAGGGTGTACAAGAGCAAGGTGGAAGGACAGAGAGGGAGAGGTGGAAGGATGGAGTGAGGAAGTATATGGATGAAGGCGGTGCTGGTTGGGAGGAGGGCCGTCGACTGACTGGGGACAGAGTGCATGGGGCCGGTTCGTTCGTGGCCACCCCTTCGGGGATCACGGCGTCGGGCAATAGATAGATAGATAGATGAATAATAATGATAACAAGTATTAAAAATAATAATAACAATAAAGCAGTATAATATACATCTGTCGATGTTGGGTACACCATGGGAGTAAGCGCTGTAGTAGAATAAAGGGACCCCTGCTGAAGGATAAGTCAGAAATAGAGAAATTTGAGTGGGTAGTGTGCAAAGGCGAGCTTGTGCTAAGTGATGATCCTGTGGCTGTGAATTTTGGAAATGAGTCATTGGAGCTGGTGAACAAGTTTTGTTACCTAGGAGATACCATCTCTGCCGGTGGTGGGGCCGAGGCTGCCACTGTTGCTAGAATTAGGTGTGGCTGGGGGAAGTTCAGAGAACTGCTGCCAATCCTGACCATGAAAAGAATGCCTCTCCCCCTGAAGGGAAAGGTGTATGCCTCATGTGTTAGAAGTTCAATGACGTATGCCTCAGAAACATGGGCCGTAGAGGATGTCAACAGAATGGAATGTAATGAGATGAGAATGGTGAAATGGATGTGTGGGGCCAGGCTACAGGATAGAATAACAAATGTTGAGCTGAGGAGACGTTTAGGTATAAAGAGTATTAGCGAGGTGATGCGTACAAGTAGACTGGGATGGTATGGACATGTGGAGAGAATGGATGAACAAAATTGGGTGAACAAATGCAGGTCTGTGATTGTGGAGGGAGCTGCACCAAGGGGTGGACCGAGGAAGACCTGGGATCGAACTATACGTGCCGATCTCAAATCCAAGAACTTGACAAGTGAAGCAGCCCTTAACAGGGTTGCCTGGAACGCTGCCATTAGGACAAGGGACTGAAACTGCACGTACTGTATGTGTGGAACACTCAGTCTTAAAATTTTATGTATGTATACAGTACTCTATGCACACAAACACACACAAAGACACACTCATTCACAGACAGAAGGGGAAAAGGAGAGAATGCATTCATATATACACAATACAAGTACATGTATAGTATACATATACATACTGTATATACAATTTTAAGATTTTGTTTTTTGTTTTTCGGTTTTTTTTTCTATGTGAGTGAGGGAGGCAAAAGGCAGAACTGCCTATAGCGAGTGCCTCCCCCAAAGTTGAAAGAGTGTCAGGGCCAAAATCAAGGGACGTTCGAGCCAAAATGCCTGGACATACAGAGTTTGAAGCAATTTAAGTCATAGGAAGAGGGAAAGACTGATTCTGGGAGAGAGTTCCAGAGCTCAGCTGTTGAATAGAAGAAAGACAGAGTAACGTTTCACTCTTGGGTTGGAGAGTTGCACAGAGTAGGGGTGGGATTGTGTTGCAAGACGGGTACCACGTGCCCTACGTAAAGGAGGTGGTATACACTGGGAAAGCTCTGAGGAACACTGATTATTATAGTAGCGATAGAATAGTGAGAGAGATGCAACATTGCGGAAAAGAGAGAGAGATTGCAGAGAGTTGGTGAGTGGTCCTAGTGCCTCTAGGACCATAATAAAGAGGAGGGGACTTAACACTGAACCCTGATGAACTCCAACACGGACTGCGAACTCATCACTCAGTACACCCTTCACACTCACCACAGTTCGCGAATCCTCATACATCTTCATTATCACACGCAGCAGCCACTCTTCCACACCAAGTTTCCTCATAGCCCACTGAATATGTTTAAAGGATACACAACTCCCAATGCTGTCCTATTGTTTTTGCTTCAGACGCCATAATGAAGAGTAGAGGACTCGCCACTGATTCCTAGATAAGTATAAAACTTCTTGCTTCTTAAACTTTATTGATAAGCAATGATGGCAGTATCTGAAACAAAGAGAATACCAAATTACATTGTGTACAGATGTAGAATATAAGATTACATTGTATACAGAAGGCAGGGTTTGTGTGATAAATGATATTCCTATACGCCCTCCCCAAGCCATTGGAAGGGAGTGACAAAGGCTGATATAAGGTACATGACAGAACTGGCTGTAGGTTCAATCACATAGCGGTCATTTGTCTATAAAGTCCCCGATCCCCAACCAAGCTGGCGGCGCGGTCCTCCTAGTTGAGTGACGTGTGATTGGGCCCGGTGACCGGTTAGTGGAGGTTGAAGGGAGTGCCGTGGTTGTGGTGGGCCGCTCCCTGAGGCCAGGGGCGTTATGGGGCATGAGGGCACGTAGCGCTCGAGGGATGGGGTTGGTGGTTGGTGGGCTTTGGGAAGGCCGTGGTTCCTGAGGAGTTGGTGCCAGGTTGGGGGTAAGCAGTGTTACTGGGCTAGGTGAGTCATTCTGGCCAGCAGCACAGTCGGTTTGGGGTGGCCGAGGTGTGGTAGGCGGCGGCGGGTCATTGACGTGCGACTCTGGTTTGGCTGTCAGTGTAGTTGCAGTGGGTGCGACTACCGGTGGAGTGGGGAGTGCCGTGGGGCCAGGTGCCATAGCTAAAGGTGCGCGGAGTATGATGGGTAAGTATTTGCGCAGGAATTTCCTGTTACGCAATGTGACACGTCCTGAGCCGTCCACTCTCACCACATATTGGTCGAACTGGCGCACCTCAATCACAATGCCAGTCTTGTCCCACTTCGGGGGGTGGGGGCCCGTCTGATTCTGGATGCGGACGCAGTCCCCTACGACGAGTGGAGGAAGATTGCGGGTGTGCTCGGAAAGGCGTTCAGCGGCGCGCATGTGACGGTTACGCAGCGCCTCCTCCCTAGAGAGACGGGTCTCTCGCCATGTTGTGTGTGGCTGGTATTTGCCGGGGTGGATGGGGATGAAGTCTCTTATGGGCCTTCCGAATATGCACATAGCAGGGGAGAGATGCGTGTCACGGTCGGGGGTATTGCGGTACTAGAGTATGGCCCGTTGGAATTTGTCAGTGTCCAGTTTTCCGTCAGTGCTGGTGTTGTCTGTGATCAGGCGTTTCACGGATTTAACCCCCACCTCTGCACGGCAATTGCTGTGTGGGAAGGCAACGGATGACATGCGGTGGGCCACGCCCCAATTGTGTAGGAATGTTGTTGTTTTGCTGGACCGGAACTCCGGGCCGCCATCCGATGTCAGCTCATCACTGATGCCATAGGTGACAAAGATGCGGTGCAGGGCAATGATTAATCCAGCGGCGCCATCAGTAGCCTCCTCCACAATTGGCCAGTTGCTGTATCTGTCCACAGCAACCAAGTACCGTAAAATGGGGTAACTTCGGACATTTTTCGAGGTTTTTTAACAATTTCTCCTGAGTGTAAACACATTATAGAGATTTCACTAGGTCAAGTGATGTATGGTGATAGTGCGCCGTAATCCAGGAAGCCTCCTAAAATTATCCCCCATAATAAGAGAGCTATCCTTATCCTAAATGATGTCCGAAGTTTGCTTGAAAAGTTGATAACTTCGGACATGTATGGGTAACTTCGGACATACGGTGATTTCTTATGGAAAATTATTACCAAGAAAGCTGGGATAACTCCGAACAAACGGAGGAGAACTTCGGACGTACGTTCGTGGCCTTATTTCATTCATTTTTTGGCTCCTACTATTTTATATGAATATTTTATTATTGCTGCTTATTCCTGTCCGATGTTATAGTGGAAAATGCACAGTCAATACTTTTAGGCCTGTATAATCAGTATAGGAGGGAGTTATATATGATGTTTAACATATATTCTGTTTGGATCTGTTCTCGTTAGGCATTGAGCTCACTCTTAGAAAATATTGAGCAGGAAAAATAACCAATGCTGTCAAATCAATAACTCAAAAATTAAGTAGGCCTAGTGAAAATATATAGGTATGTACTGTATACTATATCACTGCATATTCACTTTTATGAATTTGAGCATTTTTATAGGTATAACGTATTTGTTGGTGTTTCTTTCGGCAGATAAAAAAAAACTTGGACAAGATATATGCCTCTCCTAATTTATATATACTGTATTATATATCCAGAATTATCCGAAATACATAAATCGGTTGGCATATTATCATATTTTTATGGTTTTTGGACTCAGAGAATGATTATTTGATCTTTTACCACCATGTTAATGATGGACAAGTATTATGAATGATTTTCATAGGTCAAATAATAACAAACGATTGTTTTGTTCCATGTCCGAAGTTACCATGTTTTTTTTAAAAACACAATCGGTTAAATGATAGTGTTCTAGCTAGAGCGTTATACAAGTGTAACAAATTTCCTTTGGTGGATGTTGTCTCTGGTAATGTTACTACAAAATTATATCAGTCACAACATCATTCATACAAACAAATGTCTTCAGGGTAATGGAAGTTTGGCAGAGTAGCGAAAAATGTACATATTTTCGTCACATATAAAATATTTTTTTAGTGTACATATTATACTCATGTCAGTTCCCTAGGACTTTTACATGATCTTCCTTTGCCATTTCTCTAAACGGACCCCACAAAAAAAACAATAAAACGTGTTTCCATTATATAATGACTGTCTAATTACTTATTATCGCCGATGTCCGAAGTTATGACGCAAGTCCGAAGTAACCCCACTTTACGGTAGTTCCGGCCACGGTAGTGGAAGTAGTCGGAGACAATGCCCTGGAATGGATAGGCCGGCTGGACGGGAGGGGTTGGAGGCGCACTCGGCTGTGAGGGTGCCATACGGTTGCAGGGTGAACAGTGTGCCCGCATCTCGATGATGGCTGGAGTCATGCCTGGCCAGAAGAATGAGGACTCCGCCCGTGAGCACATCTGGGAGACGCCCTGGTGGGTCGAGTGTAGGGCCTCTCACACTCGGACGGAGCTCGATATTCCCACCAAACTCTTGGTCTTATTTCTCACCTCACATAATAACCACACAATATACAGTGCTCTAGTTTTCACCCACCGCACTGCAACGTCCATATCTACGTCTGATTGAAAGTGGTAGTTGGTGATAGTGAACAGTGATCCTCCACCACTGCTGTAACACTGTAGAGATACTACGACCATCACTCTCACTCCGGCCTCGTCTGACACAGAAATAAGATACAGTATTGCCATCATAGATAAGTATACAACTTCTTGCTTCTTAAACTTTATTGATAAGCAATGATGGCAGTATCTGAAACAAAGAGAATACCAAATTACATTGTGTACAGATGTAGAATATAAGATTACATTGTATACAGAAGGCAGGGTTTGTGTGATAAATGATATTCCTATAATTCCTAGTGGACCCCCACCTTTTCTGCAAACTCTCCAATCTCCTCACCATTCACTCCTTCACATAGACATGAGCCATTGTACTTTATCAGTCACTTTTATGAGCAACTCCTCCATTCATATCGTTTGGACAACTTTGTACAATAGGCCTATGCACTTTGATTATTCGGTTTATTCCTGCAGATGAAGAGGACATCTGTTCAGCACAACTAACCAGCAGTGACTTTGTATCAAGCGACACCCCTTGGCAGCAGAAGTTGGAGCGTGCCCAAAATGTCCTGTTTTGTAAGGAGCTGTTCAGTCAGCTGGCGAGAGAGGCGGTGAAACTGACGCCCTCTATCCCTCACTTGGTGGTGGGCAACCAGATCACTGCCACCATATTCCCTGGTATACATCTCCTGGTCGGACTCTGTCACTCAGATGGAAAAAAGTAAGTCCAATGTTTGTTTTTCTTATATAAACCTTTTTGTATATCATGCTATATTCTTTGGTTTTATTCTGGCTGTTTTATTTATTTATTTATTTATAGATTTTTTGTTTTTACTTAAAAAGAGTATACTGTAGGAGCTAAAAGGTTATTTGATATATACTGTACTTCACCCTTCACCCACTAATTGTAGTATCCTCTGTGGTTTAGTTAAACTGTTTTACAATAATAATAACCAGACCTGACTGAGATATTCATCCATCACAGGCTTCAAGGGCAAAGAGCCAAACACACTTGAGCACTGTGGCAATGTGCAATTTTGTGCTCCCCTCTAACTTTACCTTTACTCTTTGTTTTGCAGTGGTGTAAAGGGCGGTCCAAGTGGTAGTGGAGGAGTTGGTGGTGGTGGTGGCGTGTCTGGTTTGGGTGGTGGTGGTAGTATGAGTGGCCCCACCTCCATCACCACCACCCTAGGGCACCCTGGTGGGACCTGTGTGGGCGGCGGCAGTATGGGAGGGCCTAGTGCCACGCTCGGGGGCCTTGGACCTTCCAAGTACAAACACGAGCATGATCTGGAGCACTCACTTCACCAGCTGTTACATCGGGTCTACCACCATAGTTTCCAGCACCCCCTGCCTCACCCGGTCTATGCCTACATGGGCATGAGCAAGCGCAGGCGGGCAGCTGGACCAGAAGGCATGGATAAAACACAGGTACAGTACATGTATAATATTATTATACCTGTTAACACCTTCATTCAAAATAAAAAGAATCTTCAATCAGTAAGGACATATGGCCCTGTATATTTTTTTCTCCCAAGCTGATTGTTAGACTGAAATCATAATTTTGATGGATAACTTACAATTAGTTGAAATGGATCAATATATGTAATCAGATGATGATGATGATGCAGTTTTTACCACCATACACTCCCTGCTGAATAGCAAGGCTAGGGTGGGTGCCCTGATGAATCAGGGACTTAGTGAATAGTTGCCACAGATTGCTAGACCGCACCGTTCACCAACAGCACTGACATCTGCCAATAACTCACTGGCTGGCCCGAGGCTCGAACTGTCAACCTCACGGTTAGCAGGCGAACGCTCTACCAATCGAGCTACGGCCTGTAGCTTCCTCCTGGTGATTTTCCTTCACTTTTGGAAAAAAGATAAGCAATTGAATAAATAATTGAGAGAGATCGTAAGCATATGATTTTCAGAGGTAGGCCTATTTCGTGCAGGTAGCTCAGATAGTTTGCAAAATGTTATCCTCTAATTGAAAAAAGCTAACATTCCTTCCCACCTTTGCTCTGAGCGAAGTTCACCCTTTCAGCACAATTACATCATTTTGGATACCATTAGACAATTTTCTTTAGCTTGTAGAGTACCTCTAGGACTCAAAAGTGCAATTATTATCTCATTAAACCATATAAATATCATATGTCCGTATTAAACCTCATACAATTGTCTAAGGTTAGCCAGATTAAATAGTAAAAAGGTCGTTATCATGCTGAAAAGGTTGAAGGCAAGACTGTTGAATGCTTGAGTGCCCAAACAACTGCAACCTTCCTTACCTTCCTACCTGCAATATTTTAATGCAGTTGGTGAGGTGTTCAAGCTTTCAGTCACCTTGGTTTTGACAACACTCAGGAGCAGGGGTGGTAAGATACTTCGGCTTTTGATTGTAGATATATTAAGATACCCATAAGCTATGTAGATATATTACGAATATAGCTTCCATTTGGAAGGAAAAATCAACTACCATAATACTATTTGTGTATAAAATGTGTTCTTTTCAGCAGATTGTATTTGCTGATATTTACTAACACTAATTACTGTACTGTACTATGTATGTGTTTTCTAGCTGCTGAACATGATGAAGGATCAAACATTACTGGAACAGATCATCAGACAAGTGCAGCACAACTTCCTGCGTCTACGTACTATGTACGTCATAGACCAGCTGGCAGCAGAGTTTAAAGATCCCCTCATTGTGTCACATTGGAATGCCTTCAACTCTCCCACAAGATCATGTGTCAAAATTAACATTGCCACCCAAGGCTATGATTCGGTCCTTCGAACCAAGCTGGTCATTCACATCTCTGAACGCAGTCTCAAATGTATCTGTCGTGATGGCAAGATAATGACTATGTCATTTGAGCCACAAGAACTGAGAAATTTGATACTATGTCAAATCTCTCAACACAACATGGCAGCCTTGCAGTGTTTGGCCCGGTACACAGGTTGGACAGTGTTGTCATCAGAGCAGAACGTTGGTACCGGAGCTATTGAGCCGTTGGGTAATGCCTCCACTGTGATGTTGGCGTCACCCTCCGGCAACAAGGTGATCGGTGTCCACTCTGGTCCCCACCAGCGAGTGTCAGTGATGGTGTCGTCCTCCCCTCGGCCAGACTTCTACCCCTCCACAGTGGTCTCCAGTCAGCGTTGGGAGCACCTCGGGGCTGGATGGCAGGAACTGAGACACGACCGGATGGAGGGACGTAACTTCCTCAATAAGATGGAGTTACTCATGGCTGCACTCACTGCATAAACATCATTCCTCATTGAAAGACAGTTTGTTTAGCTTTTCTTCATGAATGTAGGGTTGTAGAAATTATGCCCATATTATTATGTTCTCTCCACTAACCAACTTTACTCCTAAACTCGATTAATGAAATTAACAAACGCATGTGGCAGTCCGGGGATTCGAACCCAAGGACGCTCACACCGAAAATCAACACACTTATACTTATGCATTGCACCACGAAGACATATGGCGAAAGATATGATTATTGACAAAGCGTTTAATGCCTTTATAATAATCAAACTTTCGTCATGTGTGTATGATATCTCCATACAAGTAATCTTTGTGAATTTCCATCACAAATGAAGGATTGTTTATTTGATTTACAGGCCTACAATAACCCCTCGGGTAGTACTATTTGAGGGAATACTGTATACCCATGAGCCATTACAGTTCTCTAAGGAACATTATCATTGCTCAGAACAATTGAGCATACTGTATTCACATTTCTTAAGTGCAATTTGCCAAGATATGTTATTAGGGAGAAGTATTCTCGCTTATTGTTTATTGAAGTAAATATTTAATTATATCCATTTTAATACAGTCCTAGCAATAATTGTAATCTTTGCATGGGTAGCTTCCAAGCAAAATGCTACCTACAAAGATAACCAGGCGAGGAATGCATGTTAGCAGAACGTATTACGTATGGATGCTAATGAATATCCTACATTGAAAAATTTGCTAAGTAGACTGTCTTTTATTGAGGAATAGGGCCCACAGTACCTGCAGTTGGCTTCCACATCAGAATTTCATATCATCAGTCACATAAACAATCTCATTGAAGCCGGCGTAACCCTAGAGCATTTAGCGGTGGTTGTATCAAAGTCACGGTATCCGAGTAGAAATGCCAATTTGTTTGCAAACAAAGAAACTAAAACAGGAACTGCACAATATAAAGTCAAAAGAACTGATCAAAATCACTATGTGGAATCTACGCATTGAAGATTTAACAAAACAATACTATGAAAATAAAACACAGAACTAATATCCATTTTTCGAAGATTTCCACTTATTGTGGTGGGCTGGATCTGTCAAAGTGAGGGTTGGTGTCCTCTACTTCCGATAGCCGGTTCTGACTGACTGACATCATTCTTAAAGCAATTGAGCCATAATGGTGTGCCCCATGGTTCCCTAGTGTCTTACTCTCACAGCCCACTGGCACAAGTCTGCCTTTCTCTCTCTTGCGTAGGGATGCGGCGAATGCACCGCCCGCCACTTTGGTGGTGCAATCAGCTTCTGGAGCAGTGGACCACTGGTTCCTATCTTCAGAAAATTTCTGTGCTTGGTATGCTTGCAGCCCCCCACTGGTGTAAATATAATAGCAAAACAGTGGTGGAACTGCCATCCGGGTGAGGGACTGCTCTGGGTCTGCTCCTTCAGTGCTAAGGGTTATAATCCACTTATTGGAAATGGCACTGTGGAGTGGGTCAGTGGAGGCATGTCTGGGAGCCTGGAGGCAGTTTCTGCCATGGCCATCCCTTTTGGAGCGCTTCCTCTGAAAGCGGGGTGTCGGATTGATGATGATTTCCATCTCCAATATGGCGGTATTTGTATCTTGAGGCGATGTCACATAAGCGCTTTTTCCGTCTATGTTTTGGAGCAATTCTGGTCTGACAGCTTCAAATTCAAAGTTTCATGAGAATACAACTGTTTAAAATCATCTACCTGCTATCTAGTTTACAACATCAATGCAAAAGAATCTCAAAATATTGCGAGAAAAAACTTGCTCATCAAAAATTACTTGAAAAAGCGTTCATGTGACACCGGCATATGAGCTTGAATAATCATATGTAATACAAGAATAAATTACAAAAATCCCTCAAAATGATATGATAACTTGTAACAAATACTGGACTTCGATACAATTTGCCGATAAAACAGTTTGTGTGATGCAGGCTTAACTCATCTTCTCTTTCCACGATCATTTTCACCCATACCCTCATAATTTAATCTACACATAATTTTCACTCCCCATCTTCAGTTACCTTACCTGGTCATATATTTCAGCTACCTTCAGAGGATTTTATTCAGCTTAGGAGTGATATTCTTAATTTATTAATTTCACTCCCAACACCAAACACCTCCCAATCAAATTAATGAAAACATGTGATCCTACCGGGAATCGAACCGATCTTAACACTAACCATTCTAACCACTCTAACCACTCTAACCACTCTAACCATCAAGACAGTTATAAGTACAGCACATGACCACGATTGATATCCATTTATCGAATACTGTATATTAATCTAATCATGTACTGTACCCAACTGCACTATGAATAACCTAATGCTTAAGCGAGAGGAAAGAATATATTATGGGGCACAGATCACATAATGACCGACCTCGCTACAAAATATTCTTGAATCTATTGATAATCTTAATTTATTTATTTCACTCCCAACACCAAACACCTCCCAATGAAATTAATGAAATCATGTGATCCTACCGTGATTCGAACATGGGTTACCACATACAGATCTTAAACAATCTAACATTTGAAAGTCTAGAGAGTGTTAAAATGTCTGAAATATTATTTTTACTTTGTTTTTGCCATATTTGTATTACTTTTTTTTTTCTTCTTGATGTTTTGTATATCTGTTTGGCCACCTTGCCCAGGAGTAAGTGGCTTTTTATATTAACCCCTTATTAGCGGGGCCCGACTTAAGTCCGTATAGAGAACACCTGCCCAAAGAGCGGGGCCCGACTTTAGTCCGTGTGCAATTTTGGAGCAATATTGCCTCTGAGAGAGAGACAAGCGGTGGGCGGAGCGTAGGTCGGGCTCTGACCGTTCGCCACGGGTCCTGCGGACCTACTGACGTTTACTCCACACACATCCACCCTCCCTCCCTCACTACTGAGAGACGGGACAACACGAGCTTAGCTCAACTCCTGTAAACTACAATTAGGTAAATACACAGGGTATTATGTCAAGAAATTACCGTATTTTAGGGATTTTTCCTTCGTCTTGCACGATCGCTGCAAGAGAACGAGTGGTTGTAGGAGGATGGTTCTGGTGTCATTGGAAAGCTGAATTAACGCCCTTTCAGGGATACATAATTGTATTACGCTCTGGCTCTTGTTTATGCATGAAAAAGAGCACAGAAACAAGGCCATTTAGGGTAAAACCACCCGCTTGGCGGGTAGTAGAAATTCCTTACGGGCCCGCTCGTAAGGCGTTAAAAGAAAAAGGGGGTGTATTGACATAATTTTGCAACCTAAGGGGTTCATCCCAAGATGATTATTATTTGTCTGGAAGTAGCTGAAATAAATATTAATTTTGTCATATGATTGAAAAAGTTATTATTAAGAGTTGAACAATATTGTTTCTTTTTGTACTATAAGATTGTAGGCTACTATAAGTTTTTTTTCAATTACTGTACTATAATAGGTTATCATGTGTTAGTTATTTTCCAAATTTCTATGACCAAGTACAGTATTTGTTTCTGTGAAACATGACTATGGCTATCTCTGGAAGAGTAATAAAGTATACATGTAATAGAACGTTTGCCAGCAACCTTGATGAGAAAGTGTTTAATATCTAGAGGTAAATACATCCTCTTAGCAAGTCTATGAGTTAAAATGTTTGGCCCCCCCTACTACTACGCCCCTTGACGAGGTTGGGGGCTTCAGGGCCGGCGACTGGGGCTTGATGGGGGGAGGGTCTGGGCGTTTTCCCGTTCCCTCTCCCCTGGAGCTTTTGTCGTTGGCTTGACTAATTTTGCATAGTTTTTCATTCCTCTTTCTATGTTTTTCCCCTTCTGTTCTTATTCTGTCCCATTCGGTTGTCTTCGTGCAGCCTATATCACATGCCTCCCTGGCCTGGCAAGGTAGTAGGCTCCTGACCTGACCTTCGGTTGCTGGTGTGGCCGAGCTGACTTGATTTCCATCGGTATTTTTTTTTTTTTTGCATCTCGCTGTGTTAGCTGTGATTTTTTTCTACCTTCGACCTGATCTTTCATTCTTCGCCCTTGATCACTTCTTAGTTGGTGCTGCTGTGTAGCAGTTCTTGCCTCATCCTTCAGCCCTGCCCTATAAGAGCTCTGCTGGTCATGTGGTCCGGCTGAACTGATGAAATAGCGAGAAATGTCTGTGTGTCTTCACCTTCCTAGATTTGTTCACCTCTTGGCCTTCCCTATCTATCTTGACTTGATTTGTTGTCCATCTTGATCTAATCCTTCAGGCCAGCCCTGTGAGAGCTCTTTAGTGGAACTCAGTGGTCTGGTTAAACTAATTTAAAATATAAAAGGTTTGACTAGTGACCCTCTCCCATGAACAGGAACATGCTAGATATGATAGGGCAGTGTTGTGGAAAGCCTTTATTGTACTTCTGTATATTACACTAAAAGGACTGAAACCACACTGTGGATGAAGCCATTTTTAAACTTGTATGTATGCATGGAGGCATATGGGGGCAATTAATTTGTGGCCACTCCCTTAGGGATCAAGGCATTTCTAAAAACCCGTCACACACAGTAAACCCCCGCCCTTTCGGACTAATCGGGGGAGACCCCTGTCCGAAAGTGTCAAAAGTCCGAAAGGGCCGAGTCCGAACTTCACACTTCAGCCATTCGGACTTGTCCGAATGGCTGAAATAATGCCCGGAGTTTATAAGTCCGAATACACATTCACCTAACCAGACAAGTCCGAAACTCGGCTCTTTGGTCCGAATGCGATTACATTTTTCTCAGCCTTTCGGACAAATCCGAAAGGCTGAACCATGAGTCCGAAGTGAAATGCTCGTCCGAAAGTCTTGGAATTCCAAAAGTGCAGAGTCTGAAAGGGTGGGGGTTTACTGTACATGATTTTCTATCCCAACTACCCCCAATTTTGACAACATTAATTTGAAAGATTATAAAATTGGGGGCAGTCGGGACCAAAATTGTGTATTTTTTCCAAATTTTCCAATTTTTGCAATTTTCCAATATATTTTTTTGCAAAATCGTGGGCAGTCGGGATAAAGAATCGTGTATGTGTGACACTCCTGAATGATTAATCAAGCATTTTTTTTTTTCTATGTGAGTGAGGGAAGCAAAAGGCAGAACTGCCTATAGCGAGTGCCTCCCCTAAAGTTGAAAGAGTGACAGGGCCAAAATCAAGGGACGTTCGAGCCAAAATGCCTGGACACACAGCGTTTGAAGCAATTTAAGTCTTAGGAAGAGGGAAAGACTGATTCTGGGAGAGAGTTCCAGAGCTCAGCTGTTGAATAGAAGAAAGACAGAGTAACGTTTCACTCTTGGGTTGGAGAGTTGCACAGAGTAGGGGTGGGATTGTGTTGCAAGACGGGTACCACGTGCCCTACATAAAGGAGGTGGTATACACTGGGAAAGCTCTGAGGAACACTGAATATTAAAGTAGCGATAGAATAGCGAGAGAGATGCAACATTGCGGCGAAGAGAGAGAGATTGCAGAGAGTTGGTGAGTGGACGGGAGTTAATGATACGAAAGGCCTTCCTTTCAATTTTGTCTAGGAGAGCGGTGTGAGAGGAACCTCCCCACACATGTGAACAATACTCAATACAAGGACGCACTATGCCCCTGTACAGGGCAAGAAGCTGTGCAGGGGTAAAGAACCCCCTAAGGCGGTTGAGCACACTCAGCTTCTGGGAGGCTGCCTTAGCAAGACTGGTAATATGGTCCTTCCAACTGAGAGCAGAAGAAAAAGAGACACCAAGAATATTGAGAGAAGATGAAGGATTGATTTTTATATTGTTGAAGAATAAGGGATAGTCCGCAGGGAGTTCCTGACGGGTAGATAGATGGAGAAATTGGGTATTGGAAGCATTTTAGGTAACAAGGTTTTCTCTGCCCCAATTGGAGATAGTAGTTAGATCAGAATTTAAGTGTTCTATGGCTTCATTCCGTTTGTCGTTGAGGAATTGCTGGCTTGGGCGTTCTGAAAAACTAATGGAGTAGTGTAAGGTTGAGTCGTCTGTGTATGAATGGATGGGAGTTGAGGTACAGTTGAGAAGGTCATTTATAAAAATTAGAAAGAGAATAGGAGATAGGACAGAGCCCTGAGGAACACCGGAGTTTATAGGGTGAGGAAGTGAGCGATGGCCATCCACATCCGCAGCTATGGAACGGCCGGAGAGGAAATTAGAGACAGGCACAGATGGAGGGATAGAAACCGAAGGAGGGTAGTTTAGAAATTAAAGATTTGTGCCAGACTCTATCGAAG
Organism: Paralithodes platypus; assembly: GCA_032716605.1. Lineage (NCBI taxonomy): Eukaryota > Metazoa > Arthropoda > Malacostraca > Decapoda > Lithodidae > Paralithodes > Paralithodes platypus. The sequence goes on from CM064483.1 coordinate 4,287,465, forward strand.
GCTTTCGATATGTCTAGTGCAATAGAAAAAGTCTCACCGAAGTCCCGAAAGGAGGATGACCAAGAGTTAGTAAGATATGAAAGAAGATCACCAGTAGAGCGACCCTTATCCCGTCAAGTGCCGGGAGACTCTTATGAGTTTTACCGGTCAGCTGCGGGAAGACTCTTATGATCCTAGGCCCCCCCAAAAAAAAAAATTAAACCACCCCAGTAGCAATTGAATTTTATTATTTTTTTTTTTTTTTTTTTTTTTTTTTTTGCCCCTTGGCCATGCCAAATATCACTCCTCTACATCCCCTCCTTCCCCCCCACCCTTCAATTATCACCTATTTTCTCTGTTATTCCCTTATTCTTAGGTATATTTTCGTGCTAACAATAGCGAGTTGCTAGCAGGGCGTGGTCATATGTGTTACCAATCGTGAGAAAGAGAAAGAGATAAGGAGAGAGACGTCAGTGTCGCTCCAGGCATCGTGAGGGGTAGATGTTGGCCAGGCTGGCTCACACTTGATGAATGTAACTCGCTCTCATTTCGCGATTTTGACCAGCCAAACACTGTTTCCACTTGTTTTATTGTTGTAACAGGTTAATATCTTCATATTAAACGTAAAATAGGCGCATATGGATAAGTATTAATTATATTTATGGTAAGATAACGAGTTTAGTGAATGGAGACGGTGAAATAGGTCCGCACAGGGCTATGGTGTAATTCCCCCCCTGCCCACTTCTTAGGTTAAGGAAGCCATACTGGCGATCTGAGAGCAGATTATGAGACGAAAAATGCTTAAGAAATTTGGAAGCAAGAATAGTTTCAAAAACTTTAGAATTACAAGAGATGAGAGCAATTGGACGATAGTTGGAGGGTTGAGAGCGGTTACCCTTCTTTGGGACAGGTTGAATGAGAGCAAACTTCCAGCATGAAGGGAAGATGGTAGAGGATAGACAGAGACGAAAGAGTTTGCCTAGGCAGGGAGTCAGCATGGAAGCACAGTTATTTAGTACAACAGGAGGAACACCGTCCGGACCGTACGCCTTATTAGTATTAAGCCCAGAGAGGGTAGAAAGTACATCTTTAGAAGAGATTAGGAAATTAGGCATAAGCAAGAGAGAGGAGGGTGGAGAGGGAGGTATAGCACCGGAATCATCCAAGGTGGAGTTTCTAGCAAAAGTTTGAGCGAAGAGTTTAGCTTTGTCAGAGGAAGAAGTGATGGTTGTGCCATCAGAGTGGGAAAGGGGAGGGAAAGACGAGGAAGAGAAATTGTTGGAGAGGTTTTTGGCTAGATGCCAGAAAGCAGGGAAGAGCTAGAGTTGGATAGTTCAGTGCATTTATTATTGATGAAAGAGTGCTTGGCAAGTCGAAGAATAGATTTGGCTTGATTCCGGGCAGAAACATAGGAAGAATGAGTCTTGAGTTTTAAGACGTCGGTACCGTTTGAATGCTTCCTCCTTATTGCGGACAGCAGTAGAACAGGCGTGAGTAAACCAAGATTTTTTAGCATTAGTCTGAGAGAAAGAGCATGGAATGTATGCTTCCATGCCCGATAGGATTACCTTGGTAATGCGTTCAGCACGCTCCGAGGGTCCCCGGCCACGGAAGCAGAAATCATTCAATGGGAAATAAAAGAAGTAGGCCTACTGCCGGAGAACCTCCCAGTCGGCAGCGCCAAAGTGCCACAAGCGCCGCCGGCTAGGAGGATCGGGTGGCCGTACTGAAGAGATAGGACAGGTGACAGAGATAAGTTTATGGTCGGAGGAGCCCAAAGGAGAGAAAAGATCGACAGTATAAGAAGAAGGGTTAGATACTTAGAAATTAGAAACAAGTCAAGAATGTTGGCCGATTTCCAAGGCAATCAGGGATACGGGTGGATTGCTGAACTAACTGCTCTAGGTCATTTAGGATAGAAAAGACGTAGGCTTGTTCACCAGGTGGGTCAGTAGTTTTCACTAATGAAAATTTGGCACAGTTTCCAGAAGTCCGTAAGGTATATAGCAATAGTATAGAAAATAGGTTAAGTACGGTTACTATAAGTAGAAATGATGTGCTTAAGGAAATTGACAGACTGAAACCTCATAAATCACCTGGTCCTGATGAGGTATATGCTAGAGTATTAAAAGAATGTAGGGATGAGTTAACCCTTAATTAGCGGCGAGCAACATAAGTCGAGTATAATAAATCTGGACTATCTGGCGGCGCTCGACATAGGTCGTGTGGCAATTTCAGCACGTAATGTTGCTGAGAGAGAGAGACAAGTGGTGGCAGGAGAGTAGCGAGCGTATGACTGCTCCAGACCACCACGGCGAACCTACTGACACGAATCCCACCTCCTCCCTCCCTCTCTCACTCGCTATATACGGAATTGTATGAGGAAAGTGCCGAATTACATGCTTTTTGCACTCGCGTTGCACGGTTGTTGCAAGAAAACTAGCCATCATAAAAGGATCGTTATGGTGTCATTGGAAAGCTCTGTTTATGCCCTTTCAGGGATAGATACTTGTTTTACGCTCTGGGTCTTATTTAGGCATGAAAATGATCACGTAAACAGCCCTACTTTGGGTAAAAACACCCCGCTGGGCGGTACATATAAATAAACCGCCTAGGCCGCTCGTAAGGTGTTAAGTTACCCATTAACATTTCTATTTAACAAGTCATTAGAGACAGGTATAGTTCCAGAAGCTTGGAAGCTTGCAAACGTAGTTCAGATCTTCAAAAAAGGTGACAAATCAATAGCATCCAATTACCGTCCCATTAGTCTTACATCAATCATAGGAAAGCTACTAGAGTCAATTATTGCTAGTAAAATTAGAAACCACTTAGATACATTTAATTTAATAAATTCTTCTCAGCATGGATTCACTCAGGGACGTTCTTGCCTTACTAATTTGCTTAGTTTTTTCTCAGAGGTATATGAAGCAGTAGATAATGACAAGTCATATGATATGATATATTTAGATTCCAGTAAAGCTTTCGACAGTCCCCCATGAGAGATTGATGAGAAAGGTTGAGGCGCATGGAATAGGTGGGGCGTTGTTGGGATGGATTAGGTCATGGCTAATTGGTACGAAGTCAGAATGGGGAGCAGTCAAAAGTGGTGTCCCCCAGGGATCTGTATTAGGTCCTCTGTTGTTTGTTATATACATAAATGACCTTGATTTAGGTATAACTAGTAGGATAAGTAAATTTGCAGACGATACCAAAATGGGGAGAACAATTGATTCAGATAGAGATATAGAGTGCCTCCAAAGGGATCTAGATACCTTACACGAATGGTCAGTAAATTGGCAGATGAAGTTTAACATTGACAAATGCAAGGTATTAAAGATAGGGAAGATGCATACAAATGTTAAATATAAACTAGCTAATATGGAATTAGAAAACTCGAATTGTGAGAAAGATCTAGGTGTGTTTGTTAGCAATGATTTGAAGCCTAGAAAACAGTGTATAAGCGTTCGAAACAAGGCAAACAGGATTCTCGGGTTCATCTCTAGGAGTGTGAGTAACAGAACTGCTGATGTTATCTTAAAACTACTTGTCATTAGTGAGACCCCATATGGATTATGCTGTTCAATTTTGGTGTCCTTATTACAGAATGGACATAGATTCATTGGAGAGAGTACAACGTAGAATGACAAAAATGATCCATAATATTAGAAATCTTCCGTATAAAGAAAGGTTGAAAAAATTAGGCTTACATTCGTTAGAGAGACGCAGAGTTAGAGGGGACATAATAGAGGTATTCAAGTGGGTTAATGGGATTAATAAAGGAGACATGAAAAATGTACTAAAGCTCAGTGATAGCGAAAGAACTCGTACCAATGGTTTCAAATTAGATAAATTTCGTTTCAAGAAAGATATAGGCAAACATTGGTTTGGTAACAGAGTTGTAGATAGGTGGAATAGGCTACCAAGTGATATAGTGGGATCAAGAACGATAGGGAGCTTTAAGATACAATTAGATAGGCATATGGACGAGATGGGTTGGGTGTGAGGGTGATCTGTCAGGTGTGGCGATCTGCAGATCCCCGTTTTTCTGACCTCTGACCGTTTCGGTGAGGTAAGTCCTAATGATGTTTTTAAGCTGGGCTTATAATTAGGGTTGGGTGTGACAGGGATCTGCCTTGTGTAGGCCAATCGGCTTTCTGCAGACTCCCATTTTCTTATGTTCTTATGTTCTTATGTAGTGTGAGAGGAGAGCCATTGGCGGTGGTGAACGTTGAAATCTCCTAAGATGGAAATTTCTCAGAAAGGAGAAATGGATAGAATGTGTTCCACTGTAGAGTTTAGAACTTTAGATAGTCAAAGAATTTGGGAAAGTTGGTAGAGTTAGGGGAAAGATAGACAGCACAGAAATATTTAGTAAGAGAATGACAGGAAAGTTTGAGCCATAAAGTTGAGAATTCAGAGGAGTCAAAATCGGGAACACGAGAGCAAGTGAGTTTGTTGTGCACATATGCACAACATCCGCCTTTGGCTTTGAAAGTAGGAGGATACATAGAAGGGGCTGCTGGATGTTGCATCAGACACCTGAGTTTCGGTGAGGAAAAGAAGATCAGGTTTGCAGGAGGAGAGATGGTGTTCAACAGAGTGAAAATTAGAGGAAAGTCTGCAAATGTTGCAGAAATTAATAGAAAGAGTAACAGGCCGAGGTCCAGGTAATTTTGTGGGGTCGTCAGGGGAAGGTCGGGCGGGTGAGGGGGCATTTATGGTCCCCCCCCCCTGGGGACTCCGAGGCTGGGCTAAAATTCATCATTTGGTTTTAATTTTGGTGTGGAGGAATGAAGTGTAGTGTGCATGTTTAGTGTAGTGAAGTGGATATAGGAGGAGGAGGTGTTTGTGAGAGCTAGCTGGATTGCTCACAGTGTTAATGAGGCACAAAGAAAATCAGTAAGAGAGACCAAGCAAATGAAACAGGAGTTCCAGCGACTCTTTATCACATGCCTATAACCTCACCTGGGTCTAGCCCTGATCGATTGGTGCCTACAATCTCCCCACTATGCATTAAATGAACTGTATTCTGCCGATAACTAGGCGAAAATAGCTTCAAAATGAGACCAGAACGAGCTTCGTAGGTGGCGGGGTTCACCCGCAGCGTTGCCGTAGACATTCGGGAAAATTCGCTAATTATTAACTCTCGCTCGCTCGGCAACACTGTTGTGAGACACCCGCGCGAGACACAGTCTCCCTCAGTGAGCGGCTGGCTGCTCTGAGGGTCGGAGGGAGGTCCCTCACACTCCCGCCCACTGACACTCAATTTCTACGGCTTTTACAGGCTTTTAAAGCCTAGAAATTGCTGTAAATTGCCTATGCATTCCAGAATGTCACCCACAGGGAAAGGGTTAAATAGCACTGTATGAATATTCCCATATTCAAAATATGCTATAGGGGGGCAATGCCTATTGAGTTAATTGCTCAATAGGTGGCGTTCTGAGAGTGAGGGTACAAGTCTGGGGGGTGAGACTGAAGCACAAAGGTGAAGCAGCTTCAGAGATGGGGCTGCTTCGAGCTGTGAGTGAGCTCTAAGTGCTGTCATGATGAGTAGAGTGGCTTCGAGTATGTCACACTGACTAGGGGAGGAACAGGGCAGTTTCAAGGAAGGGAGGGGCTGTCCCGGCTGTGTGGACCAGGTATTTGCCTTAAGAAATGCATGTGAGAAATATCTAGAAAATGGAGTGTGGTAAGGAGTGGGTTGCAAATGAATCTGGTCAAATATGGTGGAAAGTCTATGGACATTGATACTATGATTTCAGTTACTCCAAAGGGAAATTAATGACAGAAATCTTAATAATAATAATCTCGGGTCCTGATACTATGATTTCAGTTACTCAAAAAGGAAATGAATGACAGAAATCTTAATAATAATAATCTCAGGTCCTTTAATAAGGGCCATTCTCTCTAACCTCTGCTCCAAGATTCAATAGTGCTGTAACAGCCAAAAAAGACCATTTCCCATCCCCTTGTTCAAGGGAGATTGCATCAACCAGGGCTAGTGAAGAATAAACCTTCACGCTTGAGCGGGTGCAAACTCTGGACTCCTGGGTAGGATGACCAGCTGGGTGGCTATGTCAATATACTTTTGATGAATAGGAGTGATTCTCATGACACCTTTGGAGCTGGTTTCTAAACAATCCCTCTGGATAAGAGGTATTAAGAACATTGTATCTTCCTGTGTTGGTGGTGTAATGGTTTAGATGCTTATGTTCTGGGTGTGGTGTCCCGAGTTCGAATCTCGGTAGGATCATATGCTTTCATTAGTTTAGTCTAGTGTATTGGGGTTTGTAATGGAGGATTAATGTTAAGAACGAGGTGTTCCTAAATTGTTAAAGACCCTATGATGAAGTGATCCCTGGATCAGGCACTTTGTCCTGAGGACCTTCCCTTATCCTATTTGGAATGGTCGATTTATGTCTTGAAAGGAGGATGATATGTTCCAGCTGATTGTAAATGTGTTGCCAAAATATTTATTTCTCTTAATGAGGCTGGCAAATCAGTCCCTATGAATTCCTTCCCTTGGAGTGAGCATTAATCAACAGCTATTTATTTGGAGATGAGCTGCTTGAGCAGTATGTGTGGAGTGACTCTTAGAGACAGGTTGAGGAATGAAGAGATATGTAGGAGAGTGGGGCAGCAGAAAAATTTGTCGGCCAGAGTGGACAGAAGGGTGCTGAGCTGGTATGGTCATGTTGAACGATTGGAAGATGAAAGGCTTACAAAGAGAATATTTGAGTCAGATACAAGTTAGATACATTGAGATGGAGAGACTGTGTAGGACAAGTGTTGGAAGTTAGAGGAATGACTATAGATCAGGCAAGAAAAGTGGTAATAAATAGGAATGAATGGAGAATGGTAGTGAATAGATGAGTGTAAACGCGGTTGTTTGGGAGAGAGGGTCATGCGCCAGTTGGACTAGATAATAGTACGTCTGGCGCCTGGCCCGGGGAGCCGGTAGTAATGAAGGGTACGCCTGGAAGCATGGTGAGCGGGCTTGTGGTGGCGGCTCCGCGGAAATCGGAGCCTCTCTGGGAGATCTGGGACCTGGGAATCTAGCTGGGGACCCCAAATGGGTCTGGGTCTCTGAGTATTTTTCCTAGACGACCTAGATGTGTGTGATTTTGTGTTTTGTTTTGTTTTTCTGCTGTGTTGTTATATCCGAGAGAAATCTAAGGAAAGAATAGCAGATGATTCCCATGCACAAATCGGGGCCAAATGTTTTAACATACAGTAGTTTGTTGGTCAGTCCATAATAATTACAAATAGATAGCTGCTGATCCATGCCCAACCCAAGTGAATTAATATATCATCAACAAAATTAACAGTACCTTCATTTAGTACCCAAGCTTATGTTATTAGCGTATGATTAAAATGTCCTCCTAATTTCAATCTGTTATGGACCCCACACTCTTTATCACACACAAATTATGTCTTAGAATACAAAAATCACATACACTGGAGATACATGTTCTTTTAAATATATCATACAATGTTATCAATATGGAAAGTTTTATTACTTTTGATGTATTTATATATTTTTGTTATTCCCTTTTTTCTACTCTACAAATTGTTTGTAAGGGTTGATCAGTGATAGTAATATCAAATTTTCTCGGTAAACAGAGTTGTTATAACTATATGACCATATGTGTCTTATCTGATTATTAACAATCTTTCTTTTTATGTGTGTGCTGTTTATTAACAATATTTTTATGTGTATGAAGGAGGTAAAAGGCAAAGCTGCCTTTAATAAGAGTCTCCCTAATATTGAAAGAGTGAAAGAGAGCCAGATTCAAGGTAGTTAGAGTTAAAATGCCTGGGCACAGAGCTTGAATCAGTTCAATGAATAGAATGAGGGAAAGGCAGATTGAGGGAGAGTTCCTGAGCTTACTTGTTGAGTATACGAAAAATTGGGAAAATCGGTTCACTCTTGGGTTAGAGAGTTGGACAGAAAAGGGGTGGGATTGTGTTGAAAGGTGGGTTCCCCCTATACTCCGTAAGCAAGGAGCTATACACTTAGAAAGCTATGAAGAACATTGATATATGAACTTAGATGATATTTATTGAATATTATTTTGAACTCATAAAAGTGCTTTAGATTTGTTGACTCAGACACTTTGCCCTTCTGCTCCTATTGATAAATCATATAAAACCGAATTTCTCGCTTGATCTTAACAAAATTAACTGTGTTGCTGATGCCAATCTACCCCAAGTGTAAGTTTCAGCCATCCCAGTGGCCGATTTGGCCTATTTGTACTGAGCGGCTGATTCAGCCCGTTATGGGTTGAGGGGCCGCATTGGTCCACGTCTGTTGTTTACTAATTGGACATTTTGACCCACTGTCTATTTGGGTTGTTAAGCTCATAATGAGCCGAGTGATTGAATAATTTCACCACCAACCTCCCCTCTCTTCTATCCCTTATGTAATCCTTTCGCAGAGTAATTTGGTGAATCTTGCCTGAGAGTTCGTTGTCTGGTCCAAGAAAAATAGAAGTGAGGTCAAAATTGGTGTTTAAAATCCATAATTAAATGGTCTTCCCCAATGCTCCAATTTTCATATCTGTTAAAAATTGCTATATCTCATCTGCTATAATTGTTTATATTTAAAGGTGATTGTAAATTACAAATGTATAGTTAAATTAGCCTCTTTGGATTAAGAAAAAGCGTTGTTATCGATGATCTGATCATTAACCCGAAAAGCGCGCCAATGGCCTGTGACAAACGTAATTACAGTATAAGCGAATTAATTACATTCAATTCTGACAGAATTCGTTACATTTGCCATATTATAATAGTCTTTCATTTTTAATATGCGTTTATTTTATTTGTATGATGAATATATGAACCTTGAAGAGTGATAAAATAAGTGGGGAAAGCATTTGGGTGTTGGAAAACTAAAATATTCGCCGCCCAGTCGTATCCTCATTCCGGAGGCAGCGAAACATACACCCTCCCTCTACAAGCTGTCTATACAGAGGTGAGCGGGTGAAGTCTCAGACTTATATAAGGTGCTACGTAACTGTGGGAGAGAAATTCGCGCGAAAAATAACTAATAAATGATGAAAATAGTAATAAAAGGAAAAATATGTGATAATTGAGGAGGGGGGGGGGGGGGTGAGAAACATGGATGAATGGTAGGAAGTACTAGAGAGGAATTATCTCACCTGACATATTCCTTTGTTTTGAGAGCCCCTGGGGTGTTTTTGAAGGGTTTTTTCATGGTCTTTCTTCCGTGAGGCCTATCGCATTCGCTCTACACATAGTACAAAGGAAGTACAAAGGTACTTCCCTGAGTTCTATCGGATTTCTCGGGTTAATGTGTATTGCCTTTTCTCACAAGTCATATATCTGGCCTTGTTATAACACTTGACCTAATCTTCCGGAACCTGTTTAACTATTAAGGGAAAGTGTTAGCAAGCGCATTAGATGATTAACTCATGAACTGCAAAGCTATGGTAGTGCTAACCCTCCTGCCAAGCGAAGTTTTTGTTTCTATTCTGACGAAAATCGTCATAGTGCCATATATATAATTATTACTTATCCATATGTGCCTATTTTGCTTTTATTATGAACATATGAACATTTAAGAGCAATAACAGAAGTGGGAATAGCATTTGGGGGGTGAAAAAGACGTATTATTGCCGCAAGGTCGTATCAGGAGGCGAGAACTGGGGGTACGTATATCCTCCCTCTCCCAGCTCCAGAGCGTCACTGAGGCCTTACAGTAGAAGTCTCTGTCACTCTGTGTTGCAAGGATCTCTAGCTGCCTCACCCATGTTAAAGAGACCGGGTGGGGGAAATTCGCCACAAAAATTACCCGATAAAAGGGGGAATAAGAGAAAAAATAGCTGATAATTAAGGAGAGGGGAAAAGGATGGGAAGGGAGGGGGGGGGGCACATATGTAGGAGTGGTGGCAAGTAATGGAGGGGAATTATCTCACATAATCACAAATTGCTTTGTTTTGAGTTCCACTGGGGTGTTTTAAAAGTTTTTTTTATGCTCTGGACGGTCGCAGTGCACCAGAAAAACTTCTATTGAGGACGGTCGTCGTTTTTGGATTAATGAGAGGAGGGTTTGTGTAGATGAACTCTGAAATCGCCAAATATAATAATAATCTAAATTACTATCTGTTTCGCTTAGATATTGGGACGATGTTGGACGGAGGTTATGTTTTTGTCTCCGTTTGTTATATCTCACAAAGTTATGAACCATATTTCACGAAATTTGGTGGGCAGATAGGATAATTATGCGCTAAGGAAATTGTTATTCAATTTAAGAGGCGATCCATAAATTATGAACCGATTTTCACGATATTTGGAAAACAAAGATAGGATATGAGCCAAGGGAAAAGTGATTCACTTTAGGAGGCGATGCGGATTTATGTCACACTGGTGTTATTGCTGTGCATTTAAGTTTGTTTTGTGAAAAAACCCTCGTAGTCAAAGGCATGCGCGCTCTACCGAGTTCCCCTCTAGTGTTGGCAACGTTTTGTTTAGAGCTGATAAAGCTTCTGTATTTAATAAACGGAAAGTTGTCAATAAAGTGCTCCTCCTGAAATGGTGTTTATATTCAATTAGACTGATAATTCGTACACCTCTTTAATGGTACCGGGATTTACCCTGGTTCATAGGCTAATGAGCCTCTAACCTACCTTTCGCATTCAGCAGTATACCCCCCCCCCCACACACACTAAATTGCGTGGCAAGATATTGTCCCTACTATGCTATAGGCCTACAGTTCTATTTTCATATGTCTGTTTAGGACTGTTTCACATCACCAATGAGTGAGGGTTTAGAAAGTAATTTGGTGTAGGGTATGGTGTCAGGGCTTGGGCCCAGCATACTTAAGTTAAACTCTTTGACGAACAATATTGTGCCAATATGGTGCCAGGCTGATCCTGAAGTGGAATGTGGTCCAACAAAGTTTGATGGTGGTGATGCTGAGGAAAATAAAAAACATAAATGTTTTAGGCAACTTGGCAAGGACATACAGTATATGACAAACAAACAGTAGGCCTACATATGCAAAGGAAAAGTACACTACAAAAAGGATCCCAAAAGTGACTTCACATTGGCCCATTTGGTCAATTACGTAGAAGTTTTTTGTTTGATGAATATCATAGAACTTGGTGAACATCAACATCAGGTGCGAGGAAATTGGTCATATGTCTCGTCCTACCAAGGAATCGAACTTCTTTCGGTTGTGATCCGGACGTGCAAGTAATCGAATTGATTTAAGTTAGAATTAAAGTGGTCCGGTGTCCGCCAGAGGTATCTCAACAAGTGACATTTAGAGGGAAGGCAGGTTGTGAGCGGCAAGACTGTTGACTCCGCCGCAGCAGTAGCGACGATGTTTGGATTCTCGCTCAGCAGAGACGGTGGTGGTGAAGAGGGAGTCAGTCACAACCTGGGAGTAAAGGAGGGCGGCCACGTTTTGTTGGTCGGTCCCGCCCCCCTTACTGTCCTCGTGTCCGTGAGTGAGAGACGGCGCGCCCCTTCTTCCCCTCCCCACGCCACCTTGCTTCCCCTCATTATTAACTCCCCTTTAATTGAATGGGAATAACAGTCATTAATACATTTTTCTGGCGATGTGATTGTAAACTTACAAGCATCAGTATTTTAGTCTTAACATGTCCCTTTCTAATGATAATATACTATATAGCCTACCAGCCTACCTGCATAAGAATACACAGACTATTTTACCTAACATAACTATCGTATACCATAACGTGGGGAGCATTTAATTTCAGATTATTATACAGCATATATATATATATATATATATATATATATTGTATATTAGTTTTTAAAATTGGAGGTTACCTTTCGAAAACAAATGTATCATCATATAGGCCTAAATAATATCCCTCGTATCCCTTCTTTTCCTCTATTCCACCGTTTAATTCTATATTTAGGCACACCATGGCAATAAACTAAGCGTAAGCGAGAGATTAGCCTCTCGAGTTTCATAAATATGTAAATAAGGGCCCCTGATTCTTTAATGGTGACTGTCTTGAGTTGATCGATACCTGAGGGAGTCGAGTCGAGAATTGTGAATCCCAGTGTAAACAAACAAGCATGAGACATTTGGTTGACGACCAAGTTACCATGTCCTCGGTGTTGTGGAGGGTCGCGGGGTTTGTGTGGGTAGTGTGGGCTCTGGTGCTGTGTTGTGTGGCCGATGAGAGCCCTGGACAGATGACGGGTCCTGGGTCCTGCCCTGTGGAGTGTGTATGTGACGGAGTGAGTGTCAGTTGCAGCCGCCGTGGTCTGACCCTCACGCCCCGCCCCCTGCCTCGCCACGCCCAGCGTCTGTGAGTATAACCCCGCCCCTCTCACCCCTTAGCTCCACTCCTTTATTTGTAGCCCCACCTACTGTATATCCTCTGACCTCAACCACACGTTGCAAAAGGCTTTAAAACCCGATATTCACCTGATCTCAAAAGCTATCTATCTACATGTTTATCTTCACTAAACTGCTCATTTCAACATTCTCTTCAGTTGCTTCTATATATTTTGTTATCTTAGAAACATAATTAAGGGGTAATTTAGCTCCTAGGACCAATACAGTGGTTTGTTGCCACGTTAGTTTGAACCCATAGTCAAACCAGAGAGAGAGGGGTCACTGGCCTATCTCCTGTGGTATCAAATTACACCTGATTGTCACCTGATAAAGTCTTGGGGCAGGGCAGACAGTGTTGTCAATCCATAGGCAGTGAGGGGTCTCCATAAGATGGTTTGACTTTTATTTTATAGTATATAGGACTGTCCACTCGCACTCTGACCCCACCCACACTCCCCCTGCGATGTTGTCTACTATTAGTGGGCGTCTTATAGTTTAGCTGTTCCTTTTCTTCTTGACCCTCTTGTGTTGCCGATTCTTTCCTTATCTTACTCCTTTTGAAGGATTCCAAGATTGGCCAGTCTGACTTATTTGTCGTATTCGAACCTGAGCCCAGTGACTGCATGAACCATATCATACTGCACATAACTATATACCGGTACTGAAAGTATTGATAACAAAACGTAATGATTCATGGACAGGCTTAATGACCCAAGGAATATAGGCACCACAAATCATGTTATTCCGTGAATTAGTATTGGATATGTTATATTAATATATGGAATTCATGGTCTCCACCTCCCCATTGAGTTAATCCAATCATCTCCACCAAAATGTTTTGTGTGATATCTGCGACTAACCAAGAATTAATGTAGTCGCCTGCAAAAGTTCGCAAGTTTACGATAAACTTGAGGGAATACACTGGATCAGTTTATGTGATTTAGGGGAATGCTTAACAATATTTCACCAGCGTTTCATAATTGTGCTATACAATGTTAACAACTTATCGTTGAAGGCGATTGTAGCCTACATCAAATATTGAGGTTATTGAACAAAAACTGTTCAGGATGGTATTTGGAAGGGAGGGGTTCAAATAGGCGGTGCAGGTGCAGGGGCAGCATCAAATATATAAATTGAAACTCAAAATGTGTCTTGCCATAGGCATAGACAAAGCATCCTTGTAAAGTAAAATTAAATGGGATCCTTTCGAGTACCGGTACCACATGAAGGGACTAACCAAGTCGCGTTGAAATTCATTCATCCATTGTAGAGATCCTGTGCAAAAAGGCACACATACAAACACAATGTGAAAGTATGGATTACAAAAGTTATTGATGCTTGTATACTATCCCAAGGAATATAGGCACCAAAAATCATGTTAATCCGTTCTATGGTATTGGAGACAAGGTCATATCCGAGTATTTCCAGAATGGGCGTGTGGAGTCAGAAACTTAACTAATTAAACTAGTACTTTAAGCATCGTGATTATCGAACAGAAACTTTTCATGGTATTTTTGTTAGTGGGTGGGGGGGGGGGGGGGGGGGGGGGGGGGGGGGGAGAATATGAGTGTGCAGGGAGCTGGGGCGCTATTAACCCTTTACGGCACCAGTAAGCGATATGCGCCCTTTCTGGGATACTTTTGTTTCTATGTGGATTAGAGACAAAAGGCAAAACTGACTGTGACGAGTGCCTCCCCTGAGTTGAAAAAGTGACAGGGCCAAAATCAAGGAATGTTCAAGCCAAAATGCCTGGACACGTAGTTTGAAGCGATTTAAGCCATAGGATAAATGAAAGATGGATTCAGGGAGAGATTTCTATAACTCGGCTGTTGAATAGATGAAATATTGGAAATATCGTTTCACTCTTGGGTTGTAGAGTTGTGCAGAGTAGGGGTGGGATTGTGTTGCAAGCCGGGTTTTACGTGCTCTACGTAGAGGAAGAAAACTCATTATTGTATTAGCGGTAAAATAGCGAGAACCTTTGTGACCATGAGCACTGTTTATAAACTTTTAGTTTAGTTATCAAACCTCTGCAGACTGCAGTTGTCTTTGAGCGAGCTGTGTGCTGAAAACTAATTTGGATAGGTAATTATGACATAAAGATAATTCTATTTCTGAATACTAAACAGTAACCCCCGATCCACGAAAGGGTTAAATGTTAGCCAATTTGGGGGTTCTCGTCGAAATCCAATCACTCGTTTTCGAAATATTTCGCAATGATACAGACATACAGGGATGGAAACAATACCTTACGCTTCATGCCAGTGGTTTCGTGCAGGGTAATAAATTGGAGTCCATTGTGGATCGCCTGTATGATAGTATTGTTGTGTAGCACTAAATATAAAGAAAGAGAGAAAAAACGTAAGAAAAGGAAAACAAATCAAGTTCTTTGTTATCCTGTGCGTGACTGCGGCTTGTTGACATGTACCGCGACGCCAGGAGGCAAAAGTTCCTAGTTCCTGTTCCTTTTACAAAAATCGTATGAATTCCAGACAGAAACACACATTAATCTGACAGTCATACGAGGTCAAACGAAGAGCAACAGGTAACGGGTGACTTGGAACAACTGAAGACGGTCTAAATATAGTGCTTAGTGATCATATTCCATGGTTTCTGTTGTAGGTTGTTGACGAACTATTGGTTCCTGCTGTACCACCGCTCCGGGCCAGGCTAATGAAGTAATTTCTCTGAGTTAAGAGGAAATATATTGCGACTCGTGTGTGTCCGCCCGGCGAGTCATTATCTTCATCAAAGGCGCCATTTTTCTCTCCTCCAGGCCTTCCGTATTTATGGCTGTCGGCGATTATTACCGGGGTATTTTTCATTGTGCTCTTATATTTCCTTCCTTTGACTACGAGAGGCCTGGATGTGGATGTTGTTGGCAAGTATAATATGGCTATTGTATCTCGTTCAAGTAATTCACACTGAAACATTTTAGAATCATATACTCGTATTTATACAGCTAGATTTCTAAGATTCTACTAGGTAATTGGTTCTTGCTGGTCCCTAGGTCTTTAAGCAGCAAGGCCCACATGACCCCTTGCTAGCTTCTTCAACGGTGAGGCAAAGGAGACATATTAGAAGGGAGAATCCAGTCGAGGTTTTCGACCCCATCTTGGTCTGAGGCTGTTGGAGTCAGGTGTTGTTGCCTCCCTCGTAGGGGATGCATTATAGCTACTCATATATAGCTTGATCACCAGTCGTTTACAAATCAGTATTGTTCCCAATCACGGACAGCGTACAATACACAGTTGTGGACGGAGTTGTTTTAATGATTGTTGTGGACGAAGAATGACAGCCAATCGTGGACGTTATATTAATACTGCCAGTCAACTTTTACCAAAAGCGTCATCGTACTGAAAGGGTTAAGGTTAGGTTATGTTTACCGTTGATAGAATGTACCTGTTTAATATCATAACTATGGCTTTCGTATATTACCTAATTTATTAAAGTGCACCGACTTGATTCATCATCATAGGCACGACGATTAACTAATAACAAATAGATAAAGCTATGTAAGCTATATATTTATAGGGTCATTATCTAAAATGTCTCTCATAACTCTGCGCCAGTTTGATCCATGATTATAAATAACTGTTCAGTTTATCGGAAATGCTGGGAGTTAGTGCTACTGGAACATGTACAGTTGCCCACATTAGTTCTGTTCATTGTCGTGATCTTATGTATGAAGTAAAATACTGTAGTATGAATGAATTGCGGGTGATGTCTTCTTTTAATTATCAGTTTACTAATCAGATAAGTTAACCACTGCATAAAAAACTACACGCGTAATTCAATCATGCGCATTATATTTCCTTGTATGAGATCATAGAGAGGAACATAACTTATGTGGGCAACTGCACACTACTACATAAGTTAGGGCCATAGGCAGTGAGGGGTCTCCATAAGATGGTTTGACTTTTATTTTATAGTATATAGGACTGTCCACTCGCACTCTGACCCCACCCACACTCCCCCTGCGATGTTGTCTACTATTAGTGGGCGTCTTATAGTTTAGCTGTTCCTTTTCTTCTTGACCCTCTTGTGTTGCCGATTCTTTCCTTATCTTACTCCTTTTGAAGGATTCCAAGATTGGCCAGTCTGACTTATTTGTCGTATTCGAACCTGAGCCCAGTGACTGCATGAACCATATCATACTGCACATAACTATATACCGGTACTGAAAGTATTGATAACAAAACGTAATGATTCATGGACAGGCTTAATGACCCAAGGAATATAGGCACCACAAATCATGTTATTCCGTGAATTAGTATTGGATATGTTATATTAATATATGGAATTCATGGTCTCCACCTCCCCATTGAGTTAATCCAATCATCTCCACCAAAATGTTTTGTGTGATATCTGCGACTAACCAAGAATTAATGTAGTCGCCTGCAAAAGTTCGCAAGTTTACGATAAACTTGAGGGAATACACTGGATCAGTTTATGTGATTTAGGGGAATGCTTAACAATATTTCACCAGCGTTTCATAATTGTGCTATACAATGTTAACAACTTATCGTTGAAGGCGATTGTAGCCTACATCAAATATTGAGGTTATTGAACAAAAACTGTTCAGGATGGTATTTGGAAGGGAGGGGTTCAAATAGGCGGTGCAGGTGCAGGGGCAGCATCAAATATATAAATTGAAACTCAAAATGTGTCTTGCCATAGGCATAGACAAAGCATCCTTGTAAAGTAAAATTAAATGGGATCCTTTCGAGTACCGGTACCACATGAAGGGACTAACCAAGTCGCGTTGAAATTCATTCATCCATTGTAGAGATCCTGTGCAAAAAGGCACACATACAAACACAATGTGAAAGTATGGATTACAAAAGTTATTGATGCTTGTATACTATCCCAAGGAATATAGGCACCAAAAATCATGTTAATCCGTTCTATGGTATTGGAGACAAGGTCATATCCGAGTATTTCCAGAATGGGCGTGTGGAGTCAGAAACTTAACTAATTAAACTAGTACTTTAAGCATCGTGATTATCGAACAGAAACTTTTCATGGTATTTTTGTTAGTGGGTGGGGGGGGGGGGGGGGGAGAATATGAGTGTGCAGGGAGCTGGGGCGCTATTAACCCTTTACGGCACCAGTAAGCGATATGCGCCCTTTCTGGGATACTTTTGTTTCTATGTGGATTAGAGACAAAAGGCAAAACTGACTGTGACGAGTGCCTCCCCTGAGTTGAAAAAGTGACAGGGCCAAAATCAAGGAATGTTCAAGCCAAAATGCCTGGACACGTAGTTTGAAGCGATTTAAGCCATAGGATAAATGAAAGATGGATTCAGGGAGAGATTTCTATAACTCGGCTGTTGAATAGATGAAATATTGGAAATATCGTTTCACTCTTGGGTTGTAGAGTTGTGCAGAGTAGGGGTGGGATTGTGTTGCAAGCCGGGTTTTACGTGCTCTACGTAGAGGAGGAACACTCATTATTGTATTAGCGGTAAAATAGCGAGAGCCTTTGTGACCATGAGCACTGTTTATAAACTTTTAGTTTAGTTATCAAACCTCTGCAGACTGCAGTTGTCTTTGAGCGAGCTGTGTGCTGAAAACTAATTTGGATAGGTAATTATGACATAAAGATAATTCTATTTCTGAATACTAAACAGTAACCCCCGATCCACGAAAGGGTTAAATGTTAGCCAATTTGGGGGTTCTCGTCGAAATCCAATCACTTGTTTTCGAAATATTTCGCAATGATACAGACATACAGGGATGGAAACAATACCTTACGCTTCATGCCAGTGGTTTCGTGCAGGGTAATAAATTGGAGTCCATTGTGGATCGCCTGTATGATAGTATTGTTGTGTAGCACTAAATATAAAGAAAGAGAGAAAAAACGTAAGAAAAGGAAAACAAATCAAGTTCTTTGTTATACTGTGCGTGACTGCGGCTTGTTGACATGTACCGCGACGCCAGGAGGCAAAAGTTCCTAGTTCCTGTTCCTTTTACAAAAATCGTATGAATTCCAGACAGAAACACATTAATCTGACAGTCATACGAGGTCAAACGAAGAGCAACAGGTAACGGGTGACTTGGAACAACTGAAGACGGTCTAAATATAGTGCTTAGTGATCATATTCCATGGTTTCTGTTGTAGGTTGTTGACGAACTATTGGTTCCTGCTGTACCACCGCTCCGGGCCAGGCTAATGAAGTAATTTCTCTGAGTTAAGAGGAAATATATTGCGACTCGTGTGTGTCCGCCCGGCGAGTCATTATCTTCATCAAAGGCGCCATTTTTCTCTCCTCCAGGCCTTCCGTATTTATGGCTGTCGGCGATTATTACCGGGGTATTTTTCATTGTGCTCTTATATTTCCTTCCTTTGACTACGAGAGGCCTGGATGTGGATGTTGTTGGCAAGTATAATATGGCTATTGTATCTCGTTCAAGTAATTCACACTGAAACATTTTAGAATCATATACTCGTATTTATACAGCTAGATTTCTAAGATTCTACTAGGTAATTGGTTCTTGCTGGTACCCTAGGTCTTTAAGCAGCAAGGCCCACATGACTCCTTGCTAGCTTCTTCAACGGTGAGGCAAAGGAGACATATTAGAAGGGAGAATCCAGTCGAGGTTTTCGACCCCATCTTGGTCTGAGGCTGTTTGAGTCAGGTGTTGTTGCCTCCCTCGTAGGGGATGCATTATAGCTACTCATATATAGCTTGATCACCAGTCGTTTACAAATCAGTATTGTTCCCAATCACGGACAGCGTACAATACACAGTTGTGGACGGAGTTGTTTTAATGATTGTTGTGGACGAAGAATGACAGCCAATCGTGGACGTTATATTAATACTGCCAGTCAACTTTTACCAAAAGCGTCATCGTACTGAAAGGGTTAAGGTTAGGTTATGTTTACCGTTGATAGAATGTACCTGTTTAATATCATAACTATGGCTTTCGTATATATTACCTAATTTATTAAAGTGCACCGACTTGATTCATCATCATAGGCACGACGATTAACTAATAACAAATAGATAAAGCTATGTAAGCTATATATTTATAGGGTCATTATCTAAAATGTCTCTCATAACTCTGCGCCAGTTTGATCCATGATTATAAATAACTGTTCAGTTTATCGGAAATGCTGGGAGTTAGTGCTACTGGAACATGTACAGTTGCCCACATTAGTTCTGTTCATTGTCGTGATCTTATGTATGAAGTAAAATACTGTAGTATGAATGAATTGCGGGTGATGTCTTCTTTTAATTATCAGTTTACTAATCAGATAAGTTAACCACTGCATAAAAAACTACACGCGTAATTCAATCATGCGCATTATATTTCCTTGTATGAGATCATAGAGAGGAACATAACTTATGTGGGCAACTGCACACTACTACATAAGTTAGGGCCTAAATTTTCGAAGCTATCCCTAACAAAATCGAATCTTCTCATTCATTTGTTTACCTAATATTTACATTTCGGAGGTTCATTTTGCAGTTGGAGAGTTCTTATTGGGCCATCGCTTCCTGTACTGGGTGTCCATTCTTATACAGTATATCAGATGTCTGGGTTAGGTGAACAGGGTATAGTGATTGTGACGTTGGTGTAATCTAGCCCACGACTGTATTTAACCCTTTGAAGATTATGACGCATTTTGACAGTACGGTATATTCTGGCTATAATTATACGATTTCATATAGCTTAGGAAGGATCTGTGTGGGAATAATGAGGGTAAAGACTATCTCGAACCTTCTGACTTCCACATACCCTTCCTAATCTGAATAAAATCGTCTTAAAATAGCTACAAAGCAGACAATAAATACGTCATCGGATCTTCTAAGGGTTAATCAGTAATCAGCCGTGAAGAATGTGTCTCGTACCCGTGAGGATATTTCCATCTAGGATATAGCAGTGCAGTGCCGTTTGTGGATAGCCCATACAGTACCAGGGACCTCATTTTCATCATATTCTGGCAACTATTAGATTTTATTCAGCTTAGGAAGGACCTCTACCCATAACAAGGCTTCACACTATCTCAACCAACCCTTTTCACTACCACAGATCCTTCTTAAGCTGCATAATAGGCCACCGTCTAAATATAGCTAGAATAAAATATAACACGTCGCTGGTACTCAAAGGGTTAATGACGTGGGTACAGCCAGAGTCAACCTCGGAAGGTTACAAGTCATGTTTGCATAGTTACAGTAATGGCCAATTTGTGTCGTATCCTCGTATTTTACGTGTTTACCAATAGTTCATGGTTGCCAAATTAAGGGGGTAGTGTTTGTTATTTGGTCTATATATTTATTAATTAATGTATTTTTGAGTTTCCTCGCTAGACCTCCATCAAGCTTAAACAAATCCCCGTAAAACTTTTATTTTAATGTCACTATGAGTCGAAAAAGACAGTAACCTATTTCGATATTCGGCTGTTTTTTTTTTTGTTTTTTTTTCAATTTAGAAACCAATAAAACCAATACAGTTTTGGCAAAAGTTGGCTCGAATTTTGCGAGTCTAAAAAGACAGTAACCTAATTCCGATATTTGACTCTGGTTTTCTCGATTTACAAACCCATAAAACCTGATTTATCGAACAGGTAGTGGTTTAAAAATCATAAAAGCCCAGTAACCTAGACCTAGTACTGTACATTGGATACAAGACTAACCCTCATCTAACACCTACAATGTGTTCGTAGTACCTAGTATGTGGGATACAACACTAACTATATAGTGCTAAACATGAGGGAGAATGGGGTCCAGAAAAAGCAACTACTCCCCCTTAAGACAAAAACGTAAGATAACTGCTTCTAAGCTCGAATTTTGTATCTGCAGCAGTGAATATTTGCTTATAATTGTGATGCTATAGACGTCTAGTATGTATTAGCATTTAATAAACTAGCCTGAGACTTTACATTTGAAGCGAAAAATGTGTACGATTCGATAGGGGGGTAGTGCTTATTTGTTGGTCTATTTATTTTGTTAATTTATATAGTTTATAGTTTCCTCGCTAGACCTTCATCAGTCTTAAAACAAAACAAAAACTCCCTAGACCCCCCTTCAAGATAATTGTGTACAGTTTTCGGTAGAAAAGTGTCCCATGCTAATATAACTACCTGGATTAATTTTTGGATTGAACTTGCTTTTCAATAAATAGTATATCTATTTTTGTAGTTGGTGTATGGAAAATTATATCCATGAATACGTTTCCAGGTATATATTTCCATAATTAGAAATAGATGAGGTCCACAAAGTTTTATGAGTAACTGTACATATTTTTTTGTTAAGCCTGATGGAGGTCTAGGGAACAAACTAGAAATACATCAAATATTGTATAATAACACACACACACACACACACACACAAGTATAAAAAAAGGTAGACAAAATATTATAAGAAACTGAACTTAGGCCATAACTCAAAGCAGCTGGACCTAAATGGGTGAAAAAAACTAAAAAACCCGAAAATAGAGAAGAGGTAGAAATTAGTGCCGTTTGTCAAAGGTCCAACAGTGGGCTATGGTGGCAGCAAGGTTTTTTTTGTTGGCGTGTGTGAGTGTGTGTGTGTGTGTGAGAGAGAGAGAGAGAGAGTGTATGTGTATGTATTTGAGAGAGAGAGAGGGAGAAAGTGTGTGTGTGTATTTGAGAGCGAGAGTGAGTGTGTGTGAGAGTGTATGTGTGTGTATTTGAGGGAGAAAGTGTGTGTGTTTGAGAGTGTATGTATATGTATTTGAAAGAGAGAGAGAGTGTGTGTGGGAGAGAGAGAGTATGTGTGTGTATTTGAGAGAGAGAGAGAAAGAGAGAGACTATGTATGATGATATTTGGATTCGTCACGACCCATCTTATCAGGTATAGGACTTGTTTTATATCCCGTTTTATTGTTTGATTTGTAGCTTTCGTGTTATTTCATCCACTGTCTAAATAACCATGCAGTGCGTGTCTCCTCTGTCTTTTCATACACCAATTTAATGGACAGTAAGTTAAATAGATAACAGAGATAAAAATAAATAGTAGCCTACTTATAATAGTCATTTATATAATAGATTAGTAGTACGGTACCGGTATTATTATTAGATGTAATACCGTTACTGGCAATACTACTGCTGCTACTATTTCTACTACTACTACTGCTACTACTACTGCAATTTTTTTTTTTTTTTTTTTTTTTTTTAATAAGAACCCAGAAGACGTCGGAATAGATAATGTTAAAATCTATGACCATGAACCATACCGAAAGTCCTGTTGACGGGCTTACTGTCTGCTTCATCTAATAGTGTCCAGGATAAGCCGATCTGGCTAATGGGGAACTGGTAAAGAATGATGCCTGGAATGTTAGTTATAATAGGTAAAGGCAAAGTACCCATGGGTCTTTTATGGTATGTACACTCTAAGACATACATTCTGCCCCAATATGAACCCTCAAACAGCAATACGAACCACCGAGACGTAAAGAATAGGTAAATCATTAATACGAAGATTAAGTTCAGTTCGGGATACCTTCGAAATTTTAAGGCCACGACTTATGTCCTAGAGTGGTACCGTACTGTACAGTCAAGATTTCTAGCTGGGCCAAGTCTTATTATTTCTGCTATTTAAGCTATTTACAAATATAAAACAGAGAAATGCAAATTTATTGTGTAAATCTTGCAAAATAAACAAACCAAAACAGGGACGACACAATGTAAAGACAACAGAACTTATCAAAATCACTGTGGAAATCACGATTTAGCAAAATAAAATTAGTGGAAATAACGATTTAGCATAATCAAATGTTGAAATAATAGAACAGAACACCACATAAAATGTACATCACTATAATGAGTAAGGCAAATTAGTCACACATATATTAACGTCCTCTCGTCATATTCAAGGAATTAGTCACTTTGGGGAGTTCAGGACGTTCTGGTAAAGGCAGAAATGGTAGTAGCTGGAATGATATATAGGCTACAAATAGTTTGAAATCCATTTAGGCATCCTAGAGATGTTATGTGAACAGACAGGCTGCAACCAGACTTACTGAAAGTATCGTTTTAAAAAGTTAATGTAACGTGTTTAAATGACCCAAGCAATGCAGCCAACAAAAAACATGCGTATTACATGCAACAGTATCTGCTAGCCAGAATAATCAACCCGTTATAATCCGCAAGGGGTAAATCATAGTTATGGTATCTACATTTTCAAACCATGTCTGAGATTTACCAAAATGGCTTCATTTTTAAAGGATGTCCGGTCTCAGTATTGCCAAGTGTCTCTTAGAATGACTCTAGCAATTGATCCTGTGGTGAGAGCTAGATACCTTATAGTATCAAAGATCGGCCAACCTCCGCCATGTTGGTGCCAATGGTGATATTTGCCCCTCTACACTCAAATAATCTCCATACCCTTAATTAATATTCGGCCATATAGTACATGATACACAGTTTGTTCTTTGGATATACATTATATTGGATATACAGTACATTATACGCGATCAAAAATAAAATATAATCTCGTTCTTTGATAACTGAGTCACTAAAATGGCGACCAAAGAAGAAGCTGGCCACCCTCTCTTACTATAGAACCTCTCGTGTGTTTCGTGCGGGAATGCTGTCCGAGGTAATGGTGTCAACATTGTCGCCACGGAGTTCACGATACCGGCGCCTTTCATCAGCGGGGTCCCTTACGATACTGTCACATTATCCTCTAGTGTCGTAGTACAATATATTGTGGTACTACTGTTGTTTAAGTGCTTGTGACCTATTACACACACACCCTTGCAATAATGGTGTCAACATTGTCGCCTCTCAGTTCACGACACTGGCACCTTTTATCAGCGGGGTTAACGAATACTCTCACGTTATCCCCTAGCGTCGTAGTGCATTAGTGTTGGTGATAATGTGGGGTTATGGCCGCCTCACACATTCACGACTTGGACGGCGACTTAGCGCATATTGAGTTTTACGAAAAAGTCGGGGATATCGAGCACGACAAATTATAAGAAGAGACCATCTCGAGGGCATCTCGTACACACTACGAACAAGCACAACATTAAACCAGAAACAGAACGTATCCAATACGAGGCATCGCTACCCCAGCCAGAGAATTGGCCGATGACAGTTCGGATCATGCAAAATCAACAGGAAACACAAGGACATCACAACGTACCTCCAACGTACCCAGTACGTGTCAGACTAGGTACGTGCAGATGAGGTTCATGTTTAGTCGCGTTTCAGTGTTGCCACGTCTTTATAGCGTCTGGCGCGTCTCGTGCTTGTGCGCATTGGTTTCTTCACTTGTCTAGGTGGTTTCGCCATGTACTGTACGTTCTGTGTACGTTATATTATGTACTGTGTGTGTACGTCCAAATTTCTTGAAACACTGTCAAATGTTGTCAGTGGGTGATAAAATGTCGGTGGGATATCGAGATATTGTCTGTGTGGTTACGTTGCGTTCAGTCTTGCTACGTGACTCTATGGGATGACTTCTGGCTGTTGTCTTTCACAACTCGTAACTGTCAAATGTCGTCAGTGGGTGATAAAATGTCGGTGAGATATCGAGATATTGTCTGTGTGGTTACTTTGCGTTCAGTCTAGCTACTTGACTCTGCGGGATGACTTCTGGCTGTTGTCTTTCACACCTCGTAACGTCTTTTCTCGTGATGTCACGCGACTTGCAACGACATGCAGCGACGCCACCTAGACGCCACCCAGTACTGAAAGAACTCATAACGTAATCACATCGATATGCAACGACAAAAAGTCAGGTCATGACTCGGCGCAAAATTTTAAGGACTACACTCAAATTACGCGGACCTCGCACACATCGCTCGAGACTGCCAGACATGGAGAGAGACGTCGCGTTTTTCTACAAGACTTCATCACCAGACAAAATACGCGCTAAGTCGCCATACAAGTCGTGAATGTGTGAGGCGGCCATTACTGTTGCTTATGAGTTTGTGACATACTGAACACAGACACACACCTCGTACGTGACACTACCTCTCTTCCACAAAAAGTATCAACAAAAAGTTGTAGCATTCAATGACATGCGTCTTCGCTGCAAGTATAAAAGTGCTGAATGGGCTATTTTAAATTGAGTGCCGTCTGTATACGCTGTGCAAGTATTTCCCGGAGCATGAGAGACCAACTTCCCCAGCGAACTGATTCCTCCGCGGGTCGGGTTGAAAGTCACGATAACTCCACAGCTCCACCAAATACCGTGACTAAACTTCCCCGTGAACTTTACTCCAGGGAGGTTTGTGAAGACGGTAGCAAACAAACGGGTTTTCTAACTTTTATAGTTAACACTGGTTTGTCAGTTTATTAGGTGAACAT
Source organism: Paralithodes platypus (assembly GCA_032716605.1). Classification (NCBI taxonomy): domain Eukaryota; kingdom Metazoa; phylum Arthropoda; class Malacostraca; order Decapoda; family Lithodidae; genus Paralithodes; species Paralithodes platypus. The sequence goes on from CM064483.1 coordinate 4,313,075, forward strand.
TTAATACAGTTTTGCTGTTACTTAAATTAATTTATCTTCAGTATAGTTTCCTAGTGATAAAGATCCCAGGAATGTTGCCAGAAAAATATTGACCATCGAAAATTTTCGTAAAAATCTTTCATATGATATCCCCTCTTAAAATACAAATACAGATATTTATACCTTTGGGCTATTTTGAAGTTCTTCCTTAATTCCCACAGATACGTTCTAAACTCAATAATATCGTATCATAATAGCCAGAATAAAACTAAAGAATTTCAAAGTACAGGCTACTGACAAATTAAATTTAATATTTATTTCTGGAGGTCTATTATGAATGTGCCGATGTTTGTGGAATAACAATTTTGGCTGTCAGAATTATATGTTTTTTTTTGTTTTTTTTGCGCTTATATAACTAATGGCGAGATGCTGAAAATGTCGTTAAATCATAATATTGTAAATGGGGTATATACATATTTTAATGGGAAGGTGGTGGGGTATGACAAGTCTATAATTCCACCCTCCCTTTCTCTCTCTTCCTTTGCCCCATTACTTGACTCATCTCTATGTACAGTTTGATATGAACAATCTTGTTCCTAGACAATATATTGATGCAATGTATGAATAACTATTCTATTATGGTAATAATTTTGTTTATTTATTAGTTACTTCTCTCTCTCTCTCTCGCTCTTGCTCTCTCTCTCTCTCTCTCTCTCTCTCTCTCTCTCAATAAGTAAAATCACTAATATAAACGGCAAAGAGGAAATATGAAATCAGAATAGCTAAAGATGGTAAGACTAATCCAAAGCAATTTTACAGATACATAAACAGTAGCAAACAAATCAAAAGTGGTATAGGGCCCATACTTAACACTCAAGGTGTTCTAGAAACAGATAGCAGAGACATAGCCTCTACTCTTAACGATTATTTCAGCTCCGTTTTTACCACTGCTACCAACATGAACACTCCACAAGCTACTAATCAAACATGCAAAATTGTACTCCGTGACTTCAAAATCAGCCAATCAAACGTCACTAGAAAGATTGATTTACTGAATACAAATAAATCTCCCGGCCCAGACCTATTCATCCTTAAAATCCTAAAAGTGGTCAAAGATGAAGTTGCCGAACCCCTAACCAAAAATGTTAACATATCACTCCAACATGGACATTTACCCACTGATTGGAAGACAGCGATTATAAAAAAGGGATACCAAAAACTACCAGGTAATTATAGACCCATTAGCTTAACTTCCATTATTGTAAAACTATTAGAATCAATCATAAGAGACAAGATTGTACTTTTTATGGAGAATAACAATCTTATCAATAATAGTCAACACGGCTTCAGAGCAAAGAGATCATGCCTAACGAACCTTATCGAATTCTATGACAGCCTATTTAAAATTAATGATTTACCAAAAGTCTTGATATATTGTACTTGACTTTCAGAAGGCCTTCGACAAGGTCCCTCAAAATAAATTACTTCAGGAGGTCGAGAGCCTAGGAATACAAGGCAAAACACACAATTGGATAAGTAATTGGTTAAACGAAAGAAAGCAAAGAGTAATTATTAATGGAGTGGAATCAGATTGGACTCCAGTGACTAGTGGAATCCCCCAGGGTTCAGTACTGGGTCCAACATTGTTCACAATATATATTTATGATATAGACAACCGCATCAATAATATAATTTCATAATTCGCCGATGACACTAAGATAGGAAATACAATAATCTTGGAAAGCAATACAATTACCCTGCAATCAGATCTAAACAAAATATCTGAGTGGCCATAAAATTGGCAGATGTAAACAAATGCCAGATACTACAAATAGGCTACCAAAACAATAAATACGAATACCACATGCATGGAGAAAAGATAAAGAGCGTATCACAGATAAAAGACCTAGGAGTGCTTATCAACGAAATCTAAAATCTAGAAGCCAATGCACCACAGCAGCTAACAAATCAAATAGAGCCCTAGGATTCATTAACAAAACAAAATTCATTGTCATAGTAAAGGCATAGTTATACCATCATATTAAAGTATTGTGACTTTGTGAGGCCGCATCTGGAGTATGCTGTGCAGTTTTGGTCTCCCTACTTAATAAAAGACAGAAAAACTCGAATCCGTTCAGCGTAGAGTAACAAAGTTGATCCCTTCCCTTAGAAATAAACCATACAATGAGAGATCAAGAGAACTCTATCTGTTTTCGCTTAAATGACGATCTATGTATATAGTTGTACCTTTCTATAGCAATATTAATTAATATGATTTACAACATTATATGTACAGTATATTTAACCCTCTCGTTATTCTATGACTCATTTATTTGTTTTTATTCTGACCATTATTAGACGATTTTATGCAGCTTAGGAGGGGTATATGGAAGTCATAGGGTTGATTAGACTATCTTGACCCGTTTAACTCCCACAGATTCTTCCTAAGCTGTATAGAAATGTCTAATGATAGTCAGAATAAACTGTTAAAATGCGTCATGATCCTCAAGGGGCTAAACAAAACGTAACCCATCCACCGTATTGTCCTTGTAATGCATAATAATTTACATATACTCCTAAATTTCGAAGGAGTAATTTTGAAATAGAAGTTATACTATTTGCATTTGACTGCGTATGATGAATATTGCACCCCATGGATATACCGTGCTATATAATACAATTTTCATATTATATCTCTACGTCAATCATATATTCACCTGTAGATTCAAAGTATATAATCCCAGTTTCGATTCGGTAATATAACCCCCCTTAATCCATCACCTAAACTATGTCACCTCCCTCTCTCTGTATGTTTCGTGTCCAGCGCCAATCCCTTCAGCTCAACATACGGGGGATTAATTTATTTGAAATGGATACAGCTTTGATATTGTGCGGTCATATTGTAGCCGGAGGGGGGGGGGGGGGGCCTGTGGTTAGTGTGTGTGTGTGTGTGTGAGAGAGAGAGAGAGAGAGAGAGTGTGAGAGTGAGAGAGAAAGTGTTAGAATTAGATATGGATAACATGGATACACCTTTGATTTTGTGCGGTCATATTATAGCAGAGAGAGAGTGAGAGAGAAAGTGTTAGAGTTCGATATGGATAAAATGGATACACCTTTGATATTGTGCGGCCATATTATAGCAGAGTGGTCTGTGGAGAGAGAGAGAGAGTTAGTGAGTTAGTTAAATGCGTTTGAAATGTATACAGGTTTGCTATTGTGGGTTGTAGACATCATTCTCCCTGCGTGTTCCTAGGTCTGTAGTTACTTGAGGGTTTAACCATAGTGGCTACTCTCATATTGTTCCAGTTGTGAGAGACTTATAGGAGATACATGGAATATTGTGTATCTCAAAGACCTTGCGATTAATTTCAGAGAGATACTCCAGGTAAAATACAGAGATAGTATAGTGCAGAACAATCATTGCAGTGCCCTAATTACTACTTCCTCTTTGGTTTTTATTTTCTAATGATGGACACTGTTACCCTGTGTGTGTGTGTGTTCATGAATGTATGTGCGTTTCATAATATAGATCCTGTAGTTCGGTAATCGATTCCCATTTGTGTGTTACGGATGGTGTTGGTCTCACAAACTCCCCTTACTTAGTGTTGAGGGTAAATTTTATATTGACTTATAGTTTATTGATACCTATGCAAATTAATACCTATCAGTGAGTCAATATCTGCGTATATGTCGATATGTTACTGTAATAATAATAATAATATATATACAGTATATACTGTATATATACTGTATATATATACCGGTATATATATATATATATATATATTTATTTATGTCTATTCAGACATTTTATCTATCTGTCTATCTATGTTCAGGTTATATAAATATTATATACTCCTAGACACAAATTACACAAGGTCATTTTGTGTTCCTAAGTTTTATTCTGTGGAAATGACACTAATTAACCCTGTCATAATTGATCCTTTAAATACGTTGGTGAATTAGGGTCTGAGTCTTTGTGGTTTATTCTATTACCTATATAGACGATTTGGTTTAGCATGGCAAGGACCAATAGGCGCATATTCTACTGTCAGTATACTTTCTAATAACTAATGGAAAAATCTATATGTGACTATCAAGGCACGATAGTTGTGGGGTGTACCACGACTATTGACTCTGACTGTACTATCAAGCCACGATAAGCAACCTCTTGGCTACGAGAGGCTGTTTCGGAGCCCAGTAAAATGATATAGTGTTAGCCAGAATATTTTGTTTTTCTATGTGAATGAGGGAGACAAAAGGCATAATGTTCAATCCTTGATTATGAGGCCTATTTCCCATGTTGTATGCAAACTGCTTGATGTTAGCCACAGCAAATTAAAAATGGCGTTGTCTTAATTGAGTTGAAAATATACTACACCACTTTTGCGCCTGCCTGCGCGATCAATTCCAGATCAAACCCTGCTAGCGCCATGCAGAATCACACCTACCATTTCCCCCGAGCACAACGAATAGCGTGTAATGACGTAAGTGGTGCGTTAGGCCGTCAATGTCTCGGGTATCTGGACGTCTCGTTACCTCAATTCTTCACTACCATAAACCGATACACCTCGAAAATTCGTTGAAGAATCTAATTTGCCGAACGTGATTACTTCAATATTCATTCATATTATGTTATCCAATATAGGCCTATATTTGTTTTCTATGTGAATGAGGGAGACAAAAGGCATAACTGCCTGCAGCGAGTGGCTCCCCCAGATTTCAAAGAGTGACAGGGCCGAAATCAAGGAACGTTCGAGCTAAAATGCCTGGACACACGGAGTTTGAAGCAATTTAAGTCATAGAAAGAGGGAAAGACTGATTCTGATAGAGTTCCAGAGCTCAGCAGTTGAATAGAAGAAAGTCTGAGAATAACGTTTCACTCTTGGGTTAGAGAGTTACTTAGCTATTCTAATATTTTGGGGGGTTACAGATATAATAAACACAAACATACGATTGAAGATCATTCGAGGATGTGAAAAGATTAATGGCCACTTTCCTCAATTTTCACCATAAACATAACTGAAGAGCTATCATAGAACCTAAATATAAACACCTGGTCAAATTTAGACCGAGTTATAATTTGGAAAGGTCATGTTACTGTAGGTTAGCTACGTTATTATATCTGTAATTTAGTACTAGCAGCGAGGTGGTCAGTTGACGAAATGTCGAGCATGCAAGGTGTCATCCACTCCGAATTTTTGGCGGAATAATTTGACGGGCAGAGCTGTCGGCCAATAAAACGATCTCCGCCCTACTTAAGCAGGTGTCACACGAGCGCTTTTTACGGCAATTGTAGTCTGGTAGCTTCAAATTATGTGGTATCAAAATTCAGCCACCTAGCTTAAACTAACTTAATTCTAGTTTTCGATTCCTATGTGAAAGAACACCAAAAACAGTGTGACAAAAACTTGCTCATCGAAAATTGCCGGAAAAAGCGCTTGTGTGACACCACCTAAATTAACATTGACAATTAGACACTATTTTACATTCATACTATTCCCACTTTATTCTTAATATTTGCTACAGTGCCCAGCTTAACTCTTTTAACGATAGTACTTCATTTTATTGGGGGGTGCTCATTTTAACTTATCAGGCCCTGGTAGTGTGTGTGAGAGAGAGAGAGAGAGGTTATGTCCGTATGTCCATGTGTGTGCATGCTAGTGTCTGTGTACGTGGGCGTGTCACAAATGTGGATGATCCCCCCTAATTCTCTCCTCCACCTCAACACTACCACGTTTATCGCGTGTCAACAATATTATTATTTTTTTTATTTTTTTTTATTTTTTTTAAGAAGCCACGACACCACTTGAGGCACTAGTTCGAGGTTCGGCCAGGTCATACGTAAAACATGTTAATTCACAGGGCTCTATTTGTTTATAAGTGAGGCCACAAATGCGCCTCAGATGCAAATAACCTACCCTGTTACACATAATTAGGCCAACAATTTTAACATTAACTTAACTTCCATAACTCACAAACGACTAGAGTAATAATATTGAGATAATAGTTCTACCATTTGGGGAGGGTTAGCCAGAAAATAGGTGTGGGAATTTGCAGCCATTTGCTCTAGCCCTTTTTGAGTTATCGATTTCTGGCCTACCTATTTGGAACAGAGTAGGCCTATAGTGTTTGAGTGTGAGTGTATGTATGGAGGACACTAGGCTATGTGACCACGAGTCGGAGCGGGTGGTAGTGGATGGAACTTGTTCTAAATGAAACTATCACTTATTAGCTCCTTGGTGGTTTAGTTGGTTTGGTGTTGGTCTACTATGTCCCGGTTTCGAGGCTTGACGGTCATACGTCAAGATTTGTTAAACAGTAGCCTAAATATAAATGAGAGTAGACATAATTTGTTTAAAAATATAATAGTTGACATGAAAGATAAAACATAGGCTACATCTGGACAAATGGCATTAAGCAATACATTGACACACTAGACTTACTGTAGCCTATGTTATGGCAACATAAACACGATTAAACCACATTATGAACTAGAACAAATATCAAGCCTGGAGATAGACAAGGGAAGAAAGCTAAGATAACATAATAATGAAAATATCCCAGCCTCAATTGTACTGTTTAAATGCAGAATAACCTATATTATACACTACCACTGAAATACAGAAACCGTTTTACTGGAGTAAGAACAAGATGTGGAGGGTAGGAATATGAATGGTGACTTCCTTTTAGAAGTATGTGCGGAGAGAGAGATGTTTCTGGCTAACACATTTTTTGAACATCGTCACATTCATAGATATACATGGCACAGAGGTGAAGGTGAGCAGGAACAGAAATCTCTAATTGACTACGCCATGATGGACTTCGGGCTAAAAGGAAGAATTTTAGATTCAAAAGCTGTAAGAGGTATGCTGATGGGATCAGACCACTATACAGTGCTGACAAAAGTGAGGATAAGGAAAGAGTGGAAATATGAGAGGAAAGAGAGAAAACTGACAGTAGAGAGAATAAATGTGAGAACATTAAATGAAGAATGTAATGCAACAAAATACAAGGACATCCTGGAAGAGACTATAAAGGACATGGATGTTATGATAGATCTGGGAAATACTGTAGCGAAGTATGGAAAGGTACAAGAGACTCCATGATTAAAGCAGCTGAGAAAGTATGTGGGAAGAAAACCTTTAAAATGTGGAAGAAGAAAGGTAACGCATGGTTTAGTAAAGAGATAGAAGAAATGGTGAAAAAAAAAAGAGTTCAGAAAGAGTATGCTGCAAAAGAATATACCTAGAGAAACTAGAGATGCGAGGAAAGAAGAATATACAAATTTGAAACAAAGAGTGAAGAGGGCGATACAAGACGCTAAAAGGAAGACAGATGAGGCATATGGGAGAAAGATTAGTGAACCGTTTCTGAATGACAGGAAAGCATACTACAGAGCTGTGAAAGAAGCCAGAGGGAAGAAGACTGAGAGTGTCTCAGGTGGTGGGATGAGGGACATGAATGGGGAAGTGGTAGAGGGTGATGGTGTGGTGAAAGTATGGAAAGATCATTTTAGTAGCTTAGCTGTAAAGAGTAGGGGGAAGGCAAAGATCTTCTCCATAGGAATGGAGAGAGGTAGAATAAACAGGGTAGTTGAAAGCCAGATAAGCAGAGAAGAAGTAAAAGAAGCAATCAATAGACTTAAAATGGGCAAAGCTGCTGGAGTAGATAACATCCCAGGTGTAATGCTGAGATATGGAGGAGAAGAAGCTGTTGACATAATGCATAGGTTATGTAAATTAGCATGGGAAAAGGAAAGTGTACCAGAGGACTGGAGGAAAGCAGTGATAGTACCCTTGTACAAAGGGAAGGGTAGTAAAGAAGAGTGTAAGAATTATAGGGGAATTAGCTTGCTTAGCATACCTGGAAAGGTACACGCAAGAGTAGTAACAGAGGCTACAGAAGATAACGGATGACAAAATAGGCGAGGAACAGGGAGGTTTCAGAAAGGGCAGGGGCTGCGTTGACCAGATAGCCTCAATGCGATTGTTGGTAGAGAAGTATCTGGCCAAAAACAGAAAACTCTATGCAGCATTCATGGATTTGGAAAAAGCCTACGACAAAGTAGACTGGGAGGGCCTGTGGGATGTGTTAACAGTATATGGTGTGGGAGGAAAGTTGCTAATGGCAGTAAACTCTTTTTATAGGAATGCAATGGCAAATGTGAAGGTAGGGGATAAGTTAAGTGAAAGTTTTGAGGTCAATGTAGGTGTAAGACAGGGATGTGTCATGTCAGCTTGGTTGTTCAATATATACATGGATGGAGTGATTAGGGAATGTAGGGCTGTATCAATGGGTGTGGGAGCTAGACTGAAATCAGAGGGAAGAACATGGAAGATTTTAACATGCCTATATGCGGACGATGCAGTCCTGTTGGCGGAAAATGCTGAAGAACTTCAGAGAGTGGTCACTGACTTTGACAGGGTATGTGAAAAGAGAAAGTTAAAGGTCAATGTAGGGAAATGTAAGGTAATGGTGTTTGAGAGAAGAATGCATGAAACCATAGATTTTAAGGAAAAATATAGAATCAAGAAAGAACACAAGAAAAGTTGTAAAATAAAATTGAAAAATGAAGTACTAGAAGAGGTTGAAAGTTTCAAGTATTTGGGAGCTGCACTATGCAAATATGGTAAAATGGAGAGTGAGATAAAAGAGAGAAAAATGCATGGGAGAAAAGTGATTGGAGAACTTGATAGTATTCTCTTAGATAGAATGGTTAGCCAGGAAGTAAAAAAGTCACTGAGAAACAGTGTGCTGCTCCCAACACTCTCGTATGGAAGCGAGACATGGACGGCAAGTGACGAGGACCTCTTCAAACTGAGAACTGTGGAGATGAGCTTTTTCAGAATGGCAGCTGGCATGAATAGGCTAGATGGGCCAAGTAATAGGGAAGTGTACGAGTCCTTTGGAATGGAAGAGCAGGCTTTGGGCATTGATTGTGGTGTGGTTGAGTGGATAAAGAGAAGTACTTTGAGGTGGTATGGTCATGTTCAGAGAATGGATGAAGACAGAATGCCAAGAAAGATATATGGGAGTCAGGTGAGTGGAACCGCTAGTAGTGGAAGACCACCTATGGTATGGGAAAAGAAAGTGGAAAAATATATTGAAGAAAAACTTCCACGTAGTGGAAGGGGCATTGTGGCACGGGCAAGGGAGGCATGTCTTGACAAAGTAGCTTGGAGACGTTTCTGTCATGGCCATCCTCTAGTGGGGGTTTCCCAGGAGGAAACAAGGCGTCGGAGATGATGATGATGATGATGATAACAAGATGTATGATGTGTGAAGCTGAAGTGGAAGACCTGGGGTATATTGAATTGTCCTTCACAGCGTATGAAACTGGACAAAATAACTCGGATTGCAACAACCATATTTTGAAAACAACAAAGAAACTACAGGAACATTTATATTTAGCGATGAACCTACTAACATCGAAGAAACAAATGAAATACTTGATACATTTTGGAGAAAAACAAATATATATACTGTATATACTGTACATAGCCTATATATATATATATATATATAGAGAGAGAGAGAGAGAATATGTAGCCTATATATACAGTAAATACATAAATAAATAAATACATACAATATAATAATATTAGTATTGATGATAATAATAATGATAATAATAATAATATTTAATTCAACATCAACCATAATTATTATAAATCCTAAGGAAAAAGATCTATGGTCATAGTCTGGCAATAACACCAGGGAATACAAGGGAGTTCCGTTTGGAAGGATTTACCACCGAACTCATCAAGTGACATGGGACGTCACATTGTAAACACGATGGTGTGTCAATGGCGGTGAGAGGCTGTGCGTGACGTGCTCTGAACTAAAAATCAAATTAAGACGAGATTGTGTGACCAAGACATACGAAGATGTCTATAAAATCAGAAAGGAACATCATTAAGCGTGAGTGTTGCCGTTCTTGTGGGTACTTCACTGTACTAGATGAGAACAAGAGGTGTGAGAATTGCCGACAGATCAGCAAGGCGGGGGCCGAGGCCGCCGCCGCAACACAAGACAACGGTAACAAGACAGGCACTAAGGACAAGAAAGAAAGGACAAACAGTAACGAACAGCCAGCATGTGGAAAATGCAAAAAGAAGGAGACAGGCGAAGGAAGAGTGGTAAATTGGGTAAAATGTGACAAATTATGTGGTTTGTGGTACCACCAAAAATGCACCAGGGTAAGTGACAGGTTTTATGGAGAAATAAACAGTGGAAATGGAGAAAGTGTGTGGTACTGTGATCCATGTAAGGGTGTGGTGGGAAGTATGTTCAAAGAAATAGAACGACTGAATGAGGAGAATGAGCAGCTAAAGATAGACATGAAATGTGTGATAGAGTATAATAAGAAACTGAGCAGGAATATGAAGGAAATGGAGGTAGAATGGAAACAGAAAAAAAGGAGATGGTGGAGGACACAGTGGAGAAGGTGATGTTAAGGATCAGGGAAAGAGAGGATGCCGAGAGACGAAAAAATAATTTGGTAGTATTTAATGTCAAGGAATCAGTAAAGGAAACGGGCAAGGAGCGAGAAACAGAGGATGCAGAGAAATGCCATGAATTGTTTATACAGCACCTAGGAGTAGAAGATGAATATAAAGTTACAAAGGTGATTAGGCTGGGTAAGAAGATAGAAGGGAAGGTTAGGCCAGTTCTAGTAAGATTTGAGGAGGAAAAAATGAAGTGGGCCATGATAACAAAGGCTAAAAAATTAAAAGATGTAACAGATCCAGAAGTACGAAAAATAGGGCTAGCCTTAGACATGACCCGAGAGGAGAGGGAAAATAATAAGAAATTGGTGCAAGAGATGAGAGCTAGACGACAAGAAGGAGGTAGATGGATGATTAAGAAAGGAAAGGTGGTACAAATAGGAGAAGGTGAAAGACATAGGCAGAGATATGAGCGGGAAGGGACAGGAGAAGGAAATGTATCAGATATAGAGCCAGTGACACAACTTGAATCTGACAGAGATGGAGAAAATAACGTAGAGGAAGAAACAACAGATTGAGATGAGATGACAAATAGTGAACATTTGGTGTTTAAGCTTATTAATATACAAGGGGTGACTAAACTTAAATATGAAGAAATTAAGCAAATGCTAAATAAACATACAACTTTTTGTTTAACCAAACACAGTTAAAGGTAAGAAACATATTTATTGATAAAAACATTAACGTATATGAAAATATGCGAGACATAAAAGACAAAAAAGGAGGAGGGTTAATGTTACTATTGGAAGAAAATTACAAAATAAATTTAAGTAAAATAGAATCTAAAAACACAGATTTTTTGTATGTAAAGGGTAATATATATGGAAAGGAAACTCATATATTTCTAGTTTATTTATCAGTAAAAGATGAGGGAAGAAACTCTGAAATTAAGAGAGAAATTGAGAATAATTTGGATAAGTTAGAAGAGGATAGAATTATTGTACTTGGAGACTTAAACGCACATGTTGGGTTTAAGGGAAAGGAAAAACTTAATAGAAATGGTCAAATTATACTTGAGTGGATGGAGAAATATAAATTAATCATGTTAAATGATGACCCAGGATGTGAAGGGGAAGTGACATGGAGGAGAAATGAACAATACAGTACAATAGATTATGTTTTCATTTCAAATAAAATTTATGTTGACTTCCGAAAAATGAAAATAGATGAGATACAGGAAATGTTTGATTTGACAGATCACAATATGATACAGGTAGATTTTGACTGCAAAGGGAGTACAGGTAAAGGCAAAGGTTTTAACAGGAAGAAGTGGGAAACAAGTGAATATTACAAAACAGATATATAATGAGTCATTGTCAAAATATATAACAAAACTGGAAAGACGATTGTTAAATAGTGAAAGCAATGATATACAAATATTCAACCAAACTATGAAGGAGGTAGCAGATGATAAACTTAAAACTACATACAGAAGAAGAATAGGGAAGGATAAAACTAAAAAAGAGGCACCATGGATAAATGACAGTATAAGACAAGGAATTAAAAAGAGGAGACAGTATAACAGAAGAAGGAGGAACGCAAAAGAGAGACGAAGAAGAAAGATATAAAACTTTGTATATAAAACAAAAAGGTAAAGTACAAAAGGAAGTTAGGGAAGCTATCTATGCACATGAGAAAAAACTAACTAAAGAAATAAAAGATAGTGGGGATACAAGTAAAAAGATGTGGACACATATAAATAAACTAAGAAATAAAAATGTAAGCCAGAAGAATGAATTAAAATTTTATAATGATCAAGGGAGGCAATTAACAGATGTAGAAGCAGCTGAGGAGTTAAAGAATTTCTGGAGCAATATATATAAAATGCATGAGAATAAGATTGACGAAGTATGGAATCAAGATATTCAGAATCAATATAGAGAAGATAGGGAGAGAGAAATGCAAGACAGACAAGGGGGGAAGTAAGAAAAATAAGAATAGGAGTACCAGTAGTTGAAGACCATAACTATAGTACCGGTATCCATACAGTAACAGTAACAGAAGAGTTAACGGAGCACATGGATATGGCTTTTAAGATTGATAATTATATTAAATATATGGATAGACCCAAAATAACTATAGGAGAAGTTAAAAAGAGTTTGAAGAAGTTAAAAAACAGGAAAGCAGCTGGGTTGGATTCATTAAAACCTGAGTTTTATAAAGCTACTATTCAAAGTGATATATGTTTAAAGAAACTGACAAGCTGCTTTAATAGAATCTTAGATACTAGCATAATACCAGAAGTTTGGAAAAAAATCAAAGACCGTGATGATACCAAAAATAAGTAAACCAAAGGTGAATGAATTAAGACCATTGGCACTTACAGATGTATCATATAAATTATTTATGACAACTGCAATTAAAAATAAAATAGAAGAACATGTAACATATAATAAAGAGGTTAGAGAGACTCAAAGTGGATTCACAAGTAAAGGCAGAATAGAAAATAACCTCTTTATCTTGAAGTACTGTATACAGAGAGCTTTTGAACTAAAGAAATCACTAATTGTCATCTCTATTGATTTTTCTAAAGCGTACGATTCAGTAAGAGAGAAGATGATTGAAGTGTTAAAGGACTATAATATAAATTCAGATATAATTAATGTACCGGTAATAAGTAGTTTATATTGATGACAGCACAATTATAAATAAAGGTTATAAAAATGAAACAGATTCAAGTCACTAGTGGCATTAGACAGGGCTGCACGGGATCGACCACACTTTTTAAACTTTTAACTTATGAAATTATAAAAAAAAATGGAAAAAGAAGGAGGATTCACAGATGAGTTTTTTTAAAATAAAGGCGCTATTCTATGCTGACGATGGTCTACTTATGGCACATACAATAAAAGAGGCTGAAAAAGCAATAGAAGATCTAATTAAAATAGGAAATGAATGTGGGCTAAACATAAATAAAAATAAAAGTCATATATTAATATTTAATATGAAGGAGAAACCAAACAATATCAAAGAAATAGAAGTAGTTAAGCAGATTAAGTATTTAGGAATAAAAGTAAATGATACTAGAAATTGTTTCAAAGACCAGAAATCTGAGGCAATAGGAAAAGCGAATAGAATGGCTAATATGACCTATCCGGTAATAGCACAAAGCTGCAAAAAAATTATAATTGGTAAAACATACTGGAAGAGTGTGGTGCTCCCAGTCCCGTCGGTCCTGTATGGCTCAAGCATAATAGGATTTACAAAAACAGAAATAAACAAGTTACAAAATATTGAAAATAGGGTATTTAGACAAATATTAGGGGCACCGAAATATGCATAAAAAGTGACCCTGAGAGGGGAGATAGGAGCATCCACAATGGAAGCAAGAATTATGGAAGGAAGTATAAAATATTTAAAATATTTAAGAGAAGACAGTAATGATTTACTTAGAAGAATAACAGAAGACAAATTAAACAACAAAAAAGATCCATGGACAATGGAAATTAGAAAATATATAAAAAATTTAAATTTAGGAGAAACAGATTTAGCGAGTATACTGAAGGAAGAAATTAAGAAGAAAGTTAAAAATTGGGATACAAGGAAATGGCAGGAAGAGCTAGGGGAGAAAAGCAGTTTAGAAATATACAGGGCCTTTAAATCAGAAATAAAGGGAGAAGAAGAACTTTATGATAATACAGAAGCTTCAGTCATATTATATAGGTGTAGAACGAATAATTTAAATTTAAGAGAGGAACAGGCATGTAGGAGGAGATATAAAATGCTTACTATGTAATGCTGAGATAGAGGACATCAAACACTTTATTTTATGGTGCCCTATATATATAGAGGAGAGAGTAAAGGAAACAGCGCTACAACAACCTTACGTTGAGGAGGAAAATCAAGTGATAGGAAATCTACTGTTCAAAGAAGAAAACTAGGAACGAGTGAAGATGTTATATGGTATGTGGAGAACAAGAACCAAGAAAATGAAGGAGCTGGAATAAGAAGAAATAGATTATAATGCAACATAGAGAAAAAAGAAAAAGAAATACAATATAATATAACAGAGCACGTCACAAAAGGAAAATTACAAGAACCTCTCAGGGAAGTGCCGTTGTTAAGGCATTACTTCCCGAACAACATCTGATCTGATCTGTTGTTGTCAAAAGCTTAATCAAGTTTCTTTTGCCTGTTTTGATGTTAAAGATGGCATATGTACAGGATGGGACTGCAAGCAAATGAAAATTGCCCGTACTGCCTCACACCTGAGACAGTGGAGCATTATCTACTCCACTGCCACAGACATTACGGTGCCCGCACCCACCTCAGAAGTGTAGTAACCCAACAAGGAGGAACATTCAACATCAAGCATATCCTAGGTGGAGGAGACCTACCACAGCACAGTAAACATGTCATCGCATCAGCCCTAGGAACCTACATCAGAACAACAAACAAAATCACAAGCATATAAAATTACCATCCAACTGAATCTGTACTATACCACCACTGATCATCATCATCATCTCTGACCTCACCCTCACCTTGACTTGAATCACACAGTACACATAGAGCAGTACAGTACTGTACTGTACTGCAACTGATCATCATCATCATCTCTGACCTCACCCTCACCTAGACTTAAATCACCCTGACCTCAAAAGACAACGACAAACTTACCCCTCATATACAGTACAGTAGTATAAAATCCACCTTTACTATCTCTCCTAACCCCTATTATACTAACAATTGTTCTTTTCACCCCTCCTAAAACGCCTGTGCAGTAATCTGGAGACACCACAACCCTCCAAGCAAACTGCACATTTAAACAATAAGAAGAAGAAGATGTTAAAGATACGTTTTCGTGTGCCATACTTACTTGTAACTTGTAAGCAATAGCAAGAGTGCTTTAAACAATGTGGAATATAAAAACTTATATATAGTGTAAAGTGTAAGTGTAGGCTAGTAGCCTATTTTGCTGCACACGGCAGCACAGATAAAACTCGGAAAGTGAAACGTCCGAGATGCCCGAAAAATCCAAGCAAGGTCTAGGCCTAGCCGCCTATGCCAAGATACGGCTTTATCTGTGTCGTAGAAAGACAATTTGGTCAATATTTACGAGTCACACCACAGCTGGAATCTCATTTCTAAGGGTAGTTTTGGGTTCCTATCATTCTATGCTTCATTGCTATATACTTTTTATCCACCGGAAAATATATTTTTGTCTTGTTTTTTTTTTTTTTTTTTTTTTTTAGCATTAACCTAACCTAACCTAACCTAACCTAAATGTATTTGGGGGCTATTAGGTTAGGTTAGGTTAGGTTTTTTGGTTAGGTTAATGCTAAAAAAAAAAAAAAAAAAAAAAAAAAAAATCCGGTGGATAAAAAGTATATAGCAATGAAGCATAGAATGATAGGAACCCAAAACTACCGTTAAAAATGAGATCCCAGTTGTGGTGTGACTCGTAAATATTGACCGACAATTTTAACATAGGCTAAACATATCAGTTATATGTGAAAGACACTCCAGTTCCTCACAGACTACAAGAAATCTGAAATTCATGAACTCGCGCATTGTAATGTTCCTCGCAATTAGCCTATTGGGAGCTCAAGCCGGAAGCTTCAGTTCCAGTTCTAAAATGTCCTCTACTAGGCCTATTATCATGTAATACAGGTAAGGTGATCAACACAAAACTGCTAACATTTTCGTTTCGTCCACGACAGCATTAGCCTATGCTAGGCCTAGCCTAGTGTGCATTTTGTTTTTGTTATACCCTATGGATGCTCTGTTTAGACATTTACCTAGGTTATTTACCAAATATTGGGTTAGCCTAGCCTAAGCCTATGTATAGGCCTAATGTATTTTAGCTTAGGCCTATAAGTATATGCTTGTATTAATTTAAACAAAGCCTGTGCATGATTATTTTGGCACCATACCATTCATTCCAAGCCTTATTAGCTATCTAGGCCTAGCCTATATCTTGCCAAACGGTCTAGGCCGAATCTCCGAAGGCAGTGTGCCAAAATTCGCCCATTTTCTTTGTGATCCCGAATTAGCATCTGAACAAAAAATGATGGGATGGATGTAGTTTTCGGGCGTACGGTCGTCATGTGCGCTCGCAGTTACGTTCCCGTCTATTTCGACGCTATATTTTCTGCTATTTGCCCCCTGTCATTACTACACTAGGTTAGGTTAGGTTAGGTTGTTTGGTTAGGCAGCTTAGGCTAATGTATTTTTATATCCAAAGGCAGTCAAACTAGACGGGAACATGATGGGAAAGGTCCGACGCCACTATGCGTACTGTAAACAAGGCTGGCGGTAGGCTACGTCCGCACTTAACATTCTTGCCAAAATGATCCAGAATTTGGGGGATGGATGTAGTGATCGGGCGTACGGTCGTCATGTTGTGCGCTCGCAGTTACGTTCCCGTCTATTTCGACGCTATATTTTCTGCTATTTGCCCCCTGTCAATACTACATGAATACTAGGCTAGGTTAGGTTAGGTTAGCTTGTTTGGTTAGGCTAATGTATTTTTATATCCAAAGACAGTCAAAATAGACGGGAACATGATGGGAAAGGTCCGACGCCACTACGCGTAGTGTAAACAAGGCTGGTGGTACGCCCGGACTTAACATTCTTGCCGAATTTGGTCCTGGCTAAATTAGAGTTCTGAGCTAGCCTACATACGGACATTAAACTCATCAAACGATAGTAGTTTACCTTAACCCTTAAAGATCGGGGTCGGACTTAAGTCCGGTTCCAATTTGCAGCAATTTAGGAGCATTATTAAGGCTTTTAAAGGGTTAAAATCGAGTGAAAATGGCCGGGAGCGCAGCGGGCCAGACAGCCGACTCCCAGGGCTTACCGCCGCCCAATAACTCATGTTCCCTGTGTTCTCGAGAGGCCGGCAGTGTAGCCAGTAGTGAGCATAGCTGGGAAAAATATGCCGCTATACGCTAAACTCCCATGTTACTGGTATCACTGTATGAGAACCACGAGTGCTACGTAGCTCGTTCTGGTCTCATTTTGAAGCTTTTAGCGCCTAGTTTTTTGCTAAATAAATTTGTTTTCATGCAGGTACTTGATTTATCATGCAGGAGGGCCTGAATATGCCCAAATAAGTCCAAAACCCCCCGCTAGACAAGGGTTAACAACGTACTCTACACTTGCTATGATCTTATAACTATTATATATCACCTGAATTGAAGTCCAAATGCAGCTCCTAAAGTAATTATATTTTTTTTTTTTTTTTTTTTAAAGAGACAATGAACGGAGGAAGGAAAAACACAGATAAAACAAAAAGGTCCATGTGCCTAAAGGCATCCTCCATTCATAAAATGTTTGTAACAACTGGATTTAAACATTTGTTGATTGTAAGTTTGTGGAAAGCAATTCGAGGGAAGTGAATTCCAAAGAGTAGTAACTCTGGGGATAAATGAATTCTGATAAGCAGAAGTTCTGCATTGTGGAGGAGAAAGTGTAAATTCATGGGCGCTCTCAGCTGCCCTAGTTCTACGGGGAAAGATGTGGAGAGGCGGCACAATTGAAGCAAGTTCCTCGGAACAATTGCTGTGAAAATATCTGTAGAATAATGCAAGGGATGCAACGTTTCTTCGTATGGCTAATGTAGGAAGGTCCTGTGTGATTGCAGGGTTATTGATTAATCTAATAGCTTTATTTTGAATTTTGTCCAACTGCCTCAATGCAACCACTCCACTTCCACCCCACAGAGGTGAACAGTAATCCATCTGAGAGCGCACATGACTTTTATATATTACGGCCAACTGCTCGTCAGTGAAGAATTCTCGAACTCTGTACAGGAGTCCCAGTTTTTTAGAGGCATTCTTAGCAATGCTTCTAACATAATGTGTCCAGCTCAAGTTAGTAGTTAATGTTACACCGAGAATGTCAATACTAGGGGAAGTGGGAATATTTACATCATTAAAAATATATGGGAGTCAGTGAGATTCTGTCGGTTAGAAAATTGAATGTACTTGGTTTTCTGTGCATTAAAGGAAACTAGATTCTCTTGTCCCCATTCATTAATTCTAGAAAGGTCCTGGTTCAGAGAAATTGCAGTGTTTATTTTTGAATTTATAAGATCGGGTTGGGTGAAAGAATTGGTAAATGTGAAGGAACTGTGGAGTGTTGAGTCATCTGCGTAGGAATGTATTGGATTATGAGTGGTAGATATGAGATCATTGATATGAATGAGGAACAGAGTTGGGGCCAAAACTGATCCCTGGGGAACACCAGCATTTATTGAGTGAAATTGAGAATAAAGGCCATCTACCATTACACGTATGTTTCTGTTATGAAGATAAGAAGAAATTAGTGGAACTAATGAAGCAAGGCCGTAGTGTGACATCTTCGACAATAAGGATTGATGCCAGACTCTATCAAATGCCTTTGATATATCCAGTGCTATTGTATGTGTTTCACCATGTTGGTCTGTAGCTTGGTTGATTTGATGCGTAAGAAGGCAAAGAATGTCTGCAGTTGATCGACATCGTCTAAAACCATATTGCCTATCACTGATTAATTTATTATTCTCCAGATGCTTAATTATGTGATTATATAATTTCAAAAACTTTGCCAAGAGTGGAAGTTATAGCTATTGGTCTGTAGTTTGATGGATCTGAAGAGGCACCTTTTTTAGGAACTGGATGGATGTTTGCTTCTTTCCAGGGTACTGGGAAGCATGAGGTATGAGTACACAGACGGAAAAATTTTGCCAATACAGGAGCGAGCACCAAGGAGCAATTCTTAAGTACTATTGGAGGAATTTCATCTGGACCAGGAGCCTTATCTACTGAGAGATTCTGCAAAATAGTTTTGACATGTCTGGTGTGGATCTTAAGTGAGGGAATTTCAGGTGAATTAAAATTAAGTACAGGGACATCTTGATTTATGTCATCTAAGGTTGAGTTGGTGGAGAAAATATCTGCAAGAAGGTTAGCTTTACCTCGTGGGTCACTTACAAGATTGCCAGTCGGAGATTTTAATGGTGGAATGGATGAAGCAGTAGTGAAGTTGGATTTGAATGAGTTAAGAGTAGACCAAAATATTTTGTTATCATTTGGATTATTTAGAAGTTTATTTGCCTGCTTATGGAGAAAGTTTGATTTAGTTAGGTTTAATACAGTTATTCAATATTCCACGCGAGAGTCAAGAGCAGTTTGCTTTGTTTACAAACCGATAAGCCCAACTGAGGTTCGGATGAGGTGACTGTGACTTTAGCACCAATGTACCCCTACACTCTGATGTTATATTGCGCCGAAGGCTGAGTCAAGACGAACACAACTAATTTAATTGGCACTCGAATGTTCAATAATATGTAATAATAGGATAATAATAGGTATTTATCTAAAACTATGTATATATTAGCTTAACTAAACTAGCCTACTGTATGTGTTTAATATATTGACTGAAATGAATAATGTAAAATATTAATTTAAGCTTGAATGTTATTTTTCTGACGAGAAATGATCCTAAGTAACCCCCTGCCAAAATACGAGATCTTTTGTCGTGTGGATCAATTTTAAGGGGCCTCTAATTTCTCAAATATAGTGAATGAATATCAATTTAATGTGTTTGACAAAAAGCGCAAGACCTTGAGGCATAAGGTGAGCTATAAATTAGTAATTAGTAAATTAATAATATATGAGAGGATCAATGGAAACAACGAAAAGGTATTTTGCCATGTTTTGATAATATGGTGTTCCTACTGAATGACGTCATTAGTTTCGCGCCAGTGAATTATGGTCATTTGTGGAACACTTGGAAATGTGTTAAACTGTTATTTCCCGATAGTTTTGTGGAAAATAGAGTGAATTAAGGGGCTGGAATATAACATTGACTTCATGTGAATTGCGAGTGCCCTACACATTCTAAAATTGTGCATATTAATCTTGGGGAACTCATTATATATAAGGTGTAAGTTCAAGGTGATGCTTTGGGTAAACCTGACTTTTAGCAAGCACCAAACAGCGATTTTGTAAGTAGCCTAGCATATTATTTTTCAGATAGGCCTAGGCCTAGTGTTGTATAGGCCTAGGCCTACTTGTATTAGCCTAGGCCTACTTGTATTAGCCTAGGCCTATGATGATTTGAAACAGAAATGAGTAGCCTAGGCTGAGGCTAGGCGTATTAGGCTTAGGATAACCCATTATCCAACAATCTTAGGACTGCCCCCCACTAGTGGGGCTATGATAGGCTAATGATGAAGATCAAGGAAAATTTGAGGTTAAAGACAGTAAAAAATAAGGTTAGCTAGGCTATAGCCAATAGGTCTAGGCCTAGCCTATGACAATAACAGTTTGCCGTCAATGCCGTGGGATTATAGGGGCCGCCTATAGGATTTATTGAGGAGCCCTCACGGCCTTGCCCCTCCCCAGGACTTGTTGAAATTCTCATCTAGCCTAGTTCCTCAAGATCTCAACCTATTATTGTATCCCACGACAGTCAAAATAGATGCGAACATGCAAGTAGTGTAAACAAGGCACGGCCTGGCAGGCGGTAGCCTACGCCCGAATACTACATCCTTACCATTATTTTTTAGGTATGGTACCGGTATATAAGCTCAAACCTATGAAACGGTACGGATATAATCCTGTGTAGCGGGTGAACCTGTACATAGGCTATATCTCAATAATATGGTAATGTTACAATATTTGTTTACATTTTACATTCATAAATAGTCCACTAATATACTAGTTAAGGTTAGGTTAGGTTTTGGTTAGGATAGGCTAGGTTAATCTGCTAGCCTATCATGCTATGTTCTTATAACATTTTCTCCCAGAGTACCGGCACAATTTAA
The DNA here is from genome assembly GCA_032716605.1 of Paralithodes platypus. Lineage (NCBI taxonomy): Eukaryota > Metazoa > Arthropoda > Malacostraca > Decapoda > Lithodidae > Paralithodes > Paralithodes platypus. The sequence continues at coordinate 4,334,324 of CM064483.1, forward strand.
TAAAGAGTGTACACTGTACCGGTACCGTACTGTATAGCCTAGGTCAAGCGGCTAAGCCTTCCGCCCTACAGTGCATTTATAGAGTTTTCGGCCATGATTTGGGTAGGCCTATCATTGAAGAATACTTTCGCAGTCTTACCCTTTGTTTTTGTTTTCAAGGTATAGCCTAGGCTATAGGCTACTGTATTACTGGTATCTTATTTTATTGTAGTTTAGGCTATATTATGAGTGAAGGATTTGCAATAACTTACCCTAACCAAAGTCCAAACTTAGTGTTCAAAGTGTGATCTGCACCCTGCCTCTATGTTCTCATTTTGTATACCGGTAACTTTTTAGCCAGATTACCGGTAAATTTAATAAGTGTACAGGGTAGGCCTACCGGCTACCGCCTACAGTGCATTTATAGATTTCCCGGCCATGGGCCCATGGCTTGGGTATCACTAAAGAATCTTTCCGCAGCCTTATGTACAATTATTTGTTTTTATTTCTTCAAGGAATATAGTACAGTACCGGTAGTTTATTGTTCAATTGTTTATCATGTTATGAGTAGATAATTTGCATTACCTTACCCTAACCTAACTTTACTTAGGCTTAGTTTCCAAAGTAGGGGCTGCCACTATTCCCACAGTCCACCCCCCGCTAAATAACCTATATAATTGGTATGTCTTGTCATTACTATAACCTGACTTCACGGGGGTAACGGATACCGGGTACTTGATTGAATATTTTCGGAATTAGCCTAGCAGAATCTTGGGTCTTTAAAGTTGTGAAAATTAAAGTACGTTTCTACGTTCCTACAGATTGTACTTAACCCGAGATGGGAATAGCCTACCCAGATATTTTTTACTCGGCCCAGGGAAAATAATAGACAAACAAATGTTCTAATCAAAGTTTATTCTTGAAACTTGGTACCGGTATGTATTTTAACCAGTACTCTACAGTAACTCATGTATCATATGAAAGGATATAAATTAAGTATGTAATAGTTCTTGGAATGCAACAACAAATATACATGAAATCTTTATTGGACAAGAGTTACAAAACTTAAACAGGGACTGCTAAGAATAATTTAAAAACCTGTTTTCAATGCCTATATTAGTGGACCTGAAGTGAATCCCTTTGAGACTGAAGTACAGGCAGCCAGCTCTCCTAGTATCCTGATTAAACACCAGTAAACATACATAACATCCCTTTTACTTACAATATTATTAATTCTTTTTAATACATTTTTAACATGTATTGTGCGTATATTTACCTTCACATATCAAAATTTCTCCAGCGGCCTGGGGGGCTATGCCCCCCGGACTCCCTGTTATGACGCTGGGGGCACCCCCCCCGCACCCCCCGCGGACGCCGCACAAAGTTAATCCTTGTAAGCTTAGAAAAATGATCCAGAACCACGAATTAATGTACCGGTACTCTTGTATAGCTTTTCATTGTTATTTTTCAAGCTTATTGTCAAAATAGACAAAAACCTAACTTAACCTTTCTTAATATACTGTGCAGGTAGGCCTACTAGTATTTTAGGAGAAAGAAAATATTAGGTTACTGGTAATAGACCTAGACTGTTATTATCTGCAATAATTATGCTCCACCAACTTCAAAAATTCAAAATGTCGGTAAACTTATTCTTCAGAATGTTTATACATGCCAGTTTGAGCAGGTCAATAGTGTTGTGGAATGTTGCCTCTCACAATGTTATAGGGGAGGGAAAATTAAATGTACGTAATTACAAAAGTAGCACTCGCGCAACTGTAAGGTTCCCTTAATAAGGTAAGAACAAAAGAACAACAAAATCCACAAGGCAGAAATGCCGTAATCGAGTTGTAGTTATGTAGAATGCAAATTTGACTTATTGGAACCTAAGCTCGTATACGTAAACAAATAAACTGAACCGGTTTCGGAGCCTACATCTCGCCCTGGTTTTTGTCAGGTGCACCCCCCGGTTCCTGCCCGACCTGCGGCAGTAGTTACAGACTCCCGGGAGCGCCCCTCCTCTGGATCTGGTCCCGGGTCATCAGGAAGTGGTGACACATATGGACAGTTGTTTGCGGATTTCTGGGAGTACTTCATGAAGGACCTGACGATGAGGGAGATATGCATTGCCCTGATGCCCAGACTGCTTGCCCTGCTGATGGGTCAATAGTACCGCCACGATCACCAGTAAAGTTGGTCTTATGGAACGCCCGTTCTCTACACAGGAAGACGCAGGATCTTAAACGATTAGTTGGAAGGGAGGCCCCAATAGTGGTGGGGGTCTGTGAGACGTGGCTGTCTCCTTCTCTGATGCTCCGGATTCCCGGTTTCATAGTTCACCGGAAGGACAGGAATACCCGGGGAGGTGGCCTGGCGTTAGCAGTGTGTGAGTCGGTAAACTGCTCCACCTCCAGAGTTTTGATGGGGGAGTGATGGAAGTCCTGGCGGTGAGTGTGGCTTTGAGGACGGGTTGGGCGACAATCCTCCTCTGTTATAACCCGTGCCGAACTGTGTCCGGCGATGAATTCCTGCATTATTTCGGCCAGATACCATCTCCCAGTCTGGTGATGGGGGATTTTAATGCCAGGCATTGCCATTGGGATCCGGGTGTCCGCCGGACGTCCTGCAATCAGTCGGGGACGTCACTGTTCGACGTACTACTGGACAGCCCCACTCTCCATCTCCTCACCCCTCCCGGCCTCCCTACACGCATCGACCCCCATACAGCGAGGTCTTCCACCCTGGATCTCTGTTTTGGGGATGGCCTCTTTCTGGGGGCGGAGGTTTCCACGGGTCACTACATTGGTAGTGACCATCTCCCCATCTTCATAGAGGTGCCAAACTTCCCGTCCTCTGCGACTCGGCACGCTCGCCCCAGATGGGCGTTCCATGAGGAGGGCTGGGCTCAGTATCAAACGGCAGTCCGGTCTCTCCTTACCCCGGCTGTGGATTCTCGGGAAGTAGGGGTGGCTGGAATATCAGTGGCTCTAGTGGCGGCGGCCAAAGGGGTTTTCCGGAAGTTGGGAGGTCCTCCAACTTCAAGGCCGGCAGTCCCTTGGTGGAACAGTGACTGTACTGAGGCGGTCCGGGCTCGTCATCGCTCCTGGAACCATTGGCGACGGCATCCCTGTGCTGCTACGAAGAAGGAGGCGCGCCGCATTGAAGCGCGATGTGCCAGGATCGTCTTGTCGGCCAAGAGGAAGTCGTGGACCGCCTTCTGTCCCACACTACGCTTCGACAAGTCCTGCAAGAGGGCTTGGACGTTTGTCAGGAGGATGAATGGTCAGCGAGTGGACCCCTCGTTCCCTCTCAATATTGCAGGCTCCTTGGTCAGTGATCCCCAGGAGCAGGCAGAACATTTGGCCGGCCATTTCCAGGGAGTGTTTGGGGAACCAGCCCCCCTCCCAGATGCCGACATATGGGACTCGGTTGGGATCCCCCGCCCCGGCAGGTCTGGCCGGGCCGCTGACCTCCCATGAACTCCACAGTACGATACGCTCGCTTCCCAGAGGCAAGGCGATGGGCTACGATGACATTGCGTATGAGATGATGATCCATTTACCGCAGTCAGCCCTGGATTCACTATTGGCCATCTATAACAGCGCCTGGTGTGCCGGGGTCTATCCTGCTGCATGGAAGCATGCTCTATTGCTGCCGTTCCCGAAGCCGGGGAAAGACCCCACGCTCCCCTCTTCTCGGAGAGGAATCTGTCTACTCTCAGTGGTGGGTAAGGTCATGGAGAGGATGGTGACCTCCCGACTCATGTGGTGGCTGGAATCGAGGGCTCTACTACCTGCGGACATGTACGGATTCCGTCCCGGCCGGGGTACAATAGATGTGCTACTGCGATTGGAGTACCTGATTCAGGATGCTTATCGGGGCAAGCGGGTCCTGCTGGCCGCCTTCATTGACATCGCTGGCGCTTTTGACTCTGCATCCCATACCGGTATTCTCTATAAGCTGGGGAAGATGGGGATGGGTGGTACAGTCCTGTCATGGTTCCGCAGCTTTCTCCAGGATAGGACTATCAGCGTATCAATTGGAACATCGGAGTCGAGACCCTTCCGTGTCCGCCGGGGGGTCATCCAGGGTTCGAGCCTCAGCCCTCCCCTGTTTAATGCCCTGCTGTCTGATATGCCCCGCTCCCGGTCTGCTAGCACGCTGGCCTACGCAGATGATATCACGATCGTGAGCTCCGCCGATTCCCTACAGGAGGCGCAAGAATCCCTACAGGCGGCAGTTGAGGAGTTTTACGAATGGGCGTCGGCGTGGGGTCTGCGGCTGAACACCCAGAAGAGTGCCTTAATGTGCTTCACTCTGAAGACCAAGCTCCCGGGAATACCACGTGTGGTGATGGGGGGCGAATCGCTCCCATATCGGAACCGTCATACATTCTTGGGCCTACACTTGGATGGGCCTATCCTGACGTGGCGGGCCCATATCGACTATCTGAGGTCAGCGTGTGTGAAACGTCTAGGCCTCATGAAGTGTATAGCCGGTTCCAAGTGGGGGGCAGCGAGGGACGACCTCCTCCGGTTCTACATGGCTTTTATACAGGGCAAGTTGGCGTATGGAAGTGCAGTGTATGGGTCTGCATCGGCCTCTGTCCTGAGGAAACTGGACCCCATCCACAACGCGGCCATGCGGATCGCCCTGGGTGCTTTCTGCTCTTCGCCAACAACATCCCTCATGGCGGAAACTGGGCTGTTGCCGCTATCCTGGGTCAGGGTAATGGCAGACTGTATGTGAGCGCGACGGGTGACGGCCTTCCCCAGTACACATCCACTGGCGGCGTCACATGCCTCCTCTGGGGTATCGGTGGTGGCCCCGTCGTGGCCCTTGAAGAGCCGTAGACCCTTCCTCATGAGAAGCCTCCTTCACTATCGCAATCCGGGGGTAGGACCACCGACTCCCTCGCCTGTCCCATCAGTGTCGCCAGTACCGCCCTGGAGGGATATCTCCTCTGTGGTCAGGACCACATTCCACAGGGGTTTCAAGAAGAATACGGATGCGGGGCACGCCAGGGTTTACTTTGCGGAGCTGACGGCAACCCGTTATGTGGGGTCCTTCAGTATCTTCACGGACGGTTCAGTACTACCACCATCCTCGGCCACAGCAGCGGTCTACTATGAGGACCTTTCTCTCTGTCAGACGTGGCGACTCGCCGGTCACCCGGTCATAACGGTGGAGCTCTACGCCATCCATCGGGCACTGATCTTCATACGGGCCAATCTCCAGCCGCAAAGGGTGGTCATCTACACAGATTCCCTCTCATCCCTCCATCTCCTCCGGTCGGGCACCCCGTCGTCCAATATAGTGTTGGTCTATGATATTTTGGGTCTTCTACTACGATGTTTGGTTGGTTGTGCTCCAGTGGGTTCCGTCACATACCGGTATCCGAGGCAATGAGGTGGCTGACAGGGCGGCGGCGATGGCACACTCTTCAGTGCCCCTGGAGCATCTGGACTGGGATCAGCGTACCCATGACGCCGTCGTCAGGAGGGCATGTCGAAGCCAGTGGGATTGGGAGCTGCGTCCCCTGCTGCGATTCACTACACTGGGCAGATACCGGGACACCTCGTGCCTGCAGTCTTGGAGTCGCCACCCCCTCCGCAGACTGGACGTGGCTCTAGCGAGGCTGCGCATCGGCCACTCGGCACTGTCCCATCATCTCCATCGCCTGCGTATGGTTGCCAGCCCATCCTGCCGTTGGTGTAACCTCTCTGAGACCCCAGAACATCTAGTGGAAGAGTGCCCCAGGTTCTACAGCTATCGGGTGATGCTGTGTGAATGGGTCCGGAGGCTGGATGCAGGTGGGGTTGGATTGAGATTGCTCCTGGGTGGTACGGATATCGATGAGATCAGGAAGCTTGAGCTCTCAAGATGTTTATGCACATATCTCCTGGCCACGGGAATTGTTCATATCCTGTTGTATGAGAACCCACTGACGACTCGTCTTACAGGGCCAAGCGAGTGTCTACCACCCGAGCGCCCTTCCAACCCCACAAGAACAAGAACAAATAAACTTGACTTATTGAAACTTGAGCTCGAAAATGTAAAAAGTATCTAATTTTACTGATTCGAATATAAGGTTCCAATGTTGAAATTTACTTATTGGACTCGAAGCTCGAGTAGGCTACGTATAAGGTACCGGTAACTATATTTTCGTTTACATATTTAGTATACCAAGAACTTGACAAGTGAAGCAGCCCTTAACAGGGTTGCCTGGAATGCCGCCATTAGGACAAGAGACTGAAACTGCACTTATGTGTGGAACACTCAGTCTTAACATTTTATGTATGTATGTATGTATACGGGTCCAATATTGAAAAGTGAAGGTAAATAAGTAAATACCTAAATATATTTTAATTATTAGACTCAAAGCTCGAACACGTAAAAAGTAACTGTTTCAGTTTTGTTTTAATTATACGAATATAAAGTTCCAATAAGAAAATAGTAAAACGAAAACGTAACTTGATTTCATTGCACTGCTTTCATAATCTTCAGTAGGCCTATAAGGCTGGGATGGATTATACCATATATATATATATATATATATATATATATATATATATATATATATATATATATATATATATATTATTGTGTTCTTGGGTAACCTAAATATTGACAAACATTCAGTAAGAAGTTACCGGTACGGTACCACCAACCACCTGATGAAAACTTGCCGAACCTAATGTTAATATGAGTACGGTACGTGAGGACCAAAGGAAATAATTGCTAACATTTTGGTTAAGGAGTATTGCTTGTTTTTTGGTCTGTATATATACTTATTTATATACGGTATTTAGCCTACTTTTGAGTTTCCTCGCTAGACCTCCATCTAACTTTAAACAAAAAACCCTAGTCCCCCTTTCAAGATAAATTTGTACATTTGTTGGTAGACAAATATTCCCGCGTAAGGCCGATTTCTTCTAAAATTACAGGCTCGCCATCGCTCGCCAGGAAAAATCGACACCTAAATGGCATGAAAGGTCTTAATATTGACAAAGAAATGAGGCGAAAGGTTTCAAAATCGCCAAACCAACGGAACGACCGTCTTAAAATCTCAAAACTAATACGCTAAACATGAGGGAGAAGGGGGTCCAGAAAAAGCAAGTACCGGTATTCCCCCTTACATATATTCATTCGTTTTATAGATATAGGGTAGCTGATAAGGAACCATTTTTGGCCAAATTGTGCGCTTTGTGACTAAAGCATTATACTTAGTACACTGATACAAATAATAATAATAATAATAATAATAATATTTATTCAGTTAGCAATTTACAGAGTTGGTACCACATAGTATGCTACAAATATGACATGTACCAGCTTTGCATAATTCCAACTAAGGATAGCCCAATAAGGCCGTTAGGCGTATTTCCATTGGGGTCCTTGTGGGATTAGATTAGCTGGGGAAAAGGGGAGGATAAAAGAAATAGATACTTTAGAGAAAGTATTTCTAGGGGGTTATTTTAAGATACCTTACATCCTATGGTAAATATCAGTAATCCGTAATCATTTCAGTTTGGTTTGCCTATCTCTTATGTCGTATTTAGTAGTAGACATAAGCTTGGTGCTCCCTTCTCGCAGCTGTCCGGTTCAGGTGTTCCTTCAGGCTACTAGGACCCAATGGGAACATTTTAAAAGGTGGAGGGAATCTGTATCTTCATGCTGGTGCCTGTGGCATCCCCTTTTCAATTAATTTCCATTAGAGTTCTGAAACACTGATTTTTGCCCCAAACTGTATACCGTGATAGAGATGTCAAACTAGTCTCAAATGATTCGTCTGGACAAGGGAAACAAATTATGTTCATACATTATTTGGCTAATGTTGACCATTTGACTTGTACTGGATCCTGTAGTTTAACAAATTAGGGATAATTAGCATAAATTCTTACCGAATTGTAGCATGATGATAAACTACAAGAGACTTTACAAGTCAAACGGTCAACAATAGCCAAATAATGTCTGAATATAATTTGTTTCCCTTGTCCAGACGAGTCATTTGAGACTAGTTTGACATCTCTATCACGGTATACAGTTTGGGGCAAAAATCAGTGTTTCAGAACTCTAATGGAAATTAATTGAAAAGGTGATACCACAGGCACCACCATGAAGATACAGATTCCCTCCACCTTTTAAAATGTTCCCATTGGGTCCTAGTATGAATGTAGAAGGTATGATGCTTTAGTCAAAAAGTGCACGATTTTCTCCTTATCCGCTGTACTAATACCCCACTACCTCCGACACTGCACTAATTCCACCTGTTGGAGAATAAATTACCTTCAGTATTATATTTTATACTTTACTATGGCTATCATTAGACTCTGTTTCATTCAGTTTGTTAACCCCTTGAAGATTATGACGCGTTCTGACAGTTTATTCTGGCTATTAGTAGTAAGCCATTCTATACAGCTTAGTAAGGATCTATTGGCATTAAAAGGGTAAACACTATCTCAATTAACTCTCTGGCTTCCATATATCCTTGTACATTTTTTGGTAGAATAATGTCCCAGCCGAAGGCTGATTCCTCCTAGAATTACAGGCTCGCTATCGCTTGCCAGGCCAAATCGACACCTAAATGGCACGAAAGGTCTTTATATTCACTAATAAATGGGGTGAAAGGTTTTGAAATCGCCAAACTAATGGGCCGAGCGTCTTATAATCTGAAAACTAATGGGTCTAAACATGAGGGAGAAGGGGGGCCAGAAAAATTAACCATCCCTCTTAACGTGAGAGATCTAAATTGTAGCCTCTCCTGTATCGAGCTGTTACCGCGGGATTGGTTGTTGATTTATGTGAGAACTGAGCTTTCTCTGTGTTCCTTATAAGGGCATTTAAGGTGAAGCTATTGATTTATGGGACTAATGGTAGTAATGGAAGACGAATCTATTTTAAAGTTTTCTTTGTATTTTCTTCTTATATTACTATTAATATTCTTCATCGTCGTCGTTGTCTTCGTCCTCGTCTTCTTCTGTTTTGTCTTTCGTTGTTTTTCTTTTCTGCTACTCTTTCTGTTGTGTCTTTATTCCCGCTTCTTACATATTACCCACCCTATCTTCTCACTACAGTACTCTCTCTCGAACAAACTTCCCTAAAAATGTTGTAAACATTTCTTCAGTAGAGAAGTTCAAAAAGAGAGTAGATAGTATTTTGCACACTCTGCAATGAGTGTAGTGCACTACACAAGACCCTCCACTTCGAGTAACTCCCCGGAATTGACTGCAAGGTATCTGATATACTATCCATTCCTTTTAACTCCATGTACCACTCTCTCTCACACACACTCTCTCACACACACACTCACTCTCACTCTCTCTCTCTCATCAGAGGCCTCGGTGGTGGTAGTGGAGGAATGAAGGAAGCGGGTATCAAATATTAACCTCCACTAAATTACTTCTAACCCCTATATACCAGTCTTAACGATCCAACCCCTTAAATGTCACTCACTCTATAAATGCGTATTTTAAGTCGTTTTTAACCCATTAGGCTAACTACCAGCGACGTGTTGTATTTTGTATTCTAGCTATATTTAGACGATAATATGCTGTTTAGGAAGGATCTGCAGTAGTTAAAAGAGTTGGATGAGATAGTTTGAAGCTTTATTATTGCTAGAGGTCCTTCTTACTCTGAATAAAATCGCCTAATAGTTGCCACAATATAATGCAAAGGACGTCACCGGTACTGTATGGGTTAACATGGTGCCTTAAACTGTGCAGCAATGCATGCTATGGTGCATGCCTCTAGATGCAACAAAGGTACAGTGCCGTTTGTAGGAAAGGCTGTTACAAGTCCTTTCTACTTGTGTTGGGAAGCTTTGCTGGACTGGGAGTGAAAGAGATCTGCCTTGTGTTGGCTAATCTGCTTTCTGCAGACTCCCGTTCTTATGTACCGTACCGGTACCGTATGATTTGTGGCATACATCACTCCATATTTATCGCACGAAAAATATCACTGCGTTAATCCAGCTTTATAATATATTGTGCCCTCATCAACAGCCCTTCATCACAAGTACCACACCAGCAGCATGGTGCGAGGGTCCCTGTGTCTGTCCCGGGGTACGGTGCACATTATAGCTGATAAATTAGCATGTAATTAGTAGCTTGTGATCGGTGAGAGTACGCGCTGTGTCTGAGGTATTATAAATCAACATTAATTAGACTCAGTGTGTTCCGTATGGCCGGGTATTAGTTAGTGGGTGCTGTTATGCTGTCGTTTGGGTATTAGTGGGTGCTGTTATGATGTTGTTTGGGTATTAGTGGGTGCTGTTATGCTGTCGTTTGGGTATTAGTGGATGCTGTTATTCTGTCGTTGGGTATTACTGTGCTGTTATGCTGTTGTTGTCACCTGCTTGCTGTTTATTGGATGTTTACATCATTCATCATATAGCACATATCTTTGCAAGCGAGGTCATTACTTTTGTACATATTTGTAAAGTCTTTAAATTCCCAGGGAGTCCTTATGTTACTGACTATAGAACATTCTGAAGTTGATAAGTTGAGTACGAGAAGTCATTCCCAAATTTGATAATGTCTAACCAGTGTAATTTTAAATATATCCTTAATTATCTGAATTAATTCGTGAGATTACCATTACTATCGCACTCCCATGTATTACAATGAGAATAGATTAGCATTGGGTAGATGTGTGTTGTTTTAGTGTTGTCCCGGACGCTTTGATTCAGGGTCCGCGGTCATTAATTGGGATTCAGGGTTCGCTACGTGGGTTCGCTCGGCACCACTTTAATTTGGCAGCCAGTCGCTCTTGTCACGGGGATTTATCTAAGCTGAATTTTCCTGTATTTAAACAAAGTTTGTGTGCACGTACAGTCGTTGACATATGTTCTTAACTACCCTGTGGTTATCATTATGCAATTAACAGGCTACGCAATGAAGCGTCTAGTTTATAATTATATACGGTAGGCTATATATGCAGTATATACGGTATATATATATACCGGTATATACTGTATATATACAGTATATATATATACAGTATATATATATACATATATATATATATTGCGTATGTGTGTGTTCGATGGAGAGGGGGAGGGGTTAAAGCTAGGCTGCGCTTGGCTGAAGCGCTCATCTCCGTATCATTGCCCTATGGAACCTGTGGTGAATAACTCTGGTGAGTTACCGGTACCCAGCCTGGTACACAGGGGCTAATGCATAATATCCAGGTTACCACAGTTTAGTTCCCCGGATGTGACGTCACGAATTTCGACTAATTCCTTGTTCCTATTCACTGTTAGATGGACATAGGTATAGGGTTTAAGGAGACTGCTCATACGTCTCGCCCTGCTCGGGAATGTACTGAGACCTTGTGATTGTCAAGATATACAGTACCGGTACTATATATCTTGGTGATTGTGAGTTGAAATTGCTATCATTGCGCTAAGGTCACCGTTATAATATCCGAATAAAGTGTAATTATATTAACTTATGTGATTCTGTCGTATACTCTTGCTGAACGATAATTAAGAAACTGAGCGTTACTGTGTGAGCGAGAGATTGATGTTGCTCTTAACTTGATAAGGTACCGGTAGCCATTTATTTCCTCTTAATTTGTTGATAAAGGCGGTTGTACACTCATCGTTCTCAGTCTTTAAAATGCAACTACCTTTTGTACTTTCTGCTCGTTTTTTCGTTTCTTCTTCTATTTCTCCTTGTTTTTTATTTAATTTCTTCTCATCTAGATTTTCGTGTTCTCTCTTTTCATTCTTTTCTTTTCGTACCGTTTTCGCTCTCTTTTCTTGCATTTTGTTTTAATTTATTTGATTCTACTTGATATTATTTTTTGACACGTTTCTTCTCTCACCTTGCCTCGCCTTTCCAATTCTGTCATCTCTTCTCTACACCCTTCTTCTCTTCACCATTCTTCTCATATTCCCTTCCTCTCCTATCGCTTCACTCATTCTTTTTTCTTTGTTTCGCCTTCCCTCTTCTTTTGTCTGTTTGATTGAAGGGAGGTACGGTAGTTGTTTTGTTCTGGTCCCTCTTCTTCCTCATGCTTAACCCAATTAGTTTTCAGATTTTAAGAAATTCGGCCCATTATTTTGGCGATATTAAGGCCTTTCGCCCAATTTCTGTTTCAATATTAAGACTTTTCATGTCAATTAGGTATAGATATTTCTCATGGCGAGCGATAGCGAGCCTGTAATTAAGAAGGTTCCGGTCTTTGAGACATTTTTCTACCGAAAATTGTACAAATATAATTATCTAGAAGGAGGATCTTAGGGATGTTTATTTAAGTTTGATGGAGGTTAAGGGAGGAAAATAAAATACTAATAACTAAATACATTAATCGACCAAAAAATAAACCCTTCCCCTTAATTCCTTGTCGTCTCCTCTCCCGTTTTCATTATATTTCGCCTATCCTCTTTTCTCCTCTCTTCTTTTCACTCCCCTTCTCTTCCCCCTTTGCCCCCCCTCTCCCACCAATCTTGCTCTCTTAATTATTGTTCTCTCTGCTCTCCAACCTTCCCTCCCCCCTTCCCACACTCTTCTTTCCCCTCCCTTCCCTCCTCTCTCGATCTCCTCCCTTCTCTCCCCCCTCTCTCTTTCCTCCTCTCCCTCATTGTACCCCCTCTCTTCCACCAATCTTGCTCTCTTAATTGTTCTCTCATCTCTCCAACCTCCCCCACCCCCCTCCCACACTCTCCTTTCCCTCCTCTCTTCCCTCCCTCTCTTCTCCTCTCCCCCATTGTACCCCCACACTCTCCTTTTCCCTCCCTTCCCTCCCTCTCTCTCCTTCTGTCCCCCCTTCTACCCCCTCTCTTCCACCAATCTTGCTCTCTTTATTGACCACCAAGATAATCCTAACTGCCCTTAATTCTCCCGGTCTGGAGTCTGCCCCGAATGGTTTGTCTCGAGTTATGGCTAGTCGTCGTTTTATCATTACTTTCAGTGGGTGTGTGACAGAGAGAGAGAGAGAGAGTGAGAGAGTGAGTGAGTGAGTGAGTGTGTGAGTGAAAGAGAGAGAGAGAGATATGAGTCGGTCGCGAATGGTTTGTCTCGAGTTATGGCCACTACCCTGATTTAGAAGTCGTTTTGTCCTTATTTTTAGTGTGTAAGAGAGAGAGAGAGAGAGAGAGAGAGAGAGAGAGAGAGAGAGAGAGAGAGAGAGAGAGAGAGAGAGAGAGAGAGAGAGAGGCAGAAAGATAGAGAGAGAATGTGTGTGAAAGAGAGAGAGATATGAGTCGGTCCCGAATGGTTTGTCTCGAGTTATGGCCACTACCCTGATTTAGAAGTCGTTTTATCCTTATTTTTAGTGTGTGTGTGTAACAGAGAGATAGATAGAGAGAGAGAGAGAGTGCGTGTGTGTGTGAGAGAGAGAGAGAGAGAGTATGTGTGTGGAAGTGTGTGAGAGAAAGAGAGAGAAATCTGAGTCGGTCCCGAATTGTTTGTCTCAACCCTGATTTAAAAGTCGTTTTATCCTTATTTTTGGTGTGTGTGTGTGTGTGTGAGAGAGAGAGAGAGAGAGAGAGAGTGAGTGAGTGTTAGTGTGAGTGAGTGAGTGAGTGAGAGAGATAGAGAGAGTTCAGAGTAAACCACAAAGTTGATAGTCTCAAGTTAGGAGAAATTTGATTAATGATTCACCGTTTTATTATTATTGGTGTTATTGTTTTACCCACAGTGATAAATAGTTCGTGCGGGGGTTGACATTAGCCAGCTCACTGGACAAGATTGTTGCGGGGTTTCGTTAAAAAAACCTGGGTGTGTAAGTAAAATACTGTCTCCATATGGAGCAGGTACTTCATGTGACAAACCAGTGAGTAAAATAGAAATAATCAGTCAAGATAGTGCGGATATAGTGATGTGTAATAGTAGTATCGATAACACTACACATGTAACTGATAGTAAAGATGAGAATACTGATAGAGTAGAATTTCCGTCTAGAGCTAGTAGTTCAACAGGAAATAATAAGTTAGCTAAACACAATAGAAAATTAGTTGCAAATAAAAGTAATAGGTTGAGGGTATATTATACAAATTGTAGGAGTTTATGTAACAAAATGAACGAACTTAGAGCACTCGTTAGCACAGAAAATATAGACATAATAGCGCTAACTGAAACGTGGATTAATACAGAATCTAGGCATTTTTTAGCAGAATTTGATATTCCAGGATATAGTTTGTTTAAATATGACCGAATAAGTAGGAGGGGCGGGGGTATAGCAGTGTTTGTCAGGAGTACATTAAAAAGCTGTATTAAATCAGGTATTAGACTAAATAATGATAATGAAAGTGTTTGGGTAGAGGTTAACGAAGGTAGTGAGATCATAGTTATTGGAGTTATATATAGACCGCCTAATATGAGTAGAAATGGCGTAACATCGTTATGGGAGGAAATTAAAATAGCATCAAGGTTTAGCAATGTGTGCATTATGAGGGATTTTAATTTTCCGAACATTGATTGGCAGCACCAAATAGGCGACTCCGATTCAGTAGAGTTTATTGAGGTAGTACAAGATAGTTTTTTATTTCAATTCATAGATACGCCGACTAGAGGTATTAATATTCTTGATTTAGTTTTCAGTAACAATGAACATATGATAAATGATGTAGAGATTGGTGACCACCTAGGAAATAGCGATCATAAATCTATTTATTTTAATATACAATGGACAGGGAATGCTAAGAGAATACGACACTTATCCCAGATTTCAGAAAAGCCGATTATGGTGGGCTAAGAAGAGACTTAAGGGTGGACCCTATTGTTAAGCAATTAAGTCAGGATATTCCAGAGTTAAACTTGCCACCTACATATAACCAGTTTATTGCTTCACTCCACAATGCTCAACATAAATATATCCCTAAAAGAAGATTTAGATCGACGCAGAACCAACCAAAATGGATGACTAATAAGCTAATAGATCTTATAGGAAAAAAGAAAGGAATATATAGAAAACTAAAGAAAGGCGAAAATCATCTACATATATACTATCAGACTCTATCAAGACAGGTCAAAAAGGAAATTAGGAAAGCAAAAAGAAATTGTGAAATAAGGATACCCAGTGACTCAAAAAATAACCCTAAAGCTTTTTTACCAACTATATAAATCTAAAGTTAGAGATGTAATAGGCCCCCTAAAAACTTCAATAGGAGAAATAACAGAAAATGATTTAGAAATGTGCAGTACATTAAATAGTCAGTTTCTTTCCGTTTTCACTAATGAAAATTTGGCACAGATTCCAGAAGTCAATATGGTATATAGTGATAGTATAGAAAATATGTTAAGTACAGTTAGTATAAGTAGAAATTATGTGCTTAAGGAAATTGACAGACTGAAACCTCAAAAATCGCCTGGTCCTGGCGAGGTATATGCTAGAGTATTAAAAGAATGCAGAGACGAGTTAAGTAGTCCATTAGCATTTTTATTTAACAAGTCATTAGAAACAGGTTTAGTTCCCGTTCCCCAAGCTGCCTGGCCGAACAGCCCCAAGGCCCCGAGTAATTCCAAGGCCATAACCGAGTGCCCCCACAGAACCCTCCCCGCCGACCACAAGTGACCGAAGCCACTCCATGGCGGGGAGCTGAGGAGGGTGCGGAAACGCCCGGGAAACCAAAGCCCCACCCAGGGCCCTGTGCCCCTCAGCAATTATGAAGAGAAAGTTGAGGGGCAACAAGAGAAAGAACAGGTTTAGTTCCAGAAGCTTCGAAGCTTGCAAATGTAGTTCCGATCTTCAAAAAAGGTGATAAATCGATAGCATCCAATTACCGTCCCATTAGTCTCACATTAATCATAGGAAAGTTGCTAGAGTCTATTATTGCTAGGAAAATTAGAAGCCACTTAGAAAAATTTAACTTAATAAATTCTTCTCAGCATGGATTCACTCAGGGACGTTCTTGCCTTACTAATTTGCTTAGCTTTTTCTCAGAGGTATAATGAAGCAGTAGATAGTGACAAGTCATATGATATTATTTATTTAGATTTCAGTAAAGCTTTCGACAGAGTCCCTCATGAGAGATTGATGAGAAAGGTTGAGGCACATGGAATAGGAGGATCGTTGTTGGGATGGATTAGGTCATGGCTAATTGGTAGGAAACAGAGAGTCAGCATAAATGGTACCAAGTCAGAGTGGGGAGCAGTCAAAAGTGGTGTCTCCCAGGGATGGTATTAGGTCCCCTGTTGTTTCTTATATACATAAATGACCTAGATTTAGGTATAACTAGTAGGATAAGTAAATTTGCAGACGATACTAAAATGGGGAGATCAATTGATTCAGATAGCGATATAGAGTGCCTCCAAAGGGATCTAGATACCTTACATGAATGGTCAGTAAATTGGCAGATGAAGTTTAACATTGACAAATGCAAGGTATTAAAGATAGGGAAGATGCAAACAAATTTTAAATATAAACTAGCTAATTTAGAATTAGAAAATTCAGACTGCGAGAAAGATCTAGGTGTGTTTGTTAGCAATGATTTGAAACCTAGAAAACAGTGTATAAGCGTTCGTAATAAGGCAAACAGGATTCTCAGGTTCATCTCTAGGAGTGTGAGTAACATAACTGCTGATGTTATCTTAAAACTTTACTTGTCATTAGTGAGACCCCATATGGATTATGCTGTCCAATTTTGGTGTCCTTATTACAGAATGGACATAGATTCAATGGAGAGAGTACAGCGTAGAATGACAAAAATTATCCATAATATTAGAAATCTTCCGTATGAAGAAAGGTTGAAGAAATTAGGTTTACATTCGTTAGAGAGACGCAGAGTTAGAGGGGATATGATAGAGGTGTTCAAGTGGGTTAGTGGGATTAACAAAGGGGACATGACAAATGTACTAAAGCTCAGTGATCGCGAAAGAACTCGTACCAATGGTTTCAAATTAGATAAATTTCGTTTCAGAAAAGATATAGGCAAATATTGGTTTGGTAACAGAGTTGTAGATGGGTGGAATGGACTACCAAGTGCTATAGTGGGATCTAAAACGGTAGGGAGCTTTAAGATAAAATTGGATAAGCATATGGACGAGAAGGGTTGGGTGTGAAGGGGGATCAGCCGGGTTGGGCCAATCAGCGCTCTGCAGACCCCCATAATCCTGCGTTAATCTCTAACCGTTTTGGTAAGATGATCCTCAGGGTATTAGAGTGTTGAGCCTATAATTGGGCATTGTAATTGAATTGGGGTTGTGCGGGACAGGGATCTGCCTTGCTTAGGCCAATCGGCTTTCTGCAGACTCCCATTTTCTTATGTTCTTATGTTGAACGGTTGACTGTGTAGGTTTGTGTGAGTGTGTGCAAAATTGAGTGTTTATGTGCGTTTTTTGTATGTGTGTGTTGGGTTGATTTGGGTTGGTTTATGATGTTTGTGTTATCTGTGTGTCCTTTAATTCGTCCTGTTTCAATGTGAAACTATTACAAGATGTACAACCGTACCAACGTTTAACACAAAATGAAAGAACTTAAACCCATAACATAATGTCCTCTCTCTCTCTCTCTCTCTTTCTATATATATATATATATATATATATATATATATATATATATATATATATATATATATATATATATATATATATATACACTGTATTATACTGTATGCATATGTATATTGGATTTGCAGCCTATTTCACTATTTCGCACCTGCCGAAATATTGTGTGATGATACCGTAGACTTGAAATTGTAATACTGTAGTAGACCTCTGATTGCTGCAAGTCCTTCAAAAGCTGTATAAAATCGTCTAATGTTAGCCATGGTAAAAGGAAGAAAAGCTTCATCATATACTGAACGAGGAACCCTTTCTTTACGAAAACACAGTTTTTAAATTATGCTGACTAAAACTAGATGGGTGACCTACTGTAGATGTGTATGAGTTTAGGTTTTATCTGTGTTTGTTCGTTGTTTTAAGTTGTGTTTTGTGTTTTCCCTGTCCTTGCTCTGTCTTGAGTCGGCCACCCCCAAGAAAGAAACAAAAACAAAAAATAAAATAATATACAATATAAAATAAAACATAAAAAATGGGAAAAGTGGGGATTGGGCCTGAGCATATAGATAGATAGATAGAAAAGTAGATGAATTTATTCAGCTTAGGAAAGACATTAATCATCTGACTTCCTCAGGCCTTTCCTAAAATATACATAATGATTTAGGAAAAATATATATACAAATTTCCATTTACGTATATACCGGTAGGCTATATGGAAATATTTATCAATAACATCTTTTGATGATATTGTTTTAGCATTTTAACCACTTAGCGTTTCTCCTTTTATATATACGGTACAATGTGAATCATTCTTTCAATATGATGATGTTTTATTTTTATTCTAGCTAATATTAGACGATTTAATTGAGATTCGGAAAATTCTGTACGAGTCGAAATGTTGACTGAGAATGCATGGCATAAAGTGAAGTCGTTTACAAAGACAATGGTTTAGGGTGTATATACCGAGGGTGAAGTGGCGTGTGGCAGATCTATTGTAGCCTGTAGCGGTGTGGAAGTCAAGGATGAATCAACCACTTTTACCTGTTGTCGGCGTGATCTCGTATATAACCACTTGAACAAGGTTGTCGGTGTAAGGTATAGTGACAAACGAGTGCTAGATGGAAGTGACAGGTAGTGGTCTATAAGAAAATAATTAAATAACCACCACCATTAATATTTTGCCTGTTGTAGAAGTAGTGGTCTCGTTTATAGTTACCCACGAGGACAAGACGGGCGGTGTAAGGTATAATAACAAACTCACACTTTATAGAGAGTGACAGAGGTAGTAGTCTATAGGAAAAGGGTGAATCAACCACAGTCATTAATAGTTTACCTGTTGTGATCTCGTTTATATCCACAAGAACAAGGCTGGCAGGGTAAGGTATAAAATGAACAAAGACATAATAGTAAGTGACAGAGGTAGTGGTGTGAAAGAAAAGGATGAATCTACCACAATCATTAATATTTTACCTGTTGTGATCTCGTATATTATAACCACAAGAACAAGGCTGGCAGGGTAACTAAAGCCGGTATCACACGAGCAATTTTTCACTCCACACTGGTCTAGCAGCTTATGAGGTAAACATTTAATATTTTTCTGATACCTAAATTCATCTATCATCAGTCTAGTTTCCGATACCAGTGCAAAATACTCCATAAATGTTGCCAGAAAAATGTTGATCATCGAATGTTGACTATACAAACTCTCGTGTGATAATGTAAGGTGTAATTACAAAAGAGGACTAACTGATCTCGTTTATAACCATGATAATAAGGCTGGCGGTGTAAGGTATAATAATAAACGAGGATATAATGGTGAGTGACAGAGGTAGTGGTCTGTGGCGGTGTGTTGGGGAAGGGGTGCTGTAAATCAAGTGGTGTACGGGCCTAAAGGATTCCTCACGCTCGATGCCTTATACAGTAACCTCATAAATATACCTCTACCGTCTATCTTTCTTAGTGTAGCACCTATTACACTCCCATATACTGTTTTTGTTTGTATTACCTTTATATATTATGTTCTATTTCTATGGTCCCTCCTTCCCTACGGTCCTAAATAATTCTACCTTATACAGTAACCTCATAAATATACCTCTACCGTCTATCTTTCTTAGTTTGCCACCCATTACACTCCCATATACTGTTTTCATTTTGATTCCCTTTCTCTATTGTGTTCTATTTTTCTAGTCCCTTCTTCCCTACGGGCCTAAATACTTCCTCACGCCTTCTACCTTATACAGTAACCTCATAAATATACATCTACCGTCTACCGTTCCTCATTTAGCCTACCTCTCGTCCCACTCCCTCGCACTGTTTTGTGTCCGTCTTTTGTCTTTATCTACGAGCCTAATGTATTTCTCACGCCTGACCCCTCATAAATACACCTCTACCGTCTATCTGTCTCTGTTTACCACCCATTACTCTAGCATATACTTTTTTCTTTTGTTATTCACTTTCATTCGTTAGTTTTCTTTTTCTCTGTATTTTTTTTTATTTTTTGTGCTAAAGGCCTAATGTTTCTCCAAGGTTGACCCCATATATAGTAACCTCATAAATACACCTCAACCTTCTACCTGTCTCTGTTTACCACCCATTACACTTCGTTTTCTTTATGTCTTACTCTTCCCTTGTTGTATTAGAGTCTTTATCGTTGTTTCTCTTTCCTTACGGGCCTAAAGAATTCCCCACGCCCCATGCCTTATATAGTAACCTCATAAACACAGCTCTATCGTCTTATCTGTCTGTTTACCACCCATTACACTTCGTTTTCTTTACTTCTTTCCTTGTATCAGACTTTATCTGTGTTTCTCTTTCTCTACAGGTCTAAAGTATTCTCGACGCCCGATGCCTTATACAGTACAGTAACCTTATAAACACGGCGTCTCTTCCGTGGATTGACCTTCCAATCTACCAAGATGGGAAGCCAAAGCGTCACATTTTTCCTTTGCCCCTCAACTTTCTCTTCATAATTGCTGAGGGGCACAGGGCCCTGGGTGGGGCTTTGGTTTCCCGGGCGTTTCCGCACCCTTCTCAGCTTTCCGCCATGGTGTGGCTTCGGTCACCCAGGCTTTATTGTGGTCGGCAGGGAGGGTTCTGTGGGGGCGCTCGGTTATGGCCTTGGCCTTGCTCGGGGCCTTTGGGCTGTTCGGCCAGGCAGCTTGGGGAACAACAACTGCAACAACAACAACACGGCTCTACCCGGGGAGGTGTGGTGGAGTGGTCTTGCCACTGGCCTGGTAATCCAAAGGTCCCGGGTTCAAATCCCGATGTATCAATGGGAAGATATTATTGGGATGGAATTTGTGCTGTACCTAGTATCAGTGCATTACCACAAAGCCCACCCAAACGTCAATAAAATACCCTCATTGTTCCCTGATTAAATAGCACTGTATGAATATTCCCATATTCAAAATATGCTATAGGGGTGCAATGCCTGGTGAGTTATCTGCTCAACAGGTGGCGTTGTGTGTGTGTAAGTGTGAGAGTCCGAGTGTAGGGAGTGAGACAGTGAAGCACGGGAACGAGGTGGCTTCAGAGATGGGGTCGTTTCGGGCCATGAGTGAGCACCGTGCCTCATGTGAAGGCAAGATGGCAGGTGCTCGTTGTACTCTACGTGCTTCACATGTCTCACTCCCTAGACTGGAACAAGACCTCACGGGCTTCACTGTTCATTGTAAAGCGGTGAATGTTAAGGCTCTCAGCCTATGCCCGTAAGTTGGAATATAGAAAAAAAAAAAAAAAAAAAAAAAAAAAAATCGTCATCTGTCTCTGTTTACCACCCATTACACTTCGTTTTCTTTACTTCTTTCCTTGTATCAGACTCTTTATCTGTGTTTCTCTTTTTCTACAGGTCTAAGGTATTCTCGACGCCCGATGCCTTATAAAGACGGCTATATCGTCTATCTGTCTCTGTTTACTACCCATTACACTTCGTTTTCTTTACTTCTATCCTTGTATCAGACTCTTTATCTGTGTTTCTCTTTTTCTACGAGCCTATAGCCTAGTATTCCTTACGCCCCATACCTTATACAGTAACCTCATAAACACAACTCTATCGTCTATCTGTCTCTGTTTACAACCCATTACACTCCCATATATAGTGTTTTATGTCCGTCTGTGTCTTTTTCTACGGGCCTAAAGTATTCCCAACGCCTGCTTCCTAATAAAGTACTGTAACCTCATTAAGGGGAGGTTTTTAGTTTGGTCCGTAGATATCCTTCAAGCTTAAGATTACACCCCCTTGAGCCCCTTTCAAGATAAATTTGTACATTTTTCGGTAGAAAAATGTCCCGGCTGTAAGCCGGTTCCTCTTAAATTACAGGCTCGCTATCGCTCGCCAGGATAAAATCGACACCTAAATGGCACGAAAGGTCTTAAAATTGACAGAAATGGGTTGAAAGTTCTTAATATCGTCAAAATAATGGGGCGAGCGTCTTAACATTAGGAAAACAATGGGGCTAAACATGAGGGAGAAAGGAGTCTAAGAAAAAAATCCCTCAAGTGGATATCTCCCCTTAATACACTTCTATCGTCTACCTTTCTTCTTTACCACCCATTACATTCCCATATACTGGTTTCTTATTCATCCACTTTCTTTCTGTATTTAATTATCTCTGGGTTTTCTTTCTCTATGGGCCTAAAATATTCCCCAGGCGCTCTACACTGTAAAAATATCTATCTATCTATCTATATGCTCAGGCCCAATCCCCATTTTGGGGGTAGCCGACTCAAGACAGAGCAAGAACAGGGAAAACACAAAAACAACATAAAACAAAAAATAAACACAGATAAAAAACACAAACTCTCACACATCCAGGTCACCCAGGAGAAGACCCAGAGACCAGGGTTACCAAGGTCGCTCCAGCACTCCCCCGGCCCCTGACCACCAGGAGAGGTTCCGATCTCGGCAGGCAGACATGCAGCGGAGCCAAAGCGACAAGCCCTCCCACCACACTTCCAGGCACACCCTTCATATTAATCGTCTCCCCGGGCCAGGCGCCTGATGGACTATTATCTAGTCCAACTTGCGCCCGACCCCTTACTCCAAATGACCACGTGTTCACTCAACTATTCACAAGCATTCTCCATTCACTCCTGTCCACCACCACTTCCCCTGCCTGATCTATAGTCATTCCTCTATCATCCAAAGCCTTTCTTACACAGTCTCTCCATCTCAATGGGGGTCTTCCTGCCCTTCTATCTCCCCTTGTACCTGACTCACATATTCTCTTTGTAAGCCTTTCATCTCCCATTCGTTCAACATGACCATACCAGCTCAGCACCCTTCTGTCCACTCTGGCTGACAAATGTTCCTGCTGCCCCACTCTCCTACGTATCTCTTCATTTCTCAATCTGTCTCTACGAGTAACTCCACACATACTCCTCAAGCAGCTCATCTCCATCACATCCAGCTCTCTTTTCTCCTTTTTCTTCAGAGCCCATGTCTCAGCCCCATACATCACTGTTGGCACAACAATTCCTTGATACAGTGCACTTTTTACTTTCACTCCGAGATTTATCGTCTTCCACATACTTCCCATTGCTCCGAAAACCTTCCTTCCTTCACACACTCTCTGTTTTACCTCCACTTCCATACCTCCACTCCTGCTTATTGTTCCTCCTAGATATTTAAAACACTCTACTTGTTCCAATATTTCCCCATCCAGCCTCACATCTAGATTCACCCTATGCTCTCCCCTATTACACACCATTACTTTACTTTTATTGACGTTCACCTTCAGTTTCCTCCTTCCACAAACCACACCAAACTCTTTGACTACCCGCTGCAGTTTCTCATCAGAATCCGCCACCAATGCTGTGTCATCAGCGAACAGCAACTGATTCAACTCCCAATCTCTACCATTCTTTCCTACTAAACCCAATCCTCTTCCCATAGTTCTCCTTTTCACCTCCCTCACCACACCATCCATAAACATATTAAACAGCCATGGTGACATTACACAACCCTGTCGCAAACCTACCTTTACCTCAAACCATTCACTCAACTCACCATTTCCTACTCTCACACATGCTCTGCTCCCTTCATAAAAACTCTTAACTGCTTCTAACAAATTTCCTCCAATTTCATAAATCCTTAACACCTTCCACATTGCTTCACGGTCTACACGATCATATGCTTTTTCCAAGTCCATAAAAGCCCAAAATATCTCCTTATGCTTCTCTAAATACTTCTCGCATAACTGTCTTACTGCAAACATCTGATCCACGCACCCTCTTCCCCTCCTAAAACCGCACTGTTCTTCTCCTATTGCAACTTCCGTACACTTTATTATCCTCTCTATCAACACCCTGCCATACAGCTTTCCAACCACTGACAATAAACTAATACCTCTATAACTTGAACACTCCTGCCGATCTCCCTTCCCCTTGTACAACGGCACAATACATGCACTCTTCCAGTCTATTGGTACCATTGACACAGCAAAGCACACATTGAAAAGTCTCACCAACCAATCTATTATCACATCTCCACCCTTCTTTATACACTCCACAGCAATACCATCCAAACCTTCTGCTTTTCCCGCTCTCATTTGTTTCACTGCTTCTTTCACCTCATTTTCCTAAATCCTTTCATTCATTCCCTGCCACCTGGGTGGCCTGGGTAACCTATCTCCATCCACCTCTGCTTCAATCACTGCTTCTCTTCCATCTCTTGTATTTAACAAAGATTCAAAATACTCGGCATATCTTTTCCTCACTTCAACTGGTTCCACTAGTAATTCTCCATTTTCATCTTTCACTGACTCTTCCCTCTTTTGTCCTCCTTTCCTTACTTTATTTACCTCCTTCCAGAACATCTTCTTTCGTTCTTCAAAATTCTCACTCAGCCTTTGGCCCCACCTTTCGTTTGCATCTTTTTTCGCTTCTCTAATTTTCCGTTTTGCCTCTCTCCTTTTCTCCTTGTACCTCTCCCATACCTCAACACTACCATCCTGTAAAACCCTCTCAAAACACTGTCTCTTCTCCTCAACTGCCTTTCTCACCGTATCATTCCACCACTCGCTTCCCTTCCTGATACCTCTGCCTCCTACTTTCCTTTTGCCGCATACTACCTCTGCACTTGCTGTCACTCCTTCCTTAAACTGTTGCCATTCAACCTCTACTTCTCTCTCTTCCATCTCTCTCACTTCCATCCACTTTTCATTTAGTCTTTCCTTGTACTCCCTCTCTTTTTCACTCTTCTCTAACTCACTAACTTTTATTACCTCTCTTACTTCACGCTTGTCTCTTATTCTCCTGTAACTCTTAACTCTTAGCTTTCCCTCCACCAGGTAATGAACTGACATACCCTCCGCCTCACCTCTCATCACATTCACATCCAGCAGTCTACACAATCTTTCCCTTGTCACCAGCACATAATCCATCAATGCCCTCTCTACAATCTCTCCCCTCACAAGTCTATGCCAGGTGTACTTGTGTATATGCCTTTTTTTGAAGAACGTATTACCTACACTCAATCTACACTCTTCACATACATTTTTCAGTCTTTCTCCACTCTCGTTTACACCATCCACACCAAAACTACCGATGACTCCCTCAACAGGCTCATTTCCTACCCTAGCATTTAGGTCCCCTAAAACTATAAAATTTTCATTTTCATCAAACCCTTGTAGACAATCTCTCAAATCCTCCCAGAAACCCTCTACCTCGTCTAACTCTCTTTCACTTCCTGGTCCATACGCACTTACAAAAACCCACCTTTCACCCATAAACCGCATTCTCACCCACATTAGCCTTGATGACACCTCTTTCCACTCTTTTATAAACTCTATCAACTCCTCCTTCACAATAATAGCCACTCCTTCTTTCCCCCTGACTCCCTCGTCTACTCCAGACTTTCTACCTATCACGTTTCCAAAATCCACTTCTCCCTCTCCTTTCATCTTTGTTTCATTCAGTGCAAGGACATCATACATCCTTCTTTCAAATAATCTTCCAATATCCTCTCGCTTCTCATTCGTACTACATCCACGCACATTCAAAGCTCCTATTCTTAGGGTCCGGGACCACGAACGCGTTCCCTCGTCCCTATCTCTGTCTCGTTTTTTTGGTAGATTTATTTAAGGGGAGAAGGATACCAGGCCCCCCGCCCGCGATCCCCTTTAGCCGACTTCTACGTCTCACCGGAGAAAAGCGGTGGTGGAAATTTCTCACCCCTCCACCACAGAGGAGGCTACCTGCACCTGAAAGTGGCGGGCGTTGGGGTCGCCGCATCCCTACGCCATTTGAAAAAATTAGAGATGCAGAAGGAGAAAAAGATAGAAGGGGCTATGGGAAGTAGAGGACACCAACCCTCACTCTGACAAAGGGTCAGCCCACCACCCATATATAATGCATAATAATAATTATTAAAAAATAAAAAGTAAACAACATAAATAAAACAATAAAGGTATATTCAGTATTCATTTGGTATATTGATGGTGATTTATCTGTTTAATTGGTATTAATTGGGTTTATTACCAACAGCAAACCTTTAGATGGGTAGATTATTATGGATGCTTTAAATATATACCGGTACCCATAATTTGTTTAAGAGTGTACTTTTCCCCATATACCGGTACCTCCCATTATTATTCCATACACACATTATTTTAGTTCTTTCCTTTCATTTATCTCTATATGTTTCTTTCTCTACGGTTCTAAAATCATAATTTCGTCAACATTCGTTTGTGTAGTGCACTGTATCAACGAGTTATCTACTACACGATTGCAATTTGTACTCATGTCTCAATTATGAGTATTTAAATACATGTATATTACAGTAGTTGACCTATTTGTATTCATACTATGATGTATAATGCAATAATGACTGAAAATATACATGTTGTTTAGCTTCAAATACAACTGTTAAGACTCTTCTTTTGTGTTTGCTGGGTTGTTAGACTAGGGGTAATTGAAGACAGTCCCCGCCACCATCAGGGACGCTACTAAAATAAAACTGCTCATACATAATTCCCGCCTCTAATGAACGCCAGGGAGGGTACGAACCCCAACACCATTATTGCTACCTTACAAAAAACACAAATTAGTCCACATAAAAGAGAGTACCCTAATTTAAAAAAAAAAATCGATGCCTACAAGGGAATGGTAAATAAGAGAATACTATGAAGACATTTGTATTTAAATTAAATAAATAATATAATGGTATACCATTCCATCCATCCATCCATCCATTGCCGGACGCCTTACTCCCCTTACGAGGGTGGCCATACACAGAATGCCCCCAAGCGGACCTATTCCCTGTGAGAGGGACAACCCAAGCCAGTTTAGTGAAGGACTTACAGGATTGACCACTCAATTTAGGATCCGTCCGACTCCGAGGCCCTCTGTGTATCTTGTTAGCACTATTTTTCTACAGTGGTGTTCGGCTAATCCATCCACTAACCTGCCTTACCCTTAGGTAAGCAGTACGGATTTGTATCAGGTTTACTCCCCTAGACAGGTTGCCAACCAAGGCTAACGAGTCCCATCCACCCGGATTTGTATAAGGTTGTCTCCCCTAGATGAGTTGCCGACCAAGGCTAACGAGTCCCATACCATTAATAGTAGTTATTCATGTTAATAATATGAGGTACATGGTTTTACTGATGTGTCCTCATTTGAAAATCTGGAAGTTTGATCCTTACTGTCACACAAATAGAGTATCACAACATTAATGTTATCGTCAATATTCGATGAACAACAACCTTATTCCGGCCACATTTCTAGGATCTAATTCATTGGTATCGGAAGTTAAGATGAAGATACGTACATTCAAACTAATAACACAGGTACAATACATTTTATTATAGACAACTGTGGTGATCCTATAGCTACAGTAACTAGACGGGCACTCGGTAGAGCGCATACCTCTGCCTACGCTGGCCGTTTCTTTACCATTAATATACTATTTTTATTCTGGCTCTGGGTTCCAGGATATGATCCGGATCGTCTCCTTGCCGCATATCCTATCTGCATACCAAATTTCGTGACAATCTCCGGATTGCCTCCTAAATTGAATCGCTTCTTCCTTACCGCATATCCTATCTGCCCACCAAATTTCGTGAAAATTGGTCCTCAACTTTATAAGATATTTTGTTTAAAGTTAAACAGACAGACAAACGGAAGCGAAAACATACTACAGTATCCACCCAATTTAATTGACGGAGGTAATAATACAAGTACTATAACACAGGATCAACATACTATATGACTGTTGTTGATCCTGCTATAACCCCCACTATAGGCAACTATGGATGATATAGTTGCCGTGTGGTGGGTGATATACCGGGTACAGTAGATACATGTACCGGGCCCCTTTGTTCATTGCCTTTCACCACGAAACTGACACTTTTAGTTTTATTTAGTTGTCGCAAAAAATAGGACATTATTTTATTGTGCATAATTCTGCGGAGTTGGTCCTTGAACTGCGAGGGGGACGCAAGTATTTCGAACGTATTTTATCGATTTATAAAGGAAATTTTAAAAGCCAATCAAGTTCGGTGTATAAAAAGTTGGAATTGTAGACATCGATTTTTAGCAGAATTACCAGCTAAAATACGGTTGCAATACTTGTTTTAAGTACATATAACCCAATTCAACATAGACCTACTGTTTATCCATCAGAAACCTACATTATTATTGCATATCTGTTTACAACAATGTTTACGGCTCCAACTTCCTTATAACATGAAACTCGCTAGTGATCAATCTATTTAGTTTTGGATCTTAACTACCCTGATTATCATCATTATCATCATCATCATCATTATTTGAATTGTCTGTTCTACTTCATTTGGTTTGTGGATGCGCATATGGATGATTTCGGGAGGCGTGATGTGCTAGGTTAACCCCTTCAGCACGATGACGTATATTTCATCACATTCTGGTTACCATTAGGCGATATTATTTAGCTTGTAATATATCTCTAGGACTCAAAAGGGTTCATACGATCTCAATAAACTCTCTGAATAACATAGGTCCTTCATAAACTGCATAAAATCGTCTAGCGTTATCGTACTGAAGGGGTTAAACGCCCTCCTCCCCCCTGGGGGGGGGGGGGGGGGATTATATTATTGCACCAGGAGGATGAACATTTACCTTATGGGCGGGTGCCCAACCCCGAAAGGGGTCGAAATAGGGGAGCTATCCCCCCGCCAAAGGCGGCTTTCTAGGGCCTTTCCTAGCTGATGCTGAGAGGACTGGGTTCTAGTCATGTGGTGATGGGCTGGTCTATCAGAGTAAGAACTGAGCGATCTCTGCCATACCCATAGCTTACTCTGACTGTTCCTTTTACTTATATATTTTCTAGATCTCAAGTGACGGCGTCTCTTCCGTGGATTGACCTCCCAATCTACCAAGATTGGAAGTCAAAGCGTCACATTTTTCCTTTGCCCTTCAACTTTCTCTTCATAATTGCTGAGGGGCACAGGGCCTTGGGTGGGGCTTTGGTTTCCCGGGCGTTTCCGCACCCTCCTCAGCTCTCCGCCATGGAGTGGCTTCGGTCACCCAGGCTTTATTGTGGTAGGCAGGGAGGGTTCTGTGAGGGCGCTCGGTTATGGCCTTGGCCTTGCTCGGGGCCTTGGGGCTGTTCGGCCAGGCAGTCTGGGGAACAACAACAACAACAACAACATATACCTTATAATTATTATTTATTTTCTTCTTAGTTTATTTGTTTCTAGTTTTAATTATGTTTTTATTTCTTCAATTTCGCATGTATTTCGGACTCTGTTTCTTATAAAAATATATTTGTTTTGTTAGTTTTCTTTTTTTCTTATTTAAATGTCATCCTCTTTTTGTTTTAGTTATTTTCTTACTCTTGTTCTCTCTCTCTCTCTCTCTCTCTCTCTCTCTCTCTCTCTCTCTCTCTCTCTCTCTCTCTCTCTTACTAAAACTAACCTAAAAGCAGTGCAAGACTGCATACCATCGAAAATACGGCGTCCAGGCCATAATAATAAGCCCAAATGGTGGAATAAAGATATTTCAAACTGCCTGCTTGCTAAAAAATTTGCTAATGATAGATTAAAATCCTCACAAAATGACGAAGAACGGGTGAAATTTGTAGAGCTACGACGCAAAGCCAAAAAGTTAATTAAGCAAAGTAAAAAGACCTTAGAGTTACATATTGCGAATCAAAGTAAAACAAACCCGAAAGAATTCTATAGTTATATCAGAAAGAAAAAAGTAGTTACTTCAACTGTTGGACCGTTAGTCGATGAAAAAGGAGAATACACCAAAGACGAAGTACAAATGAGTAATGCCCTCAATACCTTCTTTGCATCAGTTTTTACAACAGAAGACCTCAGTGATATCCCTACACCATCGCCGATTCAGATTGATAATTCAGATGTTCTAAGCAATATCACCGTTACAGAGAGAGAAGTATTGAATTGTTTAGATAAACTCAAGGTAAATAAAACGCCAGGACCTGATACAATCTCGCCTAGAGTTCTAAAGGAAGCAAAGAATGAGCTCTCCAAACCACTGACATTACTATTCAATAAATCCTTGCAGTCTGGAACTATGCCTGATCAGTGGAAGCTAGCCAACGTAACACCGATATTAAAAAAAGGCAGCAAATCCCTACCCAGTAACTATCGTCCAATTAGCTTAACCTCAGTTGTATGTAAAATGCTAGAAACGGTCATACGAGACAGACTCGTAAATCACTTAGAGGAAAATAACATACTTAAAGATACTCAACACGGCTTTCGTAAAAAACGTTCCTGTTTAACAAACCTCTTAGACTTCTTCCACGATATCCTCAACCTCTACGATGAGAGTAAAGCTGTAGATATTATATACCTTGATTTTCAAAAGGCCTTTGACAAAGTTCCCCACAAACGTTTACTGCTAAAACTAAAAGCGCATGGAATACAAGACGGTGTGTTGAAATGGATAGAAAATTGGCTCAGCAACAGAAAGCAAAGGGTAGTCATAAACGGGAAGGCATCTAAATGGACCAATGTAAGTAGCGGGGTACCCCAGGGATCGGTACTAGGACCAATTCTCTTTCTAATTTACATCAACGACATAGATGAGGGTCTCACCTGCACAATCTCAAAATTTGCTGACGATACAAAAATTGCAAATAGCGTACTCTCAAAAGAACAAGTTGACGATATGCAACACAATCTAGATAAATTGTCATGTTGGGCCCAAATTTGGCAAATGAGTTTCAATGCGGATAAATGTAAAGTACTACATGTCGGATACCTAAATGAGAAAGCAAACTATTCGATGAATGGCACTCAGCTTAAGAATGTAAACAGAGAAACTGATCTGGGAGTAACAATATCGAGTAACCTAAAACCGAGTCAACAATGTTCAGAAGTTGTTAAGAAGGCAAACAAAATAATTGGCTTTATAGGCAGGTCATTTGAGCATAAATCCAAAGAAGTTATCCTAACCCTTTACAATTCCTTAGTCCGCCCTCTTCTGGAATACTGCGTTCAATCCTGGTGCCCTTATTACCAAAAAGATATAAACAAGCTAGAACGAGTTCAACGTAGAGTTACCAAAATGATACCTAGCCTAAAGAACAAACCATACGAAGAGCGTCTTAGAGAATTAAATCTATTTCCTTTAACCCAGCGCAGATTAAGAGGCGACTTAATTCAAGTGTTCAAAATCATCAAAGGCATCGACAATATGAACTGTAGTAAGTACTTCACTATCGACCAATCTAATTACACGCGGGGAAACGGTTGCAAAATTATTGGTAAATCTTTTAACTCGCACGAATCTAAGAATTTCTTCTTCAATCGAGTTGTCAACTTGTGGAATGGGCTTCCCCGAGACGTTATAGACTGCAGCACCGTTGATTCATTTAAATTCCGCCTAGACAAATATCTCGCATCAAACCCGCGACTGACTGCGTTTGTAAATGAATAACTTTATCCTCCCCTCAGTTACTAACCCATATGTCCCCTACTAACTTCCTAGTCCTGCCACGTTAGTGGCAGGGCAGTAGTTCCTTTTCCAATGTTCTAAACCACTGTTTGGACACTTGATCCTCAGTGTTTTGGAGGACAAGCAACCTAGAAGGGTCACTAGACCTGTTGTTGCTTGATTTCCTTTGTACTCCTTTGTACTCTCTCTCTCTCTCTCTCTCTCTCTCTCTCTCTCTCTCTCTCTCTCTCTCTCTCTCTCTCTCTCTCTCTCTCTCTCTTCCTCTCTCTCTCTCTCTCTCTCTCTCTCTCTCTCTCTCTCTCTCTCTCTCTCTCTCTCTCTCTCTCTCTCTCTCTCTCATATACCCGTCTACCGGAAAGCCAGTTTCTTTGTGTCATTCTTTTCAGCCCTGGGATGGTGCTTTGGTCCCCTTACCGACTTCCTATATTGAGGCATTTCTTTGTCTCTCGCTGCTTATGACACACACACACACACACACACACACACACACACACACACACACACACACACACACACACACACACACACACACACACACACACACACAGACACACACACACACACACACACACAGACAGTCAATAATGTACACACTCCAATACACACACGCACACACATGCAAGCACTCACACACACTTTCGTGTCTATAGTCATATATACACATACTGTACATTGTCGTACGTATTCAAACACACACACACAAACGCACATGCGCGCGCGCGTCATGACACATGCAGAGACATTCATAGAACTTGAGGACATAAGGGTTTTAGCCCAAAACTAAAAATGTGATACCGTTACTAAAAACCGTTAAGAGGAACTGTCCCAACTAACATGAGAGGTTCAATACAACTCCTTTAGCCTCTACTGAAGCCACACCACACACCTCTTACAATGCCATCACCTATCAGCCCTCCTACAGCTGTGGTTACATAGATATGACGGTAAAGTAAGACAGGTAAGGTTAGATTACGGTGAAGACAGGGATCAACATGAGAATATAACCAAATCAACACAAATAACATATCAGACGCCGTGATAGTCAGAGGGTCCATTACCATCGACCATACATATGGTAAAAAAAATAATATGTTTGGAGATGGCTCGTTTTTCTGGTCCCCCTTGTTCCTCGTGTTTAGCCCCATTAGTTTTCAGATTTTAAGACGTGCGCCTCATTAGTTTGTCGATTTTAAGACGTGTGCCCCATTAATTTGTCCATTTTAATACCTTTTGCCCCATTTCTATATCAATATCAAGACCTTTCGTGCCATTTAGGTGTCGATTTTTTCCTGGCGAGCGATAACGAGCCTGTAATTTTAAGAGTAATCGGCTGCGGCCGGGACATTTTTCTATCGAAAAAAATAAAATTGATCTTGAAGGGGGATCTAGGGAGTGTTTTCTTAAGTTGGATGAAGGCCTAGGCAGGAAACTAATACAAATAACAATAGAAAGCTAAATAAATGAGCAAACAAAGTACGCCCATCCCCCCTTAAGAACAATCCCAACTGGCACGAAGGGCTCAATACAACTCCATTAGCCTCCACTGAAGCCAACCCACTCCTACAATTATATTACCTATCATGTATACGTCCGCTAAGTGGTGGTGTGGGGAGAGCTAAGGCGACGCAAGGGGCCGTTTGGGTGAGAAAGAGGACAGGGAAAGTGGTGGCAGGTATTGAGTAGAATGGTAGATACACTCACGGACCAGGTATAAGGGCACTGGACACACGCACACACACACTGTGGTCCAGTGGTTTAAGGCGCTGTGTTTCGCAATGACCACGAGGGGCCTGGCGAGGGTTCGAATCCATGAGAATCCTAAAGTTTGTTTCGGCCATAGCGACGGAGAGAATTGTATCGTGGTTCCTCCCTAACCAAGCTGCTATCAGCCTGTGCCAAAGGTAGCATGTGACCTCGTAGTTTAGGTAGAATAAGTATTGTACTGTACCTACAGTAGGTTTAAGAAAAAAATAAGATTTTCAGCCTCAGGGCTGCAATGAACAATAAACCGACAATCATTATTATTATTTACACACACACACACACACACACACACACACACACACACACACACACACACACACACACACACACACACACACACACACACACACACACTTGCGTGAAACCTAATACTTGTCATTCGATACCGAAAAAATATGCAGCTTTGACATGAATGGAAGTGCGTGTCGTGTGTATGTGCAGAGTGTGTACGAGTATGAATGACTATGGACACTACCATTCATTAGAGACCCTATAGTAACAGAGATCGGCCAACCTCCGTCATTTGGGTGTCAGTGTTGATATTTTCCTCTCTTTACTCTCAAATATATCCATACTCTTACTACACATTTGGGAATACTGGTACAGGATATATAGTTTGGTCTTTGGTTATAAAAAAGAAAAACAAATCTACATAATTAAAAGTAAAATAAAGTCTCGTTTTTTGATAGGCCTAATCTAATTAATTAATTTCACTCCCAATACCAAACACCTCCCATTGAAATTAATGAAAGCATGTGATCCTCCTGGGATTCGAACCTGGGTTACCACATACAGATCTTAAGCACTCTAACTATTACACCATCAAGACACAAAATGGTGTCCAAAGAAAAAGCTGTCCACTCTCTCTTACTACAGGCTCTCCATCGCCACCATTCATGTAGGCAGGGACATCGTTAGTGAGGAGGGTTTTGTTCAACCCCGGATTTACAAGATTTGCACATTTTAAAATTTTATACGGTTGATTCATTCAAGGATTTTTTTTTTTTTTAAACTGATTACTGATCGATGCATGGGATAATTAATGGCATTGTTCTTTACGTCTCTGAAATATTCGGCGTATGTTTGTGGAAACAAATAAATATATATATATATATATATATACTATTGTATATTAACCGTAAGCACACGCTAGATTATAAATGCAATTGTACGAACGCGTGTGTGTATGCAACAATGCCATTTTAGTTCGTTCAATTTATCTAATTCTCCTCTTTATCTGTCTCCAGAAAGCATAACATTATGTTCGAAAAACTCCAGCAATTCAATGTGTTCCATGGGAGGCGTGCAATAATGTGAAACACATACATACATACATACATATATACAAGTTTAAAGACCGTTTCATCGACAAAGAGTATGGTTTCAGTCTTACGTCGTAATTGGCGGCAATCCAGGATATCTTGTTTTGGGCTGACGCTGTCGCCAAGTTCTTTATGTTGAGATCGGACCAGAGTACATGATCAAATTTATTCTAGGTCTACCCATACGCAAAGGTCCCCCCCCCCCCCTTTCATAGTCCGGCATGGTTTATAGATTTTATTGATAGGTAAAATCCCTCCCTGCTGGGGCCGATATTCAGCCTGGCCCACCACGGACTAACAGGCTAATGGAGTTGTATTGTACCCTCGTGTTAGCGGTCACAGTTCCTCTTAACATTTTATTGAAGTTCTTACTTTGCGTGTTTTCCCCCAAATATCTCCGTTTGGTCAATGGTGATATCAAAATCCCCCCCCCCCCCCATCATACTATTTATATATATATATACACCGGTATACACATCTCTATATCTGCCGTCTTGTATTACTCTTTCTCTGTTTCTATTCGCCATCCACCGTACTCGAATCTATTATTATTGATTAACCCTTATCAAATCTAATTAACAAAACTACATATCGCATTAAGATGACCATGACCTATGCTATATGAAGCTAATTGTCTTCTCTTTCCTTCTAACATATCTACTGTACATTTCTCATTCCTTCTCGTATTTTGTCTTTTTTTCTATATGTATTCCTTATTTATACCTAGCCAAAGTGTTCACTAATTCCTACAATCCACTTTTGTATTCTGTCCAGTTTTGATTACTAATTCTACTCCTGTTAAATATTATATAACTGGAGTTGTAAGCATCGAGAAGAAATAGGCAAATGACGAATGGAGCTGAAGATCCGTAGAGTTAAGTTGTTTAGATCATGAGTTGAGAGATACGAATTTATATTCATCAAGTTCCGTTTTAGTCAAGTCTTCAGTTTATGATGATGCGTTTATATTATAATTATAGTTGGCGTTAGACGATTTTATTAAATTTAGGAAAGTATGTATAGGAGTCAAAGGCGTCCTTATACCCTAGTGTGTGTGTGTGTGTAATAAGCGCAGGTTAATATTAAGTAGATGCGTAGTTTTATCATTATAAATAATGTTGTTGAGTCAGCTAATCTCGATGTGAATTTGACTTGTATTATCGACAAAATATGGGCTCCTACTAATACCCCCCCCCCCCCCCCCTCCCCCCGGAAAAAAAAATATACCTCCAGCTAGCCCTAGGTATAAATTGATGAATGGTTTGATCTTGATACACCAGACGCACACTCATGCGTACACACGACAAGATTTATAGGTCCTACAAATCAACTTCAATTTATACTATTTACATTATATATATAGGTATAGAAATGCAAAGCACTATCACGTACGGTACTTTAGCAAACAAATCGATAAATTAATGTTGTATATTATGTTTGGTCATTTTTATACTTAAAATAGCTAACTTAGCATAAACATAAATAGCAGTTGTAACCTATGTTGGGTGTACACACTCAATTGCACACATACACACGCAAATGCCTTCATACAATCGTAACATACATATACAGACACGCACAACATAATTATATACATTAATGTATGTATAGTTGTCTATCACAAGAGTAATATCCGTTGTATCCTTTAATCCACTCTATGTAAGCATATTGCTCATATTATGTAAATACAAAATGTGTGTGTGTGTGTGTGTGTGTGTGTGTGTGTGTGTGTGTGTGTGTGTGTGTGTGTGTGTGCTCGCGCCGACCGTAAGTGTGTGCGTGAGCTAGTGATTTTTAATGTATGCAAATGTGTCTGTTTGCACCGGACGGTATGGCCAACACTCCCTGGTATGCGTCCGTGTGTGCGGTGGGGCAAGCGTATCCGCACACATGTCTGAATCCTTGTGTATGTACTGTATGTATGTGTGTGTGAGTGTATTTTAATTAAGTCCCGGGGCCGGGGCAGCTGGCGGCTCTCACAGGTAACGAGCCCAGGTGTGTGTTGGGATCACCAGGGGGGAGGGGAGGTATGTGGGGGGAGGACGAGGGGGGGGGGGGTTATGGGTAGACAGGAAGAGGAATTAGTATGGACAAGTAGGGGTAATACTAATAATAATCTCTGGGTCTTTTATGAAGCACCAGTTCTTATAAAGGGATTCACTAGCGCTTGGAACACTTTACACAGTTTAGTACCCCCGGATGGAACGCTATAGTCCATTCATTATTGGGAGGCCACACATTCTGACCCCTATTCTCTGTAACTCAAAAAAGGCTGGATCAAATGGGCTGTTATTTTCCACATCTATTCCCTGGCTGACTCTCCCCAAATGGTAGAAATAGTACGGTAGCTCGATCATTCTAGTTCTTTTTTGAGTTATAGAGGTTAGGAGTTAAGATTTGTGGTCTACCTATGATGAACAGGGTATACAAATGTGACGTAACTCAAGGATTTGTGATGACCTTGGAAGGCTTTGGTAGGGAATTTTATTTTTCATGAAGCCTTGTTTTATATCCATTAATTACATGATTTGGCCTAAATGTCAAACAAAGTTGGCGTCCCTGATAATATACTGATAGGTAGCATTGGTGGTGGTAATGATAGGTAGAAAACACAGGGTTGGTAGTGATATACTCATTTTGCTGTTATAATGTATTTACTAACAAAATAATGATTTACGTTTTTCTCGATTATTTTGTTCGTGTGTTCAGGTTACTTGTTTGTTTCTCTTACACTTAATAACTCAGAACATCCACTTTGATTATAATGCATAATTTCAATTGGATAAATGAAACAAATCATTGATCACCAATTGATAGGAGCAGAAAATGTTTAGATTATTGTTACATAATGAAATATATAGCAAGCTACAAACCGGTTACCGGCAGGGGAGATTTCCACTTGAGTGATTTTTTCTGGACTCCTTTCTCCCTCATGTTTAGCCCCATTGCTTTTGAGATTTTAAGACGTTCGCCCCATTAGTTTGGCGATATTAAGAACTTTCGCCCCATTTCTGTCAATTTTAAGACCTTGCGTGCCATTTACTGTAGGTGTCGATATTTTCCTGGCAAGCGATAGCAGGCGTGCTAACGCTCGCCAAAAAGAGATCGACACCTAATGTTTTTTTTTCTGTGTGAGTGAGGGAGTCAAAATGCAGAACTGCCTGTAACGAGTGCCTCCCACAGAATTGAAAGAGTGACAGGGCCAAAGTCAAGAGACGTTCGAGCCAAAATGCCTGGACACACGGACTTAGAAGCAATTTAAGTCATAGGAAGTGGGAAAGACTGATTCTGGGAGAGAGTTCCAGAGCTCAGCTGTTGAATAGAAGAATGATTGAGAATAACGTTTCACTCTTGGGTTGGAGAGTTGCACAGAGTAGGGTTGGGATTATGTTCAAGGCGGGTGCCACGTGCTTTACGAAGGGGGGCTGGTTTGCACTGAGAGAGCTCTGAGGAACACTAATTATTGTAATAGCGGTAAAATAGTGAGAGAGATGCAACATTGCGGCGAAGAGAGAGATTGCAGAGAATTGGTGAGTGGAAGTGAGTTAATGAGACGGAAGGCTTTCTTTTCTACTTTGTCTAAAGTTGCTGTGTGAGAGGATCCCCCCCATACGTGTGAACAATACTCAATACATGGACGCACTATGCCCCTGTACAAAGCAAGAAGCTGCGCAGGGGTAAAGAACCCCCGGAGGCGGTTGAAGACACCAAGACACCAAGCATATTAAGAGAAGATGAAGGGTTAATTTGTATACTGTTGAAGAGTAGGTCATAATTTTCTGGAAGGGAGCGACGAGTAGACAAATGGAGAAATTGAATTTTAGAAGCATTGAAAGTAACAAGGTTTTCTCTGCCCCAATCAGCGATAGTAGAGAGATCAGAAGATAGGTGCTTTATGGCCTCCTAACTTGAGATTTGGAGTTCCTACTGTGTATGTTGTTGAGGAAGGCTAGTTGAATAGTGTAATGTAGAGTCAGCATATGAGTGAATGGGGTTGGAGGTACAGTTGAGAAGGTCGTTAATGAATAATAGGAAGAGAATTGGAGATACGACAGAACCCTGAGGAACACCGGAGTTGATGGATTGAGGAATTGAACGATGGCTGTCCACAACTGCAGCTATGGAATGGCCTGAAAGGAAATTAGAGACAAAGGCACAGATGGAGAGATAGAAACCGAAGGAGGGTAGTTTAGAAATAAGGGATTTATGCCAGACTCTATCGAAGGCCTTCGATATGTCTAGCGCAACAGAAAAAGTATCATCGGAGTCCCGAATGGAGGATGACCAAGAGTTAGTAAGATAAGAAAGAAGATCACCAGTAGATCGGCCCTTAAGGAAGCCATACTGGCGGTCTGAGAGTAGGTTATGGGAAGATAAATGCTTAAGAAATGTTGAGGTAAGAATAGTTTCAAAAACGTTAGAGATGCAAGAAATGAGATCAATTGGACGATAGTTGGAGGGCTGAGAGCGGTCACCCTTCTTCCGGACAAGTTGAATGAGAGCAAACTTCCAGCAAGAGGGAAAGATGGCACCAAAGGTCTTAATATCGCTAAACAAATGGGGCGAAGGTCTTAAAATCGCCAAAAAATGGGGCGAAGGTCTTAAAATCGCCAACAAATGGGGCACACGTCTTAATATGTAAAAACCAGTAGAGCTTAGCACGAGGGAGAAGGGGTCCAGAACAAAAATCACTTAATTATCTATTAGGTGAGATAATGAGCATATACGGTAGTTAAATGATCTACTGAATGGAAACTTGTCACATTACGTATTACAGTATTAGAGAACTGCATATACCCGATCCAGTATATATTATAGAATGCGC
Source organism: Paralithodes platypus (assembly GCA_032716605.1). Lineage (NCBI taxonomy): Eukaryota > Metazoa > Arthropoda > Malacostraca > Decapoda > Lithodidae > Paralithodes > Paralithodes platypus. The sequence goes on from CM064483.1 coordinate 4,373,569, forward strand.
GCTTTTAATTTAGCTAGTTCTAGGGTAGCATATAATGTACCATTGATTATATAGTACCGGTACTTTACTTAGATTGTTCGTTATATAAAATCAAATAATCCTTCTTTCTTGGTCGACTACATAACTAGCCATACCCCAGGGAGACGACCACAACCTCTGCATCTCACCACCATGGATTAGTTCATTTGGGCAAGCTTGTATTTGTGACGAAAAGTGAATGTGGGATTAGTTGTGTCTGCCTATAACCATAGTCTATATACATTATGATAGGTCTACAAGTACCAATTCCTCCCCCCCCCCCTTCTCTCTCTCTCTCTCTCTCTCTCTCTGCAAAATCAATTGAGTTGATATGTATTCAAATTAGGAAAAGTCAACCAGTAAATAGCATAAATGATTTACAACCCGTGTGTTGCAACCATGGAATGGTTGCAACCCTCCTATCCATGATGTTGAATACATTGTAGTTTAATAAGCTCGCTCATGCTGATAAGATGCGCGACACTAGTATACAGTTACTCTAATGGTCGCCGTTGTAAATAGTGGGTGGGATGGTTTTCAGTGTGAGTGTCAAATAACCTCGGCATACAACTTTGAGGCACTCTGTAACTCCCGCATACCAAGTACGCCACCCCTGCCCACGCCGAGGTTATTTATTTACATACTCTACTAAAATTTGGCAAGGGAGTAACGATGACCTTCACGGTTCCAAACTTTGTATTAGTGTAATTGCAAATTTAGCCAGCACAGATGCCATGTCATCACGCAGTTATCATGTATACAGTACGGTACACAATTGTTGCCATCATTAATATATGTGAGAATATTGCGAATATGAATAGTGTTGTAAATTATACATTATAATTGGTAAGTAGGATGATAATATATATACATATATATATATATATATATTTATAAAATTAAACTATTGTGTTTGCTCTTTGAATATCAGAATAGGTAGTGAACACATTTGTTCGCATTTCGTCTATCTTTGAGAGATTGGTGAGCAGGTAGCAAAAGAGATGAGTATATTAGGAGGGGAAGGAGGAGGAAGAAAAATAATAATAATAATAATAATAATAATAAGAAGAAGAAGAAGAGAAGAAGGTGGAACAGAGAAGCAGAGGAGGAAAAGGAGGAGGCAAAGAGATGGGGAAAAGGGAGAAGGTAGGTGATGTAATGGGTGAAAGGGGTAGGAGGAAGAGGAGGAGAAGGTAAGAGGAGTAGGAGGAGGAGGGAGAAGGTAGGTGATGATAATGGGTGAAAGGAAAGGAAGAGAAGGAGGAAAGGGAGGAGGAGGGGGGAGAGTACAAAGTACAAAGGAGTACAAAGGAAATCAAGCAACAACAGATCTAGTGACCCTTCTAGGTTGCTTGTCCTCCAAAACACTGAGGATCAAGTGTCCAAACAGTGGTTTAGAGTGGGTAAGGGAACATTGGAAAGGGAACTACTGCCCTGCCACTAACGTGGCAGGACTAGGAAGTTAGTAGGGGACAGATGGGTTAGTAACTGAGGGGAGGATAAAGTTATTCATTTACAAACGCAGTCAGTCGCGGGTTTGATGCGAGATATTTGTCTAGGCGGAATTTAAATGAATCAACGGTGCTGCAGTCTATAACGTCTCGGGGAAGCCCATTCCACAAGTTGACAACTCGATTGAAGAAGAAATTCTTAGATTCGTGCGAGTTAAAAGATTTACCAATAATTTTGCAACCGTTTCCCCGCGTGTAATTAGATTGGTCGATAGTGAAGTACTTACTACAGTTCATATTGTCGATGCCTTTGATGATTTTGAACACTTGAATTAAGTCGCCTCTTAATCTGCGCTGGGTTAAAGGAAATAGATTTAATTCTCTAAGACGCTCTTCGTATGGTTTGTTCTTTAGGCTAGGTATCATTTTGGTAACTCTACGTTGAACTCGTTCTAGCTTGTTTATATCTTTTTGGTAATAAGGGCACCAGGATTGAACGCAGTATTCCAGAAGAGGGCGGACTAAGGAATTGTAAAGGGTTAGGATAACTTCTTTGGATTTATGCTCAAATGACCTGCCTATAAAGCCAATTATTTTGTTTGCCTTCTTAACAACTTCTGAACATTGTTGACTCGGTTTTAGGTTACTCGATATTGTTACTCCCAGATCAGTTTCTCTGTTTACATTCTTAAGCGGAGTGCCATTCATCGAATAGTTTGCTTTCTCATTTAGGTATCCGACATGTAGTACTTTACATTTATCCGCATTGAAACTCATTTGCCAAATTTGGGCCCAACATGACAATTTATCTAGATTGTGTTGCATATCGTCAACTTGTTCTTTTGAGAGTACGCTATTTGCAATTTTTGTATCGTCAGCAAATTTTGAGATTGTGCAGGTGAGACCCTCATCTATGTCGTTGATGTAAATTAGAAAGAGAATTGGTCCTAGTACCGATCCCTGGGGTACCCCGCTACTTACATTGGTCCATTTAGATGCCTTACCGTTTATGACTACCCTTTGCTTTCTGTTGCTGAGCCAATTTTCTATCCATTTCAACACACCGTCTTGTATTCCATGCGCTTTTAGTTTTAGCAGTAAACGTTTGTGGGGAACTTTGTCAAAGGCCTTTTGAAAATCAAGGTATATAATATCTACAGCTTTACTCTCATCGTAGAGGTTGAGGATATCGTGGAAGAAGTCTAAGAGGTTTGTTAAACAGGAACGTTTTTTACGAAAGCCGTGTTGAGTATCTTTAAGTATGTTATTTTCCTCCAAGTGATTTACGAGTCTGTCTCGTATGACCGTTTCTAGCATTTTACATACAACTGAGGTTAAGCTAATTGGACGATAGTTACTGGGTAGGGATTTGCTGCCTTTTTTGAATATCGGTGTTACGTTGGCTAGCTTCCACTGATCAGGCATAGTTCCAGACTGCAAGGATTTATTGAATAGTAATGTCAGTGGTTTGGAGAGCTCATTCTTAGCTTCCTTTAGAACTCTTGGCGAGATTGTATCAGGTCCTGGCGTTTTATTTACCTTGAGTTTATCTAAACAATTCAATACTTCTCTCTCTGTAACGGTGATATTGCTTAGAACATCTGAATTATCAATCTGAATCGGCGATGGTGTAGGGATATCACTGAGGTCTTCTGTTGTAAAAACTGATGCAAAGAAGGTATTGAGGGCATTACTCATTTGTACTTCGTCTTTGGTGTATTCTCCTTTTTCATCGACTAACGGTCCAACAGTTGAAGTAACTACTTTTTTCTTTCTGATATAACTATAGAATTCTTTCGGGTTTGTTTTACTTTGATTCGCAATATGTAACTCTAAGGTCTTTTTTACTTTGCTTAATTAACTTTTTGGCTTTGCGTCGTAGCTCTACAAGGGGGAATATAGAGGAGGAGGAGGGAGAAAGTAGGTGATGATAATGGGTGAAGAAGGGGGAGGGGGTTCCGTATCGTGGTTAAATGATTTAATTGTACCCTGTCTGAAACACACCACCACTACACCACCAGACAACACCTCCTGCTGTCTTCATTAACCCCCCTCCCCCTTATCTCTCTCTCTCTCTCTCTCTCTCTTGAGTTCCTAATTAAAGCCAGCCGCTCTCTTTATTTTCATTAACTATTAAGCAACGGTATAATTGTAGAGTACAAAGGTACCCTGGCCTTTGTAACCTGACAGTCTTGATAGATAGTTTTTTTTTCGTAGGTCTTGTGTAGTGGCAGTGCTTTGTAAATATTTAGCCACACACACACACACACAATCACACACACTTATATATTGTTATTATTACCGGTATTATACTATTAATTATTTTAATTATATTAATTTTATTGTCCCTCTCTGAAATATATATGGACTAACTTAGCTGAAGCGTGATTTTCATAATTGCCTTTAGGGAGTTTATTGCGTATGACGAGTCATAAGGCCAGTGATAAGTATTGAATCAAGTACAGTACAATAACATATTCAAAGTATGTTTTCATTAATGATTAGATTTTGAAGATAATGGAATGGTCCTTTAATGTTGGTTGGCATTTTGTGGAATAGTGTATATGTTTGTTTTTGCATCCTTTGATTTGAATGATGATTTTTGGAGGAGTCCATTAGGAAATTATACTTATGCTAGCCACATTACAGTAGTACAGCCTTTTGTCTCCTTCATACACATAGATTATTTTTGTATAGATAGCGGCTTCCCCTACCCATACTTGTCTATCAATTTCTCATTTAGGTATTTATTTTTTAATTTCATTTATTTATCTTATTCTTCCTACATCCACTCCATCCATTTATTTTTTCCTTTCATCCAGCCCTGTTCATTCCTTATAATTATTATTTGGTTATCGAAGCATTCACATCATATATTTAGCTTATATTTTCCCATCTCCTTCACTCATACATGTGTTTATTTATATCCTGTCTTTACGTATTTCAAATTTCCTTTTATTTTTCTAGTTTTCACGATTTACTCCATACACATCGTTTGCCTGTCCTTCCTTCCCTATACATTTATTTTCCTTATCGTAATAGTTAGTTACATATTCCGTATGCTCACATTATTTATTGTCTTTGTCCTCTTCCACTTTCCTCCCCAACTTTCCCTGTTTTTTCCCTATCCCTCTGTCTCTGTTTATCAGATTATTTCCATATTTGCACCATACATTTTTTGTTACCTCCCCCAGTCATCGTTCACCCCTTATTATCCATTCCACGGTCCACCCTCCCTCTTCATCCCTTTCAATTACCGCTAACAAAGTATTAAACTGGTGGTATATGGCAACTCTCCCCCTCCTGATGACGTCACGTGTAAACAAACCCGGCCACGTGCTCGGTGTTGTCATGGCGTGATTGATCCAGATTTGAAAAGATGTGTACATGCTGTTGTCGTTTACTTTGTTCCTTTATGTATTACAGCTATATCATTATGCTCCCTTATATTGGTTATTACTCTATTACTCATACTGTACAATATATATAATTAAGTGACTTTTGCAAGTTCTACGATTTTAATTTAAAAATTTAGGATATTTACTTTTTCCATCTTAAAATATATTATATTAACCAATATAATAACACACACACACACACACACACACACACACACACACACACATATATATATATATATACACAAAAAATTAGAACTCCAATTTGTGGTCATAATTATTAAAAGAATGCTACCACTATTTAAAATTTTGCCAAACCTCATTATGACTCAAATCTATTAAGGCGATTCCATATAAGTAAGCCATGAGACTTGTCCCGAAACAATTTGTTTGTGTATAAAAATAAAATTAATGCCGAATCTGGACACTAGAAGGCAGCAACTACACTTTTGCCACTATAAAAGCAGGAAATGTTACCACCGATCTCAGTCCTGCATTAGAAGCCACTGAGGATCCACCAAGTGGAGAAATGCATTTGTCAAAATTTTAAATAGTGGCAGCATTCTTTTAATAATTATGACCACAGATTGGAGTTCTTATTAACCCTTCTGACCCGGGGTGCCCCTCCTAAGGACAGTGTCGGGTATCCGGGCGATTTGGCCGAAAAACGTCTAGGCCTAGGCTACCGTATCTTTGTTATTTTACCTGCTAGAAATTTCCCACACATCTCTAAACGTAGTGCGGTTTCCAATCTGTAGACTGGCGTTGAGTAGAGCTCTGTTTGTCAACTGGTTCAGTTGTAATGACGATTTCCGTGGAGCGAATTTTTCCGCGATGTTGACAATATCGGAGCTATTCAGACACTAATTTCGTCATACCATACAACAACAACATTGATCAGACGTCTCCTTGTTTTCGGAGGTGCGGTGACGCAATGAACGGCTTTGTTTACATGCGTCACGGCGTTCAGACCAAGCTGAATAGGCTTTCAAGCTTACTGCCTGTTATCAGGACACTCTAAAAGCACATTTTATAGTTTTCTTTTTATTCCTTTGTTTTTAAGAACTGAAATCTTCGCAAGAAGTTTGTCTTTTAATTTATGTTCCTGGCAGAAATGTTTAAGTTATTTTGTATTCCTATATTTTTATTGTAAACACTGAAATCTTCGCAAGAAGTTTCAATCTTTTTATTAATTTTCCTGGCTCCTGCTTGCAGACACCAACCGTTTGGAGGGTCTGTATTTTAATAAGCACGTATATTTAGAATGTTTCAAACATTCTAACAGTATTTTATGATAAAAGTTTGATTTTTCTTTGCTACTAATATTGTTAGTCATATATACAGTATATATATATATATATATCTGACCTGGTAACCCTATTATAAAATTAGTTGATATATAACAATAAAATATATCATAATTCTCAGGCTTGCAAAAATAAATTATTTAAAGTCTTTAAACTTGACCATATGACCGTGATACTGGCTACCCCATTGATAACTAACAGGTGCGTTAATTATTTTGATCATTAGACATATTTATGTGAATACTGGCTTATGGCAAATGGTAATGCTAAAATATCCATCCATATTTATTGAGGTGTAGTAACTATAGTATATGCAGCTACTTTGTCACATTATACCACATTAACTAATTGTAATTGAACCTACAAATTGAGATTTTTGAGGCTACAGTACAGTCGTGAGCATAGATAAGGTTACACCAATTTGAATATTTGAACCTTTATAGCCAAGTTCTGAATCATATGGGATATTATAAAACCTTGTATTGTCTCGTGTGCGTTCGAAACTGATCGAAATGGGTGTGTTGATATTTATGCTATTGACTGTACAACACATGTGACTTCATTTGGACCGTCATTTTGGGCCCCTTTGTCTTTACCCCCCCCCCCCCCCCCAACACATACACACACACACACTCACACACACACACACACACACACACACACACACACACACACACACACACACACACACACACACACACACACACACACACTCTCTCTCTCGTCTTTTACCCCTTTAGGACCGTCAGTGTCTAGGGAAACGCTGTGTGAAGTAATTAAACCTACGCACACGCACATGAAAACATACACACACACACACACATACACACGCTCTTTCTTTCTCTCTCACACACACACACACACACGCCCACACTCTCTTTCTCTCTCTCATACACACACATTCACTGAAGCAAGTACACCCACACAAACATATGCATAAACACACAGAAACAGTCACATAAACACAACCAATAAATATCTCTCGCTGTCACACACACACACACACACACACACACACACACACACACACACACACACATAAATAAACAAACGCACAAATATATAAACTAATGACTGAACATAAAGGACACCCATGCACTGTTCATCCATCTCACTTCCGTCTCCCCCGGTAAATTATATCTGCCTAACGACCCATTACTACAGAGAACCACAAAGAGAATACAGTCGCTCTCATTGGTCCGGGGAGTTTCAAAGGAAATCATCCCCCCTCTCCCTTGTTTTCACCCATTAGTTTGGTGATTTTAAGATGTTTCGCTCCATTGGTTTGGCGGCTATAAGACACATCGCCCCATTCAAGTGTCGATATCTTCGTGGTAAGGTATAGCGAGTCAGCTAGTTAAGAGAAACCGGCCTTCGGCCTGGAATATTTCTACCAAACAATGTACAAACTTAGCTTGAAGGGGATTCTGTGTAACGTTTTTATAACCTCCATGTGTGTGTGTGGGGGGGGGGGGGGGGAGTCTGGGGATTTTTTTTTTTTTTTTTTTTTCACCTTGAAGGAGGTCTAGGCAAATGAGAATACTAATGCTCGGAAATTGCTAAAACAATAATACCCCCAAGAATAATTAAACAAACGCGCACCGCAATAGCCCCCCAAAACGTCTGATGAGCCAATGTTAACGACCCATTACTACAAAGAACCACAAAGGGAATACAGCCGCTCTGATTGGTCCGGGGGGCTACAAAGGAAATTAGGAAGTCTGTAGTAGATTGTGTTGTGATCTGCTGAGAATGTTCAACAGGCAAGGTATATATTTATTCAACTGGTTCAGTTTTCATTTCGTAGGTGGGTTAAGATTATATACATACATATATATATATATATATATATATATATATATATATATATACTGTATATACCTGTTTATATACAAGATGGGATGTCCCTTGGGATTGTAGTCGGAGGTTGAGCGTAGTCTAATGTGTGTGTTCTTATTATTGCTTGTGTGTGTACAGTCAAGGTTACTTTATTTCCGACGCATATTGAGTCCTCAAACTGATTAAATTAATGCAAATATCAGATAAGGAATTAAGTTGATACGATTAAGTCTGAGCTCACGTCGAATATGTAGGGGTCAGTATTTATGACAGTGGTACGTCCTTGCTTCTAGGATATCAAACTATACAAACTGGACTGAGAAAGAGATACATTAGATACCGTTGGGTCCGATGTAGATATAGATACTGTGTGTGAGGGAACAGTAACCCTGTATGTGTTTATCCCAGTTGATTCTCTCCGTCAACACCGCTCATAAACGAGGTGGTGTAAAAACTCTTCCTGTGCTTAACCCTCTGAGTGCCAGTGACGTGTACTATGTTTTCTTCTAGCTATATTTTGACGATATTATGCAGCTTAGGAAGGATCTGTGATAGTTAAAAGGGTTGGTTGAAATATATTGAAGCCTTATTGTTGGTAGAGGTCCTTCCTAGGCTGAACATAATCGTCTAATAGTTGCCAGAATAGGATAACAAGGACGTCCCTGGTACTCAACGGGTTAAAGCACTTCAGTATTGTGACAAATTTCCTTATTTCCTATTGTTGGCTAGAGTCACTTTAAGGGGAGATGGGCCATTTTTCTGGCCCCCTTTCTTCCTCATGTTTAGCCCCATTAGTTTTCAGATTTTAAGACGTTTGCCCCATTAGTTTGTCAATTTTAAGACCTTTTGTCCCATTTATTTATCGATATCAAGACCTTTCGTACCATTAAGGTGTCATTTTTTTCTGGCGAGTGATAGCGAGCTTGTAATTTTAAGAGGAAGGCCGGGACACTTTTCTATCGAAAAATGTAAAAAATAATCTTGAAGGGGTTTCTATGGGGGTGTTTTTTAAGCTTGATGGAGGTGTAGGGAGAAAACTTAAACAATTATAGAGAGATTAATAAACAATAAAATAAATAAGCCCATCCCTCCTTAACACTTTGGCTGCGGGCATATTTCCGCCTATTTCCGACATATTAGGGTTAATTCAGGCACTCCTGATTGATTAGGCAACTGTCTGAATGAAATTAAATGTATTCAGCCAAAAACTTGAAGACAATATCTTCAAAATGACACCAAAACAAGCTTCGTAGCTCGCGGGGTTCACCCGCAACACTACAATAGACATTCGCTAAAATTAGCAATTATCACTAATGTCGCGCTTTGGCAGCACTGTATATCTCACGAGACTCTGACTCATAGCCCTCAGTGTCGTGGCCGCCTGGTTGGGGGAAGGACGTGTGGCCTGCCACGCTCCTGCTCCCTCGCACTCGATTCTACAGGCCTTAAGAGGCTTTAAAACCCTGTAAATTGCTGTAAATTGCCATGGCGTTCTGGAACGTCTCCTGCAGGCAAAGGGTTAATGGGGACGCCCACATGTTAACGTTATAGACTGCATCACCGTTGATTCATTTAAACTCCGCCTAGACAAATATCTCGCATCAAATCCGCGACTGACTGAGTTTGTAAATTAATAACTTTATTTTATCCCCCCCTCAGTTACTAACCCATCTGTCCTCTACTAACTTCCAAATCCTGCCACGGACATTAGTTCCAGGGCAGTAATTCCCTTTCCAATGTTCCCTTACCCACTCTAAACCACTGTTTGGACACTTGATCCTCAGTGCTTTGGAGGACAAGCAACCTAGAAGGGTCACTAGATCTGTTGTTGCTTGATTTCCTTTGTACTCCTTTGTACGCAGCACATGTTCACAATAGTTTCTTCGATTCCTTTGATTGATGGGTAGATAAAGGTAATTGCGAACAATAACAAATCTTGCCAGGGCCCATTATTGTCATATATAATCCTTACTGCTCCTACCTTTTGATCTTGGATGAAATCATAGACTTTATTGTCAATTTGTGAATACTTTAATGAGTATCTTAGTCCGACAGTTGCAGAGAGAAAACTAAACTCGGTCTTCTGGTAGTTGAACTTTTAATTCGGTTAGTACAAATATGCCATCAGAGTAAAGAGTGAGTGATGTGTGTGTGGCCAAGAAAGTGACCCTGAAAGATTGGCTTCCCTCGTAAAAGGGTTGACAGTCGGGCGTTCTGATTACAAGGCGAGATAGATGACGATAACACCGGAGCTGGTTTACTTATATAGAGAGAATGCCACATTATTGTTTTTTTGTGCCTCCCGACGCTAGGCATAACAGAGCGAGAGAGAGAGAGAGAGAGAGAGAGAGAGAGAGAGAGAGAGAGAGTGAGAGTGAGAGTGAGTGAGTGAGTGAGTGAGTGAGTGAGTGAGAGAATAACAATTCATGTATGCTTGTTTTTGTTTTTTCTCCCTTGGAAAAACCACCTGCAGCCTCTACTGCGACATTATGGATTCTGTAGAAATCATTGGAACAACCTTAAAAAAATAGGATAATGAGTCGCCGTTGACAATGGCGAGCCAACCGGGAACAATGGTAAAGCCGCTGTCACACGAGCGCTTTTTCCGTCAATTTTCCACGAGCAAGTTTTTTCTCGTATTATTTCGGGACTTTTTCGCACTGGTATCGGTTACTAGACTGAAGGTAGATTATGTTAGGTGGCTGAATTCTAATAAAGTGTATTTTTTTTTAAGCTTCCAGACCATAATTGCCCGTAAAAATTGCTCGAAAATGGGCTCGTGTGACTTCAGCTTTAGTGAATGAACGGGAAGGAGGTGGGTTGTGGGTAGCTGCGGGATAATAATGAAAGAGAGAGTTAGTTACGTGGTTAAAGGGAGACGGGCCGTTTTTCTGGCCTCCTTTCTTCCTCGTGTTTAGCCCCATTTGTTTTCAGATTTTATGACGTTCGGCCCATTAGTTTGGCGATTTTAATACCTTTCACCCCATTTCATTGTCAATTTTAAGGCCTTTCGTGCCATTTAGGTGTCGATTTTTTCCTGGCGAGCGATAGCGAGCCTGAAATTTTAAGAGGAAGCGGCCGTCGGCCGGGCCATTTTTCTACCGAAAAATGTACAAATTTATCTTGAAGAGGGGTTTGGGGAGTGTTTCTAAGCTTGATGGAGGTCTAGCAAGGAAACTAAGAAATATAGGAATAAATGAATTAATGGAAAAAAAGGCCAGTCTCTCCTTAATATAGATTTAGCCTACATCGCTACATTGATCACACAGACCTTATGATACAAGACAGGTGGTCAGGACGTAATTCTAGAGATAATAGAACCCCCCCCCCCCATAAAGAATAGTGGAAGTAAAGGGTAGCACAGAAGAGTATCGTACATTTCGACAATACTTGGTGATGAAAGTATCTCACTGATTTCTGGTTATACTGGATGATCCCAATTAAGGGGGGGGGGGTCACCTGTTTTATTTTTTCTCTCATTTTCTCTGGCTTGTATCCATTCGGCCTCATTCAGCCAACTGTTTTAAGACGTTTATCCCCATCCAGGTGTTGATATTTTCCTGGCGAACGATAGCAAGCCAGCATTGTATGGAGAAATCCGGCTTCGCCGTAGACATTTTTCTATCGAAAAATGTACAAATTTAGCTTGCTGTCAAAAAAAAAATATATATATATATGCTGGCTCGCTACAGCTCGTCCGGAAAATATTGACACCTGGATGGGGGTAAACGTCTTAAAACAGTAGGCTGAATGGGGCCGAATGGATACAAACAGTAGGATGAATGGGGCCGAATGGATACAAGCCAGAGAAAGAGAGAAAATGAGATAAAAAAAGCGGGTGGGTCCCCTTAATGGTGTAATATGGCATGATCTCCAATACCACTGTACGGAATAACATGATGTTGGTGCTTGTATTCTGTTTGCTCTTATAAAGGCATCACTAGCTTTCCTTTTCCATTGTTATATGTCTGTGTATCGGTTTTCACAATATCTCGAAAATAAGTATACGGATTTCGACGAGACTTGATCAGCAATTACTTATGGCACCCGAAAGAATCCCATTCACTTTTGGTTAGCACCCAGCTCCCCACTCCCTCTCCTTTTGGGACCCTTCCAAAATTAACCATGAAATGTTTAAATGTTATTTTATTATTACTATTATTGTATTTATAATCACGATATTCAATAACAAATAAAGGAACTAGAACCCTGCAGAAGTACTGTAGACTAAAAAGGCATGCAAGGCAATTTAATCCATACCTTAAGAATGATATATAGCAACAAACGGTGAGGTAAATACACGGGTAAAGGAGGTAAACACAGACTTAACCCTGCAGAACGGTCAATAAATACAGCTTGAGGTGGACTTAAAACCCACTATGATCCAACACCATAATAATTCTCACCCTAACACAGTAGCCAAATAATGTGAAAGTCCAAGCTACCTGTTATACTTTAAACAAATATATGTTTTTTAAAAATATATTTTGATGTTAATAGAATACATTTAAGATATATAAGATATAAATATAGTAAATGTTTAATAGAATACATTTAAGATATATAAGATATAAATATAGTAAATGTTTAATAGAATACATTTAAGATATATAAGATATAAATATAGTAAATGTTTAATAGAATACATTTAAGATATATAAGATATAAATATAGTAAATGTTTAATAGAATACATTTAAGATATATAAGATATAAATATAGTAAATGTTTAATAGAATACATTTAAGATATATAAGATATAAATACAAAAACGTCAGAACAGATAATGTTTAAGTATCAACAAATTAAATCAATATAGTAAATGCTAAGTAAATAATAGTGATAAAAAAGCTAACTTAGAACTTGAGACCTTTACTAAGCTCTTACTATCCAGGAAACTATTACAAATATGAATCCTCATTCGATAAATATTACAACAAATTAGACAGAGCTCTTACAACAAACTAGAAGATATCGATCTTCGGCCGAGACTTTATCGATTTGGGTGAGCAATTTTTAGCTTGAAGGAAGTCTAGGAAGGCGTTTTATGTTAGCCCAAGGGACAAACTTATATACTTTGCTCGACAATGAAAAACAAAGAACGAAATGCTCAATAATAATGAAACAAAATATCATAATAACCCACAAAACGTCAGAACAGATAATGTTTAAGTATCAACAAATTAAATCAATACAGTATACACAAATATGAATAGACCAAATCTTGCCAAAGTGGAAATAAATACAGGTTTCAATACTGTATATGTACTGCGATTGAACACCATAATTCACACCGGAAACTAAGTGTTTTATGTCACCTTCCTATCCTATAATAGATTATAAGTTGATACAAATTAATTTAACAGTGAGTTGAAAGTTAAGTATCAATAAATGAAATAAATATAGGTGAAAGACGCACAAAATATATTCTTTAAGGAACGCTAAATATAATAAATGGAATACATATAAATAGAAGGAACTAAAAATAGCCACGCATCTTACACAGGTGGCGGTAACTGCAGGTTTAACACGACATAGTACTAGGATCAAATACCATAAAAACTACCCTAACAAAATAGACAAAGAGTAGAAGAGGTAGTATAGTATATTGTTTGTGGTAACATATTGTAAAGTAAAGAGGTTTGTACTAACACATTGTAAAGTAAAGAGGTTTGTACTAACACATTGTAAAGTAGAGAGGTTTGTACTAACACATTGTAAAGTAAAGAGGTTTGTACTAACACATTGTAAAGTAAAGAGTTTGTGCTAACACATTGTAAAGTAAAGAGTTTGTGCTAACACATTGTACAGTAAAGAGGTTTGTGCTAACACATTGTAAAGTAAAGAGGTTTGTACTAACACATTGTAAAGTAAAGAGGTTTGTACTAACACATTGTAAAGTAAAGAGGTTTGTACTAACACATTGTAAAGTAAAGAGGTTTGTACTAACACATTGTAAAGTAAAGAGGTTTGTACTAACACATTGTAAAGTAAAGAGGTTTGTGCTAACACATTGTAAAGTAAAGAGGTTTGTGCTAACACATTGTAAAGTAAAGAGGTTTGTACTAACACATTGTAAAGTAAAGAGGTTTGTGCTAACACATTGTAAAGTAAAGAGGTTTGTACTAACACATTGTAAAATAAAGAGGTTTGTACTAACACATTGTAAAGTAAAGAGGTTTGTACTAACACATTGTAAAGTAAAGAGGTTTGTACTAACACATTGTAAAGTAAAGAGGTTTGTGCTAACACATTGTAAAGTAAAGAGGTTTGTACTAACACATTGTAAAGTAAAGAGGTAGTGCGACTGATTGATGTCTACAGGAAGTAATAAGCAAAATATATGTTGAATATATTTGTAAAGGATCAATAATTATACTAAATGAAATAAACATAGGCGGAAGGAACTAAAAATAGCCCGGAATTCTACCCAACTGGAGGTAACTACAGGTTGAAGACGACATATATGCTATGATCCAACACCATAAATACCACAGTAACAAAGTAGACAAATAGTAGAAGAGGTCGTAGCACCCTCCTCCCCCCTCCCACCACCACCACCACCACCACCACCAGCCTTTTTTATGCTACCTTGGTTAGGATAGTTCGTATGTTATGAGAACAACCTTCTCATTATAATTGTATCGATATATAATTGCAGTAGTACGTTGATGTTTTTAATTTATTTTGATTTAATGCATATATTATATGGATATGGATAATCTTAGAGTGTTATGATAGGTAGGCTCAGGAATCAATCCTATAATTATGCTGTCCTGTTTCATTTCCTGGCCCTAAGTAGTATTTTTGTCTTCGAATAAACAGGTTAGAGTGCATTAAACAAAGTTAGATTATTATTATTATTATTATTATTATTATTATTTTTTGTTTTTTGTATGTACAGTAGGTTTTCTACATGCGCTCAATTCTGTAAACCATGCCCTACCACCATAATATCAGATTTAGATATTTTGTCAAGTAAACGAAAACAAGGACTTAGTACTTAATACACATAAACAAAACCTTTATATTCGACTGTGTTTCATTCTTGTGAGTAAGTTTATCAGATTTAGATATTTTGTCAAGTAAACGAAAACAAGGACTTAGTACTTAATACACATAAACAAAACCTTTATATTCGACTGTGTTTCATTCTTGTGAGTAAGTTTTTCCTTTAATGAACTTCAATTAAAGATGTGAAGACGCGGAGCACGACCTTCGAGCGCAACAACGCAAACTGCCCGAACTGGCTTGCACTAAATGATCTCGCAGCCCGCCCCCCTCCCGCCCCCTCCGCCCGCCGTAGCTCAACCCAAGTGTCGTAAACTACGGCGTGCCCCCTGTCCTTAAGGCGCTCTCGGGGTGTTGTATTGCGTTTTGTACGAATCTGGTAATGCCGCGGGACCTTTAATTTGCTGGGAGTTGGGGGAAGGGGTTTTAGTTTGTGAGTGTGGTGGAGGGGTAGGGAATGGGGGTGGGTTAGGTGAATCGTGTATATGGGGTACTGTGTGTGTGTGTGTACTTACTCTAGTTGTACTTACTCTAGTTGTATTGCGGGAGTGAGCATGCTCGTTATTTCCCGCCTCCTATATGTGTAGGTGTTATATGTATCGTTGGAATGGCTGTGGATGTGTGTGTAGTCTGTATTTTTAGCCAATTGGCGACATCGGAAGCGAAGGCTTAGGGTGGATCTGTATGGTACCATTCTCACTATAGACGGTACCGTCTCGCCCAAAGGCTTAGGTAGCCATCAGCTTAGGTGAACCATATGATACCCATCTCGCCTTGTACCATTTTTGCCAACCCCAGATGGGACGTCACAACGTCGTCCACTTATTCCAGGTACCTATTTACAGCTAGGTGAACTGAGGCTAACACATGAAAGGAGACAAGCCCAATTTGTCTCCGCCCGGCCGGGGATTGAACCCCCGACCCCTCGTGTGTGAGACGAGAGCTCTACCTACTAGGCTACGGGCTGTGTGTGTGTGTGTGTGTGTGTGTGTGTGTGTGTGTGTTATTATAAAGGGGTGGGATTGTGTGTTTGTTGGCGATCTATGTATGGGGAGGAGGTTGTGTTTGTGAAGGGAGTGGGGGTAGTTAAGGTTAATGTGAATCTGGTAATGCTGCGGGACCTTTAATTTGCTGAGAGTTGTGGGAGGGGTGTTTTAGTTTGTGTGTAAGGGGAGGGGGGAGGGGTGTAGTGTCGTGGTGGAGGTGAATCTTGTATGTGCGGTATTGTGTGTGTGTGTGTGTGTGTGTGTGTGTGTGTGTGTGTGTGTGTAGTAGTAGTGTTTGTGTGGTAGTAGTAGAAGAAAGGAATCTTGTCTGTGGGGCTTAGTGTGTGGGGTACTGTGTGTGTGTGTGTGTGTGTGTGTGTGCGTGCAATGAGGTGGGATTATGTGTTTGTGGGTGATCTATGTATGGGAAGGAGATTGTATTTATGAAGGGAGTGGGGGTAGCCTATATAAAGTTAATGTGAATCTGGTAATGCTGCGGAACCTTTAATTTGCTTAGAGTTGGGAGAGGGGTGTTTTAGTTTGTGGGTGTCGGGATGGGGCTGTGCTGGAGAAGGAGATGGGGGTTCGTGGGGTACCGTTTTTGTGTATGTGAGGGTGAGCTGTGCATATATACAGTATATATATATATATATATATATATATATATATATATAATTATACATATATATATATATTTTATATATATATATATAGACTGAATAAATATATATATATATATATATATATATATATATATATATATATATATACTATATATATATATATATATATATATATATTATATATATATATATATATATATATATATAATATATATATATATATATATATATATATATATATATATATATATATATATATATATATATATATCTCTATGACTATGACTATGTATTTAGGTAAGGTATATTTTTTATCATTAATATCTTGAAAAACTGATACTTGTCCCGAAATCTCCTGCAGTCCAATCGGTGTTAGCTTACTGTGATATACGCCTCTATTCCGTGACTGTGTGCTACATACAACATCAATTTAAATTAATTAATTTTTGGTTTCGAATGATGAAAGTTAACATTTCACGGTATCATAGCTTGAGCATGTTTATAAATTGGTTTTGAATTATTTGCTGATGTTCATTAACTGTTTCCGTAGATGAGGACGCATTGTTATACTGCATTCTGCTTTCACTATAGGGAGCGCCAATGAACTTGACAATAATCTTTACCTCTTAACTTCTCATAACTCAAAAAGGCCTAGAGCAAACTGGCTGTAAATATCATCACCTATTTCCTAGTGGGCTCTTCCCAAATGATAGAAATGTCAGCTCGATTGCTATCATTCATTTTGAGTTATGAGAAGTTACGGGGTCAAGATTATTGCCAAGTTCGTTGGCGCTACCTATAGAAGGTTTTATGCTGTTTAGGAAGAATCTTTAGGTATCAAATGGTTAAAAACTAAATGAATCAACTCTCTACTTCGTACTAGTTTCTCCTAAATTGACTATAACATCGGCTAATAATAGCCAGAATATACTGTGTCAGAATCCCCAAGAGGTTAAGATGATATGATATTTGTTTATGCGTTGTGTTAAAATATATATACTGTTCTTTATATAAATTTCACGATATCGGAGACTTTTCTTTTACATTTTATTCAACTAGGATGAATGATTTGAATGATTTATTCCATCATTATTTCCTTTGTGTAATGTTATTGAATATTGTCCATTATGCAATATTTTGGTTTAGGTATTAATGTGTCCTGGCACTCTTATAGTATCATCATCATCATCATTTGTCGTATAGTTCAATTGGTAAGCTGTATTCTCTCTCTCTCTCTCTCTCTCTCTCTCTCTCTCTCTCTCTCTCTCTCTCTCTCTCTCTCTCTCTCTCTCTCTCTCTCTCTCTCTCTCTCTCTCTCTCTCTCTCTCTCTCTCTCTCTCTCTCTCTCTCTCTCTCTCTCTCTCTCTCTCTCTCTCTCTCTCTCTCTCTCTCTCTCTCTCTTTATGCGACACACGCTTGGCAGTTCGTCCTGTCATTTAACGAGTGAGGACAAATTATGCGTTGTTCGCTGTAACATATACGCTATTTAGGTACTATTTTACTACCGGTGTGTGGACTGTTATGTACCCCAGTCGTTATATTGCGTAGCTGTGTGTGCATAGCGTATTTATTCATGATGTATGCTAGTATGTACAGTTGCCCACGTAAGTTCTGTTCCTCGTCGTGATCTTATGTATGAATGTAAAAATACTATGAATGATTAATAATTATTAGATCAGTTAATCACTGCATAAGAAACTGCACTCGTAATTCAATCATGCTCAATATATTTATGTATAAGATCACGGAGAGGAACAGAACTTATGTGGGCAACTGTACTTATTGTTATTAAAGAAAGTGTGCACATAAATAAATTATATAATTTCATAATGCGGTTGTGTGTACTTTTACCCATAATTACTGTCATGTACGGTCGCGCTAATAAGTCATGTTTCAGCTGTCATTACGTTTGGCTTGCTCTGGGCTGTATTAATCTCTGTCAGATGTTGAATAGGGTGGGTAAGTGTAGGAACATGTTTTTATATTTCACTCGATATGAAAAAATGAAGCTTAAATATTGCCGATACTAATTATTGATCAAAACATACATGGTGCCGTGACATCACTTATTAGCGCGACTGTACCCGTATTTTCCTATTAACTATTACTGATTGTACTTCAATGTTCCGTTGTGGTATTCTACACTCCTTTCTATAATTATACTAATGTGTACCGATACTAATCTGTTTGTGCTGATAGTTACGTACCTTTTTGTGTACTATTACATACTCATATGTCCCATTATGTACTTTTATGCTTTTGTCATTTTCGAGCAATATAGTTTTGTACATTTTTCGACAAATTTATCTTGAAGGGTTTCTGGGGTGGGGTGGGGATTATTTTGTTTGGAGAAAGTTTAGGAGGGCTTTTTTATTAGCCTAGGGGACAAACTGAAATGCATTGCTCGAAAATGGCAAAGACAAGCAATATGCTCAATAGTAATTAAGCAGAATATCAAATACCGTACAAGATGTCGGATTAGATACTGTTAATAGTTATATTCACAGGACTGGTAGCAATGTTCTACCCCCCCCCCCCCCGTAAAAAATAAAAAATAAAAATAAAAATAAAAATAAAATAAAAAATAACCTACTGTTGTAATTTTAATGGTCACAAATTTACCTGGCCGTGGATATTACCCGTTATTTATGGTATTAATATCATAGCATAAAAGTGGAATATAGCTTGGACACCATAATATTGAATAGGGTTGTCGATTGTGGTATTTTACGATGTTCCGGTGTGGATATTACGGTTATTCTTTGTTTTAGTTAATTATACATACTCTATCCATAAATGTGTTAGACTATACTCTGGTGTTTTCCTCTCCATCAATATACTATAGTCCCTTCATTCTAGGTTGGGCAGAAATCATAACTTCTAACCTCTGTAACTCAAAATGGGCTAGAACAAATGAGCTGTCAATGTATACACATATTATCTTGCCTAGTCTTCTTATTTGGTAGAAATATTAGCTCGATTACTCTAATAATTTTTGAGTTATGAGAGGTTAGAAGTTACGATTTCTGTCCAACCTCGAATTAACTGACTATAGTACCGGTACTGCCTCCAACTCTCATAAGTACTAGACCCTGTTCCAAGTAAGTAGGACCAAACTCTTGAACATTAACCTCTGTAACTAACAAATGACTTGAATAATCGAGCTAATATTTCTACCATTTGGGAAGGGTTAACCAGAGAATAGGTGTGGAAATTCACAGTCCATTTGCTTAAGCCCTTTTTAAGTTACAGGGGATAGGGTTCACGATTTCTGGACTACCAATTTGGAACAGGTTATAGTATGTTCTGTGTGTTGTACTACTGTGTGTCATAATGTGCTCCTAAGTACTCTTGTTATATATCATTCTCCATCAGAATAACAACTATAGTACTGCCTCCAGCTCTCCTATGTCCTAATATGTACTCTGGTGTACTAATTGTGTGTTATAATGTGCTCCAATGTATTCTTGTTTTACACAGTATGTCTATCATCATTATACAAGTTCTACCATCAGCTCTCATATATTCTTGTTTTACACAGTATGTCTATCATCAGTATACAAGTTCTACCATCAGCTCTCATATATTCTTGTTTTACACAGTATGTCTATCATCAGTATACAAGTTCTACCATCAGCTCTCATATATTCTTGTTTTACACAGTATGTCTATCATCAGTATACAAGTTCTACCATCAGCTCTCATATATTCTTGTTTTACACAGTATGTCTATCATCAGTATACAAGTTCTACCATCAGCTCTCATATATTCTTGTTTTACACAGTATGTCTATCATCAGTATACAAGTTCTACCATCAGCTCTCATATATTCTTATTTTACACAGTATGTCTATCATCAGTATACAAGTTCTACCATCAGCTCTCATATATTCTTGTTTTACACAGTATGTCTATCATCAGTATACAAGTTCTACCATCAGCTCTCATATATTCTTGTTTTATACAGTATGCCTATCATCAGTATACAAGTTCTACCATCAGCTCTCATATATTCTTGTTTTACACAGTATGCCTATCATCAGTATACAAGTTCTACCATCAGCTCTCATATATTCTTGTTTTATACAGTATGCCTATCATCAGTATACAAGTTCTACCATCAGCTCTCATATATTCTTGTTTTACACAGTATGCCTATCATCAGTATACAAGTTCTACCATCAGCTCTCATATATTCTTGTTTTACACAGTATGCCTATCATCAGTATACAAGTTCTACCATCAGCTCTCATATATTCTTGTTTTACACAGTATGCCTATCATCAGTATACAAGTTCTACCATCAGCTCTCATATATTCTTGTTTTACACAGTATGTCTATCATCAGTATACAAGTTCTACCATCAGCTCTCATATATTTCTAGTGTGTACTGTACTACTATGTACTACTGTATTACTATGTACTCTTGTATGTTCCTATCCATCAATATACTAGTACTACCTCCACCTGTCATGTACTGTGTGGTGTACTACTGTGTGTCATAATGTACTCCTAAATTCTCCTGGTACATGTATTCGTATTCCTATTTTCAAATATACTAGTACTACCTACATCCCTCATATATGTACTAGTATGTACTGTGTGGTGTACTACCGTGTGTCATAATATCTCCCCCAGCCTGCCTCTAAGCCCAAGAGCCAACACGGGGGAGGCAATATCGGGCGTAAATTACTTGTTGGATGACATTGTGGACATGGGGAGGGGAGGAGGGGTGTGTGAGGGGAGTAAAAAATAAAGGGGGGAGGGGGCAGGAGAGGGGTGTGTGGTGGGGAGGAGAGGGAGGTGGAGAAGGGGTATAGGGGGAATAATACATAGAGGGGAAGGCAGGGGAGGGGTGCAGTGGAGAGGGGAGGAGTGGAATTGGAGTGGGATGGGGAGAGAAAAGTGGGCTGTTAGAGTCGGGATGGAAGGGTACAGAGGGAATAAATATCAAGAGAGGATGGCAAAAGATGGGGTGGGTGGGGAGGATAGGAAGGGAGGGAAAGTTGAGTTGGAGTGGGGTGGGGAGAGAGTTATGGGTGAGGTTGGAAAGGGGTGTAGAGGGAGTAAATCATAAAGAGAGGAAGGCAGGAGAGGGGTGTGTTGGGGAGGAGTAGGGGGGAGAGAGAGAGAGAGAAACAGAGAGAGAGAGAGAGGGGAATATTGCTAGACTGAGAGTTATTCAAGGCGAAATAATGGGCACCGATGTTTTTTATATAGGTTAATAAAAAACGGGAGAGCAATCAGACACACCAATACCCGTCTGTAGGGAGAATACTTATTTGTTTGTTTTCATATGATCCCTTTAATCCTATCTGTACCAGCCCTGTTTCACTCCACTGGTTTAGATATTTTAAGACGTTTCACCCCATATAAGTGTCGATTTTTGGGGGGCGAGGGAAAGTAATTATGGTCTATCTGTGTACAGTATAATGACATGGTAAAGAATAACCTTCAAAATACGTAACCAAATAAGCAATTTCAACATGGGGTGAGGTTAAGGGGAGTGTTTTTTTTTCTGGACCCCCTCTCCTTCATGTTTAGCCCCATTAGTTTTGAGATTAGTTAAGACATTCGCCCCAATAGTTTGCCATTTAGGTGTCGATTTTTTCTTGGTGAGCGACAGCCAGCCTGTAATTTGGGCAGGACATTTTTGCTGCCGAATAATGTACAAAGTTTATCTCTAAAGTGGGTCTTAGGGGAATTTATGTAAAGTTTAATGCATATACAAATCTAAATATTAAGTGAACCTTTTGAGCCAACTGCAGCCAACCAAACGAACGATAAACGCACCGAAATTAACCCTTTCAAGGTCCAATACGCATTTCTTATTGTGTTTTTTTTTTGGCTAACATTAGACGTTTTTATGTAGATTAGGAAGGGTGTGTGGAAGTCGGAGGGTTAATTGAGACGGTCTTTACCCCTATAATTCTCACAGATCCTTCCTAAGCTGTATAAAATCGTCTAATGAGAGCCAGAATAAACTGTTAAAATGCGTCACGATCTTCAAAGGGTTAACTTCCTGAAATAAATGGCTCACGTCGAAAATTAGCGAGATATATTTATTTTTACAATTATTTTATTTATTTATTTATTATTGTTATTATTTTTGTTTTTAGTTTCCTCCCTAGACCTCCATCAATCTTAATAAAATACCCCCAAGACCCCCCCCCCCCCTTTGAAATTAATATGTGCCTGCCGAAGGGTGGTTCCTCCTAAATTGCATGCTCGATACTGCTCGCCATGGCAGAAAAAATCGACACCTATAGTTAATGGCACGAAAGCTCTTAATATCGCCTAACTAATGGATTGAATGTCTTAAACTATCAGAACTAATGGGGCTAAACGTGAGGGAGAAAGAGGTCCAAAAAAAGCGAAAAACCTCCCTTTAATGGCATATTTTGAGCCAACTGCAACCAACCAAACGAACGATAAACGCACCGAAATGAACTTCCCGGAATATTTGCTCACATCGAAAGTTAGCGAGATTTTTATGAGGCAGTTTTACGGTCCCGATCCGGTAATTACATTTTCTGAATTGTTGTCGCCAGTGTGTTTATCCGGTTTATCTGGGTACAGTCGCAGCCGAAAGTACCGGCCTACCTCCAGAATTTGTCACTCGGGTTTATCTCTGTAGTGCTAGCCTTATATTTCTAGGCGCCGATTGTCGTTTTCCCAAGCACTGCTAACTGTTACGGTCTCCCTTACGCAAGAAGATGGGAGGTTGGGCATGCTGACGCAGCCTTAGCCTGGTTGACCCAAGGCCTTGACCTGGGTGACTGTATGTCTACCTTCGGGTACTTAAATGTGTTTCATTGTTGCATTCTCCCACGTGGAGAATGCAATCCATCGTGAAAGTTATAACAACTCTTTGGGTATCTTGAAAGTATATCTATCTATCCTTGTATTAGATGGCTTTACTACCTCCATAACACCACTGGAAGGGTAGATAAATATGGACACTTTAATAAACCTTTTCATACCCACAGTGTTTTAAGAGTGAAATAAGGGGGTCAAAACATCAAAAAGTGATTGTGCAGGGTATATAAGCTAGAGAGTTGAAGCGAGATATTTTTAACAAATAACCTAATTGCTTGGTGTTATATAAACGGATGAGTTGCATCGAACCATCGATTCGTGATATACTTTTATGTTGTGGAGAATATGGGGGAGGGAGGTGGGGGAGGGGTACCAAAATACGATTCTACTCAGGGTTATAGAATGCACAGTAGCTAAAATAAAATCTTCTATCTGACAATTTTTGCTTTCGTTATGACTGTATTTGGTGTCTTGAAGTTCCTATCGTTCAGTCCAATTTCATTAATTGCAATGGAGGTGTTTGGTGTTGTGGTGAAATAAATAAAATATAGATTATTATAAGAATAAACAACAAAATCAATCAAAATAATGTGATAACTTGTAGCGGATTCAAGGCTCCGATACATGTAGCCATTAAACTTGCCCATGTGACGCCTTCCTCATTTTGGAGGGTTGAAATATAGACAAGTTAAAACAAAAATATTGTATAGGGATTGGCAGTATCGATGGGGTAACAGTTCTATTAGTGAGGAACGTTAGGAGATTACATTTGAAACAATAGAGAAAACAATATAGGCCTATATTTGTGAATATTTTTTGGTTAAGGGAAATGGGGAGGGGTGAGAGGAGTTGTATGATTCTAAACCGCAGTGGATTATATATTATAGTCAAACGGACGAAAGAGAATGGTTCACAATATTATTACTATTATTATTATTATTATTATTATTAGATTAGGTAAGTGGCTGAATTACATCGGTTTGTAAGGTGGATAGCGCGGAAATGTATATTTGACTTGAAATAGATACATTGAAGTATTACAAACCTTCGGCAAAGTGAGGTTTGTTTACCTGGGTGAACAGTTGGTTGAGCCGCGGTGTACTTGTTTTTGCCCCCTGCTGTCAATATATATGATGATGACAATAAGTCATGGGGGGGGGGGGAGCCCCCCCCCCCTCATAGGGAAAACTGTTTTTCAGAGGCTTGTAATGACTTCCAAACATTATATATTGATGAAAATTAACACATAAAGCTATAAATCCATGGAAAAATTAGTGATATTAATATAAACAAATTCCGGTTTTTGTTCAGTTTCCGCGTCTGCTGAACCATCCAAAAACACGCTAAAAGGCGTGTTATGAAGGGGGGAGGTGGGAGGGGTAGTATAACTGTAGATATACCAAACTCAAAAATAAATAAATAAATAAATACATAGACCAAAAACAAAGCACTATACCCCTTAAGAAGTTTGTTTTGTTTTTCGAGGGTTCATATTGGGCCAGGATGTTTGTTTACCAGTGTACAGTCGTTTTGAGGCCTCGACTGATTAAACGAAACTCCGAAATACAAATATCTGGTAAGGAGGTAATAGAGATTCAATTCAACCTGATACAACTTCGAAAACTAATGTATAACAATTATTGACCGCAACTGTACTGAAGTTCAGAACTGAGGTACATACAATATATTAACTTTCTTGTTGTTTATGTGTCCAAAGAAGGCTTCGTAAACCCCAGTTCTATAAGGTAGTATAATATATGTGACTGTTTACTGAGAACCTCCCATATTGCTGTCACAGTAAATAGTCGCATGATATAGTGTTCCTGGTCTGAGGGATAAATAGAAAGTGTGTTGTTGTTGTTGTTGTTGTTGTTGTGGTGGTGGTGGTGGTGGTGGTGGTGGTGGTGGTGTGTGTGTGTGTGTGTGTGTGTGTGTGTGTGTGTGTGTGTGTGTGTGTGAGAGAAAGAGTGAGTAAATAAATGTGTTAGCATTAACAGGTACACACCACCCAGTTACAACCAACGCCCCTCACTATTATTCCCCAGTGACCATACAAGGCTCACAGTCCAAGACAAAATCAACCCTTCCGGAAACTAACTATTCGTTGACTTGACACATAAGAATACACTATACATAATAATGATAATAATGATAAAAATTAATAGATAAATAGATAAACCCACACACACACTATTATGCCAGTTAAAAGGATTGGTATTGTAGATAACAATCTATTATATGGATAATTGAATGAGAGATTAGCAGAAATGTTGGTTAATCATAGTCTTGACAGATGGGTCTTATTTATGACCCCTGGTCAAGGTGACGCCCATCACACAATTTGCTTAAGAATAATGGGGTGAAATATGAGCCTTGTTCTTGATGATATGAACACAAGATCACTCCATAAACTATCCACGGGTGTCTGAGGTGGTGTGTGTACAGTACAGTCGGTTATAAAAGTTAACACTCCCTTCTGTGTGGGATACTTTGTTTTCACCAAACGTATTTTTTCACTTACTTTACTGAAATTAGGCAAATATCTAGATATGGCAAAGAGGAAAAGGATATATGACGTTATGTAAGGCAAGATAACTGCCTACTTATATCTGCTAACTATATCAATAACACCGCTCTTATTTATTTCATCACTCGAATTGACATGAACAACCCTGGTAACCTCGTGGACAAAAAATAACAACCAAATAGTATCCTCTCTAAGATCCTTGTTTATTGATATTCTTTTTCGATCATAAGATTGACAAATGATTATGTTGGTGCCTTCAACTTCCACAACACTTTATTAGTATTTTAGGCTAATTTGTGCATGCGACTTATACAACAAAATGTTTGAGACGACGCCCAGTGTGTGCTACCGTATAAGAGTATGTTAGTGTGTAGATTATGGTGCCTGTGTGTGGAAATATCTACAACATATCTACCACTACTCTTTATACCATGATATCTACCACACTACAAACAATCTGGAGGTGATGTACGAGACGGGGTGGGGGTGGGTGGGGTGGAGAAGAGAGAGAGAGTGAGAGAGAGAGAGAGCTACAATGAGTTACAAAGAGTTACAAAGAATAATGTTTTCTGTCAATAGGTCTTGATGTCCATTTCGCAGCGCTACTCTGTGGCATAAATGAAGTATCGGTACATTCTTTGCAGTGTGCAAAATACTATTTACTCTCTTCTGTAACTGATCTACTGAAGTACTGTTTACAATTTCTGAAGGAAGTTTGTTCCAGGTACTGTGTCAAGAGCATTGCAACGTCCCAAAGCTGCTTGTCAGTACAGCTATTTCTTTAGTAATATAAGGGGACTTCACTCTAACATAAATTCTGTACACCAATTTCTTCAAGCAGAATCCCCTACTCTCCTTTTTTTGACAGAGACTCAAGTAACATCCACATCTGACACATCTAGATTTAATTTTCCAGGTTATCAACTGCTCCAAAATTTCAGACCTAAAGGTGGTGTATGTTGCTTCGCAAAATCTGAAATTGCCCTGGAGGAGGTTACTAGTTTCAATTGTCCCTATTTTGATTATTCTATATACAAATTATTTTCTGCTGGTAAATTTAAATACATATGTTGCATCTACCGTTCCCCAAATACTCCTCCAGAGCAAAGTCTTTTTGATTCTCTGTCCTCACAATTCAGTGTCCTCAACTTAAATGCTTCTTCTGAAATCACTGTGTTGGGTGATTTTAATGTCCATAATGTTGAATGGCTCACTCATTCAGCCAGGACTGATGATGCTGGTCTTGAATGTGAGCTATTTGCAGACTCATTTAATCTCATTCAACTAGTCAACCAACCCACCCGTGTACCAGATAATCCTAATCATAATTCCCACCTACTGGACTTATTTTTAACAACCAATTCAGAAAATTATGATGTTACAGTGAGGTCCCCACTTGGATCTTCTGATCACTGTCTGATACAGGCCACCTGTCTATCACCTACCACACCTTCCCACTCTGAACCTGTTTTGGTGACTAAATGGCATTACGATAGGGCAGACTGGGAGGGTCTTCAAGGTTTCTTTATTGATATTCCCTGGACCTCTTTCTTTTCTAATGATGCACACTCCACCTTGAGCCACATACAAGATTTTGTAAAAATTGGAATGGAAACTTTTATTCCTCATCAAAAGTACAGTAAAAGATCTAATTCACCTAAATGGTTTGACCATAATTGTGCTAGAGTAACTGAACAAAAAGCAATAGCCTACAATGCATACACAAGATCAAAAACACATGAAGCCTTTAATTACTTTAGAAACATCAGAAATCATGCCAAAACTGTATTAAACCTAACTAAATCAAACTTTCTCCATAAGCAGGCAAATAAACTTCTAAATAATCCAAATGATAACAAAATATTTTGGTCTACTCTTAACTCATTCAAATCCAACTTCACTACTGCTTCATCCATTCCACCATTAAAATCTCCGACTGGCAATCTTGTAAGTGACCCACGAGGTAAAGCTAACCTTCTTGCAGATATTTTCTCCACCAACTCAACCTTAGATGAAATAAATCAAGATGTCCCTGTACTTAATTTTAATTCACCTGAAATTCCCTCACTTAAGATCCACACCAGACATGTCAAAACTATTTTGCAGAATCTCTCAGTAGATAAGGCTCCTGGTCCAGATGAAATTCCTCCAATAGTACTTAAGAATTGCTCCTTGGTGCTCGCTCCTGTATTGGCAAAATTTTTCCGTCTGTGTACTCATACCTCATGCTTCCCAGTACCCTGGAAAGAAGCAAACATCCATCCAGTTCCTAAAAAAGGTGCCTCTTCAGATCCATCAAACTACAGACCAATAGCTATAACTTCCACTCTTGGCAAAGTTTTTGAAATTATATTAAATAATCACATAATTAAGCATCTGGAGAATAATAAATTAATCAGTGATAGGCAATATGGTTTTAGACGATGTCGATCAACTGCAGACATTCTTTGCCTTCTTACGCATCAAATCAACCAAGCTACAGACCAACATGGTGAAACACATACAATAGCACTGGATATATCAAAGGCATTTGATAGAGTCTGGCATCAATCCTTATTGTCGAAGATGTCACACTACGGCCTTGCATCATTAGTTCCACTAATTTCTTCTTATCTTCATAACAGAAAAATATGTGTAATGGTAGATGGCCTTTATTCTCAATTTCACTCAATAAATGCTGGTGTTCCCCAGGGATCAGTTTTGGCCCCAACTCTGTTCCTCATTCATATCAATGATCTCATATCTACCACTCATAATCCAATACATTCCTACGCAGATGACTCAACACTCCACAGTTCCTTCACATTTACCAATTCTTTCACCCAACCCGATCTTATAAATTCAAAAATAAACACTGCAATTTCTCTGAACCAGGACCTTTCTAGAATTAATGAATGGGGACAAGAGAATCTAGTTTCCTTTAATGCACAGAAAACCAAGTACATTCAATTTTCTAACCGACAGAATCTCACTGACTCCCATATATTTTTTAATGATGTAAATATTCCCACTTCCCCTAGTATTGACATTCTCGGTGTAACATTAACTACTAACTTGAGCTGGACACATTATGTTAGAAGCATTGCTAAGAATGCCTCTAAAAAACTGGGACTCCTGTACAGAGTTCGAGAATTCTTCACTGACGAGCAGTTGGCCGTAATATATAAAAGTCATGTGCGCTCTCAGATGGATTACTGTTCACCTCTGTGGGGTGGAAGTGGAGTGGTTGCATTGAGGCAGTTGGACAAAATTCAAAATAAAGCTATTAGATTAATCAATAACCCTGCAGTCACACAGGACCTTCCTACATTAGCCATACGAAGAAACGTTGCATCCCTTGCATTATTCTACAGATATTTTCACAGCAATTGTTCCGAGGAACTTGCTTCAATTGTGCCGCCTCTCCACATCTTTCCCCGTAGAACTAGGGCAGTTGAGAGCGCCCATGAATTTACACTTTCTCCTCCACAATGCAGAACTTCTGCTTATCAGAATTCATTTATCCCTAGAGCTACTACTCTTTGGAATTCACTTCCCTCGAATTGCTTTCCACAAACTTACAATCAACAAATGTTTAAATCCAGTTGTTACAAACATTTTATGAATGGAGGATGCCTTTAGGCACATGGACCTTTTTGTTTTATCTGTGTTTTTCCTTCCTCCGTTCATTGTCTCTTAAAAAAAAAAAAAAAAAAAGGTAGAACAGCTATACCTGAACAAATTTTCCATATTTAACTTCCAGCAATGTTTTGTTTTGTTTTGCAGTCTTTATTGCGGCTAAGCATTATAATATCATTAAATTTTTCAAACCATTTAAATATTTTAAAGACAGATTTGAACAAATGTATTTGTAAGAGAGAGAGAGAGAGAGAGAGAGAGAGAGAGAGAGAGAGCGAGAGCGAGAGCATGAGAGCATAAAGTGATGGAAGTGACAGCTATCCTTCCTACACCAAGCCACAAGACACGCCCCCATACCCTTATCACTCATAATATACACAATCTTATATAACTACCCCTTATTTGAGTACACAGGTTAAAAAACTTGAAGCAAATGGTGGAAGTAAATTAACACAAAGTAAATACATAAATTAACTCTATAAATAAAACTATCACAAGAGTACATAACTAAACAAATGTATATTGTATATACTATAGCTAAGTGTATAATAAACGAAGATCTTCGTAAATAAATCACTAAAATATACAATAATATACCGTAATAAAATAATGCATAAATATAAAATGTATAATTATTGTAAGTAAATTTATAACAAACTATGAATCAGTTCCCTCCTAGATACAATTTTAGAGTTTATATATAAATGTTGAGTGTGACTTGTAGGGCGAGTATCAAGTGACTGACTAATTTTGTAGACTGATATATTCATTGGGTAATCCCTCCATCTTGACAGAACGTAAATATGACTTGGTTCGCAAAATCCGAGTTGCTTTCGGTTTTACTAATAGCGTAGACGATATCTTATTTTGTATTATGATGTTACCTTTATACTGTATGTACCGTAATATACTGTATATATATATATTATGTTGGAATTCTAATGGCCAATTATTGAGCCATTAAGGAAATACAATGTATTAATGGTATACCGTATATACAACGGAACATAAACACATTCCTCAGTGGTGTTTAGAATATATCTTGCCATATAATTAGAAGAAAGTAAAGACAGGGGTTTGGGAGGAATTCTGATGAACTTTACTGTAGGTAAGGCTGTATACTTTTCCATCTATGCATAGGAAAGGGCAATTAAATCAATTCGGCCACTGAAAGCAATTATAATGCTTCAATACATTGTCTACCTTGTATAATAGCCCCATAAAAATAAATAAATAAATAAATAAATAAATAAATAAATAAATAAATCAGTTCCAATAATATCTCCCTTGGCTACTGACGACTCATTGCCTCTACAATACAAGACTCATGATGGAACACGGCAGAAATTGATTGATATTTAATATTAATTTGCATAAGAAAGAAAACACGAGGTCATCAGAGTCAATTAAGCTCCCACGTCGACTATTTATACGGAAATAGTAAACTGTTACATTATGTTAACACTGTTTATGTATTTCTTTTTGATAATTTGTATATATAGCACGATGTGTAAACTTGTATATATAGCACGATGTGTAAACTTGTATATATATAGCACGATGTGTAACTTGTATTGAAGACGTAATGCCAGTAAAAGATGATGTCATATACATCTGGTAGATGTGTTAACCACAAGTCCCATACTGGCTAGAGGTCTAGTTGACATGGCTATTGGTAGGAGGAAAATAGTGTTAAGACAACAACTATAAGGTTTCACACCCTGTTCACCACATAGTCCTGTTTTGTTTTTTCTCTCTCACACGCACACACACACACACACGGAGAGAAAGAGAGAGAGGGAGAGAGTGAGTGAGTGAGAGAAGTGAGAGTAAGAGAATGGATATTTTGAAGAGATTTCTAACCACAGTACAAGTTTATTAACTTTTTAATTAAAGTACACTATAACCCCTTTATCCCGGTCACGCACTATTTGTTGTATTATAATATTATCAAACAGATTATAATTAGTGTATCATATAATTACAAAGACACATTATAATAATATCATTCATGGCATGCAACCAAATTGTATTTATAATGCCACATTATATTCAGAAGAATCAAACTTTGCAAATTAATAACTATTAAATTACAATCATTATATATCATACGTGTTGAAACATAGTATTCTGTATGTCACATTATCCTATGTCATGCTATTAACAAAAATATCCTTCACTCCATAAGAGGTAAGAAGACCATAAATCCTAAAATAAGAATCTGATTAATGATTTTATACTGGTTAGTGGTTCTCCAGACCCATCTGCCCGGGAGGTGAAATATCCGGATAGATTTAATAAGAGATACGGAGAGATGAAGCTACTGAAGCCAGGGTATGCTCCGCCGCTCCCTACCCATTCTTATATGCTGCCCAGTAGTACCCATCATTCTGAAATGTAACAGTTCAGTTTAGTTCATTATTTCGTATAGTCACCTGACGTTCCCTACACCTTACGTTCCCAACATCCTAAGTTCCCTGCACTCTACGTTCCCAACACCCTACATGATACATCTTACGTTCCCTACACCTCTCTTTCCCATCATCTATCCCCCATTCCCGAGCGAGTAAAAGGGGCGTTGACCATCCCATAATAATTCTCCTGTTGCATCTAGGCGTGGCGCCACGGTGGGGGCGTGAGGTTTACAGGGTGCCGTGTTTATAGAGCTCAGTGTTATCATGGGGCCTCCGCTACTACCGTCACCCGCAACCCCATGTTTACTACTAGACTTACGAGAGAGAGAGAGAGAGAGAGAGAGAGAGAGAGAGAGAGAGAGTAGGAGAGAGTTTTTCGAGTATGTGAGAGAGAGAGAGAGAGAGAGAGAGCGAGCAAGCACCAATGGCTTCTATTTACGGAATTGGCTGGAGGGCTGCGGAAGACGTAAATACCTTTCCTATAATACCTGCAAATTGATAACGTGAGAGAGAGAGAGGGTGACAGTGAGTGTTTTTAGAGTATGTGAAAACAAAAGAGTGGAAGCCTGTGTGTGTGCGTGTTTGTTTCTTCAGAGTTTAAGTTTAAGAGAGACCAACTGGTGCTGTAGCTACCGTCACCAGCAACTCACTGTTTACACTCAGATTTACGAGTTGGGGGGCACGGACGGGCTTTGGAGGACGAGAGAGAGTGAAGGAGGGAAGGGATTTTTAGAGTACCGTAAAATGGCCTAACTTCAGACAATGGAGTCTACTTCGGACATTTCTGGATAAAAGTATATAAGCTGCAGTTATGGAAAAATGGCTCTGCATTATGGAAAAACACCGCAGACATACTTGTTGTTCCATAACATCATGTATTTATCCCATAACTGCGGTTCATTATATAGTTTTTCAGAATGTCCGAAATTATGTCCCCGTCCAAAGTTACGTCATTTACCGGTACATGTGTGAAAAATTGGAGTCGTGTGTGTGTGTGTGTGTGTGTGTGTGTGCGCGTGTGTGTCTGTGAGTACAAGTTTTCGTGTGAGAGGGAGACATTTATGCAGCTTCATCCTTTGGCATTAAGGATATAGGAGTGAAAGATCAGCCATCATAATCGTATTCAAATCTCAAATGAGGATTTACTTTGTCTCGAAAAATATTTGGAGTAATGGGAGATCAAACCACATCACTATCTACTGTAGGGAATTGATTAGTATACTGCTGGGTGGACAACAGTTACATAGAGAAGTCTATATACAGACAGTGGGCAGCATGATGGCAGTAATTCATCATGACTAGGACCAACCTAACAATCCTGCCATACGACTAAGAGGTTCACGTATAATTACAATTGAAATATCCCTACATACAAGAAAGCTACGCCCTTGTTTATTACTTCCAGGTGCGTTCTCATCGTAAATATACGGTCATCCCTCGGCAGGGATGATCACCTTTGCTCCTTTGTCTTGTGGGTGCATCCTCATCACAAGCCTTGGAACGGGATAAAGGATGCAGCAGCAGCCCCGAGAACAGTATAACAGAACTGTAGGAAAAGAGAGAGAGTGTGAGAGTGAGAGAGAGAGAGAGAAAGTGAGTGAGTGAGTGTATGTATGTTTGTGTGTATGAGAGACAAAGTGAGAGTGAGTGTATGGGTGTGTGTGTGTGTTTGCGTGTGTGTGTGAGAGAGAGAGAGAGTGAGTGAGTGAGTGAGTGAGTGAGTGAGTTATGGAAAGTTTGGAGAGGGTAACTCGGGGGCACTTGTCCTGTCTACAAGATTCTAACTTCTTAAGATTTTTTGTCCATCCAGCCCTTCCTCCCTCACCCTCTTCCTTTCTCTAACTTTATCACAACACACACACATACACTCTCTCTCTCTCTCTCTCTCACACACACACATACTCTACAATACACCTTTTTATTTAATCTCCATTCACTAGTACTTTCTCTCTCTCTCCATCTCGTCCGTCGACCCCTTTGTATTTTTACTCGTGTATTTTCACCTTATCTCCTTCTCCCCTGGTCCTTTTATTCGTGTGTCACTCTAGATACACACACACACACACACACACACACACACACACACACACACACACACACACAGCCCGTAGCCTACTAGGTAGAGCTCTCGTCTCACACACGAGGGGTCGGGGGTTCAATCCCCGGCCGGGCGGAGACAAATTGGGCTTGTCTCCTTTCATGTGTTAGCCTCAGTTCACCTAGCTGTAAATAGGTACCTGGAATAAGTGGACGACGTTGTGACGTCCCATCTGGGGTTAGCAAAAATGGTACAAGGCGAGATGGGTATCATATGGTTCACCTAAGCTGATGGCTACCTAAGCCTTCGGGCGAGACGGTACCGTCTATAGTGAGAATGGTACCATACAGATCCACCCTAAGCCTTCGTTTCCGATGTCGCCAATTGGCTAAATACAGACTACACACACATCCACAGCCATTCCAACAGTACATAAAACACTTAACATGCATTTCACGCAATACATTCCCAGTTAAGGAGGCGCGATAATAATGAGCTTAGCTCGCATTGCGTGGATTCCCCTTGACGAACAAGTAACTGAGTAACACACACACACACACACACACACACACACGCACGCACGCACGCACGCACGCACGCACACACACACACACACACACACACACACACACACACACACACACACACACACACACACACACACACACACACACACACACACACACACACACACACACACACACACACACGCACGCACACACACACACACACACACACACACACACAAACACACACACCAGTAATACTATTAGAAGTTACCGAAAACATTAAATTACCATAACACTATAAACTAACTCCTGAAGGTGGGTAAATAATGGTAGTCTGGCCCAACACTTGTCTCTACTTTATTGGTCTACAACTGTTCTTGCTTATCTTCATCTCGTCCATTAACTCCTTTGTATTTTATTTTATTTTTTATCCTGTATCCACCTTGATCTAATTTCTTATAATATATATATTTTCACTTGCATTCTTTACTATTCATTATCAGTGCATTTTGCTTCGTTCTGAGATCTTCAAAGCGTTGTTCTTGGGCACATTGGTTTGAGGGGGGTTATGGGAGAAGGATTAAGATAAACCCGCCAATTAGAGTTGAATGCTTTACTTGATCATATACTGTAGCTAACCTAACATGTTGCCCGAATGAATTAGTTAATACCAATTGCTTGATCGTTGAACTTATAGCCTAGAATTCCCCCTTTCACGAGTAGGTTAGTTAATCTTATAGCTAACCTAGACTGCCTCCTGTTAGGGGTTATTATATCTCCATTAATTGTATGACTTCTACCTTTATAACCCCATAGTTATTATAACTCTCCTAATGATTAATCAACGAAGAATTATGCTTATCATATCGAATTTGGCTAATAGGCCTATGCGGTTCCTATTATTACAACTAATCTAGAATCTTGCCAATTATGAGTTAACTATAGGTATAGCCAGCGAACTTGACAGTAATCTTGAACTCTAACTTATTTGCAACTTAAAAAGGGCTACAGCAAACGGGCTGTAAATTGTCACACCTACTTCTTGGCTGAATCTTCACAAATGATAGAAATGTCAGCTTGATTGCTCTCATGTTTTTTTAGTTATAAGTAGTTAACCCATTCAGTACCAGCGACGTCCTTTTCATCATATTCTGGCAACTATAAGACGATTGTATTCAGCTTAGGAAGGACCTCTAGCAATAATAACGCTTCAAACTACCTCAACCAACCCTTTTAACTACCACAGGTCTTTCCTAAGCTGCATAATATCGTCTAAATATAGCGATGATAAATTATAACACACGTCGCTGGTACTCAAAGGGTTAAGGGGTCACTATAGTATACCGTACCTCACCTGATCGTATAGTAAACCGAGAATCCTGCCTACAATTACTGATTATATACTAGTATCTTCTGATGTTATAGCTATCCTAGAA
The DNA here is from genome assembly GCA_032716605.1 of Paralithodes platypus. NCBI lineage: Eukaryota > Metazoa > Arthropoda > Malacostraca > Decapoda > Lithodidae > Paralithodes > Paralithodes platypus. Next base: position 4,409,564 of record CM064483.1, read on the forward strand.
TCTTACACGAGTTAGTTCTTATATCATCTGACACACTGCAACTCCATTCGTTCAGTATACTTTCCAACCAGTCCTGTTACGAACCCCAGTCTTTTCTTCCCGTTGCCTTTAAGGGGGGATGACCGTATTTATTTGCTCATTTATGTATATTTTTATTATTTATTTAGTTTCCGCCCTATACTTCCACCAAGCTTATAAAAAACACCCGCCCAAGACCCTCCTTCAAGAAAAAGTTGTACATTTTTCGATAGAAATTTTTTCTGGCCGAAGGCCGATTCCTCTTGAATGACAGGCTCGCTTTCGCTCGCCAGGAAAAATAGACACCTAAACGGCACGAAAAGTCTTAATATTGACAAAGAAATGGGATGAAAGGTCTTAGCATCGCAAAACTAATGGGTCAAACGTCTGAAAATCTGAAAAATATGGGGTTAAACCTGAGGAAGAAGGGGGACCATAAAAACGCCCCCTCTCCCCTTTACACTGTCCCTCTCATTACCACCATTCTTACCCTGTCGCGCGCCTGTCACTCCTTTTAGTCCCATTACATTTGGACATTTTTCTTATTAGAGTACTCGTTGGCGGGTTTATTTCTTCATACGTCTATTATCCATTTGATTTTGTTTGTATTCTGTCGTTTATATTTCTTGTATTTCCATTTAGTTTTAATGCGACTCGTTTTTAGCTATTTTGTTTATTTTATGTTCTGGGTGTGGTGTCCCGACTTCGAATCCCGGGCTGACCATATGCTTTGATTAGTGTATTCAAGTGTATTGGGGTTGGTAATTGATGATTAATGTTAAGAACGGGGTGTTACTTAACTTTATTCTGCCATATTGTAACTGAATTATTGTATCACAAATACGTGTTGTATCAAAATGTATTAATTGTCTGCCCGTGTATGCTCTCTGTGGGCCGGTAAATACTATTTAGGTTATTAAGGGGAGATATCGACTTGAGGGATTTTTTTCTGGACCCCTTTCTCCCTCATGTTTAGCCCCATTGCTTTTGAGACAGTCGCCCCATTAGTTTGGCGATTTTAAGAACTTTCGCCCCCATTTCCGTCATTTTGAAGACCTTTCGTGCAATTTAGGTGTCGATTTTATCCTGGCGAGCGATAACGAGCCTGTAATTTAAGAGGAACCGGCTTTCAGCCGGGACATTTTTCTACCGAAAAATGTACAAATTTATCTTGAAAGGGGCTCAAGGGGGTGTAATTTAAGCTTGATGGATATCTAGAGACCAAACTAAAAACCTCCCCTTAAGTCAAGTCTCTCTCTCTCCCTCTCTTGCTTGCCTATCCTTATCCTTTACTTTCTCTATTTAGGTTTGTTATCTCTACTAGAATTGGAGCGTGAGATCTGTGCGGTGGGTAAAAATGTTAAATGTGTGTGTGTGTATGTGTGTGTATGTATGTGTGTGTGTGTGTGTGTACTTACTCTAGTTGTATTTGCGGGAGTGAGCATGCTCGTAAATTCCCGCCTCTCAAAACATGATTGCCGTACTGTTCTTTGAAACTATAATATTAACGTTTCACGATTTTGTGCGCCCGTGTGTGTGTTTGTGTGTGTGTGTGAAGTACGTCTTTCTGTTGTATAATGTACATATTTTGTGTCTGTATTCCTTAAGGGCAGGTATTTAGTTTATTCCCTAGACCTCCATCAATCTTAGAATTTAACCCCCTTGACCCCCTTTCAAGATAAATTTGTACATTTTTCGGTAGAAAAATTTCCCGGCCGAAGGCCGGTTTCTTCCTAAATTACAGGCTCGCTATCGCTCGCCAGGAAAAAATCGACACCTAAATGGTACGAAAGGTCTTAAATTTGACAGAAATGGGGCGAACTTTCTTAAAATCGCCAAACTAATGGGGTGAACATCTTAAAAACTCAAGATCAATGGGCCTAAACATGAGGGAGAAAGAGGTCAAGAACAAAAATCCTTAAGTGGAAATCTCCTATTAATGGCTAAATAAAGGTTTAAAATTTGAAAATTTAAATTTGTGTGTGTGTGTGTGTATGTGTGTCTGTGTATGGATGTATGTATGTATGTGTGCGTGTGTGTGTCCTTATTTTCCTGTTTACCTGTCTCCCGTGTATATTTTTATCCATTCATGATCGTCGTACTTCCGCTCATGTTTTCATATCACACTTTTTCTTTCTCCCTCTATTATGTCGTCACTTTAAGGGGAGGTATTTAGTTTGTTCCCTAGACCTCCATCAAGCTTAAAATTACACCCCCTTGAGTCCCTTTCAAGATAAATTTGTACATTTTTCGGTAGAAAAATGTCCCGGCCAAAGGCCGGTTCCTCTTAAATTACAGGCTCGCTATCGCTCGCCAGGATAAAATCGACACCTGAATTGCACGAAAGGTCTTAATATTGGGTGAAAGTTCTTAAAATCGCTAAACTAATGGGGCAAACGTTTTATAATATCAAAAGCAAAAGCATAAGGGAGAAAGGGGTCAAGAAAAAAATCTCTCAAGTGGAGACCTCCCCTTAATCATCCCATATTCTTATCCTGTCAGTTTACCCCATTCAGTACCGGTGACGTCATTTTCATTATATGCTGGTAACTATTAGAGGATAATTATTCAGCTTAGGAAGGACCTCTAGCAATGATATGGCTATAGACTATCTCATTTCATCCTCAGAGCTACCGCAGATCCTTCCTAAGCATTGTTATTCAGCTTAGGAAGGACCTCTAGCAATTATATGACTATAGACTATCTCATTTCATCCTCTGAGCTACCGCAGATCCTTCCTAAGCTGAAAAAATCGTCTAACAGAGTCCAGATTATGATAAAAAAAGGACGTCCCCGGTACTGAATGGGCTAATCACTCCGTATTCTTTTCCTGTATTTTTTTTTTTTTTTTTTTTTGGCGTGATGATCTGCCCTTCAGTCTTCCCCTGTGTTTTTTTGTGTTTTTTTCCCGCCTGGTGATCTGCCCTTCTGTCCCCCCCCCCCCCCTGTCACTCTGGGCGATCCTATTAACCCCTTCGGTACGGTGACGCCTTTCTCTCTGGCTGTCGTTAGACGATTTTCGTTCAGTTTAGGAAGGACCTGTGTGGGAGTCGAAAGAGTAATAGGGAGATGGTTTATACCCCTTTGCATTCTGGAGATCATACCCAGGCTAAGTAGTATCGCGTTTTTTTGTTTTTTTTTCCCATTAATTTCTGTTTTCTTTATATTTTACGTATTTGTCTTGGTTTTCATCAATTTATTGTCATTATTGTCACTCAAGGAACGAATGGATAGTAATAGTAACGGTAAATGGTGCTAGGTACAGAAGTAGGTACACACTATCTCGATTAAGGAGGTAGTACTCGCTTTTTATGGACCCCCTTCTCCCTCATGTTTACCATATTAATTTTGAGAGTTTAAGACGTTCATTCCATTAGTTTGGCGTTTTTGAGACCTTCGCCTATTTTTTGTTGTCAATATATAGGCTTTTCGTGCCATTTAGGTGCCGAGTTTTTTCCTGGCGAGCGTTAGCTCGCTTGATGGAGGTCTACCGAGGAAACTAACAAATTAATAAAATATGTAAATATATAGACCAAAAACCAAGCACTACCCCCTTAACACTTTAACACCCACAGATTTGTGCTAAACCAAGTAAAATTGCTTAATTAATGTTAGCCAGAATGAAACTAAGAAAGGCGATATTATACTGAAAAGGTTAAACTAGATTATAAATATGTATAAACACCATATAAGGAGGAGCACTTTATTGAAAACGTTTCGCATCAAGCTTCATTGGCCTGATTAAGCTATATGCGAAACGTTATCAATAAAGTGCTCCTGCTCATAATGATGGTGTTGATATTCAATTCTGTCAACTTTTCTAACTTTATTTTGACTCAACTAAGAATAAACCAAATAAGCGAAGATTGGTAGCAAGGCGCAGAAGCTATACTAAGTGATATAGAGAGGCAGGGGTGACAGGGGAAGGAGACACCACCTCCGCCACAAAATAGAAAATCTAAAATAAAATAAATATAGTGGGAAGAGAGGGAGCCGTCTTAAAGGTGTCGAGATAAGGACGGGTAAGGAAAAAAACGAGGGCGATATATCAGGTCAACGTGAAACATGTCGCGGGCAATGCCAAGAAATAATACCTAAAATTATCACGAAGGGTTAAGGGGAGGTTTTTAGTGTGTTTCCTAGACTTCCATCAAGCTTGAAATTACACCCCCTTGACCCCTTTTCAAGATAAATTTGTATTTTTCGGTAGAAAAATTTCCCGGCCGAAGGCCGGTTCCTCTTAAATTACAGGCTCGCTGTCGCTCGCCAGGAAAAAATCGACACCTAAATGGGACAAAAGGTCTTAAAAGTGACATAAATGGGGTGAAACTTCTTAAAATCGCCAAACTAATGGGGAAAACATCTTAAAATCTCAAAAGCAATGGGGCTAGACATGAGAGAGAAAGGGGTCCAGAAAAAAGTCCCTCAAGTGGATATCTCCCCTTAAGAGGAGAGTTATATTTTATATATATATATATATATATATATATATATATATATATATATATATATTTATTTATTGAATAGTTTCCTCCCTAGACTTCCATCAAGCGTTAGAAACTACTTCCAAGACCCCCCTTCGAGATAAATGCGTATATTTTTCGGTAGAAATATGTCCCGGCCGAAGGCCTGTTTCTCCTAAATTAAGGAACACCCCTTTCTTAACATTAATTACAGGCTCGCTATCGCTCGCCAGGAAACAAATCGACACCTACATGACACGAAATATCTTAAAATGTACAAAGAAATGGGACGAGAGGTCTTAAATACGCCAAACTAACGGGGCGAGCTTCTGAAAATCTCAACACGAATGGGGCTAAGCATGAGGGAGAAGGGATGGGTAAGGAAGAAATAGGAACCCTCCAAAATAATGTCTACACAAATTAATAATCAAGGTTAAGATAGGTGACGAGAAAAGTAGAGGAAATATACTCAAAACAAAATGTGTGGTAGAATCGTGGCCTCTTTTATTTGCACGATATTTTGGAATTATATTTGAGTAATTCGACAACTTAACCCTTTCAAGATCCGATGACGCATTTTTTTTTTTTTTTTTTTTCCTGGCTATTATTAGACGCTTCTCATCAGATTAAGCCCATGATATTAACAGTTGAGGGGAGGCTGGCCGTTTGTTTGATCTATTAATTCATTTATTCATATATTTGTTTAGTTTCCTCTCTAGACCTCCATCAAGCTTAGAAAAACACCCCCTAGATCCCCCTGCAAGATAAATTTGTGCATTTTTCGGTAGAAAAATGCCGGTTCCTCTTAAAATTGCAGGCTCGCTATCGCTCGCCAGGAAATAATCGACACCTAAATGGAACGAAAGATCTTAACATTGACAACAAAATGGGGCGAAAGGTGTTAAAATCGTCAAACTAATGGGCCGAAGGTCTTATAATCTTACAACTAATGGGGCTAAATATTAGGGAGAAGGGGGTCTAGAAAAACGGTTTTCCTCCCCTTAAGAACCAGCCAGCGTAGGCGGAGATATACGCTCTACCTAATGCGTCTCTAGTTCGATTGTACACATTTATATCGATGGTGTGTGTTGGGGGTGTTGTGTTAAGCTTGAAAGAGGTCTAGGGAGCAAACCAAAGTCTCTCCCCTTAAATATGATATGATTTGTATATATTTCCATATTTCTTCTTGTTCTTTCTGCTGACACTCTCTGACCTAAATAATAATAATAATAATAATAATAAACGGTTTATTAAAGAATGGCAGCCTCATGAGCTGAAAATACACATACCTATGTATATTCCTTGTGTCATCTTATACTCTCTGACCTATGTTTATCCCTTTTTCTTCTTATTCCTCCTTACAATCTCTGACCTATGTATATTCCTTGTTGTTTCATCTATGTATATTCCTTGTTGTTTCATCTATATATATCCCTTGTTGTATCATCTATATATATCCTGGCAGTGTCTCTCCCTCGTGCATACCGGGTTTATATTCGTACCTGTTGGACACTTTGATGGGGTTATTCTCAGCCACGCCACTTTACTGTCACTTAACTCCTATTTATCATTCTCTCTCTTTCTCTCTCTCTCTCTCTCCCTCCCTCTCACTCTCCCTCTCCCTCTCCCTCTCTTTCTTTCTCTCTCTCTCTCTCTCTCTCTCTCTCTCTCTCTCTTTCACCCCTCATCAGCTGGCAAATCCTGCAATATCCTCAAATACAGTATATATCCTCATCGTTTCTCGTCTTCCTTATTTTTAACCTTTCTCTTTTGTTCTGAATTCTCCTCGGTCTGTTTTCTTTTGTTTCTCCTCCAGTTTAATAGTTCGGTTTCTTCTTCACTCTTCGTTGTCTTTTTCTCCTTGTCCTTATGCCTGTCCCCTCCTTCTACTCCACCTCTTTTTCTTGCTTATTTCTCTTCTACTTCTCCTCTTCCCTTTTCAGTGCCCTCCCTACCCTCCCAATCAGCTGTCCAATCCTCCAATACCCCCACTATTTCTTCTCCTCCCACTGTCCCCCTTCCCTAATCAGCTGTCCAATCCTCCAATACCCCCCAATATCTCACCCCTGTCCTCTACTAACTTCCTAATCCTGCCACGGACATTAGTTCCAGGGCAGTAATTCCCTTTCCAATGTTCCCTTACCCACTCTAAACCACTGTTTGGACACTTGATCCTCAGTGTTTTGGAGGACAAGCAACCTAGAAGGGTCACTAGAACTGTTGTTGCTTGATTTCCTTTGTACTCCTTTGTACCCCTCCCCCTTCCTACCCTCAATCAGCTGTCAAATCCCCCAATACCCCCATATATTTTCCCCTCCCACTGCCCCCCCCCCTACTCGCCAATCAGCTGTTCAATCCCTCACTACCCCCACTACCTCCGCCCTCTCCCATTGCACCCCCCTCTCTCTCCCAATCATCTGTGTCCAATGCCACCACCATAACTATCTCTTCCCCGCCAACCCACCCACTAGCCCCCACCCCTCCTCCCTCCCCAATCAGCTGTCCACTTTCCCCCAATATCCCCCACTATCATTGTCCTCGTCTAACTCGCCCCCCCTCCCTCACCCCCAATCAGCCGTCCAATCCCCCAATATCCCCCACTATCTGTCCTCGTCTAAACTCGCCCACCGCCCTCCCCCCCAATCAGCCGTCCAATCCCCCAATATCCCCCACTATCTGTCCTCGTCTAAACTCGCCCCCCTTCCCCCACCCCCCAATCATCCGTCCAATCGCCCAATATCCCCAACTATCTGTTCTCGTCTAAACTCGCTCCCCTCCCTCACCCCCAATCAGCCGTCCAATCCCCCAATATCCCCCACTATCTGTCCTCGTCTAAACTCGCTCCACTACACCCGAGAGCCACCTCCTCTTTCTCTTCTTCCTTGGCCTCCTTTTTTTTTTAGTTTTGCTCTGTTCTGCATTTCCTCTTGTCTGTTTCTCCTCGGTATAGCCTATCCTCTTTTTAATGTCCTCTCCATGTTTATTATTCTCGTTTCTGTTGCCTCTTTTTTGTTTACCTTCTTCGCTGATTTTCTTTGTCTATGTGTGTTGAGGAGACAAAAGGCAGGTTGCCTTGAGTGAGTGTCTTCCCCCAAATTTAAAAGAGTGACAGAGCCAAATTCAAGGTACGTTGGAGTCAAAATGCCTAGACACTCGAAGTTTAAAACAGTCTTAGTCATAGGATGAAGGAAAGATTGATTGAGGGAGATAGTTTAAAAGTTCACTTATTAAGTAGAAGAAAGACTGATAAAATTTGCCAATTCTTGGGTTGGAGAGCTTGACAGAATAGAGGTGGGACTGTGTGGAAAGGCGGGTGCCTCGCACTCACCGCAAGGGAGGGGGTTCTTATTGTAGATAATGTGTAGGATGCCGGGGCCAAATTCAGAAGATGGAGATAGGTTTTGTACAGTTGATTAGTTCGTGGAAATGTAGAAAAAGTGGTGTTAGCTGCAGGAGGGGGGCTGCTATCTCAAATGATTTGTAGCATCTGTTGTTACTGGGTACACCATATCGGGAATAAGCACTATACTAGACTACAAGCACCTTTCCCAAGGAAGAACTCTGAAGTTGATCATTTTGTATGTTTGCAAAGCTGAACTTGTGTTGAATGACCGCCTTGTGTGTGTGCATTTTGGCACTGAGTACCTGAAGATGGTGGACAAGTTTTACTACTTGGTAGATACCATTTCTGCCAGTGGTGGGGCTGAAGCCAGAATTAGATGTGGCTGAGTATAATTAAGAAAACTGCTGCCATTTCTAACCATGAGGAGACTCCCATTTCCCTTGAATGGAAAGGTCTACGGTTCATGTATTACAAGCTCAATGACCTATACTCACTTATGTGCCATGTCAAAGTGGATGTTATCAACAATCAAACTTAATGAAATGAGAGCTGCAAGAAATAATTGCTAGTGTAGAACTGAGGAGACGGTTAGGTATCAAGAATATCAGTGATGAGATGCGTATATACAGGCTTTGTTGGTTTGGGCATGTGGAGAGGATGAATAAAACAAGCTGTGAAAAGAGGCAAGGCCGTGAACGTGGAGAGGGTTCCACTAAGGGGTAGACCCAGAAAGACGTGGGATCAGACTATACGTTCTGATCTTGAATTAAATATACTGACTAGTGAGAACACCGGCATCAGGACGTGTGAGCCCGAGAACCGGAGCTTAGTGTGCGACACTCCGTACGTTGAATGTATGTCAAAAAGTACAGAAAAAAAAAACACTCGGATACCATAGTACAACATAGCCACACTCATAAACATTCATAGACCCTTTATGTTTTCTTTTATGCAATTATAACTATTTGGATTAATTTTTGGATAGAACTTGCTTTACAATAAATTCTAAATATAGTTTTGTAGTTGATTAAAATGTAAAACTTGCAAACTAAACAAACCAAAATTGGGACAAGGACAATATAAAGTCAAATTAAATTATCAAAATCGCTACGATTTATAGAAATATATATTCATAAATTAATTTCCAGGTATATATTTTCATAATCATAAATAGGTGCAGTCCACAAATGTGTATGAGTGGGCTAGAGAGACTATGGTATCCGAGTGTACCTATAAATAGTCCACCTTGGCCTTCTGTTTCTCATGTCCCTCACTCCTTCTTTAAGGGGGGATGGGCCGGTTTTCTGGCCCCCCTTCTCCCTCGTGTTTAGCCCCATTAGTTTTCAGATGTTGAGATAATTGCCCCATTAGTTAGTCGATTTTAAGATCTTTCGCCCCATTTCATCGCTGGACACTCCATATTTAGACACCTTCGTGCTATAGGTAGGTGTCGCAGTGTTTTCCCTGGCGAACGATAGTGAGCCTGTAATTTTGGAAGAAACCGGCCTTGCGGCCGGGACTCTATTTTCCGCCGAAAAATTACCAATTAATCTAGAAGGGGGATCTAATGGAATTTTTTTTTTTTCAACTATTGATGGAGGTACCAGGAGGAAACTAGAACATTCTGGAACAGACAATACATGCAAAAACTCGCCCACGCGCAAGTGAACCAGTCTGGCCACCACTCTAAATCTGCTTCTTTCTTCATCCCTCGCCACCCCCCCCCCCTCCCCCCCCTCCCATCCCTCCACCATGCCAATCCTCCAATATCCTTTGAAGGGAACCCACCCTCGTTTTTGTCTTTCTCTTTCTCTTCATCCTCTCCTCGTCTTTGGCTTGTATCCATTCGCCTCGCATACAGTCTACTGTGTTTGTGAGACTTTTACCCCCCTCCCGTATCAATATTTTCCCCTGGCGAGCGGTAGCGAGCCATTATATATATATATATTTTTCGTTATGACAGCAAGCTAACTTTTTTACATTTTTCGATCGTGAAAACTTTCTCCGGCCGAAGCTCTGTCTCATTTCTCCCTACAATGCTGGATTCTATACGCCTCCGCTAGGAAGAAATCGACACCTGGATGGGGATAAACGTCTTAAAACAGTTGGCTGAATGGGACCGAATGGATACAAGCCAGGGAAAGAGAGATGAGGAGAGAAAGATTAAAAAAAAAAAAGCCGGTGACCTCCCTCAACTATCTCTCCTCGTCTCTCTCGCTCCAGTACCCCCCTCTCTCCACATCCCTTCTTGTTATCTTACTTTTCCTCCTTCTCCTTCCTCTAATTCTTCTATTCTTCCTCTTTCTCTTGCCTTTCTTCCGCTTCTATTGTTTCTCTCTTCATCTTTGCCTACCATTCTACTATGTTTATCTTCCGTTTGTCTTCCCTGCTTTATCCTCCAATTCCTTCTATTTCCCTTATTTCGCGTGTACTGTCTCTCTCTCTCTCTTCATCTCTGCCTTCTTCTATCCACCCTTCCACTCTATTTTTTCTTCCGCCCGTTTCCTCTGCTTTAATCTCCAATATTCTCGGCTATCTCTCCTCGTCTCCTTCGCTCCACTACACTCGCTTTCCCCATCCTTTCTTCTTCTTCTTCTTCTTCTTATTTGTCTTCTTCTTTTTCTTTGTATTTCCCTTTTCTTCATCTTCTTCTTCTTCTTCTTCTTTTTCTTCTCCTTTGTTATTGTTCCTGTCCCACACGGTATATTGGTTTTATTACGTCCTATTCTTCCACGGTGGCTTTACCTTCAGGATGCAAGGTCTTATAGTCTGGCGCTGCTGTTTTCATCCGTCTGTCTGTCTCTGTCTGTATACATGTGTGTGTTCCTTATTGCATGTCCAAGATCTTATATAATTGTACTGTATATATATATTAGCTTTCAATTCCTCTAAGATACTCTCTGTCTGTCTGTCTGTCTATCTATCTGTCTATCTATCTATCTATATATCTATACCTTATCTACTCATCTATCTAATTATCTCTCTCCTCCTCTCTCGCTCTCTCTTCTCGTCTCTCTGCGTCTGTCTGTCTGTCTGTCTTTCTGTCCTGTCTGTCTGTCTGCTGTCTTGTCTGTCTGCGTCTGGGTCTTCTATCTAGTCTATCTGTCATATCGCGTCATTCGGCATACGCTAAATCTGTGCGTCTATCTCTCTCTCTCAATCTCACAAGATATAAAACACGAAAATCGGTACTACATGAGAAGCTCCGACCCCAATTCCCGGCACGACTGCCACGGATCTCCCACTTCTCCCTTCTCGTGTACCAGGGCATCCCTCTCAAGCCCCTCCTGCCACTACTCCCCTCCTCCCTCCTACCCCCTCCCCCCTCTCGGAATCATCTCTTCTCCTCTCTCCTCTCTCCTCTCTCTCTCTCTCTCGTCTTCTCTCTCTCTCTCTGGTCCTGTCTGTCTGTCTGTCTGTTCCTGTCTGGCTGCTTCTGTCTGTCGTCCGTCCTGTCTTTCCGCTGTCCTGTCTCTGTCGTCCTGTCTGTCTGTCTGTCTGTCTGTCTGTCTGTCTGTCTGTCTGTCCCACACACACACTACGTTCTCCCCTACACCTCCATCCCCTTAATATGACCTACTTTAAACTTTTCTCGCGTGTTTGTCTTTTTATGAATGTCTTCCGTCGCCATTTGACTTCATGGTTTCGTTTCTTGCTCTCTCCACACCCTCTTCTTCTTCTTACTCTTTATTGTATGCTCACACTTCTTTCATACATTTGTCTTTGCATTATGGTTTCTCTTCTTTTATATTTCCTCTTTTATAATATACTGTAAATAATATAAAGTCAAACACAATGCCTTTATTATTATTATTATTATTATTATTATTATTATTATTATTATTATTGACTTCTTGCAGATATTTCAAACGGTGTATTAGACTTACGAAAGATGTCTTGGAAATAAGCTTGTACATATTTAAGTACATAGATACACTCTCTGAATTTCGGACCCAGACCGTATTACAGGAAGTATTAACCCTTAGCAGATACGATACTGCATTTATGTTCTCTGTGTGGGTGTTTTTTTTTTTTTTTTGGCTAATATTAGACGATTTTATTCATATTAGTAAGGTTATGTTTATGCCAGAGGGTTAATTGAGATAGTAATTACCCTTTAAATTCCCACATATCCTTCACAAGCAGTATACAATCGTCTAATGATAGCCAGAATTAACTGTCAAAATGCGTCATAATCTTCTAAGCCGGGTTATGGTTTAGAACAAAGAACAAAGTCATTCTAGTGCGTTCATCTATGTTTTGAAGATCCGTTCAAATTTGTAAACTGGGTCAATGTTGAAAGAGTGATCATGAAATATTGCTTACCCAATGTAATAATACATTAACTGAACGAACGAACGATGGCTATAGTAAAGTACGAAGTAGAGAGTTTTGGATAGAGGAAGAATAAGTTGAGATATGGGAAGTACAGTAGAAGATGAAAGTACTTGGGCTATTAATTTGACCAGACCAGACGGCTGGAGTAAAGTAGGGAAGAAGAGCAATTGGACAGAGGAAGAACAAGCGGAGAAGTGAGAAGTACAGTAGAAGACTGAAAGTTCTCGGGCTCAACCAAGTTGCTTACTTGTGATGATGGCTTGAGTAAAGTGGGAGATTGGAGAGTTTTGGAGAGAGGAAGATAAAGTGGAGAAGTGCGAAGTACAGTAGGAGATGAACAGTTCTCGGGCTCAACCAAGAATGCTCCATTGTCTTACTTGTGAAACTATTGACAATTAATATATATAAGGAGACTGAGTACTTAGCTATTTACATTGTTTCAATTAATTGTTTTTGTATTTGAATCTTACTTGAGAATACTATAAAGATAATTAAAAATAGTGAAACAAATATCAAAATACATTCTACAGTTAATAGTCTTGCCTATAAAGTGGGATGGTCTGGGGGCGCCTATTTTCCCTGAACGATATTACATCGTCACTTAGCCTATATAATACAATATACACGAACAAATGGAAATACAAGTAGTATTAAATAAGAATTTGTGTAAATATTACCCTGATACAGTAAGATAGCCGGATCCCGTCAGCTCAATTGCATAACAGTTCTCGAAGAAACATACGAGTTACGTAAATTCTTCTGTGTTCCCTAGAAATGGAGATTCACTACAAAGATACAGTGGATATTCTTTGTTGTTTCACATTATGTAATATTTCTATAAATATAAACAAATAACCCAGCGGCTAACAGTTCTATATAGCCAGGCACCCACCACCATATAGCCAGGCACCCACCACCATATAGCCAGGCACCCACCACCATATAGCCAGGCACCCACCACCATATAGCCAGGCACCCACCACCATAAGAGCCGTGCACCCACCACCATATAGCCAGGCACCCACCACTATATAGCCAGTCACCCACCACCCTCCCTTGGCTTGGCACAATAGCTTATATAACCTTCTAAACCCACCAGGCCTTTAAGATAGCTCACCACGAGATCGTGTTATCCAACCCACTTCTGACTAGTCGTACAGTCCAGTTACTTGTTTATTCCTTATATTTTGAATTCAAATTCTATAAATACGTGCATGAAATATAACTGAATCAAGTACGGTACTATCCAAGCTATAATACGGCGTACATGTCTCTATAGCCACCGACCCACATTCCCTTACCTTGGTCCGGTAGCTTATCTAGCCTCTAAACCCACCAGGTATTTAAGATAGCCAAGCCAACGGCAAGTATTTCCATGCATTCCAGTTCGGACGCCTTATTGAATACAGTTACCCACCCTTCGGAATATTATGTTAATGTATGGATTATCACCAAACATAGAATGGTTAATAATATTTACATTTATAGTTTATAACATATATTTGAAGGCTTAAAGCATCTTTGTAATATATATTAATATATATAGTAAAAATAGCATAATACAACTTAGATCTGTATCATCTTTGCACGTTGTCATTTGTACATACGGCAACCGATTAATATTCAACCTCTAACCTATTTCATAAATGTTGTTTTATATATACAGTATATATATACAGTATATATAATACAATTCGTAGTATATGACTATATATGTTGGGATTCAATCAGATGATTATATTTTTATTTTTATGTTTTATTTTTGTTTTGTATATATATATACAGCCAAAATCAATAGTTCAATACACTCTTATTCCAATCCTAGAACTAAGTTGCATAAAATAGTGTAAATAACTCGTTCCCAACCCATGAAATACGTTGAATATATTAAGGCAAATAAACTCGTACCCCATTCCATGAAATAGGTTGCATAAGATAAGGCAAATAAAATGGCATCCCAATCCATGACATATGTTGAATATAATAAGGCAAATAAACTCGCACCCCAATCCTTGAAATAAGCTTAATAAATTAGGTCCTTACCTTGGTGAGACAACCTCTGGAGCGCGTGTTTGGCAGAAAAGTACTGCAAATAAACTTGTATCTCAATCCTAGAAATAATTCTCACCTACTCTATGTGGTCACTGGTGCGCAAATCGTGTGACCTCAATCCATGATATACTGTAGGTTGCACAAACTAGACGCAACCTCTAACTCTATCCTAAATGGTCCTAACACCATTACGTACATAGGTTGCAGAAACTCAGTCAAAATACACTGACAAATTCCCACCTCAGCTGGAGTATATGCTTGTGTACAATCGCGGGTTCTCTTCGTTCTCCCTACATCACTTTGTGCAGGTAAAAGAGACAACAAGGTTTAATGTGCGTGTACTGTGTAGTACGTGTGAAGTGTGATTCACGCGTCTTTATGGGGCAGCTGTGTACACACCTGCGGGACCTGTGTATAACCGTTACTGGGTTTTTTCTCGTGGCTGTGTATCGGTGGGGAGCACGGAAGGAAACAGAGCCGCTAAACAATCCGTGTCAACCAGCGCATGGGTACTCACGGGGTGGGGTAGGGGTGGACGCACGCAAGCGCCACCGGCGGGACCCGGGGGGCCCACGGAACAAACAACAAAACCACCGTCGTAAAAAAGAGTAGCCAGAGATAAGAGAAGAGAACGACTATAGAGAGTCAGCGAGATTATAGAGAGAGAGCGAGAGTAATGAATTGTTGCATGGTTTGTGTATGTATGTGTGGTGTCTTGTATGTTGTGGGTACGTATTGCAGGGGATGTATGTGTGTGTGTGTAGGATATGTGGTGCGTTTATGTAAAACTGTATGTTGTGGACCTTGAACTCAAGATACCCTACACACATATTTTGTATGTTGTTAGACTCAGAGAATATTTTATTATCATAAAGTATATCAAACATCGAGTAAAATATATATGGAGGATTATAATTCTGGCCATTTTATAATGGCCATCGTTCACGAGGAAAAACTCGACCCCTAAAATGGCACGAAAGGTCTTAATATTGACAAAGAAATGAGGCGAAAGGTCTCAAAATCACCATACTAACGGAACGAACGTCTAAGAATCTCAAAACTAATATGCTAAACATGAGGGAGAAGGGGGTCCATAAAAAACGAGTACTACCTCTTTAAAGGGTTACGCTCGGATATCCACGGCGGGGTTGTTTTTTATAACCTGTTTGCGGTGGAAGAGTTTAGGAGGATGGTTTTACTCAGTTGTCTGTGTGTGTTCTGGCTTGTTTGTTTGTGTGTGGGGGTGTTATGTGTTTGAGAGAGAGAGAGGGAGTATATGGGTGTATGTGAGAGCGAGATAGAGTATGTGTGTGAGAGTGAGTGTTGTGATATACTGTATATACAGTATATATATATATATATATTGTGTGTGTGTGTGTGGGTGTGTATGTACTACAAGCCTACAAGAGGCAAACAGGCTGTTG